>CM016614.1:44705447-45905447 GCA_005393395.2 Gossypium australe
CTAGATATTGTACCATAAAATTGGAAAACCCAATAAATTTTAGAGTAAACCCTATGATCTATACTAAACAAGATATATGAATTCGATATACAAATATAAAGAATTATTAGATAAAGGATTAATAGAAGAAACTACTAGTCCACATTCATCCTGCTTTCATGGTAAGAAACCATGCAGAAATAAAAGAGGAAAAGCTAGGATGGTTATTAATATAAAAGACTAAAAATACTATTTTTGAGGTTATTTATTCCAAGAAGGAAGTCTTAATAAACCAAGCTAAACAAGCAAAATATTTAGTAGTTGATTGTAAATCTGGCTTCTGGCAAATCATGTTAACAGAAGAATCCAGACCATTAACAGCTTTTAGTGCACTAATGGTCATTACCAATGGAAAGTAATGCCATTCGGACTTTGTAATGCACCTCAAGTCTTCCAAAGATGGATAGACTCTATATTTAAAAAATATAAAAAATTTTGTGTAGTATATAGATTGATATTCTAGTTTTTTCAGAAAACACTAGAAATCATAGAAAACATCTAAATATCATAGCTAGAGGTTTATAAACATGGTATAATAGTAAGTCCTAAGAAAATAGAATTAGAAAAAACTGAAATAGAATTTTTAGGATAATATTATCATCTGATGGTCTTAAACTCCAGATCATATTATGTTAAAATAAAAGAATTCCCTGAAAATTGTTGATAAAAAACAACTTCAACAATTTCTAGGAATTGTTAATTATAGCAGAAATTTTTTTCCGAACTTATCTAAAATTAGATGAGTTATTGAAAACTCAAAAAGGACAAACCTTTTGAATGGACTAAAAAAGATTCAGACTTATTAAAATAAAATCTGACATAAACTATATTCCAAAAGTTTTTTCCTAACAAGGTGATAATTAATTCTTGAAACAGATGCCTCCGATAAAAATTGGGATGTGTATTAAAAGCTAAAACAATAGCTAATATGAATTAATTTGTGGATATAGTTCAGGAAATTTAAGCCTGAACAATTAGCTATATATGAAAAAGAATTATTAGCAATAAAAAAAGGAATAAAAAAATTCCAAATTTAGCACCTGAACAGTTTATTATAAAACTGATAACCAAGCGGTTAAACAATTTCTAACTAATAAAAGTTTAGAAACTGTTCCTCGAAGAATCAGATGGTATACGAATTATGCCAGTTCAATTTTGAGGTCATTTATATTAAAGGAACTAATAATACTATTGCTGATTTTCTTAGCAGGCCTCATGGATAGAGGTAAACAACCTCTAAAAGAAAATGATGGATGGAGAACTGTCCATAAAAACCCAACAAGGGAAAATCAATAAGTCCTAAACAAGGATTTGACTGCACCTGCAAAAGTAATTCCTAAACAAGGATTTATGGCTGCACCTACACAGGTACAATTTTATCCTAACCAGGGATATTATTTACCATATCCATTGGTAAACCAACCGATTGGATCACAATCACCAACCGGTGAATTATTCTCAATTTTCTCAAAAGCCTTATACCGATTCTGAAATTCTCAAATATGCAGAAGATTTGTTGAAAAAACAACAAACCTCTGAGTTCTCGAATCTAAAGGATTTTTATTGTAACACCCCAAACCCGGCCACAAGCCCTGACCGGATCTGGTATGTCACGGAGTAAAAACTTTTTGAAACGGTTGAAAATTTCGTGTTCACAGTAGAAATTGAAAATATTGCTGAATTTGTAAACAACGTTTGCTAAAACTAAGATAGTTTGGTTTGATAAACACGATGGGGTTGAAAACTTTTTCTTTTCCTTTGAACCATTTGATCATTTAGATTTTTAGAAGTCGGGGTTATTGATAACTTGGTTAAAATTTTGCTACCCGATGGTAACGTCTTTGAAAACGCGTACGAGTATTAATTTTGAAAACGTTGCTTTTGCCGATTCGCTTAACAGTTCTAAGTTCGTTAAAAATAAGGTAAAAACTACTTAATCATACGAATAGTAATAAAATAATAAGCGCCAGTTACAACCCAATCGAATTTTAGCAAATAGTAAACTTTACTGGTACGAAATAAAAACTTCAACCGAGGAACAAGCATGGCTACCTCGAGACCTCTCCGGCTCCGTCTCCGCGATGACTCACCTGAAAAGATAGGGAAAGGGTGAGTCACCAAGACTCAGTGCATAGCTATAACGCATGTCCCCACATATGGGCTTGGCCCATATTCACACAGTCCTACACATGAATATGTAATTATGAAGTGAGTATGCAATTATGAAACCAACCTAGCCATCCATACTCCTTTTTCTACCCCGTGTGGTACCAAACCACTGGTGGTACCAAACCACTGGTGACTCGAAGTCACAATATCCGTCAATACGTGTGGTGCCAAACCACTGGTGGTGCCAAACCACTGGTGACTCGAAGTCACAATCCGTCAATACGTGTGGTGCCAAACCACTGGTGATAGAAGTCACAATAAAATGAGGGGCCAACCATCGTGTGATACCAAATCACTGGCGTCAATCCCATATCTCATAGCGGGGCCAACCCACGGTGGTACTAAGCCACAGGGACGAGACGCTATGAGGTGCCAAACCTCTGGAGGTACCAACCTGGTGACCGTAGTCACATGTGTTACCAAACACTGGTGTCCGTCGACACGAATATCACTGCCCCCTCCACTCATCTAATCCCACCATCATCATGCTTACATAAAAGTATCATGATCCCATATATCATGCATTTGTATTAGCATAACATTTAACAGCATATGATGGCATACACAACATATCATAGATCGAGTATTAGGGGACTTACCCGAAAACCAAGCTTATGCCCACAAGGCAAAGATGCTACATGATAGGTGATAAAATATCATAATAACAATTTACTGACTAAAGTGTGTAAGAGCTTACACACCTGATTAAACGATCACCCACCTTGGGTATCCAACATCTTAGCCCTTATTTCGGCTAACATGCACAACATGTATATTTTACAATAACATACATAAACCAGCAAGAGAACAGTGCGATAACTACGCACCTGACTTTAGCGAGATCCTGATCTATCAACTCTAATATCCACTAAAGTCCCGAAAGCTGTTATTTCTATCGATTTGCTCCTAGAACACATAACCGAAATCGGTCACACTTTGTACCAAAAACAGGGCCTTGCCGAATACCACAAGTCATTTACCTAGCTTCTTTTCCATGTCCCAAATTTTTTGCTTGCTCTTGTAGATACCGAAACCCTGTTAATAACTTGTTAGAACGGCCAACACACAAAAATACCAAGATCATGGCCCTTGGCTTAATATGATGCTTACCGTTACATATCTCGACAAAGTCCCGTGAGAAGTTCAACTCCCAAAATACTCCTTTAATGCTCCTCAACACTATCCACACACAAAAGGTACAGAGTATGGCCTTATACATATTCGGCCATCCTTTAAGTCAAGGTCAAAAATTCGGTTATCACAAAACTCAAATTTAGTCTATGGCCGAAGGACATACTTCCTTACCTTGCTATTTCGGTTCCGAAACACCATTATTCTTGTCGATTAGCTCCCAAAGTTATCAAAGTCCCTATAAGGTAATGTTAGGATCGGCTAAAAACAAAAATATTAAAACATGGCCCTTGGCCGAAACTTCCTTTGTGCTTACCTAAATGTTCAAAATCTCGGGAGTGCCCTTAATACATCTTAAGGCTGACACATGCAAAAGAAACACGTAGTCGATAGCATCTTCAAAACAAGGATTCGGCCATGGCTCCTCAAGGTTGAGTTATTATACGGCAATGGACACCTTAAGAGAGCTTTGATTTACCCAAGGTAAAGAAAGGAGGATGTGGTAGAAAAGAAAATAATGCCTAAAGGGGGTCTAAATTTTGGCAAAACACAACGATGAAAAAGAAGGGTTTTGAAAGAGGACATTTAGCACACACTAACTCCATCTTGAACCAAAAATACCAGCCTTGGAGGCCCCCAAATTCGATCAAAGCAACTGGTACGATAATAGAACAAGGGGTTTTGGCCTGCTTTCCCAAACACAAAGCCAGAATGAAGATCCTTAGAGAGAGTTTACCCGACCAAGCACCAAATGCCAAGAAGGGAGAAAACTAAAATCGAAGCTCGGCCATGTTAAGCTATCTCAAAGCCGATTAACTATCCAAAGCATCATCAACGGGCATGCATCCCAAAAAAAATATGAAAAAGAAGAAAAATAGCCAAAGAAATACGGCACTCCTTCCTTACTCTCAAAAACCGAATGAAAGTCCCCTAAAGGTTTCACCATTTTCGGCCAAACACAATTGCAAAGAGAACCAAAACAAAATCAAAAGCTTTGGCCATGCTTTGCTATGACATGGCCGGCCAAGCTTTTCTCTTTTCCCAAAATTCAAACATCAAATACCAATAAACATTATTGTTTAATCCATACTAAATAATAATAATAAAACTCCCCAAGCATGCTTTCCCACGGTTATGCTCTCTCTCCTTTGCCAAATTTTTTTTTTCTTATCCATTTTCAAAATCACCATGCCTATCCTTTTCCCCATACATTAAAATACACTAAAAAGAACCAACCCATGCCGCATGCTTCCTTTCTCCAAAGCCAAGATTCATGCTTGCTTAAACTAATAAAAATAATGCTAAAAAAAAATAATATTCCCATACTTTCAAAACAATTAAAAAGGAGAAGTAACCCTCCCAAGGTAGCATGCGTGCGCATAGGCCATGCAGGCCACACAGCTCCCACGCCATACCAAAATAGAAATTCGCAGGTGTGCCTCCAACGTCTCGAACCCGAGACCTGAAGCAACCTGCCCAACGTCCAGCCACTTCCGCTACTAAGACTTTCATGCCATAATTGCTTCAACAATTCTTTTAAACCATTCTTGCATGCGTGCATGCTGCATTTAATGCCCATGCAGCCATTTATTTCATGCCTGGAAAAGAAGCAAAAGGATAACCTTCAGGCGCTGTCCCCAGGTTCGAACCCGAGACCTGGAGAGAACTCTCCAACGCCTCAGCCACTCGGCCCCTGTGCGTGTTTCATGCGATAATCTCGTTAGATTTTCTTTTAAACCTTACCTTGCCAGTTTCCTTCACCTTTAGCGCTAAAAGCAAAAACAGAAGGCTTCAGTGCGAACTCCTGGACTCGAACGTGAGTCCCCTTAGTCGCTACTCTCAAGCCGCGTCCTTAACCACTCGGCCACTATGCATTTTATACTAACAGCTGCATTAAAATTCCTTTTGACCTTACATGCATGCGCCCCTTGCCTGACGCAAAACAAAATAAAATGTAGCCTTCAGGATCGAACTCAAGTCCTTGCAAAGGTCTCTCTCTCGCTGCTAACGTCCCCACCACACGGCCAGGCGCCTTTTGTGATTCAAATCACCCCGTTTTCTTTTTAAGGCCTCCTTATGCACGCCCTTACAAAAATAAAATGCTTTTGCTGCGCCTAAGACTTGAACTAGTGACCTGTTTTGGCGCTGCCCCTTAAGTGGCGCATAGAAGCCACTCGGCCAAGGCATTTTATATGCCTCAATCTTACAAAAGTTTTACTTAAGGCCTCCCTTAACCAAATTCCCATTTTTAACCCCTAATTTTCAAAATTTCCAAAATGCTCCCATTTTAATCCGAGAGTTTTAGGAACTCTAAAACACATCAAAACACTCTTGAGGCCTAATGTACTAAAGTTATTTTCCAAACTCGTAACCCCTATTTCGGGATATTACATTTATAATCCAGGCTTACCCCAGAATATTACCATTTCATAACAAGATATGGAAAAACCATATTTTGGAACAAAAAGCTAGTTTCCGAAAAGCTCTTACACAATTCTCAGAATTCTTGGTTGAAAAAACAACTGAAGAAAATAGATCCGAAGAATTATTATTAAATACTATTTTATATAGAGATTGGGAAGAAATCCTAGTCGAATACATGGATATTAGGAGATAAACAATCTTCTTGATACATTTCAATATTTTATTAATAAAGGGAAAAAACACTCCTGTTATTAATAAGATATTTAGAATATGTCTATATAACAAGAGTAGACAAATTCTACCTGCAGATATTTTTTCAAAAATAAATCGAGCCATTTGCAAACAGCAAGCTCTATTTTTAGAAACTTTTTCTAAATATTTTTCGCAAGCATTTGTTTATACAAATGATATAGGAGAAAAAACTCCTGCTATCAAATTTAGATTAATCATGAGCCATTTGATATAACCAGTATTGAGTGGGGATTTGTTAAAGAAATAACTCCAAAATCTCTCTTTTGATTTATTAAAAGACTTTCCAGCGATAGTCAATCCCGACTATCAAATTTTATAGATATAGACGATTTTGTCTATTATTTTCATATTGAAATAAGCAGCTTTTTGGTATAGCTGAAAAGAAAATTTTTATAGCCATATCAATTTGGAATATAAATACTATGTTTTCGGGAAAAGCCCTTTCAGCCGTTGAAGAAGATCAACAACATTTGTCAAAAACCATTGATGAGTGTTATAATAAATTTAACTATTATCAAATCCAGCCGGAATTGATTTAATGAGTATGGCGAAGCATCTTCTCCATCAAACAACTTATATGTTCTGGACCGATGGACGAAGAATTTTAGCCTATGATACTGGAAGAACCCAGATAGAAAGAAATGAAGAAGCCATTCAGTTATTAAAAAAGATAGCTGAAATGGAAATCGAAGATATCCGTTAGCAGCGGAGATCAGAGAAGTATGGGAACACTGGAACACACCAGCACCCTCACCAGAATCATTGCACCTTGACGAGATCGGAAATGAATCTGAAAATATTCAAGAAGGATGAAGGCAACCAGTCAGCATCCAAATGACGCAGACAGTGATGTAAGCAACAATCAATGTCATAATACACGCAATAATTTTGGCGGTGACTTAAAAAGAAGGAAACCACCAAAAGACAAAGATGATGTCATGCATGATGGAAGCAACCATTTAATGCAATTAACGTGGAAGCAACCACAACAATTTTGACAGAAGACCGTGGAAGCAACCATCAAATCAAGATGGCTACGTATCATAAAGCCATTCTTATCAACATACTGTGCGGATTTCAATTGTAATTAAATTAGAAGAATATTATTATCCGAACAATTATTTCGGACTTGAATTGTAATTAGATTCTAGTTTAGAATTTTAGTTATAAATAGGCATTCTTGTAAGCCTTGTGGGCATCGAGTTTTAGTTAGAAAAAAAATTTGGATCGAGTTTTAGTTAGAATATTAGATTTAGTTTTCCTTTTGTAAATTATCTATTTCTTCTAGTGAAATATTATTCTACGATATATATCCTTCCGCTTGTGCACATTCCCTCATACTATATCGTAGTTTTACTAGAATAATATTATCAGGGATATGTGCACAAGCGGAAGGATATATATATCGTAGAATAATATTCACTAGAAGAAATAGATAATTTACAAAAGGAAAACTAAATCTAATATTCTAACTAAAACTCGATCCAAATTTTTTTTCTAACTAAAACTCGATGCCCACAAGGCTTACAAGAATGCCTATTTATAACTAAAATTCTAAACTAGAATCTAATTACAATTCAAGTCGAAATAATTGTTCGGATAATAATATTCTTCTAATTTAATTACAATTGAAATCCGCACAGTATGTTGATAAGAATGGCTTTATGATACGTAGCCATCTTGATTTGATGGTTGCTTCCACGGTCTTCTGTCAAAATTGTTGTGGTTGCTTCCACGTTTAATTGCATTAAATGGTTGCTTCCATCATGCATGACATCATCTTTGTCTTTTGGTGGTTTCCTTCTTTTTAAGTCACCGCCAAAATTATTGCGTGTATTATGACATTGATTGTTGCTTACATCACTGTCTGCGTCATTTGGATGCTGACTGGTTGCCTTCATCCTTCTTGAATATTTTTCAGATTCATTTCCTCGATCTCGTCAAGGTGCAATGATTCTGGTGAGGGTGCTGGTGTGTTCCAGTGTCCCATACTTCTCTGATCTCCGCTGCTAACGGATAATCTTCGATTTCCATTTCAGCTATCTTTTTTAATAACTGAATGGCTTCTTCATTTCTTCTATCTGGGTTCTTCCAGTATCATAGGCTAAAATTCTTCGTCCATCGGTCCAGAACATATAAGTTGTTTGATGGGAAGATGCTTCGCCCATACTCATTAAATCAATTCCGGCTTGGATTTGATAATAGTTAAATTTCTATAACATCATCAATGGTTTTGACAAATGTTGTTGATCTTCTTCAACGGCTGAAAGGGCTTTTCCCGAAAACATAGTATTTATATTCCAAATTTGATATGGCTGATAAAAATTTTCTTTTTCAGCTATACCAATAAAGCTGCTTATTTCAATATGAAAATAATAGACAAAATCGTCTATATCTATAAAATTTGATAGTCGGGATTTGACTATCGCTGGAAAGTCTTTTAATAAATCAAAAGAGAGATTTTGGACTGTTATTTCTTTAACAAATCCCCACTCAATACTGGTTATATCAAATGGCTCATGATTTAATCTAAATTTGATAGCAGGAGTTTTTTCTCCTATATATTTGTATAAACAAATGCTTGCGAAAAATATTTAGAAAAAGTTTCTAAAAATAGAGCTTGCTGTTTGCAAATGGCTCGATTTATTTTGAAAATATCTGCAGGTAGAATTTGTCTACTCTTGTTATATAGACATATTCTAAATATCTTATTAATAACAGGAGTGTTTTTCCCTTATTAATAAAATATTGAAATGTATCAAGAAGATTGTTTATCTCCTTAATATCCATGTATTCGACTAGGATTTTTCCCAATCTCTATATAATAGTATTTAATAATAATTCTTCGGATCTATTTTCTTCAGTTGTTTTTTCAACAAGAATTCTGAGAATTGTGTAAGAGCTTTTCGGAAAACTAGCTCTTGTTTCCAAATATGGTTTTTTCCATATCTTGTTTATGAAATGGTAATATTCTGGGGGTAAGCCTGGATTATAAATGTAATATCCCGAAATAGGGGTACGAGTTTGGAAAATAACTTGAGTACATAGGCCTCAAGAGTGTTTTGATGTGTTTTAGAGTTCCTAAAACTCTCGGATTAAAATGGGAGCATTTTGGAAATTTTGAAAATTAGGGGTTAAAAATGGGAATTTGGTTAAGGGAGGCCTTAAGTAAAAACTTTTTGTAAGATTGAGGCATATAAATGCCTTGGCCGAGTGGCTTCTATGCGCCACTTAAGGGGCAGCGCCAAAACAGGTCACTAGTTCAAGTCTTAGGCGCAGCAAAAAGCATTTTATTTTTTGTAAGGGCGCTGCATAAGGAGGCCTTAAAAGAAACGGGTGATTTGAATCAAAAAAGGCGCCTGGCGTGTGGTGGGGACGTTAGCAGCGAGAGAGACCTTTGCAAGGACTTGAGTTCGAGTCCTGAAGGCTACATTTTATTTTGTTTTTGCGTCAGGCAAGGGGCGCATGTAAGGGTCAAAAGGAATTTTTAATGCAGCTTAGTATAAAATGCATAGTGGCCGAGTGGTTAAGGAGCGGCTTGAGAGTAGCGACTAAGGGGACTCACGTTCGAGTCCAGGAGTTCGCACTGAAGCCTTTGTTTTGCTTTAGCGCTAAAGGTGAAGGAAAAACTGGCAAGGTAAGGTTTAAAAGAAAATCTAACGAGATTATCGCATGAAACACGCACAGGGCCGAGTGGCTGAGGCGTTGGAGAGTTCTCTCCAGGTCTCGGGTTCGAGACCTGGGGACAGCGCCTGAAGGTTATCCTTTTTGGCTTCTTTTCCAGGCATGAAATAAATGGCTGCATGGGCATTAAATGCAGCATGCACGCATGCAAGAATGGTTTAAAAGAATTGTTGAAGCAATTATGGCATGAAAGTCTTAGTAGCGGAAGTGGCTGGACGTTTGGGCAGGTTGCTTCAGTCTCGGGTTCGAGACGTTGGAGGCACACCTGCGAATTTCTTTTGGTATGGCGTTGGGAGCTGTGGCCTGCATGGCCTATGCGCACGCATGCTACCTGGGAGGGTTACTTCTCCTTTTTAATTGTTTTGAAAGTATGGAATATTATTTTTTTTTTAGCATTATTTTTATTAGTTTAAGCAAGCATGAATCTTGGCTTTGGAGAAGGAAGCATGCGGCATGGGTTGGTCTTTTTAGTGTATTTTAATGTATGGGGAAAAGGATTAGGCATGGTGATTTTGAAAATGGAAGAGAAAAAAAAATTTGGCAAAGGAGAGAGAGCATAACCGTGGGAATAAAGCATGCTTGGGGAGTTTTATTATTATTATTTTGGATTAAACAATAATGTTTATTGGTATTTGATGTTTTGAATTTTGGGAAAGAGAAAAGCTTGGCCGGCCATGTCATAGCAGCATGGCCAAAGCTTTGATTTTGTTTTGTTCTCTTGCAATTGTGTTTGGCCGAAAATTGGTGAAACCTTTAGGGGACTTTCATTCGGTTTTGAGAGTAAGGAAGGAGTGCCGTTTCTTTGGCTATTTTCTTCTTTTTCATATTTTTTTTGGGATTCATGACCGTTGATGGATGCTTTGGATAGTTAATCGCTTTGAGATAGCTTAACATGGCGAGCTTCGATTTTAGGTTTCTCCCTTCTTGGCATTTGTGCTTGGTGACTGGTAAACTCTAAGGATCTTCATTCTGGCTTTGTGTTTGGGGAAAGCTAGGCCAAAACCCCTTGTTCTATTATCGTACAGTTGCTTTGATCGAATTTGGGGGCCTCCAAAGGCTGGTATTTTTGGTTCAAGAATGAGTTAGTGTGTGCTAAATGTCCTCTTTCAAACCCTTCTTTTTCATCGTTGTGTTTTGCCAAAATTTAGACCCCCTTTAGGCATTATTTTCTTTCTACCACATCCTCTCCTTTCTTTTACCTTGGGTAATCAAAGCTCTCTTAAGGTGTCCATTGCCGTATAATAACTCAACCTTGAGAGCCATGGCCGAATCCTTGTTTTGAAGATGCGATCGACTACGTGTTTCTTTTGCATGTGTCAGCCTTAAGATGTATTAAGGGCACTCCCGAGATTTTGAACATTTAGGTAAGCACAAAGGAAGTTTCGGCCAAGGGCCTGTTTTAATATTTGTTTTAGCCGATCCTAACATTACCTTAATAGGGACTTTGATAACTTTGGGAGCTAATCGACAAGAATAATGGTTTTCGGAACCGAAATAAGCAAGGTAAGGAAGTATGTCCTTCGGCCATAGACTAATTTGAGTTTTGTGATAACCGAATTTTGACCTTGACTTAAAGGATGGCCGAATATGTATAAGGCCATACTGCTGTACCCTTTTGTGTGGATAGTGTTGAGGAGCATTAAAGGAGTATTTTGGGAGTTGAACTTCTCACGGACTTTGTCGAGATATGTAAACGGTAAGCATCATATTAAGCCAAGGCCAGATCTTGGTTTTTGTGTGTTGGCCTTCTAACAGTTATTAAACAGGGTTTCGGTATCTACAAGAGCAAGCAAAAATTTTGGGACATGGAAAAGAAGTAGGTAAATGACTTGTGGTATTCGGCCTAAGGCCCTGTTTTTGGTACAAAGTGTGACCGATTTCGGTTATGTGTTCTAGGAGCAAATCGATAGAAATAACAGAAGCTTTCGGGACTTTAGTGGATATTAGAGTTGATAGATCAGGATCTCGCTAAAGTCAGGTGCGTAGTTATCGCACTGTTCTCTTGCTGGTTTATGTATGTTATTGTAAATATACATGTTGTGCATGTTAGCCGAAATAAGGGCTAAGATGTTGGATACCCAAGGTGGGTGATCGTTTAATCAGGTGTGTAAGCTCTTACACACTTTATCAGTATAAATTGTTATTATGATATTTTATCACCTATCATGTAGCATCTTTGCCTTGTGGGCATAAGCTTGGTTTTCGGGTAAGTCCCCTAATACTCGATCTATGATATATGTTGTGTATGCCATCATATGCTGTTAAATGTTATGCTATATACAAATGCATGATATATGGGATCATGATACTTTTATGTAAGCATGATGATGGTGGGATTAGATGAGTGGAGGGGGCAGTGATATTCGTGTCGACGGACACCAGTGTTTTGGTAACACATTGTGACTACGGTCACCAGAGGTTTGGTACCTCCAGAGGTTTGGCACCTCATAGCGTCTCGTCCCTGTGGCTTAGTACCACCGTGGGTTGGCCCCGCTATGAGATATGGGATTGACGCCAGTGATTTGGTATCACACGATGGGTTGGCCCCATCATTTTATTGTGACTTCTAGTCACCAGTGGTTTGGCACCACACGTATTGACGGATATTGTGACTTCGAGTCACCAGTGGTTTGGCACCACCAGTGGTTTGGCACCACACGTATTGACGGATATTGTGACTTCGAGTCACCAGTGGTTTGGTACCACCAGTGGTTTGGTACCACACGGGGTAGAAAAAGGAGTATGGATGGCTAGGTTGGGTTTCATAATTGCATACTCACTTCATAATTACATATTCATGTGTATGGACTGTGTGAATATGGGCCAAGCCCATATGTGGGGACATGCGTTATAGCTATGCACTGAGTCTTGGTGACTCACCCCTTTCCCTATCTTTTCAGGTGAGTCGATCGCGGAGACGGAGCCGGAGAGGTCTCGAGGTAGCCATGCTTGTTCCTCGGTTTGAAGTTTTTATTTCGTACCAGTAAAGTTTACTATTTGCTAAAATTCGATTGGGTTGTAACATGGCCGCTTATTATTTTATTACTATTCGTATGATTAAGTAGTTTTTACCTTATTTTTAACGAACTTATGAACTGTTAAGCGAATCGGCAAAAGCAACGTTTTCAAAATTAATACTCGTACGCGTTTTCAAAGACGTTACCATCGGGTAGCAAAATTTTACCAAGTTATCAATAACCCCGATACTTCTAAAAATCTAAATGATCAAATGGTTTCAAAGGAAAAGAAAAAGTTTTCAACCCCATCGTGTTTATCAAACCAAACTATCGTTTTAGCAAACGTTGTTTTACAAATTCAGCAATATTTTCAGATTTCTACTGTGAACACGAAATTTTCAAACCGTTTCAAAAAGTTTTTACTCCGTGACATACCAGATCCGGTCAGGGCTTGTGGGCCGGGTTTGGGGTGTTACAATAAAAATCCTTAGATTCGAGAACTCAGAGGTTTGTTGTTTTTTCAACAAATCTTCTGCATATTTGAGAATTTCAGAATCGGTATAAGGCTTTTGAGAAAATTGAGAATAATTCACCGGTGTTGGTGATTGTGATCCAATCGGTTGGTTTACCAATGGATATGGTAAATAATATCCCTGGTTAGGATAAAATTGTACCTGTGTAGGTGCAGCCATAAATCCTTGTTTAGGAATTACTTTTGCAGGTGCAGTCATAAATCCTTGTTTAGGACTTATTGGTGATTTTCCCTTGTTGGGTTTTTTATGGACAGTTCTCCATCCATCATTTTCTTTTAGAGGTTGTTTACCTCTATCCATGAGGCCTGCTAAGAAAATCAGCAATAGTATTATTAGTTCCTTAATATAAATGACCTCAAAATTGAACTGGCATAATTCGTTATACCATCTGATTCTTCGAGGAACAGTTTCTAAACTTTTATTAGTTAGAAATTGTTTAACCGCTTGGTTATCAGTTTTAATAATAAACTGTTCAGGTGCTAAATATTTGGAATTTTTTTATTCCTTTTTTTATTGCTAATAATTCTTTTTCATATATAGCATAATTTATTTCATTAGGCTTAAATTTTCCTGAACTATATCCACAAATTAATTCATTATTAGCTATTGTTTTAGCTTTTAATACACATCCCCAATTTTTATCGGAGGCATCTGTTTCAAGAATTAATTATCACCTTGTTTAGGTAAATAAACTTTTGGAATATAGTTTATGTCAGATTTTATTTTTTTAATAATGTCTGAATCTTTTTTAGTCCATTCAAAAGGTTTGTCCTTTTTGAGTTTTTCATATAACTCATCTAATTTTTTAGATAAGTTCGGAAAAAAATTTCTGCTATAATTAACAATTCCTAGAAATTGTTGAAGTTGTTTTTTATCAACAATTTTTTCAGGGAATTCTTTTATTTTAACAATAATATGATCTTGGAGTTTAAGACCATCAGATGATAATATTAATCCTAAAAATTCTATTTCAGTTTTTTCTAATTCTATTTTCTTAGGACTTACTATTATACCATGTTTTATAAACTCTCTAGCTATGATATTTAGATGTTTTCTATGATTTTCTAGTGTTTCTGAAAAACTAGAATATCATCTATATATACTACACAAAATTTTTTATATTTTTTAAATATAGAGTCTATCCATCTTTGGAAGACTTGAGGTGCATTACAAAGTCCGAATGGCATTACTTTCCATTGGTAATGACCATTAGGTGCACTAAAAGCTGTTAATGGTCTGGATTCTTCTGTTAACATGATTTGCCAGAAGCCAGATTTACAATCAAACTTACTAAAATATTTTGCTTGTTTAGCTTGGTTTATTAAGACTTCCTTTCTTGGAAAAATAACCATCAAAAATAGTATTTTGATTTAGTCTTTTATAATTAATAACCATCCTAGCTTTTCCTCTTTTTATTTCTGCATGGTTTCTTACCATGAAAGCAGGACTAGAATGTGGACTAGTAGTTTCTTCTATTAATCCTTTATCTAATAATTCTTTTATTTGTATATCGAATTCATCTATATCTTGTTTAGTATAGATCATAGGTTTTACTCTAATAATTTTATTGGGGTTTTCCAATTTTATGGTACAATATCTAGGACTATTTTCCCATAATTTTAGTGGTTCTTCACTAAAATTATTTTCTAATATCTTAAACAACCAATGATTTGTTTCAAGTTGTTTAATCTGTTCTTTCTTAGGAGGATTAAAATCTTGATCACAAATATATTTATGATTCTCTACTAAAGGTATTTCTACTGAAGTATTTTCAGTAGTTAAAGTAACAAAGTTTTTATCAATAGAAAATGGTAGATGTTGATATAAAATTATTACCTAACAATATATCTCCATGCATTTCATGAAAACATAATAATTTAGGAATTACAAATCTTACATTGTTTATGTAGATTGGTATATTTTAGCTTTAAAAAGGATTAATGTTTCAATACCATTGACTCCAAAGCTCTAATAGGATTTTTCATAAGTTCCCATTTTTCTGATGGAATAGCATTTTCTCTACAGCTACTGGTTGTAGCTCCAGTATCTAATAAAGCATTTAAAGAATATGTTTTATATTCTCTAAATTGAAATATAATTTCTATGTAAGTATAATATTTTCTTGATTGAAAATGTGAAAAAGTAATAATATCCTTTTTCCCAATTTTCAATTGTTGAATTATTGGTTTTTCTAAATGAACTGGATTTAGTTCAATTAGATATTTATTTTCCCAATATTTCTTTGGTTTGAATTTACCAAAAGGATCCTGTTTATCTATTTCCTTTGGTTTAGATATTTTATAATCATATGGGTCTGGGGGTTCAGTATCCATAGGATCTAGTTTTTTTATTTTTTCTTCTGTTGAAGTTTCTTCTTCATCAGAATTTTGTTTCTTTAAATCTATATCCATATTATTAGAATTATTACTACTTTCTGTTTCTAATATATAATTATCACTTTCATTATTATTAATAGTATCATTATTATTATTAATAGTATCATTATTACTATTATTATTATTATCATCATATTCTAACATATAATGATAATTATATTTTTCAAACAAATCTTTATGTTTTTCATAAGTTCTTCTATTAATTTTAGATATTCAACTCTTTCAAGATTATCTATTTTCGAATTCTAGGATATGTGCACCCCCTTCCTTCCCTTGTGGCGTCACCCCCTTGTCCCCTAAGTGGCGTCACTTTGCCACTACACCACACACTCCTTTTGTTTTATTTTCTCCATATTTTATTCTTAAGGCCTATCTGCCAACTTCCAGGGTTTTTTTCACCTAAAACCAAAATTTCCCCAAAGCCAATATTTGATCCCGGGACTTCATAGAAGCCCTCTAACCTTCCAAAATCACTTATCCAATAGGTCTAACTTGCATTTAAGCCGATCTCTTATTCTCCAAAAATTTAAACGCTACTACGCCTAAGGCCCATTGGGCTCAATTCTCCTAGGCCCAATTTTGGGATGTTACAAATCTACCCTCCTTAAAGAAATTTCGTCCTCGAAATTTCCAACTAACTAATAGTCGCACATCCTAACCTACCACACTACGCTCTTGCTGCGCACTCTGATCTTAATAAAGCTGTCATTCCACCTTGACCACGTCCGCGACAACCACGTCCCCTAGAACTCATATCTAGCGTCGCGATTTAATCTGATTAAAAGTTTTATGCATTAGAAATTTTGTTCCACTGTTTTATCCACGAGCAAATTTTATGAACAGAAGTTTCTGGGAGCCGTTCTTTCGAGCAATCAAAGTTTCATCTCAAGTTTTCTGTTCTAATTCAAACATTCACATACTTTACTAAAGACACATTCATTCATCCATGTCACTTTCTTGAGCATTCCCAACCCAGGGGTAATTTCGACATTTTCCTATAGGGGTATTTCGGTAATAACTCAGGGTTAATTTGAAAATAGTTTTCAAATTAAAGATATTTCAAAGTTTACAAAATCTCAGGGGTCATCTTGAAAAATTTGTTTTTCAAACCAGATGTGTTGTAAAAATTTCAGAAATCGGGGTTATTTCAGTAATTGGGGCGTTAAGGGCATTTTCGTAATTTCTCAAATCAGGATATCTCGATATTTGTAAAACATAAGTTTTTGATATTTTCATAATGTAAGAACATTTTAGTAAAATCGAGGGAATTATGAAAATTTTGAAACCAAGGGCATTTTGGTAATTTGTTCATCAGGGGTAATTTTGTAAATTTTCAAATCAGGGTATCTTGAAAATAGCATTTTTGTATACTTTTGCAAAGTAGGGAAATTTATTAAAATTGGAGTTAAACCGGAAATCTTGAAAGTCAGGGCCATTTTAGTAATTTTGCAACTAGGGGCATTTTGGAAATTTTGGTAAATCGAGAAAACGTCTTTCAAAATCAGATTTAGGGTTTACAAACCAAAGGGGTAAGTTTGAAATTTTAAAACTAAGGGTTTTAAACAGTAAGGCTAATCCCTTTTGGGTTTTAATACTTGGTTTGCCTATGAACAAGTCTTCTTGGTTAAGGTGAACCGTAGCTACGCACTAGGTAGGTTCGAGTAAAGAGGAGGTGAGTCGCTAGGACTGCTTAAATACCAAGCTCTTACTGAATCCAATCCTCGACATGCGTACAGTGGTTGCCACACCTTAACTCGGTGACTTACTTCACAGGTTTGTTTAGTAGCCTTAAGTCTTATGCATGTGTTTGAGTAGACTAGTCCTAGGGTCCAACAGATCCTAGTATTCTAATCTACGAGCCCAACTAAGCCCATAATAAATCACACAAACAAAACACTTCAAGAAAGTCCGAAGTACTTACCTGGTGGACTTCGGGCCGGAGACACAGGTGCCATGCCAGAGTAACCTGAAAACTTTTTATAAAAGCCCACATTTTGAAAAGCCCATTTTGGAACGTTTTTGGGCCCAAAACCCTCAAAGCCGAGTTTTGAACCGGGCTCTGATACCAAACTGTAACATCCCCAAACCCGGCCCATTCGCTACGACCGAATCTGGTTATGTCACTGGGGAAAGTCGGATGAAAATCTTTATTAACTTAGCATAAAGCATGAAAGAATTCAATTTTTGAAAACCATGTTCATTTAAAGCAATATGCAACTTTAGAAGTTACAAATTGTCTGAAAATACTTTATTAAAAATACTTTATAAATAGGGTACTGGAATTAAAACCATTTTCACATAGAATCCAAATCAGATAAACCATGGTTAAAGTAATACCAAAATAATAAAATGGCCTTTATTACAACCCAATAATTCAAATAAAGTACTTATATCAAAACCAAGCATAAAATATTAAATCATCATCTTTGGCATGGGCCACCTTGTCCTCTCCGATCCCGGTCCTTTATGCAATACCTGAAATGGTTAAAGGAAAAAGGTGAGTCACCAAGACTCAGTGTGCAACCCTTTTTCCCGGATTAGCAAAACTCATATGCAAACATAACATAATCATCATGCATCCAATTAATATGCACCCACTCCTAACCATCCATTCACCTTTTCTCCCATGTGGGACCAAACCACTGGTGGTGCCAAACCACTGGTGACATATAGTCACAATGTGTTACCAAAACACTGGTGTCCCAAAGACACAATATCCGTCAATGTGGTGCCAAACCACTGGTGTCCCAAAGACACGTTTGTGCTACCAAAGCACTGGTGACCGAAGTCACAAATCCAATGATGGGGCCAACCCATCGTGTGATACCAAATCACTAGCAGACGATCCCATATCTCAAGTGGGGCCGACCCACGGTGGTGTTAACCACAGGGACGAGTCGCAATGAGGTGCCAAACCTCTGGTGTCCCAAAGACACGAATGTGGTACCAAACCACTGGTGATCGTAGTCACAATAATCGAGTGATGGGGCCAACCCATCGTGTGATACCAAATCACTGGCGTCAATCCCTCAATACCGCCTTGTGGGGCCAACCCACTGTGGTGCGAAACCACGGGGACGAGACGCTGAGGTGCCAAACCTCTGGAGGTGCCAAACCTCTGGTGACCCAAAGTCACAAAGTTGTGTTACCAAAACACTGGTGCTCGTCAGCACAAAATATCACTGCCCCTCCTCTCATATCACCCATCATCATACCAACTCATGTATAGTATTCAAAATCATGCAAACATGTTTAACGTTGCATCTCATAGCACATACATCATAAATCATGACATCATGTATCAATAACAGTACGCATAATGAAACGGACTTACCTGAATCCCGTGTTGTGGTTGATGGTTAATATATTCACCACTTCAAATGTGGTCTGAGTTCGAGTCACGCTAACCACTTGGCCACAAGCTCCTCTTGTGTCTTAAACCATGCGCAACTAAATATAAACTATGGGTCAAATTCTAAGGTCCAAGCAAAAGAAACCAAAATGCAAAAGCCAAGACTTAAACCTTGGACCTCCTTCCTTCCCTTGTGGTGTCACCCCCTTGTCCCCTAAGTGGCGTCACTTTGCCACTACACCACACTCCTTTTGTGTTATTTCTCCATATTTTATTCTTAAGGCCTATCTGCCAACTTCCAGGGTTTTTTTTTCACCTAAAACCAAAATTTCCCCAAAGCCAATATTTGATCCCGGGACTTTATAGAAGCCCTCTAACCTTCCAAAATCACTTATCCAATGGGTCTAACTAGCATTTAAGCCGATCTCTTGTTCTCCAAAAATTTAGACGCTACTACGCCTAAGGCCCATTGGGCTCAATTCTCCTAGGCCCAATTTTGGGATGTTACAAAAATAGAATTAGAAAAAACTGAAATAGAATTTTTAGGATTAATATTATCATCTGATGGTCTTAAACTCCAAGATCATATTATTGTTAAAATAAAAAGAATTCCCTGAAAAAATTGTTGATAAAAAACAACTTCAACAATTTCTAGGAATTGTTAATTATAGCAGAAATTTTTTCCGAACTTATCTAAAAAATTAGATGAGTTATATGAAAAACTCAAAAAGGACAAACCTTTTGAATGGACTAAAAAAGATTCAGACATTATTAAAAAATAAAATCTGACATAAACTATATTCCAAAATTTATTTACCTAAACAAGGTGATAAATTAATTCTTGAAACAGATGCCTCCGATAAAAATTGGGGATGTGTATTAAAAGCTAAAACAATAGCTAATAATGAATTAATTTGTGGATATAGTTCAGGAAAATTTAAGCCTAATGAAATAAATTATGCTATATATGAAAAAAGAATTATTAGCAATAAAAAAAGGAATAAAAAAATCCAAATATATTTAGCACCTGAACAGTTTATTATTAAAACTGATAACCAAGCAGTTAAACAATTCTAACTAATAAAAGTTAGAAACTGTTCCTCGAAGAATCAGATGGTATAACGAATTATGCCAGTTCAATTTTGAGGTCATTATATTAAAGGAACTAATAATACTATTGCTGATTTTCTTAGCAGGCCTCATGGATAGAGGTAAACAACCTCTAAAAGAAAATGATGGATGGAGAACTGTCCATAAAAAACCCAACAAGGGAAATCACCAATAAGTCCTAAACAAGGATTTATGACTGCATCTGCAAAAGTAATTCCTAAACAAGGATTTATGGCTGCACCTACACAGGTACAATTTTATCCTAACCAGGGATATTATTTACCATATCCATTGGTAAACCAACCGATTGGATCACAATCACCAACACCGGTGAATTATTCTCAATTTTCTCAAAAGCCTTATACCGATTCTGAAATTCTCAAATATGCAGAAGATTTGTTGAAAAAACAACAAACCTCTGAGTTCTCGAATCTAAAGGATTTTATAATCCAGGCTTACCCCCAGAATATTACCATTTCATAAACAAGATATGGAAAAACCATATTTTGGAACAAAGAGCTAGTTTCCGAAAAGCTCTTACACAATTCTCAGAATTCTTGGTTGAAAAAACAACTGAAGAAAATAGATCCGAAGAATTATTATTAAATACTATTTTATATAGAGATTGGGAAGAAATCCTAGTCGAATACATGGATATTAAGGAGATAAACAATCTTCTTGATACATTTCAATATTTTATTAATAAAGGGAAAAACACTCCTGTTATTAATAAGATATTTAGAATATGTCTATATAACAAGAGTAGACAAATTCTACCTGCAGATATTTTTCAAAATAAATCGAGCCATTTGCAAACAGCAAGCTCTATTTTTAGAAACTTTTTCTAAATATTTTTCGCAAGCATTTGTTTATACAAATGATATAGGAGAAAAAACTCCTGCTATCAAATTTCGATTAAATCATGAGCCATTTGATATAACCAGTATTGAGTGGGGATTGTTAAAGAAATAACAGTCCAAAATCTCTCTTTTGATTTATTAAAAGACTTTCCAGCGATAGTCAAATCCCGGCTATCAAATTTTATAGATATAGACGATTTTGTCTATTATTTTCATATTGAAATAAGCAGCTTTATTGGTATAGCTGAAAAAGAAAATTTTTATCAGCCATATCAATTTGGAATATAAATACTATGTTTTCGGGAAAAGCCCTTTCAGCCGTTGAAGAAGATCAACAACATTTGTCAAAAACCATTGATGAGTGTTATAATAAATTTAACTATTATCAAATCCAAGCCGGAATTGATTTAATGAGTATGGCGAAGCATCTTCTCCATCAACAACTTATATGTTCTGGACCGATGGACGAAGAATTTTAGCCTATGATACTGGAAGAACCCAGATAGAAAGAAATGAAGAAGCCATTCAGTATTAAAAAAGATAGCTGAAATGGAAATCAAAGATTATCCGTTAGCAGCGGAGATCAGAGAAGTATGGGAACACTGGAACACACCAGCACCCTCACCAGAATCATTGCACCTTGACGAGATCGAGGAAATGAATCTGAAAAATATTCAAGAAGGATGAAGGCAACCAGTCAGTATCCAAATGACGCAGACAGTGATGTAAGCAACAATCAATGTCATAATACAAGCAATAATTTTGGCGGTGACTTAAAAAGAAGGAAACCACCAAAAGACAAAGATGATGTCATGCATGATGGAAGCAACCATTTAATGCAATTAAAACGTGGAAGCAACCACAACAATTTTGACAGAAGACGGTGGAAGCAACCATCAAATCAAGATGGCTACGTATCATAAAGCCATTCTTATCAACATACTGTGCGGATTTCAATTGTAATTAAATTAGAAGTATATTATTATCCGAACAATTATTTCGGACTTGAATTGTAATTAGATTCTAGTTTAGAATTTAGTTATAAATAGGCATTCTTGTAAGCCTTGAAGGGCATCGAGTTTTAGTTAGAAAAAAAATTTGGATCGAGTTTTAGTTAGAATATTAGATTTAGTTTTCCTTTTGTAAATTATCTATTTTCTTCTAGTGAAATATTATTCTACGATATATATATCCTTCCGCTTGTGCACATATCCCTCCCTCCCCGAGAAACTGGTATTTAGTTTTAGTTTTATTTAGAATATTATCGCTTGTGCACATATTTTTCTTAGGGGATAAATATGATGAAGGGGAAGAGCATGTAATAGGTCACCTGGTGATCGGTGGTTAAACCACGAATTATAAATTAGGTCACAATAGTGATCGGTGGCTAAGCCACATTGAATTTATTATTGAATGTTAGGAATAGGCAGCATGACTGTCGATATGGTGTGTAGCGGTTGGTGGGTTGATTGTAGAAATCCCGAGGTGTTGGTTGGTACGGGCTGGTGTGTAGAGGATGGACTAATAGGTTTGGGTTGGGCCATGTTGCATGTAAATATTTTGTTGCCATTGTGTATGGGCTAAGGCCCATAATGTGTTTGTGGGCCTCAAGCCTTTAATGTGTTTTCGGGATTTGCACACTGAGTCTCGGTGACTCACCCTTTTATTTTCCTGACTTTTCAGATGAGCAGTAGATCGTGGACATGGGAGCTGAGGCAGACTCGAGGGGCCATCAAGTCTTTTATTTTATAAGTTATTTTCGGTTTTTTTTCTTTAAGTTTAAATTTGGGATTATTTATGTAATAAGGCCTCTGTAGCTTAGGTTATCGATTTATTTGGGTTTATGTTTATACTTTAAATTTTATTTTCAAAGACTTACTTACTATAAGTAATGAAATGGGAATTTCAAACACGATTAACGCAACGAAATGTTTTTGGAAAGAAAACCTAAGGTATTGAATATTTGCTTAATCAAACCAAGATTTTCCAAACCAACAAAGTTAAGTTTTCAAACAACACGTCATCGAAGAATTTTCAAAAGGGATACGTGCCCTCTTAAAAGCAAATAAGGAACTATGTTTTTAACATTAAACCCATAACATGCCAGATCTGGTCTTAGCGTTTGGGCCGGGTTTGGGGTGTTACAATTCACCCTCTGCCTCTTCTCTTTTCTCTTCAATGTTCTTTCTTTCTTACCTTATGTGCCGTCGCTCAAGCCACCAAGATTCACCATCAATTTCTCTTCTTTTTGCAACAAGTTCTTGCACCATTCTTTTCCTTTTCTTGATATCATTTATCATAAAATTTCCAGCCTTAAATCTGAAATTTTAGCACTCAATATTGATCTCCATTAATGCCCCAAAAGAACTCCATTGTCGCCCCTATCTTCTTGCTTGAGTAAGTGTTATTTTCTTTCATTTTTTATGGATCTTTCAATAAAATACCCAATTTTACAGATCTGGAATTGGGGTGAATTTTAAATATTTAATGATTATTTTTCCAGCCTTTAAAGTGATTTCAATTTTGGTTTTAAATTAGCCCCGATTTCGTCACCATTGATGGTGATGCACTGCGCCTAGAGGCACAAAAGGGGGCTTTTGTTTCTTTAATTTTTCTCATCTATTTCCAGCAAAATCTTGGGTTCTTTAACCTTTCCTAATCATGCTTTAATCATGTGTACTTTAGGAAAAATCATTTCTTAATCATTGTAACATCCCAAATTTATGGGCCTATGCATTTAGTGTAGGGATGTTTAATATGTTAATTTAAGTGATAGGGGTCCAAATTGGGCTCAGGATTAGGCAAAGGCCTTGGTTAAATTATTAGATTGGGCATTATAGAGTTAAAAGTTGGTAATTATGTTTAAAATACCAACGTGGTCTTGTGGCCCAACAATAGGTGGCACTGTAAGGGAATTAGAAGGTGGCGCCATTAACAATTAAAGAGGCCCAAGTTTTGGCCGCAAGGAGCCCATGTTTTTAGGCCATTTCCGGCACTTAAAAAGGAGCAAGGGGTGATGCCACAACAAAGGATTTAGGGGCCCAAAATTTCAGTTTCATGGAGCCCAAATCTTTTAATTTAAGTGAGTTAAATTTTGGCATTAGGGTTTAATGAAGTAGACGGCTACAAGGCTCAAAAATAGGAGGATTTATATGGATTTTATAATTGATAATTTAAAAGATAAAAAGGATAAAAAATAGGAGCCTATCTACAAGGAAGGTGATGGCCGAAAATCACCACTTAGAGGAGTAAAGAAATCGGATACTGCATGGCAAAGGGGTGTCGAATTTTCCCTTTCATTTAGCTTGAATTTTAATTAATTAGGAAGGGCGTTTTCGGTTTTATACAGGAGGTACCGAAATTCCTATAAATAGGGGGGATAACTCCTTGATTCTAGCATTTAAACTCTAATTCTCTCATTATTCCTTGTGCCAAAAATCCCTAGCCTCTTCCTCTACAATTTCTTTCTTTAAATTCTTCAAAAACCGAAACCTCTCCCTTCACTCTCTTTTCTCTCTTTTCCATTCTTTTCCCCTTGTGCCGATTTCTCTAAAAAGTCGAAATCTCCATAGTTTTTCTTTATTCATCCTATTTGAGAATTAGTTCTATTCTTCTGGCATTTAAATCTTTCTCTGGCATTGCCGAATCTCCTCTCCAGTGCTAGCCGAAATCCCTGTGCTAAGGTAAGTGTCGACTTTAGTTAGATCTCATGTTCTATTTCGGTTCTTGAAAGGCAAAAGCCGAAAAGCTAATAGTTTAATGGTTCTATGTTGGGCGGCATTCCGGGATTTGAAGGAAACTTGGTCGTCTAGATCTAAAAGCCGAAAATCGTTAGTCTCCAATTTTGGGATTTTAAGGTAAGAAGATTTTCCCTAGATTTTTACTAGATTCGTTCATTATATGCAAGATCTTAACTTTATGATGAGGATTAACGATCATAAATTATGATAGTAGCTCTGACAAGGACTTGTGATGGAATTAAATATGGATCAGGCAAAAGAGAGAATCCCTAAGTTTAAGAACCGAGCGGTATCCGCCGTTCGAGATTGGCCACTTGGTTGTGGACCAGCTTCTGAACAACACCTTAGGTAGATAGAAGTTGTGTCAACTAAGGATAGCGTCGACATAGAAAGCATCGTTTTATCGATAATCAGGTGTGTAGATCTCTAACACACTATTAATCCTGTAATATCCCGGGTTAGGGGCTATTTTGTTGTTGCATGTTATTGCATGTGTTTGGTGTGCTGTGTTGCTATTTCGGTGTTTTAGGGGCTTAATTGTGGGCTAGGAGTGTGCCAGAGCGAATGGGGAAATTTTGATTTTTGGGCTTAGGTGAGAGGAGTTGGAAGAGCTGGGGTTTAAGAAAATAATTCGTTGTTTTGTTGCACAAGTAAGGAGCTAGCTTAGTGGCAAAGCATGCGCTACATGGGGGAGCTTGGTGTGGCGTCATCTACATGTGGTGGAGGTCTAGTGTTCGAGCTGCAGAGTCCCCATTTTGGCTTCTTTTTGGGACGGCATGGAGGAGAGGTAGAAGGCTAGTGAAATTCTACCTTGGACCAAGTCATACATTTCAAATGAAGGGTGGAGAGCATTTGTAGGAGGGAGACTTGGTCATGCAAGTTTGAAGGATTGGTGGTGAGTGAATGGAGGGTTTATGGCCGAATTTTAGGGAGCTTGGAGTGTGGGAAGTGACGGCTTGGATGCTTGGGGGAGAGGTTGGCCGGTTGGTAAGTGGTAATTGGGGTAGCTGAAATTCCTTTTGGGCATTTTTGTGCATATTCGGCCATTAGGAGTCAAAACACTTTTCTTTCTTTTTGTCATACCAAGCCGAATTCTCAAGCTAATCTCTTCATTTTTTTTCTCCTTGAAGCCGTAGGTCTAAAAGCAACTCCATTACCGAATTTTGTAAGTGGTTTTCTACATTTTGTGTTGGTTAGCCGAATGCTCCTCCCCACTCTTCTTCTTTCTATCATTTTGAGTTAAGCCGAAATCATCTTACCTTGTTCTTCTAATTTTCAGTTTTCCCTTTTTCATACCATTTAGCCGAAACCCATCCTTCAAAACTCTCTTCTCATTTCTTCTTTTGGCAAACCGGAACTACTTTCATTCCACCCATTTCTCTCTTTCTCAATTGCCATTGCCGAAACTACATTTTGCTCACACTTCTTTTCTTTCTCTTCCACTCAAGCCGAACACTAGAGGTGATAAACACTTAAAGCCGTTTTCTTTCTTCTTTATTTGGAAGCCTTGACCGAATCTATCCCCTCTTCTAGTGGTGTCTACGTTGGCCGACTAAGGGTTGGTGATTGAGGTAAGTGCTAGCCGAATATTTTCTTTCTTTTCTCACTCGTACTCTATCGATTTGGGTTTTGTTAAGAGTCGTATATGACAACTATTGATGAGTGTTATCTCTTATGTGGGAACCGATTGCATCATAGGACAACGGGGACTTCGAAGCAGTCAAGTGGAACTTTCTACCTTTGTTTAACCATTTGATAAGTGGTGGTAAGAAGATTATCTGTTAGTATGTTCTTCTGGATTTCAATAAGATAGGGCTTCAAGTGTTTTAACTGTTCTTTTTAGGGGTGGCCGATTGTCAAAGGGAATCACTGTTTGATTCGGATTTGGTAGGAAACCAGATCATCTTCAAGGTAAGGGATTGGAATTAACCCCTTTGGGTTTATATGGTGTTGGCCGAATGTGTAGATGCCTAACCCCTAATGTTTGGCCGATTGTAGGAGTCAGTACTCGAGGGACTTAGATCGTTTTCGTTGGGATTCTAGACTCGTAGTTATCAGGTGTGTAAACTAACACACTTCTGTTTAGTAATATGATTGATAACCTGTGTGACAATTACTGTAACAGTGATGATTGTTATGATACCCTAATGGGTATGATTCTGGACTCGGGTAAGTCAGTATTATTATTATGAGTTACTGATGATCTATATGATACCATGGCTGTGGATATATGTGACATGGGATATGAGATTAGACATATTAGCATGATATGTATGATTATATGATATGCATGATTACATGAGTGTGGTATGTTGATGGGTGATACGAGAGGAGGGAGCAGTGATATTTTGTGCTGACGAGCACCAGTGTTTTGGTAACACACTTTGTGACTTTGGGTCACCAGAGGTTTGGCACCTCCAGAGGTTTGGTACCTCAGCGTCTCGTCCCTGTGGTTTGACCACCGTGGGTTGGCCCCACTTGCGAGATATGGGATTGACACCAGTGATTTGGTATCACACGATGGGTTGGCCCCATCACCAGATTTGTGACTACGGTCACCAGTGCTTTGGTAGCACATTGTGTCTTTGGGACACCAGAGGTTTGGCACCTCATTGCGACTTGTCCCTGTGGTTTGACCACCGTGGGTTGGCCCCACTTGAGATATGGGATCGTCTGCTAGTGATTTGGTATCACACGATGGGTTGGCCCCATCATCATTGGATTTGTGACTTCGGTCACCAGTGCTTTGGTAGCACAATTGTGTCTTTGGCACACCAGTGGTTTGGTACCACATTGACGGATATTGTGTCTTTGGGACACCAGTGTTTTGGTAACACATTGTGACTATATGTCACCAGTGGTTTGGCACCACCAGTGGTTTGGTACCACACGGGGTAGAAAAGGCGATATGGATGGTTAGGAACGGGTTGCATTAATTATGTTGCTATGTATGATGTGTGTTAGCATGTTGTTTTATCGGGAGCGGGATTTACACACTGAGTCATTCGACTCACCCTCTCCTTTGACATTTCAGGTGACTCGTAGGCGCGGACATGGAGCCGAGATGGACTCGGGTGCGCATGCCATACTTTAATAAAAGTTTTGCTCAGACTATTGCATTTGGGTACTTTAGCTTATTTACTTTTATTTGGGTTTTAATTTGGATTTGTAAAAGGCCTTTGATTTATGTTTTATGATGGTTATGGTTTAATTAAATTCTAATATGCCTTAACAAAAATAGTTGGTATGAGTTATACTAAAACTTGGAAAGATAATGATTTCAAAATCATAACGCAATGTGTTTTTTTAAACTATACCCCCGGGTATCACACTAAGTCTTTATGATAAACAAATACAAATGGTTTTCAATTCAAACTTGTAGTTCTCCTAAGTTTAAAAGTGTTTTATGAATCACTAAGAAACTGATGAGGTTTTAAATAAATTTAACTCGTTTTAACCACATACTTTGGATAAGTTTTTAAAATATCCGGGTTTTCAAATACATCCTCCGACTTCAAACAAGTCTACTCAACTTTTCTTCAAATACATGATGTTTCACCCAGTTTTTAGACGAAAAATTTAACCTCTCGAGAGTGCTTTTCCCCCGTAACATACCAGATTCGGACGTGGTGTCTTGTCCGGGTTTGGGGTGTTACAATTGTGGTATCAGAGCCAAGTTCAAAAGCTCGGCTGTGGGCCTGAGGCCCAAAATGGTTTCAAAAGTTTGTTTTAAGTGTTTGTTTTGAAAGTATGGTTTGAAAGGCATGGCACCGAGTCTCCGGCACCAGTTCGCTCAGGTAAGTACCCCGTACTATTACTTGTGATTTGATTGGATGTGATATGATTTGATGACTAGCAATAGTATGCTACCTTAGAGATTGAGACTGATAGGATTCTGTGAACTTGCGAGAACAAATCCTCTTTAATGTTCATAAGACTTGCTCTTAAACAAGTGGAATAAACACTGATGCATAAAATTCTTTAATCAGATACGTAGAAAGATTAGTCATGAGCACTCGAGGTGGACGTGGTCGTAATACTCGTGGTAGAGGTAGGGGTAGGATGACAGTTTCTGAGCCCGTAGGATCTGGGCAGGGTTCAGAGAACGAGATACCGGTTCCGCCACCAGCTGGAGGTGGTGAGTTCCAAGATCAGACTGGAGATGACGCAGTGTCACAGGCGATGCTGCGAGTGTTGGAAAGGGTAGCTGGAGCAGGTGGTGGTGCAGGAGTTAGGAAATCTGTTCCTGAGCGACTCCGGGCTAATGGGGCCGAATTCTTCCGAGGTGTATCTGGTGTTGCTCCTAGCACTGCTGAATATTGGCTGGAGGCAACTGAGCGGATCATGGATGATCTGGACTTGACGGCTGAAGAGAAGCTGAAGGGGATCGTATCGCTTCTACGGGATGAGTCATACCAGTGGTGGCTCACGGTTCGGAATAGTGTGGCCGCAGAGGATTTGACATGGGATTATTTCAGGGCTGCTTATCAAAAGAAGTACATCGGGGCTAGTTATATTGACTCCCAGCGAAAGGCATTCCTGAGGCTTGTTCAGGGGAGTAAATCTGTTTCCGAGTATGAGGCTGAGTTCCTGAAGCTGAGTAGGTATGCCAGGGGCATTGTAGCCACTGAGCATGAGAGGTGTGTTCGTTTCGAGGATGGTCTGTGAGACGAGTTGAGATTGCTGATTGCTCCACAGCAGGAGCGCGAGTTTGCTGTCTTAGTTGAGAAGGCTAAGGTAGCCGAGGGTGTTAAGGAGTCGGTAAGACAGAGCATGGACAGGAGTAGGCTTAAGAGGAGCTTCGGGTCTTCTGGATCGTCGGGTAATCCGCAGAAGAGGGCTAGACCGAGTGGGCCGAATCAGTCTGCTAGGTTTGTTGCTGCTAAGCAGGGACCGCCGCAGTGTAATTAGTGTGGGAAATCTCATTGGGGTGGCTGCTGGACTGGAGGTAAAGGGTGCTTTGAGTGTGGTTCTCTGGAGCATCGCATAAGGGATTGTCCGCGTAGGATGGCCAGGATTCAGTCTGAGAGTCAGGGCCGTAATCAGTTCAGAGGTAATGGACCGCCACCGCAGAGGGGCCGTGGTAATGGCAGAGGTGGTAATGGTTCTGGTCGGGGCCGTGGAGCACCGGGCAGAGGTGCAGGTAGTTCTGAGGCTAGGCAGCCTGGCTTGGTATATGCGGCGAGGCACCGAGAGGAGGGCGACGCACCGGACGTCATAACCGGTACGTTTTTGATTTTTGGTTCTCCTTATACTGCTTTAATTGATGTGGGTTCTACGCACTCTTATGTTGCCAGTAGTATAGTAGAGACCATGGATTTAGACTTTGAGATATCTTCTAGGCAGATGACTGTGATTAGCCCTCTAGGTCACTCTGTAGTAGTAGATAAACTGTTTAGAGAGGTACCCCTAGAACTCCAAGGGGTAGTGTTTGCTGCTGATCTGATGGAACTACCGTTTGGGGAGTTCGATCTGATTCTTGGAATGGATTGGTTGGTCAAGTACCAGGCGAGGTTGGATTGCGCGGCCAAGCGCATGGTTCTTAAGACGGTTGAGGGTGATGAGGTGGCTATGATAGGTAATAGGAGAGATTACTTATCAAATGTGGTATCTGCTTTGAAAGCGGAGAAGATGGTCAGGAAGGGCTGCGAAGCGTATGTGGTTCATGTGTATGCCTTGGAGGCTAAAGAGTTTGCTGTTGAGAAGGTTCGTACTGTTAAGGAATTTGCTGATGTGTTTCCTGAGGAACTTCCGGTTTTGCCGCCAGATCGAGAGGTAGAGTTCGGGATTGATCTGTTACCCGGGACTGCGCCAGTGTCTATTGCTCCGTATAGGATGGCACCAAAGGAATTGGTGGAGCTTAAGGCTCAGATCCAGGAGTTGTTGGATCGGGGTTTTATCAGGCCAAGTGTTTCGCCGTGGGGTGCGCCGGTTCTTTTTGTCAAGAAGAAAGATGGTACGATGCGGATGTGTATAGACTACCGCCAGTTGAACAAGCTGACGATTAAAAACAAGTATCCGTTGCCACGGATAGATGACTTGTTTGATCAGCTGAAGGGTGCAGCGGTATTCTCTAAGATTGATCTGAGGTCTGGGTACCATCGGTTGAAGGTTAAGGAGGCTGATATCCATAAAACAGCGTTTCGGACTCGATATGGGCACTACGAATTCCTGGTAATGCCATTCGGGTTGATTAACGCACCGGTAGCGTTTATGGATATGATGAATAGGGTGTTTCAGCAGTATCTGGATCGGTTCGTGGTGGTTTTCATAGACGACATCTTGGTGTACTCAAGGACAGAGGAAGAGCATGATGCGCATTTGAGGGTGGTGCTGCAGATTCTGAGGGAAAAGCAACTCTATGCTAAGTTTAGTAAGTGCGAGTTCTGGCTTAGAGAAGTGACGTTCTTGGGTCATGTAGTGTCGGCTGAGGGGATTCGTGTAGATCCTCGTAAGATTGAGGCAGTTTTGGATTGGAAGCCGCCTAGGTCAGTGGCTGAGATTCGGAGTTTTCTGGGTTTGGCCGGATACTACCGAAGGTTTGTTGAGGGTTTCTCGCTAATAGCAGCGCCGATGACCAAGTTGTTAAGGAAAGAAGTTCCGTTTGTATGGACTAAGAAGCAGCAGGAAAGCTTCGATAAGTTAAAGAAGATCTTGACTGAGGCTCCGGTTTTAATTCAACCTGAGGCTGGTAAGGAATACACGGTATACTGCGATGCATCACATACGGGCTTGGGTTGTGTGCTGATGCAAGAAGGTAAGGTGGTGGCTTACGCTTCTCGGCAGCTGAGGCCACATGAGGTCAACTATCCGACACACGATCTGGAGCTAGCGGCTGTAGTCTTCGCCTTAAAGATTTGGAGGCACTACTTGTATGGAGAGAGATCGATAGTCTACACAGATCATAAGAGTCTGAAGTATCTCCTGACTCAGAAGGATTTGAATTTGAGGCAGCGCAGATGGGTTGAGTTGCTGAAAGATTACGACTGTTCGATCGAGTATCATCCGGGCAAGGCTAACGTGGTGGCAGACGCGTTGAGCCGTAAGGTTGTTTCGGACTTAAGAGCTTTGTTTGCCCATTTGAGTTTGTATGACGATGGGAGTATTTTGGCAGAGCTGCAGGTTAAGCCTACTTGGGTTGAGCAGATAAGAGAGAAACAGTCGTTGGATGAGGTTCTAAGTGCGCGAAGGTTGCAGGTACAGAATGGTGGTGTGGATGGTTACAGTCTGTCTAGTGACGAGGTTCTGTGTTTTCAGGGTAAGGCTTGTATGCCTAAGGATGTTGAGCTAAGGCAGAAGATTCTTCAGGACGCACATAGCAGTCCTTATGCTATGCATCCTGGAGGTAGCAAGATGTATAAGGATCTCAGGGAGCAGTTTTGGTGGCCTGGTTTGAAGAAAGAGGTGACAGAGTTTGTTGGGAAGTGTCTGACTTGTCAGCAGGTCAAGGCTGAGCATCAGTTGCCGTCGGGTTTGCTTCAGCCTGTAAAGATTCCTCAGTGGAAGTGGGAAAGGATAACCATGGATTTTGTCAGTGGGTTACCGCTTACGCCAAGCAAGAAGGATTCAGTTTGGGTAGTGGTGGATCGTCTGACTAAATCAGCTCACTTCATTCCGGTGAGGGTTGACTACTCACTTCAAAAGCTAGCGAAGCTGTATGTTTCAGAGATAGTGAGGTTGCACGGTGTGCCAGTTTCGATAATCTCGGATAGGGATCCCAGGTTTACGTCAAGGTTCTGGAAAGCGTTGCATCAGGCTTTGGGTACTCATTTGGATTTCAGCACGGCTTTTCACCCGCAGTCTGACGGTCAATCAGAAAGGGTCATTCAGATCTTAGAGGACATGCTGAGAGGTTGTGTTCTGGATTTCAGAGGTAGTTGGGAGGAGTTTCTACCATTAGCTGAGTTTGCCTACAACAACAGTTACCAAGCAAGCATCAAGATGGCACCGTATGAGGCGTTGTATGGTAGGAAGTGTCGCTCACCTACGTGTTGGACGGAGTTGGGTGAACGTCAGTTGTTGGTACCCGAGTTGGTTGCTGAGACAGAAGACAAGGTTAAGTTGATTCAGTCTCGCTTGAAGGAAGCTTCGGACCGGCAGAAGTCTTATGCCGATCTTAAGCGAAGAGATATAGAGTTTGCTGTGGGGGATCGGGTTTTCCTGAAGGTCTCACCTTGGAAGAAGGTGTTGAGGTTCGGAAGGAAAGGCAAGCTAAGTCCGAGGTTCATTGGGCCGTATAAGGTATTGAGACGAGTTGGACCAGTAGCGTATCAGCTTGAGTTGCCAGCAGAGCTTAGCCAGATTCACGATGTTTTTCACGTTTCGATGCTTCGGCGTTATCGTTCAGATCCGTCACATGTGGTAGCAGTGGAAGAGATTGAGGTGAATCCAGACTTGACTATGGAAGAAGAACCTGTGCAGATTCTAGATCGGGATGCGAAGGTTCTGCGTAGGAAGTCTGTACCTTTGGTTAAGGTACTTTGGCGGAATCATGGCGTGGAGGAAGCTACGTGGGAACCCGAGGATATGATGAGACAGCAATACCCGCAACTCTTTTGATCAGGTAATTTCGAGGTCGAAATTATTTTTAAGGGGGGTAGAACTGTAATATCCCGGGTTAGGGGCTATTTTGTTGTTGCATGTTATTGCATGTGTTTGGTGTGCTGTGTTGCTATTTCGGTGTTTTAGGGGCTTAATTGTGGGCTAGGAGTGTGCCAGAGCGAATGGGGAAATTTTGATTTTTGGGCTTAGGTGAGAGGAGTTGGAAGAGCTGGGGTTTAAGAAAATAATTCGTTGTTTTGTTGCACAAGTAAGGAGCTAGCTTAGTGGCAAAGCATGCGCTACATGGGGGAGCTTGGTGTGGCGTCATCTACATGTGGTGGAGGTCTAGTGTTCGAGCTGCAGAGTCCCCATTTTGGCTTCTTTTTGGGACGGCATGGAGGAGAGGTAGAAGGCTAGTGAAATTCTACCTTGGACCAAGTCATACCTTTCAAAGGAAGGGTGGAGAGCATTTGTAGGAGGGAGACTTGGTCATGCAAGTTTGAAGGATTGGTGGTGAGTGAATGGAGGGTTTATGGCCGAATTTTAGGGAGCTTGGAGTGTGGGAAGTGACGGCTTGGATGCTTGGGGGAGAGGTTGGCCGGTTGGTAAGTGGTAATTGGGGTAGCCGAAATTCCTTTTGGGCATTTTTGTGCATATTCGGCCATTAGGAGTCAAAACACTTTTCTTTCTTTTTGTCATACCAAGCCGAATTCTCAAGCTAATCTCTTCATTTTTTTTCTCCTTGAAGCCGTAGGTCTAAAAGCAACTCCATTGCCGAATTTTGTAAGTGGTTTTCTACATTTTGTGTTAGTTAGCCGAATGCTCCTCCCCACTCTTCTTCTTTCTATCATTTTGAGTTAAGCCGAAATCGTCTTACCTTGTTCTTCTAATTTTCATTTTTCCCTTTTTCATACCATTTAGCCGAAACCCATCCTTCAAAACTCTCTTCTCATTTCTTCTTTTGGCAAACCGGAACTACTTTCATTCCACCCATTTCTCTCTTTCTCAATTGCCATTGCCGAAACTACATTTTGCTCACACTTCTTTTCTTTCTCTTCCACTCAAGCCGAACACTAGAGGTGATAAACACTTAAAGCCGTTTTCTTTCTTCTTTCTTTGGAATCCTTGACCGAATCTATCCCCTCTTCTAGTGGTGTCTACGTTGGCCGATTAAGGGTTGGTGATTGAGGTAAGTGCTAGCCGAATATTTTCTTTCTTTTCTCACTCGTACTCTATCGATTTGGGTTTTGTTAAGAGTCGTATATGACAACTATTGATGAGTGTTATCTCTTATGTGGGAACCGATTGCATCATAGGACAACGGGGACTTCGAAGCAGTCAAGTGGAACTTTCTACCTTTGTTTAACCATTTGATAAGTGGTGGTAAGAAGATTATCTGTTAGTATGTTCTTCTGGATTTCAATAAGATAGGGCTTCAAGTGTTTTAACTGTTCTCTTTTTAGGGGTGGCCGATTGTCAAAGGGAATCACTGTTTGATTCGGATTTGGTAGGAAACCAGATCATCTTCAAGGTAAGGGATTGGAATTAACCCCTTTGGGTTTATATGGTGTTGGCCGAATGTGTAGATGCCTAACCCCTAATGTTTGGCCGATTGTAGGAGTCAGTACTCGAGGGACTTAGATCGTTTTCGTTGGGATTCTAGACTCGTAGTTATCAGGTGTGTAAACTAACACACTTCTGTTTAGTAATATGATTGATAACCTGTGTGACAATTACTGTAACAGTGATGATTGTTATGATACCCTAATGGGTATGATTCTGGACTCGGGTAAGTCAGTATTATTATTATGAGTTTACTGATGATCTATATGATACCATGGCTGTGGATATATGTGACATGGGATATGAGATTAGACATATTAGCATGATATGTATGATTATATGATATGCATGATTACATGAGTGTGGTATGTTGATGGGTGATACGAGAGGAGGGAGCAGTGATATTTTGTGCTGACGAGCACCAGTGTTTTGGTAACACACTTTGTGACTTTGGGTCACCAGAGGTTTGGCACCTCCAGAGGTTTGGTACCTCAGCGTCTCGTCCCTGTGGTTTGACCACCGTGGGTTGGCCCCACTTGCGAGATATGGGATTGACGCCAGTGATTTGGTATCACACGATGGGTTGGCCCCATCACCAAATTTGTGACTACGGTCACCAGTGCTTTGGTAGCACATTATGTCTTTGGGACACCAGAGGTTTGGCACCTCATTGCGACTTGTCCCTGTGGTTTGACCACCGTGGGTTGGCCCCACTTGAGATATGGGATCGTCTGCTAGTGATTTGGTATCACACGATGGGTTGGCCCCATCATCATTGGATTTGTGACTTCGGTCACCAGTGCTTTGGTAGCACAATTGTGTCTTTGGGACACTAGTGGTTTGGTACCACATTGACGGATATTGTGTCTTTGGGACACCAGTGTTTTGGTAACACATTGTGACTATATGTCACCAGTGGTTTGGCACCACCAGTGGTTTGGTACCACACGGGGTAGAAAAGGCGATATGGATGGTTAGGAACGGGTTGCATTAATTATGTTGCTATGTATGATGTGTGTTAGCATGTTGTTTTATCGGGAGCGGGATTTACACACTGAGTCATTCGACTCACCCTCTCCTTTGACATTTCAGGTGACTCGTAGGCGCGGACATGGAGCCGAGATGGACTCGGGGTGCGCATGCCATACTTTAATAAAAGTTTTGCTCAGACTATTGCATTTGGGTACTTTAGCTTATTTACTTTTATTTGGGTTTTAATTTGGATTTGTAAAAGGCCTTTGATTTATGTTTTATGATGGTTATGGTTTAATTAAATTCTAATATGCCTTAACAAAAATAGTTGGTATGAGTTATACTAAAACTTGGAAAGATAATGATTTCAAAATCATAACGCAATGTGTTTTTTTAAACTATACCCCCGGGTATCACACTAAGTCTTTATGATAAACAAATACAAATGGTTTTCAATTCAAACTTGTAGTTCTCCTAAGTTTAAAAGTGTTTTATGAATCACTAAGAAACTAATGAGGTTTTAAATAAATTTAACTCGTTTTAACCACATACTTTGGATAAGTTTTTAAAATATCTGGGTTTTCAAATACATCCTCCGACTTCAAACAAGTCTACTCAACTTTTCTTCAAATACATGATGTTTCACCCAGTTTTTAGACGAAAAATTTAACCTCTCGAGAGTGCTTTTCCCCCGTAACATACCAGATTCGGACGTGGTGTCTTGTCCGGGTTTGGGGTGTTACAAATCCTGTATATATGTCTACATATATGTTATGGGCTAAAAAGCCGGAAAGAGGCTGTATAGACAGTCGAATGGAACCCTAAATGGGTTAGGCATGGATGCCAGGTACGTAAACATAGAACTCTCTATGTGTATTGAAATATATGTAAGCCTGCATGATGTCTTCTTTATATATGTATGCATGGGGGGAAAATTATGATATTGAAGGGGAAGTGCATGATAGGTCACTTCGTGATCGGTGGTAGAAATCCCACATATGTAAATGTAAGGTCACATAGTGATCGGTGGCTATGCCACATTTAATGATTCCTAATTAATAGGAATAGGCAGTACGGCTGTCGTTTTGGTGTGTAGTGGATGGAGGGTTGATTGTAGAAATCCCCAAGGTGTGGTGGTTGGTACGGGTTGGTGTGTAGAGGATGGAATTCTAGGATGGGTTGGGTTATTCGTTATTTATTGTTTACCATGCGATTATGATTGATACCTTTATGTATGGGCCAGGGCCCATAATGTGTTTGTGGGCTCAGTTCGTTGTGTGCTTTGAGATTTATACACTGAGTCTTGGTGATTCACGCTTTCTTTTTTTTCTACTCTTCCAGATGAGCAGTAGATCGTGGACATGGGAGCCGAGATGGACTCGAGGGGCCATCAAGTTCTTATTTCTACAAGTTATTTTTTTGGGATTTCTTTAAGTTCATTTTATTTCATTTTGGGAATATTTATGTATTAAGGCCCCTAGTTTTTATTCAACTAAGCAGATTTCAATGTTCTGAAATTTATGAATTTATGAAAAAGTTTATTTATACTTAATAATAATAATACAAGGGAGTTTATTTTTAAAATGTCATTTATTTATTCAAATAATGTCTAATTAACTTACGACTTCCAAAACCAACAAGGCAAAAGTTTTCAATGTACAAGCTGTGACACGCCAAATCTGGTTGAAACGCATGGGCCGGGTTTGGGGTGTGACAATCATGCTTTAATCATGTGTACTTTAGGAAAAATCAATCTTGATCAATTGATGACTTAGATCTCACAATTCGGGAAGCGTAAGTGTGTTCATTATGGGCTAGTGTGTAGTTTTAGTTTTGATGTTGAGGAAATATTTAAGTAATTGAATTAAAGATTTTAAATATGTAATAGCTACTTATTTTTCAGTATTTAATTATGTTAGGTGCCAACTTAAACACCCCAAATCAACAATGAAGCCAATACACGTTCACACGTGTGGTTTGTGTTAAACCAGTGTAAGAAACCTAACTAGTTTGTATCTGAAAAATTGATATAATTGTAGCAATTGGATTGAAACCATAAAAGGGTGATTGGGGGTAGTTTAACTGGTATATTAATTTACTTAAATGATTATTTTTAATTTAGGTTCGTTTTAAAGTCTTATAGGGAAACCACGAGATTCGCAAGTGTGCTGTAGTAGAGCATAATTAAGGTGTTGGTCCTAACTCGTTAACTTGAGTGTTTTAAATATTATTTTTAAATGATAGAATTGAGGACTAAGCTTTCTGGTCGGGCTTGGCTAAGTGGCTAAGAAATTGAATTGTAAGTGGTTGAACCAGGTATGTTTTGAGCCCTAATTGTTTAGCATGTTAACAAAAATGTGAGTGACTGAATAATTGTATGATTGATATTGTTGTGGATGATTAGTTGATATGATGTATGTCGATTGTATGTATAGCATGATTTTGAATAAGAATGAGGTTTACGCACGATATATTTGCATGAATGATTTGATATAAATTATTTGAAAGACTGTTATATCATCGAGCAACAACTACTAGTGCAGCTTGTTGAGTAGCTCCCGCTAGTCGCTAAAGTAGTTCCGCTATTATGTAAAGTAGATTTTCATTACCTTGACCCTCTCGGTAAGGTCTATTAGCTCTATATCATCGAGCTCTAGCTTGATCAACGTTGGGTGCCTCGATCTTTGCCCGATTCTCACCATCGACGAAGTGATCACTTTTGTTTATTTTATCATCAACATCATTTCTTGATTCTTCTGGAATTTTAGCTATTAAATAGAAAATTTCATAATTAGAGTTCAAATATCAACCCAGACTCGACTCGACCTTGGCATTTACCTCTAAACTAAATTTTCAGCTCAATTTAGTCTGACAATTGACTAAATCTATATCTTTGATACCACTAAATGTAGCACCCCATACCTAACCTGATCGCCAGGTCTGAGCTACAAGATGCCACATTCATTATCGGAGTAACTACAACCGATTACATTTCAAATTTACAGTTAATCCATTTTATTACTAAAACAATATTATGACATATTAAACAATCAAATATGAGCTTACGAAAGCTATTTAGGCGACTCGAGGTCAAATAATGATCAAATTGTAAAATTTTTAAACTATTGCGTTGACTTCGCTACTTCAGGGATTCTAGGTCACAAGACAACTCACTGTCGATTCCTCGTTGCAACGTTAAACGTTTGATGTCACGATGTGACTGTCTATTTTCACAAGGTCCAAATGGTACCAATTTGTAACACCTAAACAAGCAATTCAATACTTCAATTCAATCTTTTCAGCCAAAGATACCTTTCTCATAAGTTAATTTCTAACATTTATCATCATGTATACATATGCATTACATAAAATTTACATCTCCATTTGATACCTATGACAATTTCCACATTTCTAACCATGTAACCATTTGGTACCAACTTATTACATCCAACCTAATATCACATTTGCATATCAAGTTCATTCCAACTTCAACAATCTCAAATCACAACGAAAGGGGACTATACAAACATTGCTAAGTCAAGGATTATTGATTAGATGTTGAATAACAATTCAGGACTTCGGAATCTACTATGACCTATACACAGAATAAACAAACCATATGCTAAGCGAAAAACTCAGTGGCATATTCATGATTCAAGTCAATAAATGAGCATAATCACAATAAGAATTCGATCAATATATGCTATAATTCAACCATATCAATTTAAATGTTCAATACTCAAATATCATTCTCATACACCATTTCATGTGATAATCAAAACTAAACATTTTATGCCATACTTTTTATTAACAAAGATGCAATCATTTCCATTTCAATTTCATATATACATATATATACCAATATGATATTCACTCTCATTTTCATACAATGCTAATGATCCTTCATTTAAGGATTCAATTCTTTCTTTTGAGTCTATTAACTCATTCATATTCGATTCGACTCCCGGGGCTCTTATCAACTTGTTCGCATGATGTCTTTAGTCTCAGTTTGCGTATATGCACATATCGTACTAATTCATATCTTCATTTCAATTCAATATCATTTAAAAATTTTACATCTTCTTAATCCATATTAATCAGATTTGGACTCAAGAGGATAGATGAATCATCCAACCAACACATCAATCTAGCACCAAAGTGCGTCATTAGATAAACCAAAGTAGTTGGCGCACATAGTTCATCATCAAATAAATCAAAGAAAATTTATTAGCACACATAGGGTGCATTCTGGCACACGAAGTGCATAAACCCGTACATAATCCAATCTTATGACATGTCAACTATATTTGACTTTGCCCAAACAGTTAATAAGGTAACCATTATTCCAGCTATACATTGTTTACATGCTTACATATCAAGTTTCATACCATTTTCATTATCTTATCATATCATATATCTTATATCACCATTTCATTTCTACTCAATTCATCACATGAATCAGTATCAACTTTCATATCGAATTCATATACGGCATGCACATCTTGATTCAATTCTTAACCAATATCGTCAACATGAATCATTCATAGCATAAACTTACCTCAATGATCTCAAATCATAAAAGTACAACCTAAATTCTCTCGTCACTCATTGACGACTCTCACTTTTCCTTTCTCTCGTTACAACCTAACATCGTCTTTATTTTTAAGATTTTGGTTGCTAAATGTAATTTACTAAGTTTGAAAATTTTCTTCTTTCTCTTTTAATGGAAACGAGCAAAGCAAGAAGATGACAAGCTTTCGTATTTGATCGTGTATGTTAGAGTCTTAAAAATTTATAAAAAGAATGATCGAGCCTGAAAACTAACTGTGACAACGATTGAGGCAAGTGCATCTATCGAACAGTAGTATAGCTGTGGCAAGACCGGATTGTCGAACCCAAATGAACCAAAAGTACTAATACTAACTTTCTTTTTATTATTTAGCTTAAGAATTAAAAGAATTTGTTATCTAATCTAAAACTAACTAACTACTAAGCTAAAGATGCAAAGAAAAAGAGAGGAATTGGGAAAATACTTGTGAAGAAAACCAATTGATTAAGACAATACCCAAGGAAGAATCCACCTAGACTTCACTTGTTATCTAACTCTGAACCAGACGATTTATTCACTTGACTTGATCTGTAGGATTCCCTAATTTATATTAATACCTCTTTCGAGGCTACTAACGTCTAACCCTAGGTTGATTAATTGAAATCTCTTTCTAATTAAAACCCCTAGAATTGCATTAACTCGATCTATGGACTCCCATATTAGGTTTGACCCTAATTCGGCAGATTTTCGTCATTCTATTTCTAGGGTTGCGATCAACTCCACTTAACTATGCTAGATCTACTCTTAAACAGGGACTTTTGCTCCACTGCCTAAGCACATCAATACTTGAATCAATATCCTGGAATATCAAAATGAGAATTAAGAACACATAGTGTAACACCCCAAACCCGACCTAGACGTTATGACCGGATCTGGCATGTCACATCAGAGGGTTGATTAAAAACTGCGCGTTCGTTAAAACCTCAAATTTTTTTGAAAATTTTGAACCTTGTTGTTTGTGAAATTCCGATTTTCTTTTATGGTCTTTTTGTAAAAATATTATTATTATTATTATTTCCGGAAACTTGGTTTATAACAGAAATCAGATTCAGTGAATTGCGATATTGTGATATTTTGAAAACAGTTATTAACTTTTTAAGAAAACCCAGAGTTTAATCATTTATTGTTTGGTTATAACTGAAATGAAAGTTTAAAGGAAAATTAAGTCCAATGGCCTTATTACAAAAAAAAAAAAAAAAACCAAACCCAAATTAAAAATAACCTTAAAACAAAGCAAGTCGGCAATTTTAAAGTTTGTGAGAAGTACTCCGATGTATGGCCACCACTGAGACCACCGCAGCTCCAAATTTTCTAACGCTGGGGATCACCTGCAAGGTTAAAGCAGAGGGTTGAGTTACGAGAACTCAGTGTGTAATCCCTTGATCGATCATTAACTGGGCCCGAGCCTATATGGAAGCAGACGGGGCCAAAGCCCATACAGAAGCAGTCTGGGCCGAAGCCCTATTTGGTAACAATCTGAGCCTTGGCCCTATAAACATATTAATGCAAACAGAGTATGCAGCCCAATTGTAACACCCCCAAACCCGGCCCATAAGTTTCGACCAGATCTGGTATGCTACGGGTTGTACATTGAAAACTTTTGCTAAGTTGGTTTTAGAAAATCATAAGTTAATAAAGCAAAATTTGAATAAATAGGTGACTTTTGAAAAGAAAACCTTGTATTATTATTATTTCGTAAAATTGAACCCTTAACATAGTTTCATAAGTTGCAAATATTAATAATTAAATAGGGAAGCATAAACTATGGGGCTTTATTCCATAAATATTCCAAAATTAAAACTTAAAGAAAAAAAATCGATATAGTCTACAAAATAAAAAATAAAAACTTGATGGCCCTTCGAGTTCGTCTCGGCTCCCATGTTCACGATCTACTGCTCATCTGAAAGAGTAGAGAAAAAGGAAAGCGTGAGTCACCAAGACTCAGTGTATAAATCCCGAAACACACAATGACCTGAGACCCACAAACACATTATGGGCCCTGGCCCATACATAAAGGCAACAATCATAATTACATGATAAATAATAAATGATGAATAGCCCAACCCATCCTAGGTTTCCATCCTCTACACACCAACCCGTACCAACCATCACACCTTAGGGATTTCTACAATCAACCCTCCATCCACTACACACCATAACGACAGCCGTACTGCCTATTCCTGTTATTCAGGAATCATTAAACGTGGCATTGCCACCGATCATTATATGACCTAACATTAGATTTTGTGGTTTAACCATCGATCACCAAGTGACCTATCATGCACTTCCCCTTTCATTACCATAACCCCACCCCATGCATACACACATAAAGGAAACATCATACAGGCTTTCATATATTTCGATACACATAGAGATTTCTATGATTACATACCTGGCATCCTTGCCTAACCCCTTTGAGGGTTTCGTTCGACTGTCTACACAGCCACTTTTCAACTTTTTAGCCCATAACATATATATATAGACATACATACAGGTTTAATAGTGTGTTAGAGATCTACACACTGATTACTGTTAGAAAGTGCCCTTCATGATAACTAAAAATTAAGCAAATAAAAAGGGAAAATTCGGCACCCCTTTGCCATAAAGAAACCGATTTCTACACTCCTCTAGGTAATGGAATTTCGGCCAACACCTAGCCTTACAGATAGCTCCTATCTTTTCTCCTTTTATCTTTCATATTATCAACTATAATATCTACATTATCCTATTCACATAAATCCTCCTATTTTTGAGCCTTGTTGCCGTCCACTCCACCTAACCCTAATGCCGAAAATTAGCTAACTTAAATTAAAAGAATTGGGCTCCATGAAACTGAAATTTGGGCCCCTTATTCCCTTGTGTGGCGTCACCTCCTTGCTCCCTAAGTGGCGCCACTGACCACTGGGCCAAAAGCCCATTTTGATATTTTAAACACAGATACCACCTTTTAAACCTTATAGTGCCCAAACAGAAATTTCACCAAGGCCTTGACCACATCCTGAGCCCAATTTGGACCCCTAATGTAACAGACCGAATTTGACCCTAATCGGAACGGTGGTTTCGGGACCACGAATCTGAGTTCGAGAAATATTCTAATATTATATTTTGAGTTTATCATATGGGAATTGATGTGAGTGAAAGTTTCGTATGAAAATTTTATCTTTTAAGTGCTTAATTCGATTAAAAGGACTAAATCGCGTAAAGCGTAAAAGTTGCATTCTTTAGTGTAAAGTGCTAGAATGATGATGGCTTCATAATTTGAGGTATTAAATGGGTAAATATCCCATTTTATAAGTTAGTGGGTGGCTTTTGACTAATATGCCATTAATATATGTAATAGTTTATTTTATTTTAAAGGTTATATTAGTAAAATAGTTAAATAACCTATTATATTCATAATTAATAAAATAAGAAAGCCATTATCATCTCATTTTGTTCTTTGGCCGAATATGGGAGAAAGAAAAAGGGTTTTTGTTCCTTTGATTTTCGGCAATTAGAAGTACAAAATCAAGGTTAGTTTGATTTCGGTTTTTGTTAATTTTTACGTTTTTGTGATCGTTGCTTCGTATATTACCCGACCCATGCTTGAATTTTTGAAATTTGTATGTATATATGATTCGGCCATTGATGAATTCTTGAGGTTTTGATGTTTGATGATTTTTAAATTAAAGATATGTTAAGGATTGATATATTTTGTATTAGAAATTTTAGTGAATTTTAGTATTTTGGGCTAAATTGAAAGAATTAAAATTTTGAGGGGCCTATTTGCTAAATAAATGAAAGAAATGGACTTGTATAGTCCCTATACATATTCGGCCCTTAAGGAGTATGGGGAAATTTGGTGTATTTTGAGTTTTATGCAAATAGGACTAAATTGCAAAGTTTTGAAATAGTAGGGGTAAAATGGTAATTTGCCCATTTATGTGTTCTGGGACTAAATTGAACTGAAATGTACTTGAATGAGCTGAATTTAATGTGTTTTAGATCAAGAGCAAAGAAAAGCGGAATTGGATCGGGGAAAGACGAAGGTTCTCGAATAGCCGATTTGCACGGTCTATCGACAACCGAGGTAAGTCCTTAAGCTGAAATATGTTAAAGAATTATTTATGAACTTATTAAATGATAATGTTTGATAAATTTTAGTACATAATCATGTCATAGCCGAATGTATATATGTATATTAGATTGATTTCATAAGTTGATAATGTGATATGAATAAGTGTATCAATGCGAATTGTGGGATTGTACGATGAAGTAATGATTTTATTTGTTTAATGTGAATAAGTTTAGTTGAATTGGATATGTAATATAGATATGAAATGTGTGTGGAATGATTGATCACATTGATGTGTTTCAGGCTTTAAGCCTAGCAGGCCTAGTGCCGGTGATTTATTTCAGGCTCTGAGCCTAGCAGGCCTTGTGATGGTGTTACTTATCGGGCTTTGACGCCTAGCAGGCTTGATGCCGGTGATGTGTTTTACAAAGGAGAAACCGAATTTTTGTTCAAGGTAAACCATAGCTAAAGTATCTAGTTAACGGCTCAGGTAAGCTTGTAAGGTATGTTATGTTTAATGTTACTTGAGTCGAGCTAATACTATGAGAAAAGTGTTATGTACGTTTGAGGTTAAGATTAATGTGTATGAATATTATACGATTGAATTTGAGCTTGAATGTACTATTATGGAGATTCGATTTCCAAATTGAAATACTAAGAGTAAAAGAAATTTTAGTACGATGATATGGTTGATATGAATGCTGTATTTGTACGAGTTGGAACATGTGAATCTTGTAATATACTTATTTTGTGCTTCGAGGATATACAGGTTATTGGAAATGAAGTACAATTACTTAGATTAATGAACTATTAGTATTCGGCCCTGTATAAATTATGTTAAATGTTATAAGTTAAATGTTTAAGTGTTTAAATGTATTATTATCTTGAGTTTAGGACTTACTAAGCTAGTAAGCTTAATTGTATGAAATGTTCTTCTCTGTTTTATAGATTAGGTTCAGGCTACAAGCTCATCAGGATCGTCAAGTAAGTCGTCCACACTATCAATCTATTTTGGTACTCTTTTATTTTGATTTTCGAATGGAGGCATGTATAGGAAGGACTTTGACTTTGTTTTGATGAAAAATTGTTGTTCATGTATATAATAGCCATGCGAATATGGCTAAACTTTTGTTAAGTATGTTTTCATGCTATTGTTATAATCGTAGGTTTATATAGTTAATGCTTGTCCAAATTCAATCAAGGTTTAAATCGAATATGGTAAGGAAATATATGCTTGTGAAATGAACATTTGGCTTGGGTAATGTGGTATGAATAATCATAGGTATACTCAATTATATTGAACCATAGTTATGCTTTGTTCATAGGTCAATGATGTTTGGATTTCATGTGAGTGTTCGAGGTACAAGTTAAAATTTTATAAATTATTACGATACATGGATATTATGAATTGTATGTGGGTATATTCGGTTTTAATCTAGGTGCATATCGTGTACATATATATATGGATAGATATATATATATATAGGTTAGTCTTGACATATAGGCATGATGTGTTTAGTTGTGTAATGTCAATTATTAAATATATACATGTTTTGCTTAAATGTGAAATATAGAAATAAGTCCCATGAGTTATGTATTCGGTAATGCATGAAATTAAGTAGCAAATATATTTGGTTTTGGATTTCGTTTGTACATGACTAATAAACATCATATGCGTGGTTCGAATACGTCATTATAATGGTATGCTCATGATTTATGTAAGTATTTTCTTACGACACATTATGTGACTTTAAGACATGTATTTTGACTTGCTAAAATGATATATAATTGAAATGAATTTGATTGAACTGTGAGACAAGATTTGTATATCAAGTATGACTAATCTTTTAAGATAAATAGTTAATTAGTAAATTGTATATATATCTATATATATGTGCATTTGTGGATAAGTTCTAGGTGAATATATGAATTTATGAAAACTATATTTTCTTTGAAAATGCCTCGTAACCCTAATTTAGCGACGAATATGGGTTAGGGGTGTTACATTTTATTGGTATCAGAGCTTACGATTTAGTCGATTCTAGGACTACCGTAGCGCGTGTGAGTCTAGCTATACATGCCTTTGTTATATATATTGATGGTGTGGCGACTTTTGACACTCTGAACTGTATTTTATACAGTAAATGGACAGTGATCCTGAGAGAGTCGTAGCGGATGATGTAGAGAGTGTAACGCCTGACCGTGCACGGGAATCAGTGCCGGTAGACTCTCGACCAGTTTCGGGTAGCCACGAGGGGAGGCTAAACAAGCCTTCTATCAGAAGATGAACGAGTGGTTTACCCAGTTTATTCAGACTAATCCAACTGTACCTCAACCTCCACCCCCGAATAATCCAACTCCGATTCCTTCAGCACCCCCGATGATAGATCCGATGAGATCTAGTAGGCCTTCCGTTGATAAAATCAGGAAATTTGGGGCCGAGGAATTCAAGGCTAATGATGATGATGATGCAGAGCGAGCCGAAATGTGGCTTGATAACACTATTCAGGTATTAGATGAGCTATCTTGTACTCCCGATGAAAGCCTGAAGTGTACTATATCTTTACTTCGGGACACTGCATATCATTGGTGGAATACACTAGTATCAGTAGTCCCGAAAGAAAAAGTGACATGGGATTTCTTCCAGAATGAATTCCGCAAGAAATATATCAGCCAGAGATTCATCGACCAGAAACGTAAAGAATTTCTTGAACTGAAACAGGGACGAATGACCGTAACAGAATATGAACGGAAATTTGTCAGGCTCAGCAGATATGCTAGAGAGTGTGTTTCCACTGAAGTTATTATGTGCAAAAGGTTCGAAGATGGTTTGAATGAAGATTTAAAGTTGCTTGTTGGCATTCTTGAAATCAAAGAGTTTGTGACACTAGTCGAGCGAGCTTGCAAAGCTGAAGAGCTCGGGAAGGAGAAAAGAAAGGCTGAGACAGAAGCTAGAGACACTCGAAAGAGATCGTCGGGTAAGAATTTCCATTCCACATCTAAAAAGTTCAGAGATGATTTCAGCCGACATAAAGCTACTTCAGATGTACCTAGACGTGATCGACCTCCAGTGGGCTCCCGAGCTACCTCGATGGCCAGTGTTGGTAACGTTCCACAGAATCGAGTTGAATGCAAGCATTGTGGGAAATGGCATTCTGGGAGTTGTAGATTTCATGATCGTTCTTGCTTTAAATGTAGATAGTCAGATCATTTTATTAGAGAATGTCCGATGTTAGTTGAGCAGAATATAGTTCAGAACATTAAGTCGAGCAACGCGTCAGTACGAGGCAGGCCACCCAGACATTCAGGCAATGTAGGTGGTAGTCAGAGAGGAACGAAGAACACTGCAGTTCAATCTGAGGCTAGAGCTCCAGCTAGAGCTTATGCTACACAAGCCAGAGAGGATGCTTCCTCCCCCGATGTCATTACCAGTACTTTCACCCTTTATGATACTACTGTGATTGCATTGATTGATCCTGGTTCGACTCATTCATATGTGTGTGAAACTCTAGTAATTAGTAAGACTCTGCCAGTTGAGTCTACTGAGTTTGTGATTCGTGTGTCCAACCCTTTGGGTAGATGCGTACTTGTTAATAAAGTGTGTAGAGGTTGCCCATTGATGATTCGGGATTCTTGCTTCCCAGCCGATTTAATTTTGTTGCCCTTCGATGAGTTCGACCTAATTTTGGAGATGGACTGTTTAACTTCACATGATGCAGTGGTGAATTGCAAAAGAAAGCTTATTGATTTGAGATGCCAGAACGGTGAGATCATCAGAATTGAATCCAGTGATTTAAGTGGGTTTCCTACAGTAATATCTTTGATGTTAGCCCAGAAGTATGTGAGAAAAGGGTGCGAAGCTTATTTGGCCTATGTACTGGATAATAAAGTGTCTGAAAAGCATATTGAATCTGTACCGGTTGTGTGTGAATACCCAGACGTGTTTTCTAAAGAACTACCGGGTTTACCACCAGTACGAGAAATTGCGTTCGGCATTGAATTAGTACCAGGAACGACTCCAATTTCGATAGCTCCTTATCGGATGGCACCTACTGAGTTAAAAGAGTTGAAAGCGCAGTTGCAAGAGTTGACAGATAGGGGTTTTGCACGACCGAGTTTTTCCCCTTGGGGTGCACCCGTTCTTTTTGTGAAGAAGAAAAATGGAACGATGGGAATGTGTATTGATTATCGGCAACTGAATAAGGTAACTATAAAGAATAAGTACCCGTTACCTCGGATTGATGACTTGTTTGATCAGTTGAAAGGGGCTTCAGTATTTTCGAAGATAGATTTGAGATCGGGCTATTATTAGTTGCGAGTCAAAGATACAGATGTGCCAAAGATTGCATTCCGGACGAGGTACGGACATTTTGAGTTTCTGGTTATGCCTTTTGGACTCACTAATGCACCTGCTGTTTTTATGGATCTAATGAATCAGGTCTTCAGACAGTTTTTGGACCGGTTTGTAGTTGTGTTTATTGATGATGTACTAATCTACTCCAAAAATGAAACCGAGCATGCCGATCATTTGAGATTAGTGCTACAAACTTTGAGAGATCAAAAGTTGTATGCGAAGTTTAGCAAGTGTGAGTTCTGGATGAAAGAAGTCAGCTTCTTGGGACATGTTGTTTCAGCATCAGGTATTCGAGTCGATCCGAACAAAATTTCGACTATACTTGATTGGAAGCCACTGAAGAATGTTTTTGAGATTTGAAGTTTTCTGGGACTTGCGGGCTATTACAGACGGTTTGTGAAAGGTTTTTCTGTGATAGCTACACCTTTGACAAAGCTACTACAGAAAGATGTCAAGTTTGAGTGGTCAGAAAAGTGTCAGAAAAGTTTCGAGCAGTTGAAAGCCCTTCTGACCGAAGCTCCAATATTAGCTCAGCCTGAATCGGGTAAAGAATTTGTTGTATATTCTGATGCTTCCTTAAGTGGTTTGGGCTGTGTATTGATGCAGGAAGGCAGAGTAGTAGCCTACGCATCGAGACAATTGAAGCCGCATGAATGAAATTACCCGACGCATGATTTGGAGCTTGCAGCCATTGTGTTCGCACTGAAGATTTGGCGTCATTACTTATTTGGTGAGAAATGCCATGTTTACTTGGATCACAAAAGTCTGAAGTATTTAATGACTCAAAAAGACTTGAATTTAAGACAACGCAAGTGGCTGGAATTGTTAAAAGATTACGAATTGGTGATTGACTATCATCCGGGAAAAGCTAACGTTGTTGCGGATGCGTTAAGTCGGAAATCATTGTTTGCTCTTCGTGCAATGAACGCACAGATGGCTATGTCTAGTGATGGTTCGATCATAGCCGAGTTACAAGCAAGACTGATGTTTATCCAGCAGATTTGTGATGCATGGAAAGTTGACAAAAATTTGATTGCTAGGCGAATTCAGTGTGAAAAAGATGCAGAGTCAGATTTTCAAATTGATACAAATGACTGTTTGAATTTTAAAAGCCGAATGTGTGTTCCAAAGAACTCAGATTTGATTCAGATGATTTTGAGTGAGGCTCATAGTAGTCGACTATCGATACATCCGGGTAGCACGAAAATGTGTAATGATTTGAAATAGTTTTATTGGTGGCCTGGCATGAAACGGGATATATCCGAATTTGTTTCGAAATGCTTAGTTTGTCAGCAAGTAAAAGCTGAGCATTAAGTGCCATCCGGACTACTTCAGCCAATCATGATACCTAAATGGAAATGGGATAGAATTACAATGGATTTTGTATCTGGTCTTCCTATGACACCGAGTAAGAAAGATGCCGTCTGGGTTATAGTTGATAGACTGACTAAATCAGCTCATTTTGTGCCAGTACGTACAGACTATTCACTTGATAAACTTGCTGAATTGTATGTATCACAGATTGTAAGGTTGCATGGTGTACCAAGTTCCATTGTTTCAGACAGAGACCCGAGATTCACATCGCGGTTTTGGAAGAAGTTGCAAGATGCTTTAGGTACTAAACTTCATTTTAGTACAGCCTTCCATCCGCAGACAGACGGTCAGTCCGAGCAAACTATTCAGATACTCGAGGACATGTTGAGATGTTGCGTTCTCGAGTTTGAAGGTACATGGGAACGATACCTACCTTTGATTAAATTTGCATATAATAATAGCTTTCAATCAAGCATCAAAATGGCGCCTTATGAAGCCTTGTATGGGCGTAAATGTCGAACACCGTTGTACTGGACTGAGCTCAGCGAAAATAAGATACACGGGGTTGATTTGATTAATGAGACTGAACAGAAAGTGGCCATAATCAAAGATAATTTGAAAGCGGCATCAGATCGACAAAAGTCCTATGCTGATTTGAAACGTAAAGACATTGAATTTCAGGTAGGAGATCGTGTATTCTTAAAAGTTTCTCCGTGGAAGAAAGTACTTCGATTTGGTCGGAAAGGCAAGTTGATTCCGAGATTTATCGGATCGTATGAAATCATCGAACGTATTGGGCCTGTTGCTTATAGATTGAAATTGCCCTCTGAGTTAGAAAAGATACATGAAGTATTTCACGTTTCGATGCTTCGTAAGTACAGATCAGATCCGTCTCATGTGATCACACCGTCAGAGATTGAAATCCAATCTGATTTGACATATGATGAAGAACCGATCCGTATCTTAGCTCGGGAAATAAAAGAGTTGAGAAATAAGAAAATTCCATTAGTGAAAGTATTATGGAATCGACACGGAGTTGAAGAGGCTACGTGGGAGCTTGAAGATTCAATGAGGCAACAATATCCGACTTTGTTTAACGGTAAGATTTTCGGGGACGAAAATCCTAAAGGGGGGGAGAGTTGTAACAGATCGAATTTGACCCTAACCGGAACGGTGGTTTCGGGACCACGAATTCGAGTCGAGAAATATTCTAATATTATATTTTGAGTTTATCATATGTGAATTGATGTGAGTGAAAGTTTCGTATGAAAATTTTATCGTTTAAGTGCTTAATTCGATTAAAAGGACTAAATCGCGTACAGCGTAAAAGTTGCATTCTTTAGTGTAAAGTGCTAGAATGATGATGGCTTCATAATTTGAGGTATTAAATGGGTAAATATCCCATTTTATAAGTTAGTGGGTGGCTTTTGACTAATATGCCATTAATATATGTAATAGTTTATTTTATTTTAAAGGTTATATTAGTAAAATAGTTAAATAACCTATTATATTCATAATTAATAAAATAAGAAAGCCATTATCATCTCATTTTGTTCTTTGGCCGAATATGGGAGAAAGAAAAAGGGTTTTTGTTCCTTTGATTTTTGGCAATTAGAAGTACAAAATCAAGGTTAGTTTGATTTCGGTTTTTGTTAATTTTTACGTTTTTGTGATCGTTGCTTCGTATATTACCCGACCCATGCTTGAATTTTTGAAATTTGTATGTGTTTATGATTCGGCCATTGATGAATTCTTGAGGTTTTGATGTTTGATGATTTTTAAATTAAAGATATGTTAAGGATTGATATATTTTGTATTAGAAATTTTAGTGAATTTTAGTATTTTGGGCTAAATTGAAAGAATTAAAATTTTGAGGGGCCTATTTGCTAAATAAATGAAAGAAATGGACTTGTATAGTCCCTATACATATTCGGCCCTTAAGGAGTATGAGGAAATTTGGTGTATTTTGAGTTTTATGCAAATAGGACTAAATTGCAAAGTTTTGAAATAGTAGGGGTAAAATGGTAATTTGCCCATTTATGTGTTCTGGGAATAAATTGAACTGAAATGTACTTGAATGAGCTGAATTTAATGTGTTTTAGATCAAGAGCAAAGAAAAGCGGAATTGGATCGGGGAAAGACGAAGGTTCTCGAATAGCCGATTTGCACGGTCTATCGACAACCGAGGTAAGTCCTTAAGCTGAAATATGTTAAAGAATTATTTATGAACTTATTAAATGATAATGTTTGATAAATTTTAGTACATAATCATGTCATAGCCGAATGTCTATATGTATATTACATTGATTTCATAAGTTGATAATGTGATATGAATAAGTGTATCAATGCGAATTGTGGGATTGTACGATGAAGTAATGATTTTATTTGTTTAATGTGAATAAGTTTAGTTGAATTGGATATGTAATATAGATATGAAATGTGTGTGGAATGATTGATCACATTGATGTGTTTCGGGCTTTAAGCCTAGCAGGCCTAGTGCCGGTGATTTATTTCAGGCTCTGAGCCTAGCAGGCCTTGTGCCGGTGTTACTTATCGGGCTTTGACGCCTAGCAGGCTTGATTCCGGTGATGTGTTTTACAAAGGAGAAACCGAATTTTTGTTCAAGGTAAACCATAGCTAAAGTATCTAGTTAACGGCTCAGGTAAGCTTGTAAGGTATGTTATGTTTAATGTTACTTGAGTCGAGCTAATACTATGAGAAAAGTGTTATGTACGTTTGAGGTTAAGATTAATGTGTATGAATATTATACGATTGAATTTGAGCTTGAATGTACTATTGTGGAGATTCGATTTCCAAATTGAAATACTAAGAGTAAAAGAAATTTTAGTACGATGATATGGTTGATATGAATGCTGTATTTGTACGAGTTGGAACATGTGAATCTTGTAATATACTTATTTTGTGCTTCGAGGATATACAGGTTATTGGAAATGAAGTACAATTACTTAGATTAATGAACTATTAGTATTCGGCCCTGTATAAATCATTATACTTAAATGTTTATGTGAAATGTTATAAGTTAAATGTTTAAGTGTTTAAATGTATTATTATCTTGAGTTTAGGACTTACTAAGCTAGTAAGCTTAATTGTGTGAAATGTTCTTCTCTATTTTATAGATTAGGTTCAGGCTACAAGCTCATCAGGATCGTCAAGAAAGTCGTCCACACTATCAATCTATTTTGGTACTCTTTTATTTTGATTTTCGGATGGAGGCATGTATAGGAAGGACTTTGACTTTGTTTTGATGAAAAATTGTTGTTCATGTATATAATAGCCATGCGAATATGGCTAAACTTTTGTTAAGTATGTTTTCATGCTATTGTTATAATCGTAGGTTTATATAGTTAATGCTTGTCCAAATTCAATCAAGGTTTAAATCGAATATGGTAAAGAAATATATGCTTGTGAAATGAACATTTGGCTTGGGTAGTGTGGTATGAATAATCATAGGTATACTCGATTATATTGAACCATAGTTATGCTTTGCTCATAGGTCAATGATGTTTGGATTTCATGTGAGTGTTCGAGGTACAAGTTAAAATTTTATAAATTATTACGATACATGGATATTATGAATTGTATGTGGGTATATTCGGTTTTAATCTAGGTGCATATCGTGTACATATATGTATGGATATATATATATATATATATATATATATAGGTTAGTCTTGACATATAGGCATGATGTGTTTAGTTGTGTAATGTCAATTATTAAATATATACATGTTTTGCTTAAATGTGAAATATAGAAATAAGTCCCATGAGTTATGTATTCGGTAATGCATGAAATTAAGTAGCAAATATATTTGGTTTTGGATTTCGTTTGTACATGACTAATAAACATCATATGCGTGGTTCGAATACGTCATTATAATGGTATGCTCATGATTTATGTAAGTATTTTCTTACGACACATTATGTGACTTTAAGACATGTATTTTGACTTGCTAAAATGATATATAATTGAAATGAATTTGATTGAACTGTGAGACATGATTTGTATATCAAGTATGACTAATCTTTTAAGATAAATAGTTAATTAGTAAATTGTATATATATCTATATATATGTGCATTTGTGGATAAGCTCTAGGTGAATATATGAATTTATGAAAACTACATTTTCTTTGAAAATGCCTCGTAACCCTAATTCAGCGACGAATATGGGTTAGGGGTGTTATACCTAACAGTTAAATTAACACATTAAACATATCCACACACTAAACGCATAGGCCTAATAATTTAGGATGTTACAGTTCTACCCCCTTAAAGAAATTTCGTCCTTGAAATTACCTGATCAGAAAAGATGAGGGTATTGCTGCCGCATCACTTCCTCTGGTTCCCACGTAGCCTCCTCAGAACCATGATTCCGCCACAGCACCTTAACCAATGGAAACGTTTTTCTTCGCAACACCTTGACATCATGATCCAGAATTTCTACTGGTTCCTCTTCAAAGGATAAGTCAGGTTTCACCTCAATTTCCTCTACAGGTACAACATGAGATGGATCCGAACGATATTGTCTCAACATAGAGACATGAAACACGTTGTGAATTTGGCTTAGCTCAAAAGGTAGTTCAAGCTGATAAGCTACTGGTCCTACTCGCTTCAACACCCGGTATGGTCCGATAAATCTGGGACTCAATTTACCCTTCTGTCCAAACCTCAGTACTTTCTTCCACGGTGACACCTTCAAAAATACCTTGTCACCCACTGCAAACTCTATGTCCTTACGCTTTAAATCAGCATAGGACTTTTGTCTGTCCGACGCTTCCTTTAGTCGGGCCTGAATTAACTCAACCTTCTCTTCGGTCTCGGTAACCAACTCCGGAACCAGAATTCGACGTTCCCCTAATTCCGTCCAACAGGTAGGAGTACGACACTTCCACCCGTACAAAGCTTCATAGGGCGCCATCTGAATACTAGTCTGGTAGCTGTTGTTGTAAGCAAACTCTGCTAACGGTAGGAATTCTTCCCAACTTCCTCTGAAATCAATGACACATCCTCTCAACATGTCCTCCAAGATCTGAATCACCCGCTCAGACTGTCCATTGGTCTGAGGATGAAACGCTATACTGAAATCCAACTTCATGCCCAACGCTTGATGCAATGCCTTCCAAAATCGTGAGGTGAACCTAGGGTCCCTATCTGATATGATCGAAACCGGTACCCCATGCAACCTCACCACCTCCGCTATGTATAACTTAGCTAACTTCTGCAAGGAGTAGTCAACACGTACGGGTATGAAGTGAGCGGACTTCGTCAAATGATCTACAATTACCCAAACTGAATCTTTCTTAGTAGGCGTGAGGGGTAACCCACTAACAAAGTCCATGGTTATTCTTTCCCACTTCAATTGTGGAATCTTCAATTGCTGCAATAACTCTGATGGTAACTGATGCTCCGCCTTTACCTGCTGACAGGTCAAACACTTACCTACCAATTCAGTTGCCTCTTGCTTCAAACCCAGCCACCAAAACTGATCTCGCAAATCCCGAAACATCTTACTTCTTCCAGGGTGCATAGCGTATGCACCACCATGCGCTTCATGCAAAATCCTACGCCTCAACTCCGGATCTTTTGGCATGCAAACTCTCCCTCGAAAACATAACAGTCCTTCATCATTCTTACTGAATTCCGTTGACCCATCCTTTGAGATTAGCTGCAACTTCCCCTTTAGCAACTCATTAGTCTGTTGCCTCTCCTTCACCTGACTAACCCAAGAGGGTTTCACTTGAAGTTCAGCTAATAGGCTCCCATCCTCGTATAGACTAAGGTGAGCAAACATTGCTCTTAAGTCAGAGACTACTTTACGACTTAGAGCATCTGCACTACATTTGCCTTACCTGGGTGATACTCAATCGAGTAGTCATAATCCTTTAACAACTCGATCCACCTTCTTTGCCTTAAATTCAACTCCTTCTGAGTCAGAAGGTACTTTAAACTCTTATGATTCGTGTAGATGACAGATTTCTCCCTGTACAGGTAGTGCCTCCAAATTTTAAGGCAAACACCACTGCCGCCATTTCCAAGTCATGGGTGGGATAATTTGATTCATGCGGTCTTAACTGCCGAGATGCATATGCAACCAACTTTCCATCTTGCATCAACACACATCCTAATCCTGTGTGTGACGCATCACAGTAAATTACGAACTCCTTCCCCGCCTCTGGCTGAATCAACATTGGAGCCTCCGTCAAAATCCTCTTTAACTTCTCGAAACTCTTCTGCTGCTTATCAGACCAAACAAACGGAACTCCTTTTCGTAGCAACTGCGTCAATGTGCCGCAATTAAGGAAAATCCTTCAACAAACCTTCGGTAGTACCCAGCTAAACCAAGAAAACTCCTAATCTCAACCACAGACCTAGGTGGCTTCCAATCCAACACCGCTTCAATCTTTCGAGGGTCAACCCTAATCCCTTCTGCCGACACAACGTGCCCTAGAAACGTAACTTCCCTTAGCCAAAATTCACACTTACTGAATTTGGCATACAACTGCTTCTCCCTCAGAACCTGCAAAACCACTCGCAGATGAGCATCATGTTCCTCTTCTGACTTTGAATAAACCAAGATATCATCTATAAACACCACAACACACCGGTCCAGGTAGGGTTGGAATACTCGGTTCATCATGTCCATGAATGCTACTGGCACTTTGGTCAATCCAAACGGCATCACCATAAATTCATAGTGACCGCAACGAGTCCTAAAAGCTGTCTTATGAATATCCGCCTTCTTGACCTTAAGCTGATGGTACCCTGACCTCAGATCTATCTTCGAAAAGACTGAGGTCCCCTTCAACTGATCGAACAAGTCATCAATACTTGGCAACGGGTCCTTATTCTTGATTGTTAGCTTATTCAACTGGCAATAATCAATACACATACACATTGATCCATCCTTCTTCCTAACGAATAACACCGGCGCTCCCCAAGGCGACACACTCGGTCGAATGAACCCCCTATCCAACAACTCTTGTATCTGCACTTTCAACTTTACCAACTCCTTTGGCGCCATCCTATATGGAGCAATAGATATCGACGCTATTCCCAGAAGAAGATCGATACCAAACTCCACTTCACGATCCGGGGGTAATCCCGGAAGTTCTTTAGGGAAAACATCAAGAAATTCCTTCACCGTCCTTACGTCCCCAACCGTTAATTCCTTAGCTTCCAGAGCTCGAACAAACATTAATACTACCTCACATCCTTTCCTCACCATCCTTTCCGCTCTTAGGGCAGTCACCACATTCAACAGACAGTTCCCCCTTTCTCCTATCACCAACACTTCATCACCCTCGGGGGTTTTTAACACCATACGCTTGGCTGCACAATCTAGATTAGCTTGATACTTCACAAGCCAGTCCATGCCTAAAATTAAATCAAAATCCTCGAACGGTAATTCCATTAGATCTGTTCGGAAGACTATCCCCTGAACTTCTAGAGGTACTTCCCGGTAGAGTTTATCCACAACTACAGATTGTCCTAACGGGCTAACTACAGTCATTGCCCTAGGGGTAATCTCAGATTCTAACCCTAAAGTTCCAGATACGCTACTAGCTACATACGAATGCGTCGACCCAATGTCAATCAATGCAGTATAAGGCAAGCCAAAAATTAAAAACGCACCGGTTATGACATCCGGTGCGTCAGCCTCTTCTCGACATCTCACAGCATAAACCAACCCCGGCTGTCTCGCCTCAGTGTTTCCTACCCCTTGGCCTGGTGCTCCACGACCCCGACCGACACCATTACTTCCTCTGGCTACACCACGACCTCTCTGTGGCTGCTGACCTCCTCTGCCGGCTGAGCATTCCCTCGACCCGTGGGCCCTTCACTGTCCCTTTGCTGCGGACAGTTTCTAACTTGGTGGTCCGTAGATCCACACTTAAAACACTTCCCAGTGCCTGCCCAACATTCACCAGCATGTAATTTGCCACATCAAGCACACTTCTGTGTCTGACTAGTAGCAGCAGGTCTCTCATCCCGTTTCAGCCCATCTGACCTAAATCTCTTCTGATTACGCCCAGCTGACCCTGATGGTCCAACATTCCTCTTATTCCCACTCCTATCTCTATCCCGATTTAGTTTCTCGGTCCACTTTACCTCATCGGCTATCTTAGCCTTTTCCACTAGGACCGGAAACTCCTTCTCCCGCTGTGGGGCTATCAAAACACGCAAATCGTCCCTCAGACCATCTTCGAACCGGACGCAACGTTCATGCTCCGTGGCTACCATTCCTCGAGCATAACGGCTAAGGCGTAAGAATTCTGCTTCGTACGCAGCCACCGACCTACTTCCTTGTACCAGATTCAGAAATGCTCTACACTGCGTATCCACATAGCTCGATCCAATGTATTTACTCTGAAACGCCGTTTTAAAGAGATCCCAGGTGATACGGTCAACCACTGCACCATCCTTAACCGTAAGCCACCATTGATATGCTTCCTCCCGCAGGAGAGACACAATTCCTTTCAGCTTCTCCTCCTCCGTGAGATCCAAATCATCCATATATGCGTTCCACCGCCTCCAACCAATACTCAGCTAAACTCGGGGCTACACCAGAAATTCCCCTAAACACTTCCGCCCCATTAGCTCTAAGTCGCTTCGACACAGATTTCCGGGCTCTTGTGCCCATGCCTACCCCAACAACTCTCTCTAAGACCCTTAACATTGCCTGAGATACCGTGTCATCTCCGGCGGTCTGATCCTGAAATTCCTCCTCCGCAACTGGCATCTTTTTTCCAGATCCATAACCAGATCCCACTGGTTCTGACACCGTCATCCTACCCCTACCACGACCACGCGGCGGACGTCCTCGACCCCTTGTACTCATTCTACCGATTCGCATTTATCTGATTAGAAATTTTATGAATTATTAGTTTTCTTCCACTGATTAACAACGAAAGTCTTATGAACAGTAGTTTTAAGAGTAGTTCTTTCAAATTCGCAGTTATATCTACAATTCAGTCTCAAGTTCGCATCTCCTAGTTCTAAGAAGCACATACATTCAATCATCCATCATTAACATACATATAACATCCATGAACTCACATTCATCACATAAGGGTATTTTCGTCATTTCACTACCCAGGGGTATTTTTGTAATTTATCCTACAGGGGTATTTTTGTAATTTTCCAAAATAGGGTTCTTTGGTGATTTTGTGAAATAAGGGTATTTTGGTAATTTTGCAATCCGGAGGTATTTCTGTAATTTTGAAATTCGACGGTATTTCGATAATTTTACAAATCAGGGATATTTTGGTCATTTTGCAAATCAAGGGTAATTTGGTAATTTTGCAAATTAGGGGTATTTTGGTCATTTTGCAAATCAAGGGTAATTTGGTAATTTTGCAAATCAGGGGTATTTTGGTCATTTTGCAAATCAAGGGTAATTTGGTAATTTTACAAATCAGAGATATGTTGATATTGTTGTTGTTGTTGTTGTTGTTTTTTTAAAGTAGGTGTACTTTGGAAAATCTAGTTTCACAATCCGGGTTACTCTTGTAAACATGAGGTTTTCGGGTAAAATTTCAAAACATAGGTATTTTATAATTTCACGGTTGGTTGGAAATTTTCACAAATCAAGTGTATTTCTTTGGAAATTTTACAAAACTTGGGGGTTTTTCTTTTTTTTTTTATTGTGAAATAGGGTGGCTGGTCCCTTTCGGGTTTTAATTATAAAGTTTGGCCCATCAACAAGTTCTCGTAGCTAAGGTGAACAGTCACTACGCACCAGGTAGGATTCTAGCGAAGAGGAGGTGAGTCACTAGGACTGCTAAAGTACCAAGCTCTTCCTGAATCGAATCCTAAACATGCGTATGCCTGTTGCCACACCCTAATCTCGCGACTTGTTTACAGGTTGGTTTGGTTGGATTAAGTCTTATGGAATTGAAGAGTTGTTTAACTAGCGTAAGGTCCATTAATACTATCATACTAGTCTACGTCTCTCAAGCCCATTAAGCCCACATATATATCACAACAAGAGTTTAGAATACTTACCTGCGTGGATCGGGTGCCGGTCGACTCGAAGGCCATATCTTTAACCAAGACATTTTTTTTCACCTCACTTTCAAAATCTTACTAGGCCCATTTCACAGCCCGAGTTTTGAACTGGGCTCTGATACCAAAATGTAACACCCCAAACCCGACCCATAAGTTTCGACCAGATCTGATATGCTACGGGTTGTACATTGAAAACTTTTGCTAAGTTGGTTTTAGAAAATCATAAGTTAATAAAGCAAAATTTGAATAAATAGGTGACTTTTGAAAAGAAAACCTTGTATTATTATTATTTCGTAAAATTGAACCCTTAACATAGTTTCATAAGTTGCAAATATTAAAAACTAAATAGGGAAGCATAAACTATGGGGCCTTATTCCATAAATATTGCAAAATTAAAACTTAAAGAAAAAAACCAAAATACTCTACAAAAAAAAAAACTTAATGGCCCTTCGAGTCCGTCTTGGCTCCTATGTCCATGATCTACTGCTCATCTGAAAGAGTAGAGAAAAAGGAAAGCGTGAGTCACCAAGACTCAGTGTATAAATCCCGAAACACACAACGACCTGAGGCCCACAAACACATTATTGGCCCTGGCCCATACATAAAGGCAACAATAATAATTACATAAATAATAAATGATGAATAGCCCAACGCATCCTAGGTTTCCATCCTCTACACACCAACCCGTACCAACCATCACACCTTGGGGATTTCTACAATCAACCATCCATCCGCTACACACCATAACGACAGCCGTACTGCCTATTCCTGTTATTCAGGAATCATTAAACGTGGCATTGCCATCGATCACTATGTGACCTAACATTAGATTTTGTGGTTTAACCACCGATCACCAAGTGACCTATCATGCACTTCCCCTTTCATTACCATAACCCCACCCCACGCATACACACATAAAGGAAGCATCATACAGGCTTTCATATATTTCGATACACATAGAGATTTCTATGATTACATACCTGGCATCCTTGCCTAACCCCTTTGAGGGTATTTTGGTAATTTACCCTCTAGGGGTATTTTGGTAATTTTATCATTTAACGGCCTTTTCGAAGGCCTACTGTCGCCTCGAGCGACACAGGACCCCTTTTTGGGTCTCTACGGAACTATTGGCCTAAAATCCATTTTAGGCCCAAACGGGCCCACACGCTTGTGTGGCCCATTACACGTAATTTCGGTCTCAGATTTTCAGATTTTGCAACTACACTTATCCTTTGACAGTTTTACACCAATTTCGCCCGAGTGGGCCGGTTAGCCCATTGGGCCCATTTGGCCCGATTTGGCCTGTTACAGCCTCAGTTTCGCGAGAGTGCTCGTGACACTCTCAACGACTTGCCGTTAATATTCGTATCTCGATTTACCACTACGAGGGCTCACATGCTTGAGTGGACACAGTTGCTGATTTTCCGTCTTTTCAGCTTTTGGCTGAGTCACAGAACAACACATGTAATTATCTAGTTTGGTGTGAGATTACACACCTTTAGTGATACACTTGATTACCCCTTCGTAACAACCCTACTGATCATCAGATTCCTTGTTAGCCAACTGTTTTTTAAAGCTTAATCACCTAAGGAACTAACCCCAAAAGTTCATCATACCTTGTTTGCGTAGACGGCCCTAGACACCCAAAACTAGGCACGGTTGATTGGCTTCACGTCCTTAACAAGAATCTGTACCAAAAGGCACCCATAAGTGTGACTAAAACTGCATACCACTCAACACCCACATATGGTACATTCGGCCAATCCAAGCTTTATAACAACGTACCTACCTCCTATGAACAAAGAGTCCACAGTCAAGAATATTATTATCACAAACCCACTTGCTCCCCTTTTGCCTTATAACAAGCTCTAACTCGACAAAGGCCAATACAGAAAGAATGCACTTTTAGCCTCAGAGTGAAAGAAGGAACATATGGTTGTTAAAGAAAGAAACAAATGAAACAGAGTTACCGAACACAAGAGCTACACTTACCGATTGTCACCCCCCTTTGTAGCACAATTGATGAAGACAAAAAGGATGCTAGCTGTCCCACAAGGGTAAAGAGAGTAGATATTCAGCTATGGAGAAAACAAGGGAAGGAGATGAGTGAAAAAGAAAAAGAAAATAGATGGACAAGGAAGGATGAGCAAAAGAGTTTCGGCCTACAATTGCTTAGGCTATTAACCAGTAAGAAGAAAATGTTTGAAAGGTGAGAAGAATGGGAGAAGAGAGGCTGAGTTTTCGGCAAAAGAAAAAATGAAAACAAAAGACCTAAAATGCTATCGTCCAAACGCAAAAAGCCAAAATTCACACAAAAGAGAACTTGAAAAATCAGCACCTCCCCTCTCAAGGTTGAATATGCACATTCCCAAAATGCAAAAACCTTGGACGAAAATCCCCATTTACTTCCCCATATTTGGCCAACTCTTCCCCCACTTGGAAACCCAAGATTTTCTCCCCTCTTTCCTCCACAATTCACTCCCCGCTTCTTATTCAAACTCACCCAACAACCTTGACCAATTCAAACCCTTCACCATCAGTATTTGATTCCAACACAACCTCTTGTCTTCTTCTGAGCAAAATAAAAGCCTTCCATTTGCCATCTATAGGATTCAAACCGTTCTCCTCCTACTCTGCCAATGACGCCACAGCCACCACACCCCACACTCCACTTGTGTCACCTAAACACACCCAATTTTACTTAAGTCCTACTTCCAGTAGCCCTCTCCCCTAAAGAGCCAAAAATCAAAATTTTCCCTATGGCCTAACTTTAACCCGGGACTTCATAGAAACCTCGTAACCTTCCAAAATCACCCTCCCAACAGGTCCAATTCTGAAATAATCCCGTTCTAATATTCCCAAAAATTTTAAAATGCTTCTACGCTCGGGGCCTAATAGACCCAATTCTCCTAGGCCCAATTTCGGGGCGCTACACACAGTTAAGAACAAATCAAGTATTTATCATATAGTTCATAAAACAATAACAAGATCTGTCTTAAGTTTCATCCCCCTCATGTATCTGAGGGTTTTGTTTATAATCATAAAAGAATACATCTCAAAAGAAAAGATAAAACAAAACATAAGAAAACCCTAAAACCCCATGAAGGAATTAAAGGAGAGATCCTCTGTCTTGAGTATAACTCCGGCTTCTTGAGATGGATCAACTTGCTTTCTTCGAGTGAATCCCATAATTCTGGCCTTTCTGGCTCGGCTCCTTGGCCTAGCTGGACCTAACTGGACCCCCGTAAAGGTTGGCCTTTAGAGTGTTTATATAGGATTTTGGAATGGCCTTCTTTGGCTCTAAGTACCCTAATCCGAATGAAACTCTTCTTTGTCATGACAGGGACACGCCCATGGCACACGCCCGTGTGAATCGTGGCCAGGCCGTGTTCGGGTCTGTTGATGAGGCACGGTCATGTGGTCTTGGGCCCAGGCCGTGTTGATTTCATGATATGACCCATTTACTCCATTTTAGGCCCGTTTCTCGTTCTTTTCATCCTCTGGTGCTCTCCTAAGTATAAAACATGAAAACAAAGGATTAAGAGCACCAAATTCCACAATTCAAGGACTAAATCATCCAAAAGTATGCTAAATGTGGGATTAAAAAATGTTTATATTACGGTTTATCAAATACCCCCACACTTAAGCATTTGCCTGTCCTCAAGCAAAATTTCTCGACTCACAATTAAAATGAACTTCCTTGATTCAAAATATTCATCAATAGTATTTCATCATAATTCAAAGATAATTCATACATTGATAATTTAAGTAAAAGGGTCCTAAAGGTTCAAACAATCAAAGTCATAGTTTTTGTAGCTTGAAAAATATAGGCGTTTTCCCTTACCTAAATAATCACCTTTAATTCAAAATCAACAAGAGTTAACATCCTTACGAAAGATTCACTCAAATCACTCAAAGTGTTTAAGGTTCAAAATTAAGCACTCAAAAGTCGAACATGAAAAGTTAATCCCATAGGCTTGCATGAAAATCAAATCTCCACAACTGTAAAATGAGATGATACGCAGATCAAAAGGTCTTTATCGGGTTGTAATGGGGCGTGGGCTAAAGGTGTGGATAAAGGTTGAATTAGAGGGTTAGAATTGAGATTGAATTGACAATTTACCTAACTAGAAAAATGAACTAATCCTGAAGAATTACATCAATTGAAAACTTAATAATACTAATAATACAAGCTTCTTCTTCAAGATGTGAAAATTAAATGTATAAGCTCACTTAATTATAGAACTAATAATGAATATACTTTGAATTTTTTTTTAGAACAAATCACAACAATAATAAGGAAGAACCTTAACAACTAAAATATAGAACATAGTTAGGAAACTGTTCAAAATCAAATCTCGACAAAAAGGGATTCAAGGAATGGTGATAACAAATACAGAATGGGTTTTAGGTTAATATTAGTGGGTGAGTAAAAAAAAAGGGTTGTTAAGATCAAAGGGGTTCACTAGGGGTTAATTGTGAGGGTACGCTTTTTAGTGGAGTGAGTGGGTTAAATCCTAAGTGCCTTTATCATCTCTCTATATCAAATCAATAATGTGGTCTTGGTATGTATAATCGAAGGAAGTTCTAGAATAACAGCTCAATGTTGGCACACTCATAATCAAAAAGTGAGCACGAAAGAATGTATGCTCTAAAAGGCTCAAAATCTCACGAAAATTATGGGTTTTTGATATCAACCTTGTAAATTTCAAACTTCAAGATAATAATTAGATTCAGGTAGACAACCTAACAAAATTTTAATTTTTGAAAATAGACTCATCATGGCTTGATTCTCTAGTCTCCTAAAGTTTAAATCATCACTGCACAATTATCAATGACTTAATCCAAAACATATCAATAAAAATCATGATTCAAAAGAAATTTTGTTCTAATCATAATATGAGAATATTACTTAAGAACAAGGCATAATTCAAGGATTTTCAAATAATACTATAGTTAACCCCCCCACACTTAAAATGTACATTGTCCTCAATGTACAAAGAAGAAATAGCAAAATAGTAATAAAATCATAAGATAGGGAGAGAAGTGAAACTTCTTGAATTTTGGATGGAGTCAATGAAAAGGAACCGAATAGGAATTGGCAGAGGTGAACTTGGGGGAACGACTCGAACCGTTTGAAATTGAATCCTCGAAGCAACCGACCTGATTTTATTGTATCCTAAGCTAAATCTAAATGGCATGAAGAATAAGAAGAAAATAATAAATAAAGTAAAAATAAAATAGAAATAAGAGTAAAAGAAAAAAAATGGAAAATGGATATGCGTTTAAAAAGAAAGGGTAAAGGGGACGAAGACTTTATGGGGGAAGTGAACAGAAGAAGGGGATCTCAAATAGAGGAACGGTCCATGCCCATGCCCTGGGCGTGTTATGTCACATGGTCGAATCGCACGGCCGTGTTAACCTTCATGCAATTTTCCCACGCCCGTATAAAGGGTTCACACACCCGTGTTGCTTAATTAGTGTCGTCCACGGCTTATAAGCACGAGCATGTTGCACACTCGTGTGCAAGGTCGTGTGGTAGGGAAACCTACGCCTGAAAATTTTGGTTAGTTTTTAGTTAGATGCTAAAATATGGATGTTAGTGGGGTTAGTGCTCGGGTTGCCTCCCAAAAAGCGCTCGTTTAAAGTCTTGAGCTAGACTTACCTTTAATTCGTATGGCCATGGTGGTTCATGGAGTCAAAACTCCTTTTTATTACTATCAATTCTATCAACATATGGTTTGAGTCAGGTTATATTTACCTCAAAAGTGTCGAAATTAGAATGTGTTACCTCAACCGTTCCGTATGGAAAGACCTTACGTGCCGTAAAAGGAGTCGCACCGTTAGTATTAAGCTCTAAAGCGACTATTCGAAGGTCGGTTGCATTTGACAGTACCTGGTCCCCAACATTGAAGTGATTGATTCCACCTTTAATACTTGATGTCCTAGCCGTGTCAAGAACCTGAAGAATGACCGTTTCGTCACTTACAAAAAATGTGAGCTCACGTGGTCGTTTATTTCATAGAATTGCTGAGCACACTTTGTTTAGCTCCACATGCGACGTATCGTTTAACTTCCGTTTGTTTGTCAAAAATTCTTTTAAAAATTTCCTTGAATCTGGCATATGGGAAAGAGCATCAAGAAACAACAAGTTAATATAAAATTTCTTTGGAAGTTTAAGAAAATTACTGAATTGTTCCTCTGTTTGGTCTTCTTTATTGCATTGGGGTATGGCACACGAGGTCGGTACTCTGTAATTACCGGGTTTGGTTTATCATGGCTTACTTCAACCTTACCTTCCTCTACCACATTCTCTTGCTTCAATTTTGGTTTATCTAACCCTTCACTATCCTAAGCTGTTATGGCTTGAGGTTGCTCTCTTGGGTTAGTTTCAGTGTTGCTAGGCAAGATACCTTGTGGTCTTTCTGATATCATCTTAGCAAGATGACTTAACTGGTTCTTGATCCCTTGAATCAATGCTTCTCGATTTTTGAGTGCTGTTTCGATGTTTTGTAAATGAGTTTCTGACACTGCTATAAATTTTGTCAGCATCTCCACAAGGTTCAGCTTCTTTTCTTGTGGATAGGGTTGTTGTTGGAAGCCTGAAGGAAGTTGCGGTCTTTGATTACCTTGACCTCCCCAAGAGGAATTGGGATGGTACCTCCAACCTGTATTATAAGTTTTACTATAAAATTATTTTGAGATCGAAAATTATTACCCATATAGTGAACTTGCTCATTTTCAGCGCTTGGGTTGTAAGGTGGATATTATGTGTTGCTCATCCCTCCTCCATTCATATCACACTGCCTAACCGGATGTACCTGCGTAGAACCATACAAACCATTTTTTATTTAAAAACTCTACTTGCTTAGATAACATGGTGACCGCGTCAAGGTTGAAAACGTCGGCTGCTTTAGTAGGCTTTGTCCTCATGACTTGCCACTGATAATTATTCAGTGACATCTCTTCGATTTCTGCGAGCGGTATGTTCTATTTCACTGTAAAAAATCAAGGGTCCTGATGGGTTCCTCCTAGTCATAAACTAAGATTACCTACCAGAAGCAAATAAAAGAAGAAAATTTAGAAAAATAAAAATAAAATTTAATTCAAAAATAAAATAAAATATAATATGGCTAAAGTAATAAAAATTAAGCGTTCTTAATATTTTAGTTCCCCAGCAACGCCGCCAAAAACTTGATCGTGTATGTTAGAGTCTTAAAAATTTATAAAAAGAATGATCGAGCTTGAAAACTAACTGTGACAACGATTGAGGCAAGTGCACCTATCGAACAGTAGTATAGCTGTGGCAAGACCGGATTGTCGAACCCAAAGGAACCAAAAGTACTAATACTAACTTTCTTTTTATTATTTAGCCTAAGAATTTTAACATCACAAAGATTTCCATTCATAACTCACAATCCATACCAAAAGATGCATCATATATATATCAAAGTCATTCATTCTAAAACTAGCACATATCTAGCCACATCTCTTGGCTACTTACAAATCCCAAACATGATTCAAATAACTAGCCTATACATGCCATATTTTAACTATATACATCTTTCCAAAATACCCTAAAATAGATTGCCGATAGTGTGACGAATATGCTGACAATCCCCAGATCCGAGCTAGCTTTACTGACACTGCAAAGCATAGAAACAAATCACACCGTAAGCTTTCCAAAGCTTAGTAAGTTCGACATACAATACAATTATCTCATCAAATCAAACCAATGTATATATTGAACAATCACATAGATTAATTATCTCATGTTCAAGCCACCTCATCCATAGTTAAAATACTCATTCATCATTCATAGCTTATTTATAACTCATCAACCACAAAGGTTCAATACAAACCTTAGCTAACACATAGTTATTCAACTTTCAAGCTATTCAATGCTCGATATTACATGTCGATCATCCTTTGTTATTCGTTCAACTTAATTGCACACTCAGTGCTAAATACGTGCCAAAAGCATACTCATCATCGCACACTTAGTGCCTAATCTTTCAACCGACTTATCTCGGTATCGCACACACAGTGCCAAATCAAACAACCGAAGCTTTCACAATCGCACACACAGTGCTATTCATTTCTATTTCGATTTCAATTTCGCACACTTAGTGCCGTTAACTAATTTTTGCACATAGCATCTCAATTTCATACACATTTACATATTCATTTCATAATGCTAAAACATATCTTAATAACATGTATTATATCCGAACTTACCTCGGATGTCGAACTATCAATACGGTCAATTAATCGAGCACTTTATCTTTGCCTCGATCTCGATCCGAACTTCTCCTCTCTTGGTCTATATACATTCAAATTTAATCCATTCAATCATCAAATCATTCATTTTAGTACAAACACACATATTTAGGGCATTTTACACAATAGCCCTCACATTTTCACATTTCGACACTTTAGTCCCTATTTCACAAAATCATCAAATACACAAAATTTCAATACACATGTGCTTAGCCGAATTCGTCCTGTAACACCCCAAACCCAGTCTATGCGTTAAGACCATACTTGGTATGCCACACAAATCGAACATACATCTAGTCATCTAATGAATTAAAGAAAACAGATCTTCAAAAACTATTTTAGAGATGGAGTTTATCAAAAACTGAGGTTAATTTGAAATCTATGATTTTAGAACATAAGAGTTTATAATTTGATCTCAGAGAAATAATTGGTTAAACTTTTAAAGAAGTTTAAAAAAATTCAAAAGGAATTCAAAAACAAAATTCATAAAAGAGTTTTCACAGAAATTTATACGAGTTAGTGATATTTAAGAAAAAACCCTTTTTATACGTAAATTTAAGAAAACATTTATAAATTTAAAATAGTCCCCTTTTAGTATCTAAAACATATTAAAATCCATCCACGAGTAAAAATTCATAAAAATAATACTAGAGGCCTTATTACATCACAACTGAAAAATTAATTAAGTAAAAATACTAAGGAGTAGTTCAAAGTTCATAAAAACCATCATTTGAAGTATGGCCCCCGCGAAGTCATCCCCGGCCCAAGCCTCCATCAATTATCATTACCTGAGAGGGGTAAGAAAACGGGGTGAGTTACTTAGAACTCAGTGTGTAACTCACTTACCAAGTCCACTGGGCCAAACCATTCAAGCATTTAATTGGGCTTGAGCCCATTTACGAATATAACAATATAGTAATTAAAAATGTATGTGAAATGCAATTCCCAACCAAGCTTAAATTTTCATCCGCTACACACCACCCGTACCAACCAGCACACCTGTGGGGATCAAGTCAACCCACCCCGCCAAGACACCAATCGCAGGCATTAAGCCATTTAATTCGCAGGCAAAATGCCATTTAAATCAATGATTCACAGGCCAGTGGCCATTAACACGTAGGCATTAAGCCATTTAATACAATATTTCGCAGGCCAGTGGCCATTAATACGCAGGCACTAAGCCATTTAATACAATATTTCGCAGGCCAGTGGCCATTAATACGCAGGCATTAAGCCATTTAAACTGGGCACGAAGCCTTCTTCTCTTCATCAAAATATCCCAACCCATGCAATCATGTATTTAAAATGCATAACCATTCTTTTATATGATAAATAAACATAAGGCCCATAAATAATTAAAATTATTACAAAACTGGCCCATTTCACAATTTGGCCCATTTATCACAATTTGGCCCATTAAGCAATATAACAAATCGGCCCATATAGCAATCTATCAAAACTGCCGATTAAGCAATCTATCGAAACTGCCCATTAACACATGAGGCCCATATATCACTTTTTTATCGTATTAGCCCATTAAGGGCGATTTCGTAACTTTCACGATTTTAATACCGATTTCATGCACTTAAACTAAAGTATTAGTAAACCATTTTTTTTTGATTTTACCAACTTTGCGATTATTAGTCTAATGCTTAATAACGCTATAACATCTAACCCATGAGATAAGTGTGAAATTACACACCTGATTACGGTGAGAACTATACTTTCCCGCTCGTCGATACCTAAATACGTGTCACGCTTGATTAGAACACTAATACTTAATATAAATCTATACTAAAGATAAGCGATCTAGATCTTTACCCTCGGAATCTCGAACAACAACTATTTTTCGTTTCTCCCCGGTTAACGGTTCACAACCCGATGGGAAATCCCGAACAGCTAATGGCTCCGAACTACGAACAACTTCGAATAATTGATTCTCCTCGGATGAGGGTCCACAACCCGGTGAAAAATCCCAGATTGCCGAAACAGCCTTTCGCTTGAATCTAGAGGGAATAGCAAAACCGCCCCTCTTCCGAACACTATTCACCACCCTTTTCAACCCTATCTTGTTTGCCACAAAATCCTACGTTCACGGGATGAAAATCGAGCGATAACGTCCCTAAAATAAAATCGATTAATAACTCATCTTTGACGAAATAACAAGTAATATGGAAGTTCTTGATATAAACTCTTACCTTAACACTTTGAACCAAATCCTAGCGATTCACGATGATTACGAATACTCCGAGTTTCGGCCTTCACTTTATCACTATAAAGACGAAAAGATTGTCTAAGAGAAAGGGATAGAGGATGCTATTTTCGGTCAAAAGACCCTCCCAAACTAATATATATATTCGGCTAAAGAAAAGAAGAGAATAAAGATTTGAAAAGGGTTCTTACCGATTATTCAAAACGAGTGCAAAGAAAACGATTGATAAGAAAATATATGTGAAGAGGGAGGTTCGGCCAAGAAGAAATATTTTGATGAAGATGATGCTAGCAATATTCGGCCATAGAGGAAAAGAGAAGGAAGAAAATGTTGAATGGATTTTGTAAGAAGAAAAAGATGAAATAAAGGTATAGGACAATTAGAGGTTTCGGTTTTGGTTCATTTCAAGAATGAAAGATGATCAAAAAGAAAGGTTTGAGGCTAGAGAGCATTCGGCTATGGAGAAAGAAAAGAAAAAAGAAATTGGCCTTCAAGTCTTAGTGTTTTCGGCACTAGGGGAAAATGACTTGAGAGAATAGGCAAATTTAGACCAAAATGGCCAAAATGGAATGACCAAAAGAAGAAAAACAAAGATGTTCACCAAGGCCTAAAGTGCATTCGGCTATGAGAGGAAAAGATGAAAAGAAAAGTGTTTTGGGAGAAACAAAAATGACCAAAATGAGAGTGACTACTAGCTACACAACCTTACCAATGCTATCAACAAAAATTCGGCCACCCCCTAGCCCCCAAAATCGTCCAAGTTCATGGACAAAGTTTGGCCATTCCAAACTTTCCAAAACACATTTCTTAAAATGTGCCTTATGTCCCCTACATACCTTATCCCATTGATTTCTTTCCCTATGTTCAATTCTTGCCTTAAACCATTAGCCAACTTGCCATAAAAATAAAGTCCAAGCTACCATAAATACTAGCTTGACCGACACTATAAAGATAGGAAGCAAAAATAAAAATTCCACATGCATAACAAGGGATTCGATCCTCTTCCCTCAAGCAATACTTATGGCGCCAACTCCACTTTACTACTAGCTCATCTTATGCTAGCTTTTGTCACTTAATTTCCTTAAACATCAAGGTCACTTGTTCCACTTCAATAAAGTACTCCTTACTAAAATTTATTCTAATTCTGAATAAATCCCGAGCCTTCGGAAGGCTATATAATAAACACACAAATTAAATCATTCATTAGCTAAGCACCAAAGTTATGCAACATAACGATACTCAATTTTTAGGATGTTACACTTCCCATGCTAATACAAGCCCACACATTTCATTTATTTCACATTCTAGTCCTTCAAAATGCTATTTTCACAATTTAGCCCTAATTAGCTAAATTCATCAAAAATTCAAGAACAGCACATGTTCATTAAGCACATCTTTCATTTAACTCCATAAATCATCACAAAGCTCAATATCTCATCAATGGCATATCTCACAAACATCATCAATACATAAAATTTGAGCATGGGTTTTGTAAAGCACAAAGCAACGATCACGAAAACGTAGAAATTATTAAAAATCGAGTCAAAACATACCTTAAATCAAGCTTAACATCAACCAAAACCTAAGTGTTCTTATCCCTTTTTCTTCCTTTGATTTTTCGGCATAAAAGATGAGCACTTTTATCTTATTTTTCATCTTTTGTTTGTATAATAAACATATTATTAATCTAATTACTATGTTATCCTTCCATTAAACATATAAGACAAATAAACCATAAGGTTATTTTGTCATTTAACCACCCACTAACTTAATAATGGTTTATTAACAACATAAGGCCTCCACCTTCAAAAGCCAACAACAATTAAGTACTTAAAATTCAGTACATAGCTTTTACTCTATACGCTATTCAGTCCTTTCTCTTAATTCAACACACAAACGATCAAATTATCACACAGAATTTTCTCACATGCTATAGCACATATAATCAACACCAAAAATAATATTAAAATATTTTTACGACCTCAGATTTGCGTTCCCAAAACTACTATTCTGACTAGGGTCTAAACCGGGCTGTTACACATAGCATCCACATGGCCACGGCCATGGCCGTGTGCAAGGCCGTGCGGTATGGAAATCTGCACTTGGTTAGTTTATAGTTAGGTACTAAAAAGGAAAATTAAGAGTAAAAATAAAAAAATGTAAAATTTAATGGGGTTAGTACTCGGGTTGCCTCCCAAGAAGCGCTCGTTTATAGTCTTAAGCTAGACTTACCTCTCATTCGCACATTCATGGTGGTTTTAGGAGTTGAAAGTCCTTCCTCAAGCTATCAGTCCTTTTATCAGTATATAGCTCTAGTCGAGTAGCGTTTACTTTAAAAGTGCCGAATATAGGATTACTTACCTCGACTGTTCCGTATGGGAAAACCTTGAGTACCCTAAAAGAGATTTCTATATTTGTATTAGGGTCAGGAAGAGGTATTCGAGGGTCTGCCTTATCTAACAATACCTGATCTCCAATCTTAAATTTGTTTGTCCCACATAATGGTGTTGGTTCTGCTTTGAGTATTCCTAATTTCTCATTGAAGTGTGTCTTCCACTCGTCTAATTCATCAATCTGAAGCCTTCGTTCCTCATGAGTTATTTCCTTGTTGGCATGAGGTCTAGGTCTGCCTCAGTTGTGTAGTTCCGTGGTGCTTCCTAAAAAGAAGGTTTAACAGAATGGTTATTAATAGAATTTATGTTCTTGCCTTGATTACTCGATGTCCTAACCGAGTCAAGCGCTTAGAGACTGATTGATTCATCACCTACACAAAGTATGAGTTCACCTGCACTGACGTCAATTTTATTCCTAGCAGTTGCTAAAAAGGGCCTTCCTAAAATTAAGGGGATACTATTGTCCTCATCCATGTCTAAAACGACAAAGTCTACTAGGAATACGAATTTATCAATTTTCACAAGAACATCTTCAATTATACCCCTAGGAATTCTAACAGTTTTATCAGCTAATTGAATGCTCATCCTAGTTTGTTTGGGTTTCCCTAGACCTAGTTGTTTAAACAATTTATAAGACATAACATTGATGCTTGCCCCTAAATCAGCTAAAGCATTATCAACAGATAAACTACCAATTAAGCATGGAATTGTAAAATTCCCTGGATCTTTTAATTTTTGTGGTAGTTTATTTTGCAACATTGCTGAGCATATTGCGTTCAGTTCCACATGCGATTCCTCGTTTATCTTCCGCTTGTTTGTTAACAACTCTTTTAAAAATTTCCTTGAATCTGGCATCTGCGAAAGAGCTTCAAGAAACGGTAAGTTAATATGTAATTTCTTTAAAAGTTTAAGGAATTTACAGAATTGTTCGTCTGTGTTGTCTTTCTTCATCGTGCCGGGATATGGTATACGAGGTTGGTACTCTTTAATTACCGGTTTTTGCTTCTCGTGACTTACCTCGACCTTACCATTCTCTACCAAATTCTCTTGGCTTAATTTAGGCTCATCTAACCCTACACTATCCTGAGCTGTTACGGCTTGAAGTTGCTCCTTTGGGTTAGTCTCAGTGTTGCTTGGCAAGTTGCCTTATGGTCGTTCTGAGATGATCTTGGCAAGTTGTCCTAATTGGTTCTCGATCCCTTGAATCGATGCTTGTTGATTCTTAAGTGTTGTCTCGGTGTTTTGAATACGAGTTTTTGATACCGCGATAAATTTTGTTTGCATCTCCTCAAGGTTCAGCTTCTCTTCCTGTGGGTAGGGCTGTTGTTGGAAGTTTGAGGGGGTTGTTGTCTCTGGTTTCCTTGACCGCTCCATGAAAAATTGGGGTGGTTCCTCCAACCTAGATTATAAGTATTACTATAAGGGTTATTTTGAGATTTAAAATTGTTACCCATATAGTGAACTTGCTTGTTCTCAGCGCTCGGGTTGTAAGGTGGATATTTTGTGTTGTTCATCCCTCCTCTATTCGTATCGCACTGCATGACTGGATGTACCTACAAAAAATCACATACGCCATCAATCTTTTTATTTAACAGTTCTACCTGGTTTGATAGCATGGTTATTGCGTCGAGGTTGAAAACACTGGCTGCTTTTGTTGGCTTGGTCCTTGTGACTTGCCACTGATAGTTATTCAGTGCAATCTCTTCAATGAATTCGTAAGCAGCCTCAGGTATTTCGTATTCAAAGTTTCGTCGGCGGCTGAATCGATTAACTGTTTAGTTGAGGGGTTCACGCCATTGTAAAAAGTTTGGACCTGTAGCCACAAGGGTAATCCATGGTGTAGACACCTTCTCAATAGATCTTTGTATCTCTCTCACGCATCATAAAGTGTTTCTAAATCCATCTGCACAAAAGAAGAGATATCATTCCTTAACTTGGCCGTTTTAGCCGGCGAAAAATATTTTAATAAAAATTTTTCGGTCATTTGTTCCCATGTAGTGATTGATCCTCATGGAAGAGAATACAACCACTGCTTCGCTTTATTCCTCAAAGAAATGGGAAATAACCAAAGACGGATGGCATCATCAGAAACACCATTTATTTTGAACGTGTCGCAAAATTCTAGGAAATTCGCTAAGTGATTGTTTGGATCTTCATCCTGCAAACCATCAAACTGAACAAATTGTTGTATCATCTGAATAGTGTTAGGTTTCAGTTCAAAATTATTTGCAGCAATAGCAGGTCTAACAATATTTGACTCAGTTCCTGTTAAATTAGGTTTAGCATAATCATACATAGTTCGAGGATCATGATTTTTAGCCACCTCTGGAGGTAGCGGATTATTCTCAGCCATCTCCTCGGTGGTATTGGTTTCGATTTCTTGCTCTTCCTCTATGTAATTTAAGCTTCGCCTTATTTCTCTACGATTTCTACGAACAGTACCTTCAATATCACTGTCGTAAATCAGGGGTCCTGTCGGGTTCCTTCTAGTCATAAACTAGAGGTACCTGCTAGGAATAAATAAAAGAAGGAATATTAGTAAGGTTAAAAGAAAAATAATAAATTGCAAAAAATAAAAATGACTAAAGTAATAAAAATTGAGCGTTCTTAATATTTCCCGCCTGTCACGCGGGCGACCTGGGTTCGATCCCCGGCAACGGCGCCAAAAACTTGATCGTGTGTTAGAGTCTTAAAAATTTATAAAAAGAATGATTGAGCCTAGAAACTAACTGTGACAACGATTGAGGCAAACGCACCTATCGAACAGTAGTATAGTTTAGTGGCAAGACCGGATTATTGAACCCAAAGGAACTAAAAGTACTAATACTAACTTTTCTTTTTATTATCTAGCCTAAATAAAAGTGAATTATTAATTAATCTAAAATTAACTAACTAGTAAGCTAAAGACGCTAAGACAAAGAGAATGAATTGGGGAAAATACTTGTGGGAAAAACCAATTAATTAAGACAATACCCGAGGAAGAATCCACCTAGAGTTCACTTGTTATCTAACTCTGAACCAGACCATTTATTCACTTGACTTGATCCGTAGGATTCCTTAATGTATATTAATACCTCTCTCGAGGCTACTAACGTCTAACCCTAGGTTGATTAATTAAAATCTCTTTCTAATTAAAACCCCTAGAATTGCATTAACTCGATCTATGGACTCCCATATTAGGTTTGACCCTAATCCGGCAGATTTTCGTCATCCTATCTGTAACAGTCCGGTTTATACCCTAGTTGGAACAGTGGTTTTGAGACCACAAATCCGAGTCTGTATAATATTTTAATATTATATTCTGTGCCGTTGTTAAGTGTCTAAGTATGTGTTAAATTTTCGTAAGCTAATTTATCCGTTTGAGTGTTTAATTTTAGCAAAGGATTTATTTGCATTAAATGTGAAAGTTATATGCTATTTGTAAAAATGCTTATATGTAATGGCTTTGTAAAGTTGGAGGCTTTATATGGCAAATTAGCCAATTTAAAGATAGTGGAATTTTAATGGTCAATAATGACCTTGTGTAATATGTTTTATATTTTTATTTTGTTGGGTAAATTTGGAAATGGATTAATATGTATGTAATAATAACAAAACGTATGAATAAGAGAGTGGCCTTTGTTCATCCTACTTTTGGCCGAATATCAAAGAAAGAAAAAGAAAGAAACTTTGGCTAGACATTCGGCACTTGCAAGCCAAAAATTCAAGGTATACTTTGATCGATTTTTGATAATTTTTACGTTTTTGCAATCGTTGCTTTGAGAGCTATAAAACCCATGTCTCAATTTGATGAATTGATAATGTTTGTGTGAGATGCCTTGATGATATGTTAAGCTTTTTTTATGATTTTTGGTGTTAAATGAAAGATTTGAGCTAGATAAACATGTTTTGTTCTTGAAGTTTTGATGAATTTAGTTAAATAGGGATAAATTGTGAAAATATTATTTTGGAGGACTAAATTGTGAATTTGATAAAATATTTGGACTTATATAGTCCCTAGGAAGGTTTGGCTATGCATATGTGTGAGCAAATTGTGTATATTTGATGTTTTGGGAAAATGGGACTAAATTATTTAAATGTGAAAATGTGAGGGCTAAATTGCAAATAGCCTAAATGTGTGTCTTTGGATTGAATTGAATGAATTAGTGAATAAAAGGGTTAATTCTGAATATGTTTAGATCAAGAACCGAAGAAAACAGACTTAGATCGCGGGAAAGCGAAAGTTACCGAGTAGCCATTTTCATTCCGATATACCGAATCCGAGGTCAGTCACTATGCAAATAAATGTATATGTATGCAATTGAAATTGTTCATATGATTAATGATGATATTGAATGCTTATAAGAGATTATGCATTTGAATTCCGAAATAAGTTTGATATAGTGATTAAGTCCGAGAAGTCCCGTACGAACCTAGGAATAGATAGGGTTGAATAAGTCACTACATAGACATCTGTTCTGTTGTTATCATGTAAGACCACGTCTGGGACGTTGGCATTGATTTAAGACTCGTGTAAGACCCTGTCTGGGACAGTGGCATCGATATCTGATTATGTGTAAGACCACGTCTGGGATGTTGGCATCAATATGAGCTATACGTATAAGACCACGTCTAGGACGTTGGCATCGTTATAATCCTTACGTGTAAGACCATGTCTGGGACATCAGCATCGTACTGATTCGTGTAAGACCCTGTCTGGGACAGTGGCATCGATATCTGAGTACATATAAGACCTCGTCTGGGACGATGGCATTGTACGATTATTCTGAGCTTCTGAGTATTCTACTGGATTCCTGATGGTTCAACGGGCAAGTTTGAGATATGAATGACAAATCTGAGTTTTGATAGATTAAGAAAATGAATCTGATTCAGGTATGTTGATTATACACCAAATGTGTATATAAGGTAAGTGACTAGGTGATCTACTATGATGATTTATATATGGTTTAGAAATATGTTACATGAGAAGCATACATGAAAAAGCTATGTGTATATGATTCTTAAATTGATAAATGTGGCAAATTTGGCCAAGGATATGAATCAAAGTATAAATATGAGAAATTTTCTTTGTGGAAGAAATGTGCCAATGTGGTTATATGTTTTCATACTTTACATATTAAGTTTGTTTGTATATTGACTTACTAAGCTTTTGGAAAGCTTACTCTGTGTGTGTTTACTCTGTTTTATAGGTCGTTAAAGCTACTGAAGGCTCGGGACCGTCACGGATCGTCATCACACTACTAAACTTATTTTGGTACACCTTGGAATTGTATAAAGCTAGATATGGCATGTATAGGCTAGTATTTTGGTATAATTTGTTTTGTGAACTTAGCCATGTGATTTGGCTATTTATGAGTTGAGACTTTGCTTAAATGAATGTGGTATATGATGCATATCTTTGTATGGTTGAAGTATTTGAAATGGCCAAGTTTGGAGTGAACAAATGAATGAATTATGCTTGTGATGATATGAGTTTTAGTCTTTGAAGTTGTCATGGTTGGTATTGCTATTGAGTGCATGGTTTGAATGACTATTTCGGTATGTTTTTGGTGGTTATATGTGCATGAGATGTCTTGGTAAATATGGCTTGTAGGTTTGACCCTTATGGGTGGCATTTTGGCCTTGTAAATGGCCTATAATGTCACACGGTCGTGGCACACGGGCGTGCCTAAAGACCGTGAGTGAATAACAGGATGTAGCTTGGTAGCACACGGCCTCGACACGGGGGTGTCAACTAGCCGTGGTGTACAAGTTAGTAGCTAGCTATGAGTACACGGCCATGGCACACGGGCGTGCCTAGTGACTGTGTTGGTATAGTCAGTATATAGACACGGATGGACACACGGGGGTGTCTAGAAGCTGTGGAGGGCACACGGTCTCCTCCCACGAGCATGTCTCCCCTGTATCTTAGAAAAGTTTAAATTTTCCATGAGATTTTGTTTGTGTTCCGGATTTGTCCCAACTCAATTTGTAAGCATGCTTAAGGTCTCATTGACCATTTTAAGGGACCTCATACTTGAGAATGATGAATGAATGTGTGAAATTTCTGTTGATGCTTTTCGATATGTCCGGTAATGCTCCTAACCCTAATCCGGCGACGGACACGGGATAGGGGTGTCACATTTGGTTGGTATCAGAGCTACGATTTAGTCGATTCTCGGACTAATGTAGCGTGTCAGAGTCTAGCTATACATGCCATATATCTGAATTGTGATAGTGTGATGAATCCTGACGTATAAAATGTGATTTTCATATAGTAATGGATCCCGAAAGAGCCGTAGCTGACGACGTAGAAAGTAATGCGCCTGCTCCCTAACAAGGGACAGTGCCCTTTGAGACCGGCTACGAGCGGTCAAGAGGGAGAAGCTAAACAAGCTTTCTTCCAGATGATGAGTGAGTGGTTCACTCAGTTTGTAAAGAATAACCCGACTGTTTTCGAGTATGAACGAGAATCCGTGAGATTGAGTCAGTATGCCCGGAAATGTATATCATCTGAAGCTATAATGTGCAAAAGATTCGAAGATGGCCTGAATGAAGACATTCGTTTGTTAGTTGGGATTTTAGAAATAAAAGAGTTCGTTGTACTTGTGGACCGAGCTTGCAATGCTGAAGCACTTTGAAAAGATAAGAGAAAAGCTAAGTTTGAAGCTCGAGATATGAGAAAGAGATTTCAGAGTAAATTATTTTTGTCTGTTCCAAAAAGATTCAGAGATGATCAAAGTCATTCCAGAGATAATATGGGACATATGAACAGAAATCGAGCTAGATCGCAAATGAATTCCAAAGCTCCAGCAACTTCAGTGGCCAACGTTGGTAATGTTCGATATGAGAGACCTGAATGTAAACATTGCAAAAAAAGACATCCGAGAAGCTGTAGATTAAATGACAGAGCTTGCTTCAGATGTGGATCGCTTGATCATTTTATCCGTGATTGCCCTGAGTCTGTTGAGCCAGAGACCGTTCAGAATTTAAGATCTGATAATGCACCTGTGAGAGGTCGACCATCAAAGAATGTAAAGAATGTCAGTGGTAGTCAAAGAACTAGAGCGCCTGCCAGAGTGTATGCTATCCGAGCTCGTGAGGAAGCTTCATCACCTGATGTTATAACGGGTACTTTCACACTTTATGATACTTCTGTGATTGCATTGATAGACCCTGGTTCTACGCATTCATATATATGCATGAATTTAGTATTCAGCAAGACTTTGCCTATAGAGTCTACTGAGTTTGCTATAAAAGTATCGAACCCCTTAGGTGAAAGTGTCCTTGTTGACAAAGTATGCAAGAACTGTCCGTTAATGTTTTGAGATATTTGTTTCCCTGCCGATCTGATGCTTTTGCCATTTGATGAATTTGATATTATTCTGGGTATGGATTGGTTGTTTATGCATGATGCTGTTGTGAACTGCAAAAGAAAGGCTATAAATTTGAGATGTCCGGATGATTAGATTGTACGAATTGAGTCTGATGATTTGAATGGATTGCTTGCTGTGATATCTATTTTGAAAGCTCAGAGTTATGTGAAAAAAGGGTTACGAAGCATATTTCGCCTATGTTATTGATTCGAAAGCATATGAAAAGAAAGTTGAGTCAGTGCCTATTGTTTGTGAGTTTTCCGATGTGTTTCCTGAAGAGTTACCGGGTTTGCCACCGATTCATGAAGTGGAGTTTGGTATTGATTTGTTGCCTGGTACTACACCTATTTCGATAGCTCCGTGTAGGATGGCACCAATAGAGTTAAAAAGAATTAAAGTCACAATTGCAAGAATTGACTGAGAAAGGGTTTGCTAGACCGAGTTTCTCGCCTTGGGGTGCTCCTGTTCTATTTGTGAAAAATAATGATGGCACGATGAGGATGTGTATTGATTATAGTCAGTTGAATAAAATGACAATAAAGAATAAATATATGTTCCCTCGAATAGATGATTTATTTGATCAGTTAAAAGGAGCTACTGCACTTTCCAAGATTGATCTGAGATCGGGATACTATTAGTTGAGAGTTAAAGATTCGGACATTCCGAAAACTACTTTCAGAATGAGGTATGGGCATTATGAGTTTCTAGTTATGCCATTTGGACTAACCAATGCACCTGCTGTTTTTATGGATCTGATGAACAGAATTTTCAAACCGTACCTAGATAAATTTGTTATAGTGTTCATTGACGACATTTTGATTTACTTACGGGATGAGACTGAGCATGTTGAACATTTGAGAATCATGTTGCAAAATTTGAGAGAAAAGCAATTGTATGCGAAATTCAACAAATGTGAATTCTGGTTGCATGATTTTAGTTTTCTGGAACATATTGTGTCAGCTTCTGGAATCCGAGTGGATCCGAGTAAGATATCTGTTATTCTGAATTGGAAATCTCCAAAAAATGTGTCTGAAGTCCGCAGTTTTTTGGGTTTAGCTAGTTATTACAGTAGATTTGTAAAAGGGTTTTCAGCGATAGCTACTCCATTGACTAGATTACTTCAGAAAGATGTCAGATTTGAATGGTCGAATAAATGTCAGAAAAGTTTTGATCAGTTGAAAACTCTGTTAACAGAAGCTCCAGTGATAGTCCAGCCAGAATCGAGTAAATAATTTGTTGTATACAGTGATGCTTCGTTAAATGGCATGGGATGTGTTTTGATGCAGGAAGGAAAAGTTGTAGCTTATGCCTCGAGAAAGTTGAAGCCTCATGAAAAGAACTATCCGACGCATGACCTTGAGTTAGCTGCGATTGTGTTTGCGCTTAAGATTTGGCGTCATTATCTGTATGGTGAGAAATGTCATGTATTTTTAGATCATAAAAGTTTGATATATCTGATGACTCAGAAAGATTTGAATTTGCGTCAGAGAAGATGGCTTGAGTTATTGAAAGATTACGAACTTGTGATAGATTATCATCCGGATAAAGCAAATGTTGTTGCTGATGCATTGAGTTGGAAATCATTGTTTGCATTACATGCTCTGAATGCTCAGTTAGATTTGACTGATGATAGTTCTGTGATAGTTGAATCAAAAGTGAAACCGATTTTTATACAGCAGATATGTGATGCTCAGAAATCAAATAATGAGTTATTAACGGAACGAGCTCAGTGTGAAATAAATTTTGATTCTGAATTTAGAGTTATTGATGATTGTTTGAGATTCCGAGGTTGCATTTGTGTTCCGAGAAATTTGGAGTTAATTCAGCTGGTTTTGAGTGAAGCACATAACAGTTATCTATCTTTTCATCCGGGAAGTACTAAAATGTACCATGATTTGAAGCAACACTACTGGTGATCTGGTATGAAACGGGACATTTCTGACTTTGTTTCGAAATGTTTAGTTTGTCAGCAAGTGAAAGTTGAACATCAAGTTCCGTCTGGATTGTTACAGCCAATTCTGATTCCTCAATGGAAATGGGATAGAGTAACAATGGATTTTATTTCTGGATTTCCTCTGACTCCGAGAAAGAAAGATGCAATTTGGGTCGTAGTTGACCGATTGACGAAAACTGCTCATTTTATTTCGGTAAGATATGATTTCTCACTGGAGAGATTAGCTGAGCTTTATATTGCTGAAATTGTAAGACTACACGGGGTGCCACTATCTATTGTGTCAGATAGAGATCCGAGATTTACATCGCGATTCTGGAAGAAATTGCAAGAAGCTTTGGGCACAAAATTACACTTCAGTACAGCTTTTCATCCGCAAACAGATGGTCAGTCTGAACGGATTATTCATGTAATATCCTAAATTAGGGGCTATGCATTGGTGAATAATTCATAAGTTAGTAGGCTTTAAGAGTGGTTTGGACGTGTTTTAGGGGTTCTTAAAACTCTAGGACAAAAAGGGAAGCTTTGGAAAATTTTTAAATTTTAAGTGTTAAAAGGGAAACTAGATTAAAGAAGGCTTAAGGAAAATTGTGGGAGTGTTTGGACATGAAAAAGGGGCTTGGTAAAGTGGCTTAAGGGCGCCACTTAAGGGCCTGGAAATAATGCCAACAAGGGCCTTGGTTCGAAACACGACGGCAGCAAGTAGTGTTTTTGCTTTTGGCGTTAAGGGGGGAGCAAGGTGAAGGAGGTCTTAAAAGAAATTGGGGCGAGTTTATGTCACAAAAAAATGCCTTGGCAGAGTGGCTTGGGGCGTTAAAGCTTGCGTTAAAGGGGCTTGGTGCAGGTCATGAGTTCAAGACGCAAGGGAAGCAAAATTTTGAGTTTTTTTTATAAGTTGGCGCTAAGGGGGAAGAAGGCCTTAAAAAGAATTGTTGGGGGTTTATGACGCAAAGGAGTTAGTAGCAAAGTGGTTGGTAGCGTGTGGTGTTTCCAGCAGGTCTGGTGTTCGATTCACGTGGGCAGCACAAGGTGTGGTTTTCTTTTGCTTTTACGTCAAGGCAGGGAAGGGAGAAGTTGGACGACTTTGGTCTTTCAAATGGATAGGGATAAGCACTACTATTTCTTTTTAATTTCGGCTAGAAGAATTGGATTAATATGATTTTATTTTATTTATTTTATTTATGGGAAGATGAGAGATAGATGTGATGGATAATTATTTATTTTATTAAAGTGATAAATGAGAAGAGGATTAACGGATTTGATAGGAAATAGTTAAGGGATTATTTCTAGTATTTATTTTATTAAGGTGATAAAGATAGTTTTATTTTATTTATTTTAAGTTGGTAGATAATAGATGATTGTAGTTTTATTTATTTATTTTAATATAGGATAATTATGGTTTTATTTAGATTAAATGAGATTTTATTTTATTTTTTTTATTTTAGATAGATAGATAAAAGATAATGTGGTGGTTTATTTTATTTTAAATAGGTAGGATAATTATGGATTTAATTATTTTGTGCAAGATAAGAAGAGATGAATATGGATTTATTTTAATTATCTTGAATAAGTGATCAAGAGGTAAAATAGGAGATGGATTTGGAGTTTGATAAGAGCAAGGATGTAGTAGCCGAATTCTTTATAAGGGGGAGTAATCATCCTTCATATCTTTTTCTTCTTTAATTTTCTTTGTGCCAAAATTCCCCTACTCTTCTCCTCTTATTCCTTATTTTCTTTCAACACCAAATTCCTTCCTATTTCTTGAAAGCCGAATGCCCCTTTGCCATTGAGAGTGGTTGCCGAATATTCCAACCTCATTAGAGGGCGTGGCCGAACCTTGTAAGTGCTCATACTCCCATTTGTATGTTATTTTTATTAAAAAGCCATAGCCGAATATCAAGTACCCGTATTCCTATTCTTTTGTCGCAAGTCTCAAAAGCCGAAGATCAAGCGTTTTCTCTCTTTTGTCGAATACACTCTCTCCTGCACTTCAAACGGATGATTGTGGGGTTTCGACAGGAATAAGTGGTGATTCGGAAAATAGGTAAGCTTGGTAAGTGACTTGTGATATTCGGCCATAGGCCACATTAAGAGTTCCAAGTGATGACCGATTGTGTATTATGGTTCTTAGGAACAAATCGACAGGAGTTAGGAGAAGTCTTCGGGATTCTGATCCATCTCTAGTAAGGTTGATAAGTTGTAGTTTATTCGATTAAGATTTAGTACATTATCGTTTAATCGGGTTTTGATTAGATATCATTAATGGATACGAATAACAGTCAAGGAGGCCAAGGGGTAGTTCCTATCCCCAAGTTTAAGAAGAGATCTGTTTCTACAGTTCGGGATTGGCCACCAGGGTGTGGACCAGCGTCAGAACAAGAAAGTAGGCAGATAGCCGTAGTCTCGATTAGTGATAGCATCAGTATCGAAAGCATAGTTCTCCAAGTTATCAGGTGTGTAGTTAGCCTACTGTTTTCCGGGTTTATGTTATGTATGTGATGTTGTGTATGTGCTATGAATGTGCTAACTAGTGCAGTGGCAATTTGTGATATGGATACCCTCGTGGGGTATGTCGATAATCCGGTAAGTACCAACTCTGATGAATTGTGATTATTGATATGAATGTGTGATAATATGCGAAATAACATGTACATGCATTATCATGGCATTATTTTATGTTGCATGTGCATGGGTGGGATATGAATATGAAAGAAGGACAGGGTGTACTTCGAGTACGTGGTTTGATGAATGGCTCTGTGCCTCATCGTGATTGATATAGGCTATGTGCCATATCGTGGTTATTGATGACTTTGTGCTCATCGTGGTTTTGATGATAGCTTCGGCTACATCGTGGATTGACGCTGACTGAGGTCGCGTTGTGGATTAATTGCGATTAAGTTCGCGTGGACGGCATTTGTTGCCTTATTGGAGTAAAAAGGAGAGGGTGATTTAATAATCCCCTGGTGTGTGGTAGGCTGGATAAAGGGGTATGTAGAGGATGGACCTTAGGCTAGGTTGGGCTTCATAATTGCATAATTTTGTATGTGAATATATGTGAAATTGGGCCAAGCCCAACATCTGATATGAATAAATGTGGAAATGGGCCAAGCCCAGAATGTAATGTGGATTAATGTGAAAATGGGCCAAGCCCAGTATGATATGTGGATTATTGTGGTAATGGACCAAGCCCAGTATGTGGAAACATGTGGTTAATACACTGTTATAAGAATGTGATATGGTTATGGGCCAAGCCCAATATGTGGACTCTATTAATATGAATGTGGGCCAAGCCCAATAAGTGAAAGCATGTGAATAAGTTGCATTAATATCTGTTATATGGGTTGATACATGGTTTGACATGTGGGTGGAATTCAGTAGAATAATTGCACACTGAGTCTGTATGACTCACCCAATTTTTATCAACACCGCAGGTGATGCTTGGACCGGGTTTGGAGCGAATATAAGGTGGCCCATGCAGAAGAAGTTTTACTTGTTTTAAGTATTTTATAATTTTAGTATTTATGAATTATTATTCAATGTAATAAAGGCCACTTAAAGTATTTGAATTTTTGCTATGTTTCAGTTTGATTTGTAATTAAGTTAATATTTTGTAAGTTTAATTTTAAAAGATATTTAAATCTCAAAAGTCATCTTAAAGTTTTGAATCCGGTATTTTTATAACAACTTAATTTTTACTTAGAATATTTTAAATCACGAAAAAGTTTTATCAAAGGCAACAAATTTTTTTAACGATTTTTTTACGTTTAAGTAAGAATATTTTCGAACGTGTTACGCAGTGGCATTTCAAATTCGGTCATAGTGAATGGGCCGGGTTTGGGGTGTTACAATTCAAATTCTTGAAGACATGTTAAGATGCTGTGTACTTGAGTTTCATGGTTGCTGGGAACAGTATCTGTCGTTGATCGAAATTGCGTATAATAATAGCTTTCAGACGAGCATCAAAATGGCACCTTATGAAGCTTTGTACGGACGTAAATGTCGAACACCTCTATATTGGACTGAGCTTAGTGAAAATAAGCTACACGGGGCCGATTTGATAAAAGACTCAGAACAGAAAGTGAAACTGATCCAAGATTGTTTGAAAGCAGCATCTAATCTTCAGAAGTCTTATGCAGACTTGAAACGAAAAGATATAGAATTTGAGATCGGCGACAAAGTATTTTTGAAAGTGTCTCCGTGTAAGAAAGTGCTTCGATTCGGACGTAAAGGCAAATTAAGTCTGAGGTTCATCGGACCGTATTAGATCATCGAACGTGTCGGGCCTGTTGCATATAGATTAAAGTTGCCCTCTGAGCTAGAAAAGATACACAACGTATTTCATGTCTCGATGCTCCGTAGATATCGATCCGATCTGTCACATGTGATTGCCCCATCTGAAATTGAAATTCGATCAGATATGACATATGAAGAGGAACCGATCCGTATCTTAGCTCGTGAAGTGAAAGAGTTGAGGAACAAGAAAATTTCGTTAGTAAAAGTACTGTGGAATCGACACGGGATTGAAGAGGCTACATAGGAGCCTGAAGACTCATTGAGACAACAATATCTGAACCTGTTTAACAGTAAGATTTTCAGGGTTTAGGGTTTATACCCTAGTTGGAACAGTGGTTTTGGGACCACAAATCCGAGTCCGTATAATATTTTAATATTATATTCTGTGCCATTGTTATGCGTCTAAGCATGTGTTAAATTTTCGTAAGCTAACTTGTCCGTTTGAGTGTTTAATTTGAGCAAAGGATTTGTTTGCATTAAATGTGAAAGTTATATGCTATTTGTAAAAGTGCTTATATGTAGTGGCTTTGTAAAGTTGGAGGCTTTATATGGCAAATTAGCTAATTTAAAGATAGTGGAATGTTAATGGTCAATAATGACCTTATGTAATATGTTTTATATTTTTATTTTGTTGGATAAATTTGGAAATGGATTAATATGTATGTAATAATAATAAAACATATGAATAAGAGAGTGGCCTTTGTTCATCCTACTTTTGGCCGAATATCAAAGAAAGAAAAAGAAAGAAGCTTTGCCTAGACATTCGACACTTGCAAGCCAAAAATTCAAGGAATACTTTGATCAATTTTTGATAATTTTTACATTTTTGCAATCGTTGCTATGAGAGCTATAAAACCCATGTCTCAATTTGATGAATTGATAATGTTTGTGTGAGATGTCATTGATGATATGTTAAGCTTTTTGATGATTTTTGGTGCTAAATGAAAAATTTGAGCTAGATGAACATGTTTTGTTCTTGAAGTTTTGATGAATTTAGAGAAATAGGGATAAATTGTGAAAATATTATTTTGGAGGACTAAATTGTGAATTTGATGAAATATTTGGACTTATATAGTCCCTAGGGAGGTTCGGCTATGCATATGTGTGAGCATATTGTGTATATTTGATGTTTTGAGAAAATGGGACTAAATTGTTTAAATGTGAAAATGTGAGGGCTAAATTGCAAATAGCCTAAATATGTGTCTTTGGGTTGAATTGAATGAATTAGTGAATAAAAGGGTTAATTCTGAATATGTTTAGATCAAGAACCGAAGAAAACGGACTTAGATCGCGGGAAAGCGAAAGTTACCGAGTAGCCGTTTTCATTCCGATATACCGAATCTGAGGTAAGTCACTATGCAAATAAATGTATATGTATGCAATTGAAATTGTTCATATGATTAATGATGATATTGAATGCTTATGAGAGATTATGCATTTGAATTCTGAAATAAGTTCGATATAGTGATTAAGTCCGAGAAGTCTCGTACGAACCTAGGAATAGATAGGGTTGAAAAGTCACTACATAGACATCTGTTCTGTTGTTATCATGTAAGACCACGTCTGGAACGTTGGCATTGATTTAAGACTTATGTAAGACCCTATCTGGGGCAGTGGCATCGATATCTGATTATGTGTAAGACCACGTCTGGGACGTTGGCATCAATATGAGCTATACGTATAAGACCACTTCTGGGACGTTGGCATCGTTATGATCTTTACGTGTAAGACCATGTCTGGGACATCGGCATCGTACTGATTCGTGTAAGACCCTGTCTGGTACAGTGGCATCGATATTTGAGTATATATAAGACCTCGTTTGGGACGATGGCATTGTACGATTATTCTGAGCTTTTGAGTATTCTACTGGATTCCTTATGGTTCAACGGGCATGTTTGAGATACGAATGACAAATCTAAGTTTTGTTAGATTAAGAAAATGAATGCCCGATTCATGTATGTTGATTATACACCAAATGTGTATATAAGGTAAGTGACTAGGTGATCTATTATGATGATTTATATATGGTTTAGAAATATGTTACATGAGAAGCATACATGAAAGAGCTATGTGTATATGATTCTTAAATTGATAAATGTGGCAAATTTGGCCAAGGATATGAATCAAAGTATAACTATGAGAAAATTTCTTTGTGAAAGAAATGAGCCAATGTGGTTATATGTTTTCATGCTTTACATATTAAGTTTGTTTGTATATTGACTTACTAAGCTTTTGGAAAGCTTACTCTGTGTGTGTTTACTCTGTTTTATAGGTCGTTAAAGCTACTGAAGGCTCGGGACCGTCACGGATCGTCATCACACTACTAAACTTATTTTGGTACACTTTGGAATTGTATAAAACTAGATATGGCATGTATAGGCTAGTATTTTGGTATAATTTGTTTTGTGAACTTAGCCATGTGATTTGGCTATTTACGAGTTGAGACTTTGCTTAAATGAATGTGGTATATGATGCATATCTTGGTATGGTTGAAGTATTTGAAATGGCCAAGTTTGGAGTGAACAAATGAATGAATTATGCTTGTGATGATATGAGTTTTAGTCTTTGAAGTTGTCATGGTTGGTATTGCTATTGAGTGCACGGTTTGAATGGCTATTTTGGTATGTTTTTAGTGGTTATATGTGCATGAGATGTCTTGGTAAATATGGCTTGTAGGTTTGACCCTTATGGGTGGCATTGTGGCCTTGCAAATGGCCTATAATGTCACACGGTCGTGGCACACGGGCGTGCCTAAAGACCGTGAGTGAATAACAGGATGTAGCTTGGTAGCACACGGCCTCGACACGGGGGTGTCAACTAGCCGTGGTGTACAAGTCAGTAGCTAGCTAAGAGTACACGGCCATGGCACACGGGCGTGCCTAGTGACCGTGTTGGTATAGTCAATATATAGACACAGATGGACACATGGGGGTGTCCAGAAGCCATGGAGGGCACACGGTCTCCTCCCACGGGCGTGTCTCCCCTGTATTTTAGAAAAGTTTAAATTTTCCATAAGATTTTGTTTATGTTTCAGATTAGTCCCGACTCAATTTGTAAGCATTCTTAAGGTCTCGTTGATCGTTTTAAGGGACCTCATACTTGAGAATGTTGAATGAATGTGAGAAATTTCTGTTGATGCTTTCTGATATGTCCGGTAATGCTCCTAACCCTAATCTGGCAACGGACATAGGATAGGGGTGTTACACTATCTCTAGGGTTGTGATCAACTCTGCTTAATTATGCTAGATCTACTCTTAGACAGGGTCTATTCCTCCTCTGCCTAAGCACATCAATACTTGAATCAATATCCTGAAATATCAAACCAAGAATTAAGAACACATAATTAAGAACAAATCAAGTATTTATCATATAGTCTAGAAAACAATAATAAGATCTGTCGTAGGTTTCATCCTCCTTAGGTATTTGGGGGTTTAGTTCATAATAATAAAATAATAAACTTCAGAAGAAAATATAAAACAAAACATAAGAAAAACCCTAAAACCCCCTGAAGGAAATTGAAGAGAAGATCCTCTGTCTTGAGTATAACACCAGCTTCTTGAGATGAATCAACGGGCTTTCTTCGAGTGAATCCCACAATTCTAGCCTCTCTTGCTCGGCTCCCTGGCCTAGCTGGACCTAACTGGACTCCCATTAAAGGTTGGCCTCTAGGCTGTTTATATAGGCTTTTGGAATGGCTTTCTTTGCCTCTAAATACCCTAATCCGAATGAAACTCTTCTTTGTCACGGCAGGGACACGCCTATTGCACACGCCCGTGTGAATCGTGGCCAGGCCGTGTTCAGGTCTGTTGATAAGGCAAGGCCGTGTGGTCTTGGGCCCAGGCCGTGTAGATTTTGTGATATGGCCCATTTACTCCTTTTTAGGCCCGTTTCTCGTTCTTTTCATCCTCCGGTGCTCTCCTAAGTATAAAACATGAAATTAAAGTATTAAGAGCACCAAATTCCACAATTCAAGGCTTAAATCATCCAAAAGTATGCTAGATGTGGGATTAAGATATGTTCATATTACGATTTATCAGATGTTTTCCAATCGAGCTAATTTCGATGACTCCGAAAGAGATATTCAAGTATCTGAATAAAACGTTATTGATGATGGAATAGAATTCAAAAAGGTATGGATAGATGTTTTATAGTACATGAAAATGATAAGTGTTATGTTATATAAGTATATAAATATGAAAGTTAATTTTTGAGGCTTAAGATCTCCAACCCCTTACCAGTATAATTGTTATACAATGAAATTCACCAGATTTATATTGATTAAGATCATGAATGTGGAACTAAAGAGTTCAAAGGCTGAATGACTAATGATGTAGTCAGAATAAGAATGGGTTAGTAAGTAAAGACGATATTAAAAGAGATATCATATTTTTCTGAGGATTTTTCTGAATATGTGATGTCATTGTTAAGGAAGAAGTTGTTCGTGAGTAATTGACTTATACAGATATGATAATTACAAAATGGATTAGCCGAAAATTCTTCTAAATTGACTCTTTCAGTGAACTGAATAATGCAAGATTATTGATGAATTTATTAGCCAGTGGAATAGTGATGAAATTGCAAAGATATTTGAATGCAGTTGTTATAATCGAGAATATTACAGCGTTATCTTCTAGGTACTCTATAAGTTCTGTTATTCTTAGAGGCATATGAATTTGTTCATGTTCAGATGCAATATTTTTAGTATTGAAAGGCTAGTAAATCATGAGAGATGAATTACTATAAGTATGGTTAATTCATGAGTGGTATTGCTCTATCATACTTGAGCTTTCTAATTCATCGTGATTGATATAAGATTTGATGATAAGGTTCATATGATGTTATTTTCTACTTCTATTGATTGAAGCCTTAAATTGCGAATGTACAAAATTATAGTGTCTTTATCATAATTGTTTCTACTAAGTATGCGTGATATTACTCTTTTGAATTTTCTCTGAAATATCATCAGCCTCTCTATTATTTAAACATGGTTTATATGAGGAAGATATTCACCGGTTGGAGGTAATTACATTCATTACTATAATAAATATTGACCCGATCATGGGGTATGGTGATAGAGATCACAGATTATAGAAACTGAATTACTGCATTGGTTATTATTGGGGCCACTTTCTGTTCTCCCTTTCTGATTTGAGGTATACTATTGATATTAAAGTGTTGCTTTATTTATACAGTTGAAATGTCGGTCATGGTATAACACTAAGGTTTTGAATCTATTTGATGGTTCTGGCTTATGAAAAACTCAAAGCTTCAATGTTAATAATTGAAATAGCTACATTGATGACATAGTTATTACTGAAAAGATGTAAGACTTGAATAAACCGATAAATATCAGTAAAGTTTTGACCAGTTGGGAGCTCTATTGACCGAAGTATTAATTTTGGTTCAGCCTGAATCGGGTAAGGAGTTTATTATTACAGAGATGAATTATTGAATAGAATTAGACTGTGTTTTGATGTAGTAAGGCAAAGTAATAGTCTGTACTTTTATACAATTAAAAACCACATGGAAAGAATTACCCGATACATGATCTAGAATTGACAGTTATTGTTTTTGTATTGAAATCTGACAACATTTCTTGTTGGGTGAAAATTTTCATATATTCATCGATTGTAAAAGTTGAAGTATCTAATGTTGCTAAAAGATTTGACTTTGAAATTGTGTATATGGCTTGAAATATTGAAAGACCCTGATTTAGGTAACTGATTATTATTCAGGAAAAGTAAATATGGTTGTAGATATATTGAGTAGAAAATTCTTTTTTGCTTTATGAGCAATAAATACTTGATTGCTATTGTCTGATGAAAGAATAATTTTAGCTGAGTATAAATGTAACACCCCTTACCCGTATTCAAGCCGGAACAGGGTTTGAGGCATTACAACTAACCTTGCTTAAACATCCTGAACAGGGTTGTAAAAATTCATTTCAAACCCATCGCTTACACATGCTCGGCCTAGGAAGCCCTAGACATACTTCCGAGAGGTATCGGAACTATTTCGGGAACTTTTACGAGTTCGAGAAACTTTCCGACAAAACAGGGGTCACACGCCCGTGTTGGTCTAGGGACACACCCGTGTCCCCTAAGGCATGCCCATGTCATACACCCGTGGTCAACACTGACTAATTCCGTACGGCCTTGGCACGTCCGTGGCCCTGGCCCGTGTGCCAAACCTTGGCATTCTGACTTATCCACACGGTCTATACACACGTCCATGTGCTCCAGCCGTGTGAAGATTTAAATTCCAAGTGCAAGGTGTAGATTTCACACGGCCTGGGTATACACCCATGTGCTAGCCGTGCCTCACACACAGTCTAGACACACGCCTGTGTGTCTACCTATATGGACAATTAGCAGGATATCTACCAAGCCCTCTGCCACTCTACATTGCACACACATATACACCAACTCAATTCAACATAATTAGTAACCGAAAGGCACATCTGAATACTCAATTCCATATCTATACACAAAGGCATACACTTCAAGCAAATCACTTTCATTTTAACATAAGAGTTTGCCAAATATCGGCCTAACTTAATAGACCATTACAAAAAGACTTCAATGCATTACAAAGCCAACACTTTCGTCGACAATTATGACCTAACAAAATACTTGAGTTCTATACATGTCATACTCGAAATAAGTTTAAATTGTTATACCAAAGTGATGATGATAGTGTGATTTTCGAACTCCTACGTCCACGATCCTCGAGCTATCTTGGCAATGCTATAAGGAAAAAGGGCAATGAAAGAGGGTAAGCATAAAGCTTAGTAAGTTTGCATGAAACTCATATGGCAATATATTAATTCATTATAACTCAACCATATCGAGATAAGAGCAATATAAAATACAAGTGCATGGCTTACTTACTCATCATAAGTTACTTAATAATTTCATACTTGCATTATAATCATGGTACTTGTGTCACTTGATCACATAAATTAGTACAATTTGCTGATACAAAAGTAAACTTAACTTTCATCTTTCTTATCATGAAATAATGCTTTATATTAACCTTGTATAACTTAACTTAGTACTATCTTTACTTACTTTGCTTTCTTGCTTGGCTCATTTTCCCGATGAATTACCCGGAATAACTGAGGTTACTCAATCTCATCAAACATAGGTCTCGATGCCAATGCCATGTCCCATACATGGTCTTACATGAGATCGCCTCATGAGGCCAATGCCATATCCCAAATATGGTCTTACATAGGATCCCTTAACTTAATGTCGATACCATGTCCCAGACATGGTCTTACATGAAATCTTCCTTTGATGCCGAAGCCATGTCCCCGACATGGTCTTACACGGGACGTTCCTTGTATGGTGTCGATGCCATGTCCCAGACATGGTCTTACACGAGACCTTCCTTGTTCAATGCTGATGCCATGTCCCAGACATGGTCTTACACAGGATCTACATTCGGTATCGATGCCATGTCCCAAACATGGTCTTATACGGGACCTACATTCCTTGAGTGCCGATGCCATGTCTTGACATGGTCTTACACGGACTTTCCTTGTCTCATGTTGTGATATTAGTATCCTCATTATTCCGAGGCTTCAACCGGGACTTTCTTTTACATATTCTCATTTACTATTCTCATCATAATAACAATAATCAACCTCATGGAAATAGTGTATATTATACAACATGATAAGCAACTTATATGAAAATGCACGTGAAACCTTAAATGCATATAAACTTACCTCGGTATTCAAAATGAGCTAGCTCTAGGGTCTAATCTGAGACTTTGTTCTTTCCCCGATCAAGTCAGATTCTCGGTTCTTTTTTCTCTATAATAGCAAATTAGCTCATTTTAATAATTACATTAAATAAAGCATTTTAATAATCAGGCTTTAGCAAAATTACTATTTTGCCCCTAGACTTTGGCAAAATGACCATTTTACCCCTAGGCTCAGAAATAAATTCTAATCACATTTCTACCTTCAACAAGCCTAGGTGAACATTTAATACTCTTATAGCTATCATCAAAACTCAACATTTCACATAATTGCTATAAATTAGTAACCTTTTCACCAAGGTCCAATTAGGTGTTTTCAAGATAACACCTTTCACAAAAGTTGTTCATCTAACAACTAAGACTCAATTTCTTCTATAAAAAAATGTAGCAAATAACAATGATAGCTCTCATGGAAAAACTCTAAACTTTACACAATATTGCACAATAGTCCCCTCATTTGAAAGCTTAAGCTTTAGGGGTCTCAAAAGTACAACTCTTACTAAGAAAAATAATCAAAATCACTTACTAAAATGGATGAGAGCTTGCTGAAAATTTTGAGCTTTCAAACCTCTATTTTGCTTGCTAAAATCGGTGGAGAAAGATGGAGAGGGGGATAATATCTTTTCTTTTCTGATTTTAATATTAAACTAGCAATTTAGTCCACCTACTATTACCAACTTTGACCAACATTGTCCATCTTTGTCTCCTATGGATACTATGGTCGGCCAACTCACTTAAACAAGGCCAAATTGCACATTTGGGACCTCCAATTAATAATCCATAGCTATTTGGCACCTCTAGCAACTAAAATAGAACTTTCGCACTTTATGTGATTTAGTCCTTTTTCGCGATTAAGCATGAAATCGCTAAAATTAAAGTATCAAAATTGTCATGTACTCATAAAATCATATACTAACTCATAAAATAACATGAAAACAATTTTCCTAACCTCAGATTAGTGATCCCGAGATCGTTGTTCCGACTAGCCCCTAAATCGGGTTGTTACAATACAGCTTAACCGATGTTTCTACAATAGAATATTCAAACTCAGAAAGGTGATAATGAGTTGTAAGTTAAATGAATCCAGTGTGAAATAATTTCCAATTCAGAATTTCAAAATAGATTCGGTAACTGTCTGTTACTCAAAGACAGAGTCTGTGTAACATCCCTATCCCAAATCTGTTGTCGGATTAAGGTTAGGAACGTCACCAGACATATAGGAAACGTTCACAGACAAAATCATACATTCAATCAACATTCTCAGACATAATGTCCCTTAAACGGGTCATCGAGACCTTAAGCATGCTTACAATTTGAGTCGGGACTAAATCGAAACACATAGAGAATTCTCAGAAAAATTTAAAACTTTACTAAACTATAGGGGAGGCACGCCCGTTGGAGGAGACCATGTGCCCTCCACGGCTTCTAGACACCCCCGTGTATCCATCCGTGTCTATATACTAACTTTCCCACCACGGCCACCAAGCACGCCCGTGTATTTTGGCCGTGTACTTTTTAGTTAGCTACTGACTTGCACACCACGGCCAGATGACACGCCCGTGTCGAGGCCATGTGATGCTAAACTGCATCCTATGATTCACCCAAGGTCGTTAGGCACGCCCGTGTGCCACAACCGTGCGGCATTATAGGCCATTTACAAGGCCAAGATGCCACCCATAAGGGTCAAACCTACAAACCATATTTAACAAGATGTCTCATGCACATTTAACCATTAAAACATACCAAAATAATCAACCAATTCATGCATATTTGCCAACTAAGGTAATCACACTACAAACCATTCAAACCAATTCCAAACATACCAATTTGCATGACTAAATCTAAATTATACCAAGCTCTTTTCATCAATATATACATACCATCTCATAACCATTTCATATATCAACTAATCATACCAAAACAGCTTCACATCTCACATTCATTAAGGCATATTATCAAAACATAATTAGCCAAATCACATGGCTAAGTTCATTATTCAACTCATACCAAAACTAGCCTATACATGCCATATTGAGCTATATACATTTTCAAAGTGTACCAAAATAAGTTTTAGTAGTATGATGACGATCCATGACGGTCCCGAGCCTATCAGTAGCTTTGACGACCTACAGAACAAAGAAAACACATACAGAGAGTAAGCTTTCCAAAAGCTTAGTAAGTCAATAGACAAACAAACTTGATATGTAAAGCATGTAAGCATATAACCACATTGGCATTTTTCTTCTACAAGGTAAATTTCTCACATTTATACTTTGATTCATATTCTTGGCCAAATTGCCACCTTTATCAATTCAAGAATCACAAACACATAGTTTTTCATATATGCTTTCATGTAACATATTTCCAATCCATCATAGTAAAACACTTAGTCACTTACCTTATATACACATTTGGTGTATAATCAATGTATTTGAATCGAACATTCATTTACTTAATCTATCAAAGCTCGGATTTGTCATTCGTATTTCATACTTGCCCGTTGAACCAATAGGGATCTAGTAGGATACTCAGAAACTCGAAATATCTGTATAATGCCATCGTCCCAGACGAGGTCTTACGTATACTCAGATATTGATGCCACAGTCTCAGGCAGGGTCTTATACGTAATCAGATATCGATGCCGATGTCCCAGACATGGTCTTACACGTAAAGATCATAACGATGCCAACGTCCCAGACGTGGTCTTACACATAATCAGATATCGATGCCGCTGTCCCAGATAGGGTCTTACACGAATCTCAAATCAACGCCAACGTCCCAGACGTGGTCTTACATGATAAAACAGAACAGCTACCTATGTCATGACATAGCTAATCCTATTTATTCCTAGGTTCGTACGGGACTTATTGGACTTAATCACTATTTCAGACTTATCTCGGAATTCATTTTCATAGCTTCTCATAAACCTTCATAGTCAACATTAATCATATGATCACATATAATATCAAACAAGTATGTTTATTTGCATAGTGACTTACCTCGGATTCGATTTATCGGAATAGAAACAGCTACTCGTTTACTTTCGCTTTCCCGCGATCTAAATCTGTTTTCCTCGGTTCTTGATCTAAACATATTCAAAATTAACCCTTTTATTCACTATTTCATTCAATTCAATCCATACATACATATTTTGGGCTATTTACAATTTAGCCCTCACATTTTCACAATTAGACAATTTAGTCTATTTTTCACAAAACATCAAATTCACAAAATCCACACATACACATGTTTGGCCGAACCTCTCTAGGGACTATATAAGTCCAAATATTTCATCAAATTTGCAATTTAGTCCCTCAACTTTCTATTTTCTCAATTTAGCCTAATTAGCTAAATTTATCAAAATTTCAAGAACAAAGTATGTTCATCTAACTCATATCTTTCATTTAACACCATCATCAAAAAGCTTAACATATCATCAATGGCATAACTCACAAACATCATCAATTCATCAAATTAAAACATGGGTTTTGAAGCTATCAAAGCAACGATTGCAAAAACGTAAAAATTATCGAAAATCAAGCTTAAAAGTACCGAAAATCAAAAGAACTTAAGCCATTCTTCCTTCTCTAATATTCGGTCAAAAGATGAATGAAATAATGTCCTTTTTCATACTTTGTTTTTATCATAAAACATTTTAATTAAAAAAATGACATAATTAACCTTTTATAATATAAAACCAAACATATATGTATATATAAGGTCAATAATGACCATTGTCGTCTACTATAAATAAAAATGAGCAAATTGCCATATAAGGCCTCCAACCTTACAAAGCCACAACACTTAGGTACTTTAGCAAATAGCAAGCAACTTTCACATTAATACAATTTAATCCTTTTGTCAAATTAAACACACAGACAATTAATTTAGCTCACGAAAATTTACCACATACTAAACCAAATATCAACAGCACAGAATATAATATTAAAATATTATACGAACTCGGATTTGTGGTCCCGAAACCACTGTTCCGACTAGGGTATAAACCGGACTGTTACAGTCTGTTTACTGAAGAAATTAGAGCTTGTACTGAAAATTTTACATGAATGATCACAGTGATACTATGTTTGTTTATCTGGGGAATGATGAAATGCATAATGATTTGAAAAGAATGTATTAGTAGCTCGAAATGAAAGGTGGTATTTCTAAATCTATATTTAAATGCTAGATGTATCAGCAAGATAGTGATGATACTTTCAAGATGGTTATAATCAGTGAAAATACTGAAATGGAAATGGTACATAGTTACTATGAATTTTATATTAGGATTTTTCCTATCTATGAAAAGAAAGATACTGTTTGAGTAATCGTCGATTATTTGACAAAGCCTGCACATTCCATCCTGGTATGAGTGGATTCCCCACCTGATAGATTACTTGAATGATTTATTTTTGAGATTGTCAGGTTATATGATGTGCTAGCTTCTATTATTTCTGATAGAGATCTACAGTTCATATTCTGATTCTGAAACGAGTTACAAGAAACTCTGGGTACATGGTGTAACACCCCTTACTCGTATTCAACTCCGAAATCGGGTACAAGGCATTACCGGACGTAACTTGTTTTAATATACAACTTTGGGCTATAAAATTTCTTTTAAACTTAAAACTTCTCATTCACATTCATATCATCCTTATTGTGGGCCTACGAGGCCCTAAACATGCATACGAAGGGTTTCAGAATTTAACCGAAAACTTTTGCGCACTTACTAAATTTTTACCTAAACAGGGCCACACGCCCGTGTGAAATGGGACACGCCCGTGTGGGCAGGCCATGTGGTCAAACACGCCTATGTCCCTAGCCCGTGTAGAATTTATTTTTCATTTCAAACCTACAGGGGTTTTCACACGGTCGGGCACACGCCCGTGTCTTTGGCTCGTGTCCCTCACACGGCCTAGACACACCCGTGTATGAAAACCTGGGTATTCTGTTTACGGCGTCAGCAACTCTTAAGAGGCACATGGCCTAGGCACACACCCGTGTGCTGGCCCGTGTGACAAATTGAATTCTCGCAAATTGGATGCAGGGGACACACAGCCTATCAACACACCCATAGGGGTTGACCGTGTGTCGCACACAGCCTAGACACACGCCCGTGTGTCTAACCGTGTGCACAATTAGAAGGCTATTTTCCAAGCCAATAGCCACCCTAAAATATAAACACACATATACCAACACAAGCAACACATAACATGGCAATAATACACTATGAAGAATCACTAAATCATTATTCATACACTTCACATTTTGCTCCATCAATTGCATGAATTTTCACCTCATAAAACTCATCATCATTAAAAATATGCAACTTGACAAATATCAGTCAATTCCTAATGGCCATTTACAAAATGAGTGTATGACATTAGTAGCCAACACTTTGGCTTTCAAATATGACATAACACAAGATGACCAAGTTCCTATACTTGCCAGACTCAAAATAAATCAACTTTACTATACCAAAAGAATGACTGATAGTGTGATTCGAGCTCCGACGTTCTACGATCCCCGAGCTAGCTTGGCGATACTCGGTACTCAAAATGTGTTTGGATGTTTGATTTAGTCCAACACCTTGTCCTTGCCTCAGTTTCGGTCCGGGCTTCATGTTTCTTGATAATCAAGTTTGAAAAATAAAGAAACCCTAGTTATGGTGAGCTTGAGAATTTCGACTATGGCTTGAAGAATATGGACACAATTTTGACTTATTCTTCCCTTTTTAATTCATTAATTAACCAAATGACTAAAATGCCCTTAAGGCCCTTTCTTGAGAGTTTTCCTTCCCATGTGCATTTTTGTCCATCTTAACATATAATGGTTTAATTGCTAAATAAGGACCTCTAATAATTTTTATAATTCTATTTCATACTTAAATCTTCTAGAATCTCATATTTTCTAACCTCTGCAATTTAGTCCTAATGGACAACTTGATCACTAATTTATAAAATTTCTTTATGAAATTTTCATACAATCATGCAAGCACATCATAAGCCTCATAAAAATCATAAAAAACATATTTCTACTTCAGATTTGTGGTATCCAACCACTATTCCAACCAGGCCCTAAATCAGGTTGTTACAATTCCCTCCTTAGGGATTTTTGTCCCCGAAAATCTTACCAGTGAAAAGGTTTGGGTATTGGTTCCTCATTGCTTCCTCGGGCTTCCATATAGCCTCTTCTACCCCATGTATTTGCAACAATACTTTCACAAGGGTTATACTTTTATTCCTTAACTATTTGACTTCTTGTGCCAAAATCTTTACCGGTTCTTCGCCATAAGTCATGTCGGGTTGAATTTTAACCTCTGTCAGTGTAACCACATGCGAAGGGTCTGATCGGTATCAACGTAACATAGACACGTGAAACACATCATGAATCTTTTCCAATTCAGATGGCAAAGCCAATCGATAGGCTAATGGTCCTATCCTCTATGTAATCTCATATGGTCTGATAAAATGCGGACTCAATTTGCCTTTCCGGCCAAATCTGAGAACTTTCTTCCACAGTGACACTTTCAAGAATACTTTATCACCGACTTGAAACTCGATTTCTTTTCATTTCAAATCCGAGTATGGTTTTTGTCTATCAGAAGTAGCTTTTAAACAATCACGAATTATCTTTACCTTCTCTTCGATTTCTCTAACCAGATCAACCCCGTGAATTTGACTTTCTTTTGAGTTAGGTCCAATATAAAGGCGTTCGGCACTTACGCCCATACAAAGCCTCATAAGGTGCCATTTTGAAACTCGATTGAAAACTATTATTATATACAAACTCTACCAATGGTAGGTACTTTTCCCAGCTGCCCTGAAACTCAAGAACACAACATCGGAGAATATCCTCAAGTATCTGTATTAATCTCTCCCACTGTCTATCGGTTTGGGGGTGAAAAGCCGTACTAAAACCCAACTTTGTGCCCAAAGCATCTTGCAACTTTTTCCAAAATCGAGATGTGAATCTCGAATCTCTCTCTGATATTATCGACAAAGGCACTCCATGTAGCCTTACAATCTCAGAAACATACAAGTCTGCCAACTTATCAAGTGAATAATCAATACGTACCGGTATGAAGTGGGTCGACTTCATAAGTCTATCTACCACAACCCATATTGCATCTTTCTTGCTTGGTGTCAACGGCAAACCCGTTACAAAGTCCATAGTAACACGATCCCATTTCCACTCGAGAACCATGATAGGTTGAAGCAAACCCGAAGGTACTTAGTGTTTAGCTTTCACTTGCTGACAAATCAAACACTTCGATACATATTCAGAAATATCTTTCTTCATACATGGCCACCAATACCATTTCTTCAGGCCATTGTACATTTTCGTACTGCCTGGATGTATAGATAGACATTCGCTATGTGCCTCATGTAAAATCTTTTGGATGAGCTCATCCTTCCTCGGTGCACAAACTCTATCTCTGAACATCAAACATCCATCAAAATTAGTTCGAAAGTCAGACTCAACACCCGACTCACATTGAACTCTTTTGGCTTGCAAGTCACTATCATCTTTCTGAGCTTCACAGATCTCTTGGAGAAACATCGGCCTAGTCCTCACCTCTGCTAGAATGGAACCATCGTCTGACAAAGTCACCCGTGTATTCATAGCCCTCAAAGAAAATAGGTATTTTCTACTCAAAGCATTGGCGATTACATTTGCCTTTCCCGGGTGGTAATCAATGACCAGCTCATAGTCTTTTATCAGCTCTAACCATATTCGCTGCCTTAAGTTCAACTCCTTCTAAGTCATCAGGTACTTTTGGCTCTTATGATCGGTGAATATCCAACATCCTTCGCCATACAAATAGTGCCTTCATATCTTTAATGCAAACACAATGGCAGCCAACTCTAAATCATGTGTCGGGTAATTCTTCTTATGTGGCTTTAACTGTCTCGAAGCATATGCTATCACCTTGCCTTCTTGCATAAGCACATAGCCTAATCCATTTAAGGATGCATCGCTGTAGATCACAAATTCTTTTCTCGGCTCAGGTTGCACTAAAATTGGAGCCTCTGTCAACAATGCCTTTAGTTTCTCAAAACTCTGCTGGCACTTTTCTGTCCATTCGAACTTTACATCCTTCTGTAATAACCGCGTCATAGGTGTAGCTATCATGGAGAATCCCTTGATAAAACGTCTATAATAGCCAGTTAGGCCCAGAAAACTTCTAACATCGGATACATTTTTCGGCGGTTTCCAATCAACAATAGCTGAAATATTACCTGGGTTGACTCGAATTCCATCTCCTGAGACAATGTGCCCCAAAAACCCAACCTCTTTGAGCCAAAATTCACTTTTACTAAACTTGGCATACAACTGATTATCTCGTAAAATCTGTAAAACCATCCTCAAATGCTCAGCATGCTCCTCATTATGAGAATATATCAGTATATTATCAATAAAAACCAAGACAAATTTATCCAAGTATGGCCGAAAGATACGGTTCGTTAAATCCATAAACACAGCAGGGGCATTTGTTAAAGCAAAAGGCATGACTAAAAATTCATAATGCCCATACCTTGTCCGAAATGCAGTTTTCGACACATCTGAGTCTTTTACTCTCAACTGGTAATATCCCGACCTCAAATCTATCTTGGAAAACACAGTGGCTTCCCTTAATTGATCAAACAAATAGTTTATTCTTGGTAATGGGTACTTGTTCTTCACGGTTACTTTATTAAGCTGCCAATAATCTATACATAGTCTTATGGAACCATCTTTCTTTTTCACAAATAATATTGGAGCACCCCACGGAGAATAACTCAGTCTTGCAAAACCTTTGTCCTTCAACTCTTGCAACTGTGCCTTCAATTCCTTCAACTCAGTTGGAGCCATTCTGTATGGAGCAATCGATATAGGTGTCGTACCAGGAGCTAACTCAATACCAAATTCAACCTCTCTAACTGGAGGCAACCCTGGCAATTCTTCTGAGAATACATCTGGGTACTCACATACTATCGGCACTGATTCAATCTTTAACTCAGTTTCTTTAGCATTCATAACTAAAGCAAGATATGCTTCATACCCCTTTCTTACATACCTCTGAACGGACATATGAGAGATCATTACAAGCGATCTGTCTTGTTCATCTGATTTAACACGAAGAGTATCCCCATTTTCATACCTCAATTCAATATATTTCTTTCCACAATTTTTTGTCACATCATGAGTGGTTAACCAGTCCATACCAAGAAATATATCAAATTCATCAAATGGCAATAGCATGAGATTTGCCTTAAAATAATGACCTCTAATCATCAATGGGCAGTTTTTGCATACCTTATGTAATATCCTGGATTATGGCTTATGCATAATTGCTTAAATTGAATGTGAAAGCATGCCTTTGTGTGTATGAATGTGTTTTTATGAATTTTGGGAACCCTAGAGTATGGGAGAAAGAATTAGAAAATATCATATTTTAAGTTTGAATAAGGGAGCTAAGCTTAGTAGGGCCTTAAGAGAAATTGTATGAGAAACATGACACACAAATAGGCTTGGTTAAGTGGTTTGGAGGCGTCACTTAAGGCCTCTGTAAATGATGCCACCGACATGTGCTAATGGGCTAAGGTTCGAGTCACTAGAGTAGCAAATAAAGGAGTTTTATTTTGCTGCCAAGAGCAAGAGAGTTGGACGGCAGCAAGGCACTAAGGATGAGCATAAGATGAGGTTAATTTCCTTTTAAAAGTTCGGCTAAGGTGGTAGATAAGTAAAGGATTATTTTAATTATTTATGAATGGATAAAAGAGAGGAGAAAAAGGAGGAAGTTGATAGGAGGTAAGAGTTGGCCGGTCAAGGGAGTATTTGGATGGTATTTTCGGCTAAGCATAGTATAGGTGTGCCGAAAATTTTAATTCTCTTCTCATCTTTTCTGTTGTGCCGAAATTTTCCAAAGAGAAAGCAACTTGAGTTCTTTCTCTTTTTTTTTTCCTTTTTGCTATTCATCTTCATAAGTTGAATCTCCTCAAACTTCTGTTCTTCTTCTTTTTCCAAATCAATCAAAAGCTGAATCTCCCTAGTATTCTTCAAAGCTGAATCCCTCTGAGGTGTTAGGCAAGGTGCTGTCGATTTCTATAGACAAGGTAAAGACCAAATGTTGTTTGATTTCCATTCTTTTCTTTTAGATTTGTCGAAATCTAGAACTAATCCCATTAATATTCTTGTTTGCCGAAGCTTGGAAGGATTCTTTCGGGATTTTTGCCATAGTCGACTACAAAGGAGGAAGGTTTCGGGATTTTAAAGGATCTAAGGTAAGTCATATTTGACATTCGGCTATAGGCCATTCTTATGTGATTCAAAGTTAGAATTAAATCTAACCTATGCCTATAGGTATTTCGACACCTTCATAACCAAGTAGCACTTTTCGGGATTTTGAAATCGCAAGGTAAGTGGATCTATGTGTTCGGCCAAGGGCTATTTAATGGTGATTAAATGTTAAAAATTGATCTAACATGTGTCCATGGATATTTCGACAGAGACCAAGAGTAATTAGCAATTTTGGGATTTAGATTTATAAGGTAAGTGTACATGTCCATTCGGCCAAGGCCCTATTTTGGTACTTAGATCTATTTCTTACTTCGTTTAAAAGCCGAAAAACTAACCGGTAAAGTGATTTGGTGGCTAGCCGATTTCAAGGGTGAACATCACAAGTTTCGGGATTTGTGGAGTGATCAAAACGATAGCAAGGTACGGATTCGGGATTTGATTATTTGGCCGAATGGCCTTTAGCTAAAATACTATATGTTGGCTGAATGTAGAGACTAAGGATCTAAGGCAGTAGATCGGGTTTTCGGGATTTGGAGTGAACTCGATAAGAATACCAGGTGTGTACACCACACTAACTCTTAATAGATGTATGGCTATATTTTGATATATGTGTCTATAAGAATGTGAATGTGGCTAAGGTACCATGTGATGGTACAAAGTACTCAGGTACGTTTTCCTACTCCTACTATGAGTATGATTTGATTTGTGTTGGCATATCTGTGAACCTATAAGAATGTGAATAAAGAGCATGGCATGATAATGCATGATTTGTACAACATGGGCATATGGGTGATTATGAAAGGGGAAGTAAATGTGGTGACTTCGGTCACATTATTTGAATGTGGTGACTTCGGTCACATTATCTGAATATGGTGTCTCATGACACAAAATATTATCTGGTGGCTATGCCACAATATATAAGGGCGATGAGCACGTCGACTGCAGCGACTGCCTTCGATGGTGTGTAGCGGATGGAGGGTCGACTTAGTAGTCCCCACGGTGTAACGGTTGGTACTGGTGATGTGTAGCGAATGGCATCTAGGATTGGGTTCGGGATTGCATCATTTTATTTAAATGTTATATGTGTATGTATGATCTGATTTGCCTGAATCTATTTGGACTTGGTGTTGGTTGTACACATTGAGTCTGTTGACTCACCCCGTTGTGGGAATATTTTTCAGGTGACGCACAGTAATGGACCGGGTCGGCAGGAGCTTAGTGGTGGCCATGCTCAGCACGAATTTTATTAATTTGGACATTTTATTTTATTTAAGTACTTTAAATTTATTTGGGTTTGTTTTTGATGTAATAAGGCCATAGTATGAACTGTTTTATGCATGCACTTTAATTCTTTTATTACGATATGATTAATGTTAAATCGAGGTTAAACCAATTTTTATAAAATAAATTCTTGAATGTTTTGACACTTAAATTCAATTGATTCTTAATTTAAAGGTAAAGTCTTTAAAACAAAATCAGCATGACTTTTTAATACAAAAACAAAGTTTTTAATAAATCCCTGATTTCAAATTAACAAAGTTTTCAATTGAACTCAACCTAAGCAAATCTTTCTTCAAAACCAATCGAATCTTTTCTAAGTAACAATCAGACTTTCAAATGTTTTCTCGAGGAACATACCAGATCCGGTCATGGCTCGTGGGCCAGGTTTGGGGTGTTTCAGCTTGGTATCAGAGCCCAGTTTTAAACTCTCGGCCTTGGGTTTAAGGCCCAAAACATTTTCAAAAGTTAAGCCCAACAGAATTTTGTGAATTAAGCAGGTTTTCTGGCATGGCACCTAAGTCTCCGACCCGAAGTCCACCAGGTAAGTATCCCTATCTCTTGTGTGATTTATATTATGATTTGTAGAAGGGTAGTAATGGAACGTAGATTAGTATGATAAGTACTTGAACTATAGGACTAGTTTACCCCAACAACTCCATAAACCTTAAATGCCTAATTAAACAAACCTGTGACTAAGTCGCCGAGTTAGGGTGTGGGAACCATTGTGCGCATGTCTAGGATTGGATCCGAAAGAGCCTGGTACTTAAGCAGTCCTAGTGACTCACCTCCTCTTCGCTGGAATTCTACCTGGTGCGTAGCTACGGTTCACCCTAACCAAGAGGACTCAGTCACAGGCTAAACTCAGTAATTAAAACCCGAAAGGGACTAGCCGTGTTTTCATGAAAACCCCAGTTTTAAAATCACCAAATTACCCCTTTAAATTGTAGCAAAACTTAGTTGGAAATTTTCCAAAATATTTCTAATTTACAAAATTACCCAAATACCCCTAGTGGTAAAATTACTAAAATGCCCTTGGTTTCCAAAATGACCCCCGATTTCCAAAAATTTCTGCAACAACACCGGTTTGGAGAACAAATTCGCAAAAAGAACCTTAAGTTTCGTAAATTTTGAAATACCTTTGAGAATTTGCAAATTGACCCCGGTTTATTACCAAAATACCCCTGTAGGACAAATTACGAGAACACCCCTGGGATAGGAATAGACAAAAATGTACGAAGAGTGAATGTGTATGGGAGATACTACGGAATGGATGTGTTTTCTTTGAATTAGGATAGAAGACTTGAAACTTTGATTGATCGAACTAAACTCGTTACATAAAATTTCTTCGCGGATAATCAGTGGAATAAAGGCTAATTCATAAAACTTTCTTAAATCGGATTAAAGCGCGATCGTAGAAATGACTGTGTCGGAACCCGTTAGATCGGGTCAAGGATCTGAGAATGAGGTACCACCGCCACCACCACCACCAGCTGTTGGTGCTGAGCAGCAAGATCAGACGGGGGATGATGCTGTATCACAGGCTGTACTGCGAGTTCTTGAGATGGTGGCTGGAGTAGGTGGAAATATGGGAGCTTGGAAATCTGTACCCGAGTGACTTCGAGCCAATGGGCTGAGGTGTTCCGTGGCGTATCTGGTGTGGCACCCAGTATAGCTGAGTATTGGTTGGAGGCAACGGAATAAATTATGGATAAGTTGGATCTGACCCCTGAGGAGAAAGTGAAAGGAATGGTGGCGCTGCTACGCGATGAAGCGTATCAATAGTGGCTCACAGTTCGGGATGGTGCCACGGCTGAGGATCTGACTTGGGAATATGTTAAGGCAGCATATCAAAAAAAGTATGTCGGCACGCGTTACACTGATGCGCAAAGGAAGGCATTTCTGGGGCTGGTTCAAGGGAACAAGTCCGTGGCAGAGTACGAAGCTGAATTTCTGAGGTTGAGCCGGTATGCTCGAGGAGTAGTGGCTACGGAGCATGAGCGATGTGTCCGGTTTGAGGACGGACTAAGGGATGACCTAAGGTTGTTGATAGCCCCACATCAGGAGGGGGAGTTTTTTGCATTAGTAGAAAAGGCTAAGGTAGCTTAAGGGATTAAGGACTCTGTAAGGCAGCACTCTAATCGGAATAAGCAGAAAAGAGGATTTGGGCCGTCAGGATCAGCTGGGAATGTTCAGAAGAGGCCTAGAGTTGATGGGCCGCGGGGTAGCAAGCTGGTACAGAAGGGCAATATCGTACTTGTGATCAGTGTGGGAAGAAACACTTAGGGGAATGTTAGAAGAAGACAGGAGGATGCTTTAAGTGTGTGTCAAAGGACCATATGATTAAAGACTGTCCTATGAGGCCAGATAGAAATCGACCAGTAGCTGAGAATGTTAATCAGGCTGGTAGAGGTGGACAGCAGCCTCAGCGAGGTCGTGGTCCGAATGGCAGAGGTAATGGTGCTGGAAGAGGACGTGGAACACCTGGCAGAGGTGCTGGTAATGCAGAGGCAAGGCAGCCGAGTCTAGTGTATACGGTTCGCCGTAGAGAGGATGGGGACGCGCCGGACGTCATAACTGGTACGTTCCTTGTTTTTGGCAAGCCTTATTTTACTTTGATTGATGTGGGCTCGACTCATTCCTATGTTGCATGTAGAGTAGTGGAAACTCTAGACATAGCCTCTGAACTTTCTGATAGGGAGATGATTGTAGTAAGCCCATTAGGTCAAACTGTAGTGGTGAATAAAATGTTTCGGAAAGTACCTCTAGATATTCAAGGAGTAGTTTTTCCGGCTGATTTAATGGGATTACCTTTCGGGGAATTCGATCTCATACTTGGAATGGACTGGCTAGTGGAGCATCGAGCTGTATTGGATTGTGCAGCAAAGCGAATGGAGCTAAGGACCCCAGAGGATGAGGTGGTAATGATGATAGGGGAAAGAAGAAACTACTTGTCTAATGTAGTTTCAGCGCTGAAAGCTGATAAGATGGTTCGGAAAGGGTGCAAGGCATTTTTGGCCTTCGTAAGTGCGTTGGATGGGAAAGAAGGGGGAGTTAGTGGAGTTAGAACAGTGAGGGACTTTGTGGATGTCTTTCCGGAGGAGTTACCTGGAATACCCCTAGAAAGGGAGGTGGAGTTTGGAATTGACTTGCTACCTGGAACAGCTCATGTGTCAATCGCCCCGTATCGAATGGCACCAAAGGAGTTGGTTGAGCTCAAGGCTCAAATCCAAGAATTGCTGGATCATGGGTTTATTCGACCCAGTGTGTCTCCATGGGGAGCACCGGTTTTGTTTGTGAAGAAGAAGGACGGAACTATGCGTATGTGCATAGATTATCGGCAGTTGAATAAGCTGACTATCAAGAACAAGTATCCCTTGCCAAGGATAGACGACTTATTCGATCAGCTGAAGGGAGCAGCGGTGTTCTCAAAGATCGACTTAAGGTCTGGATATCATTAGCTTAAGGTGAAGGACGCCGATATCCATAAGACGGCTTTTCGGACAAGGTATGGGCATTTTGAGTTCGTAGTAATGTCGTTTGGCTTGACGAATGCCCCAGTTGCGTTCATGGATATGATGAACCGAGTTTTTCAACCTTACTTGGATAGGTTCGTGGTTGTGTTCATCGACGACATCCTAGTGTATTCTAAGTCAGAAGAGGAACATGATGAGCATCTCCGGATTGTGTTGCAAGTGTTGAGAAAGAAGAAGCTCTATGCCAAATTCAGCAAGTGTGAATTTTGGCTTAAGGAGGTTGCGTTCTTAGGACATGTAGTGTCTGCAGAAGGAATAAGGGTGGATCCTAGGAAAATTGAGGCGGTGTTAGATTAGAAACCACCTATTCGGTGGCGGAGGTTCGCAGTTTCTTAGGATTGGCAGGCTACTACAGAAGGTTTGTGGAAGGATTCTCATCAATAGCCGCGCCTTTGACAAAGTTATTGAGGAAGGAAGTACCTTTCGTATGGACAGAAAGGCAACAGGAGAGCTTTGAGAAGCTTAAGAGGGTCTTGACTGAAGCTCCGGTTTTGATTCAACCGGAGGCGGGGAAGGATTTTGTGGTGTATTGCGACGCTTCTCATACCGGATTAGGATGTGTTCTGATGCAAGATGGGAAAGTAGTCGCCTATGCGTCTCGGCAATTAAGGCCACATGAAGTTAATTGCCCAACTCATGATTTGGAAATGGCGGCAGTGGTCTTTGCTCTTAAGGTGTGGAGGCACTACCTTTATGGAGAAAAGTCAGTAATCTATACAGACCACAAGAGCCTTAAGTATCTGTTGACTCAGAAGGAGCTGAACCTAAGACAGCGAAGGTGGGTTGAGTTACTGAAGGACTATGATTGTTCGATAGAGTATCATCCGGGCAAGGCGAATGTAGTGGCTGATGCCCTAAGTCGGAAGGTTGTGTCGGATCTGAGGGCGATGTTTGCACATCTGAGCTTGTATGATGATGGAAGTCTGTTGGCGGAGCTGCAAGTGAAGCCGACGTGGTTGAATGAGGTGAAAGAGGGACAGTTGGATGATGATGACCTAAGTGCTAAGCTACGGCAAGTGCAGAATGGAGAGTTAGAAGAGTATGGTATTTGTGACGAGGGAGTATTGTGTTTTAAGGGTAAGGTCTGTATGCCGAGGAACGAGGAGTTAAGGCAAAGGATTCTTCAGGAATCGCATAGTAGCCCTTATGCTATGCATCCTGGAGGTAGTAAGCTGTATAGAGACTTAAGAGAGCAGTTTTGGTGGCCTGGTCTTAAGAAGGAAGTTACAGAATTTGTTGGCAAGTGTTTGACGTGTCAGCAAGTTAAGGCTAAACACCAAGTTCCGTCAGGATTGCTTCAACCTATAAGGATTCCGCAGTGGAAGTGGGAAAGAATCACCGTGGATTTCGTTAGTGGGTTTCCCCTTACGCCTACTAAGAAGGACTCGGTATGGGTGATAGTGGATCGATTGACCAAGTCTGTTCATTTCATTCCAGTAAGAGTTGATTATTCGTTACAGAAGTTGGCAAAGTTATATGTGGCAGAGATTGTAAGGTTGCATGGAGTGCCGGTGTCGATTATCTCAGATCGGGATCCAAGGTTTACTTCTCGGTTTTGGAAAGCTCTACATCAAGCTTTAGGCACCAAGTTGGATTTCACTACGGCATTTCATCCACAGTCCGACGGGCAGTCTGAACGAGTAATCCAAGTGTTGGAGGATATGTTGAGGGGCTGTGTGATAGACTTCAGAGGGAGTTGGGAAGAGTATTTGCCTTTAGCGGAATTTGCGTACAACAACAGCTATCAAGCTAGTATTCGGATGGCACCATATGAAGCGTTGTATGGACGGAAGTGTCGAACACCTACGTGTTGGACGGAGTTAGGGGAACGTCGAGTTTTGGGTCCAGAGTTAGTGGCAGAATCCGAAGAGAAGGTTGAGATAATTCGGGCACGATTGAAGGAAGCATCTGATAGACAGAAGCCGTACACAGATCTCAAACGGAAGGAAATAGAATTTGATGTGGGAGATCAAGTGTTTCTTAAAGTGTCGCCTTGGAAGAAGGTAATGAGATTTGGTCGGAAAGGGAAGTTAAGTCCAAGGTTTATAGGACCTTATCGGGTTTTGAAGCAAGTTGGACCAGTGGCATATCAGTTGGAGTTGCCACCGGAGTTGAAGCAGATGCACGACGTATTCCATGTCTCCATGTTGCATCGTTACCGATCGGATCCATCTCACATTGTACCGGTTGAAGAGGTGGAGCTAAGGCCAGATTTGTCCTACGAAGAGAAGCCGATTCAGATTCTAGAACGATATGTGAAAGTGTTACGAAGGAAGTCAGTTCCTTTAGTCAAGGTGTTATGGCGTAACCATGGATCGGAGGAAGCTTCGTGGGATCCAGAAGAAGCAATGCGACAGCAATACCCTCACTTATTTCAGTCAGGTAATTTCGAGGACGAAATTATTTTAAGGGGGGTAGAACTGTAATATCCTGGATTATGGCTTATGCATAATTGCTTAAATTGAATGTGATAGCATGCCTTTGTGTGTATGAGTGTGTTTTTATGAAGTTTGGGAACCCTAGAGTATGGGAGAAAGAATTAGAAAATATCATATTTTAAGTTTGAATAAGGGAGCTAAGCTTAGTAGGGCCTTAAGAGAAATTGTATGAGAAACATGACCCACAAATAGGCTTGGTTAAGTGGTTTGGAGGCGTCACTTAAGGCCTCTGTAAATGACGCCACCGACATGTGCTAATGGGCCAAGGTTCGAGTCACTGGAGTAGCAAATAAAGGAGTTTTATTTTGCTGCCAAGAGCAAGAGAGTTGGACGGCAGCAAGGCACTAAGGATGAGCATAAGATGAGGTTAATTTCCTTTTAAAAGTTCGGCTAAGGTGGTAGATAAGTAAAGGATTATTTTAATTATTTATGAATGGATAAAAGAGAGGAGAAAAAGGAGGAAGTTGATAGGAGGTAAGAGTTGGCCGGCCAAGGGAGTATTTGGATGGTATTTTAAGCTAAGCATAGTATAGGTGTGCCGAAAATTTTAATTCTCTTCTCATCTTTTCTGTTGTGCCGAAATTTTCCAAAGAGAAAGCAACTTGAGTTCTTTCTCATTTTTTCCCTTTTTGCTATTCATCTTCATAAGTTGAATCTCCTCAAACTTCTGTTCTTCTTCTTTTTCCAAATCAATCAAAAGCCGAATCTCCCTAGTATTCTTCAAAGCCGAATCCCTCTGATGTGTTAGGCAAGGTGCTGTCGATTTCTATAGACAAGGTAAAGACCAAATGTTGTTTGATTTCCATTCTTTTCTTTTAGATTTGTCGAAATCTAGAACTAATCCCATCAATATTCTTGTTTGCCGAAGCTTGGAAGGATTCTTTCAGGATTTTTGACATAGTCGACTACAAGGGAGGAAGGTTTCGGGATTTTAAAGGATCTAAGGTAAGTCATATTTGACATTCGGCTATAGGCCATTCTTATGTGATTCAAAGTTAGAATTAAATCTAACCTATGCCTATAGGTATTTCGACACCTTCATAACCAAGTAGCACTTTTCGGGATTTTGAAATCGCAAGGTAAGTGGATTTATGTGTTCGGCCAAGGGCTATTTAATGGTGATTAAATGTTAGAAATTGATCTAACATGTGTCCATGGATATTTCGACAGAGACCAAGAGTAATTAGCAATTTCTGGATTTAGATTTATAAGGTAAGTGTACATGTACATTCGGCCAAGGCCCTATTTTGGTACTTAGATCTATTTCTTACTTCGTTTAAAAGCCGAAAAACTAACCGGTAAAGTGATTTGGTGGCTAGCCGATTTCAAGGGTGAACATCACAAGTTTTGGGATTTGTGGAGTGATCAAAACGATAGCAAGGTAAGGATTCGGGATTTGATTATTTGGCCAAATGGCCTTTAGCTAAAATGCTATATGTTGGCAGAATGTAGAGACTAAGGATCTAAGGTAGTAGATCGGGTTTTCGGGATTTGGAATGAACTCGATAAGAATACCAGGTGTGTACCCCACACTAACTCTTAATATATGTATGGCTATATTTTGATATATGTGTCTATAAGAATGTGAATGTGGCTAAGGTACCATGTGATGGTACAAAGTACTCAGGTACGTTTTCCTACTCCTACTATGAGTATGATTTGATTTGTGTTGGCATATCTGTGAACCTATAAGAATGTGAATAAAGAGCATGGCATGATAATGCATGATTTGTACAACATGGGCATATGGGTGATTATGAAAGGGGAAGTAAATGTGGTGACTTCGGTCACATTATCTGAATGTGGTGTCTCATGACACAAAATATTATCTGGTGGCTATGCCACAATATATAAGGGCGATGAGCACGTCGACTGCAGCGACTACCTTCGATGGTGTGTAGCGGATGGAGGGTCGACTTAGTAGTCCCCACGGTGTGACGGTTGGTACGGGTGATGTGTAGCGGATGGCATCTAGGATTGGGTTCAGGATTGCATCATTTTATTTAAATGCTATATGTGTATGTATGATCTGATTTGCCTGAATCTATTTGGACTTGTTGTTGGTTGTACACATTGAGTCTGTTAACTCACCCCGTTGTGGGAATATTTTTCAGGTGACGCACAGTAATGGACCGGGTCGGCAGGAGCTTAGTGGTGGCCATGCTCAGCACGAATTTTATTAATTTGGACATTTTATTTTATTTAAGTACTTTAAATTTATTTGGGTTTGTTTTTGATGTAATAAGGCCATAGTATGAACTGTTTTATGCATGCACTTTAATTCTTTTATTACGATATGATTAATGTTAAATCGAGGTTAAACCAATTTTTATAAAATAAATTCTTGAATGTTTTGAGACTTAAATTCAATTGATTCTTAATTTAAAGGTAAAGTCTTTAAACAAAATCAGCATGACTTTTTAATACAAAAACAAAGTTTTTAATAAATCCCTGATTTCAAATTAACAAAGTTTTCAATTGAACTCAACCTAAGCAAATCTTTCTTCAAAACCAATCGAATCTTTTCTAAGTAACAATCAGACTTTCAAATGTTTTCTCGAGGAACATACCAGATCCGGTCATGGCTCGTGGGCCGGGTTTGGGGTGTTTCACCTTATCCACTAATACACTTTTGCCTAAAGGATTGGACACTTTTATCATGAATTCTGTGGACTCTACAGGCATGCTCATGCTAGATACAAATTTCATGCAAATGTATGAATGGGTAGACCCCGGATCAATTAAAGCAACAACATTAATATCATGGAGAGAAAATGTACCTGTAATTACATCAGGGGATGATGCCTCTTCGCGAGCTCGAATGGCATAAGTCCTCGTAGGCGCTCTACCCTCAGATCTTGCATCCCACTCTCTGGGAGTACTCTTACTACTCATCCCACTTCTTGAGTTTCTCTATTGTCTCCTTCTAGTAGTGCTTCCCGATCTCGCACTCTGAATTTTCTCTTTCTCAACCATCTCAGGGCATTCTCTAATAAAATGATCTTAGGAACCACACTTAAAACAGGCCCTCTCATGTGCTCGGCACTCACCAGGGTGACGTCTGGCACATTGTGGGCATTCCGGTCTGTTAGGTCGAGTGTTCTCAACATTTGCATTTGAGGTAGTCGGAGCCTTAATCCCCGAGTACTATTTGCTCCTACTTCTGTTTGAAAACCCAACTGAAGTAGCTGATGGGTAGAGAAGTCTCTTGACTTCGTGGATGAAGATTGAAAGGACTTGTTCATTTGTCTCTTTCTTGAGTCATGAGACTCCATCTCAGCTTTTCTTTTCTCTTTAACTAACTTCTGGGCTTTACAAGCCCAGTCCACTAGCACAACAAATTCCTTTAATTCGAGGACACCAACAAACAATTGAATGTCTTTATTTAATCCGTCCTCAAACCTCTTACACATAATGGCTTCAGAGGATACACACTCCCGAGCGTACTTGCTGAGCCTTAAAAATTCACGCTCATATTCAGTTACTATTAATCTACCTTGTTTCAGTTCAAGGAATTCCTTTCTTTTCTAATCAATAAATCTTTGGCTTATGTACTTCTTTTGGAATTCTTCTTGGAAGAACTCCCATGTGATCCTTTCCCTTGGTACAACTGACACAAGGATGTTCCACCACTGATAAGCAGAATCTAAGGGAAACAACACACTTCATGCACTCTTCAGGTGTGCAATATAACTTGTCAAATACCATGATGGTATTTTCAAGCTAGAATTTTGCTCTTTCCTGGTCATCATCCTTATTAGCCCTAAATTCTTCGGCTCCTTGCTTCCGGATTCTATCAACCGAAGGCTTCTCTCTTCTTACCACTTCTACTACTTGGGGAGCTACTAGGGAAGATTGAAGAATAGGCGGGGGTGGAGGGGGTTGTGCATTCGGATTCGCACGAACGAACTCCATGTACCATGTATTCATCATGTGGAGAAAGGCTTCTCTAGCCTCTTCTCCTCCTCTTTGGCTCACAATCATAGGTCTATTCTCATTTTCATTCCGCACCGTCCTTTTGGCGGGAGCCGGCATGTTGCTTTCTACATCATCCGCCACAGCTCTATCGGGATCCATTTACTATATAAAAAAACAATTTAAATCGTCAGGAGTCGTCACACTATCATTACATAAATACTCATATGTATGGCATGTATAGCTAGACTCGTGCAAACGCTACGTTAGTCCGAGAATCGACTAAACCGTAACTCTGATACCACTAAATGTAACACCCCTTACTCGTATTCAACTCCGGAATTGAGTACGAGGCATTACTAGACTTAACTTACTTGAATATACAACTTTGGGCTATAAAATTTCTTTTCAACTTAAAACTTCTCATTCACATTCCTATCATCCTTATTATGGGCCTACGAGGCCCTAAACATGCATACAGAGGGTTTCAGAATTTAAGAGGAAATTCTTGTGCACTTAGAAAATTTTTACCTAAATAGGGCCACACGCCCATGTGGGCAGGCCATGTGGTCACACATGCCTATGTCCCTAGCCCGTGTAGAATTTATTTTTCATTTCAAACCTACAGGGGTTTTTACATGGCCGGGCACACGCCCGTGTCTTTGGCCTGTGTCCCTCACACGGCCTAGACACGCTCGTGTCCTCACCTGTGTGTGAAAATCTGGGTATTCTGTTTATGACGTCAGCAACTCTTAAGGGGCACACGGCCCAGGCACACGCCAGTGTGCTGGCCCATGTGACGAATCGAATTCTCGCAAATTTGATGCAGGGGACACACAGCCTATCAACACACCAATAGTGGTTGACCATGTGTCACAAATGGCCTAGACACACGCCCGTGTGTCTACCCGTGTGGACAATTAGAATGCTATTTTCCAAGCCAATTGCCACCCTAAAATATAAACACACATATACCAACACAAGCAACACATAACATGGCAATAATACACTATGAAGAATCACTAAATCATCATTCATACACTTCACATTTTACTCCATCAATTGCATGAATTTTCACCTCATAAAACTCATCATCCTAAAAAATAAGCAACTTGACAAATATCGGCCAATTCCTAATGGCCATTTACAAAATGAGTGCATTACATTAGTAGCCAACACTTTGGCTTTCAAGTGTGACATAACACAAGATGACCAAGTTCCTATACATGCCATACTCAAAATAAGTCAACTTTACTATACCAAAAGAATTATTGATAGTGTGATCCGAGCTCCGACGTTCTACGATTCCCGAACTAGCTTGGTGATACTCGGTACTCAAAATGTGTTTGGATGTTCGATTTAGTCCAACACGTTGTCATTGCCTCAGTTTCGGTCCGGGCTTTATGTTTCTTAATAATCAAGCTTGAAAGATGAAGAAACCTTGGTTATGGTGAGCTTGAGAATTTTGACTATGGCTTGAAGAATATGGACACAATTTTGACTTATTTTTCCCTTTTTAATTCATTAATTAACCAAATGACTAAAATGCCCTTAAGGCCCTTTCTTGAGATTTTTCCTTCCCATGTTCATTTTTGACCATCTTAACATATAATGGTTCAATTGCTAAATAAGGACCTTAATAATTTTTATAATTCTATTTCATACTTAAATCTTCTAGAATCTCTTATTTTCTAACCTCTGCAATTTAGTCCTAATGGACAACTTGATCACTAATTTATAAAATTTCTTTATGAAATTTTCACACAATCATGCAAGCACATCATAAGCCTCATAAAAATCATAAAACACATATTTCTACTTCGGATTTGTGGTCTCGCAACCATTATTTCAACTAGGCCCTAAATCAGGTTGTTACACATGGTTACATTTTAGTACCGTATTTCATTTTCAGATGGATGATCAATCAGAACATATGATTCAGATTTTGGAAGATATGCTTCAATGTAGTGTACTTGAATTTGAAGGTAACTGAGAAAAGTATTTACATTGGGTTGAATTTTCTTATTATAACAGTTAACAGTCAAGTACAAAATTATACTGTACGAGGTTTTATATGGTCACAAATGTAAAACTCTGATGTCTTGGGCGGAGTTCAGTGAGAAAGGATACATGTAATTGGTTTGATTTGTTGAACCCAAAGAAAGATAAAAGGGACCTGAGATAGTTTAAAAGCAATATTTGATCATCAGGAATCCAATATGGATCTAAAGTGAAAAGAAATAGAGTTTCTGATGGTGACGAAGTATTTCTGGAAATTCACCATGAAAGAAAGTTCTTTGGATTGGCTGTACAGGCAAAATTAAGTCTGCGACTTACTGGGCCATGCGAGATTATTGAAAAGAATGGACTTGTTGCGTGTTGATTGATATTATTATCAGAATTCTACATAATTTGCAATGTTTTTATAAGTATATATGTTATGATAGAATCGATCAGAACCATCATCTGTTATTACTTTGATAAATGTTAAATTCAGCTTGGCATAACTTACAACGAGTGGCTGGTTAAAATTATGGCATGTGAAGTGAAAGAAACGAAAAGTATAAAGGTATCTTTAGTGAAAGTTCTTAGACAATGATATGACATAGAGAAAGCTATTTGGGAACCGGATAGAAACATGAGAAAGTAATGCCTGAATCTTCTTACTGGTAAAATTTTCGAGGACGAAAATTTCTGAAGGGGGAGAGTTGTAACAACCCATCTTCGGTGAAATCAAAACAATGGTCTCGGGACCACAAATTCGAGCCAAAAAATAAAATTTATTTTTATTTTATTATGTGATCCATTATACTAGAAAACTCGTGTGAAAATTTTGAAAAGAAAATCTTACCGATTATGTGCTTAATTACAAGAAGAACCAAATCGCATAAAATGCAAAAGTTGGATTCTAGTAGCTAGAAAGATCAAATAGCTATGGAATTCAAAACTTAAGGTCCTTATATGGTACTTAGTCCATTAAGAAAAGTATGTAGATTTTTCTTGGTGACTCATCAATGGAAATATAGAAAAAAGGTAAGGACTAAATTGGAAAGTGAAAATTTTAGTTAATTAAAAAGATGAAAAGAAAATAAAAATAAAATTTTCCCATCTTCTTCCCCAAAATAAACATGGATACCTTAGGAGAGAGAGAAGCGACTTTCATGGCCAAATTGGGTAAGTTTCCTTGTCCCATTTTTAGTAATTTTAATATTTTTGGAATCGGGATAGTTTAATCTCTCTATTTGGGGGATTAATTTAAAAAGTTATCAAAGTATGAAAATGGGTCATGGATTTATATGCTGTAAATTAGAAATTTATGGTAGAAAATGAAAGATTATTGATATATAAACAACTTTTACGAAGTGATTTTTGATGAAAACATGATTTAGGGACTAAAATGTAAACTTGTGAAATTGAAGGAAAAATTCTGAAATTTTATGAATACATGTGCTATCAAATTTGTAATGGGGCTTTGGTTAGGCTTGGAATAAGGAGTAATTTGTACAAGTTTCATTTTCCGAGCCTAGGGATGAAAATGGAATTTATGGAAAAGTTAGGGGCAAAATAATAATTTTGCCTAGGATGAAAATTCAGTCCACATGAATGTAAAATATGATAAATTGATGTAAAATTTACTCATATAGATCTGGTTAGATCAAATTCGGAGCTAGAATGAGGAAAAAGAGAAAAATGTCGGATTAGTAGATGTTTATACACGAACCTTTGTCGAGGTAAGTTCGTGTAACTAAATTATGTTTATTTACATGCTTGTTTTGATTGTAATTATGTAAAAATGTCACATATGTGAAAGGATTACATATTCGATCAAGCCCGATAAAAAAATGTTCTAATTAATTAATAATGCCCGATAGATGTTACAAGGGTAAACGATGGAAATGTTGCTTTTATGCTCGGCATGGATGTGGAATATTATCATATGAATTATATAGTGTTAAAGAAGTATGAAATAATCACATGCCAGATGATGTTTGAAAAATGTTTAAATCCCGTCTGAATAAATGAATATCGATGGATAAATGTAATTGCCGAAATGAATGAGGTCCTGCATTTGTTACGGAATAGATTAGGCTCGGATGAGCAATCCTAATGACTTCATTACAGAAAGGATTTAGCCTGGACGGGTAATCCTGATGTGAGTCCTCTCGGGTATATTTTAAGAATTGGATTTAGCCCGGACGAGTAATCCAGATCAAGCTCCTTAGAGCATATGTCATAAAAAGGATTTAGCCTGGACTGGTAATCCTGTTGTTTACATGTGTGGCTTGAGAGTGTACTTTATGAGTAGTACCTTATGGGTACCATTGAATATGAATTGACGGATCCTGACTTGTACACCTTGAGTGTACTACTTGTGTATCCATTGATATTTCGAATAAATTCAACGGGTAAAGTTCTGACAAGAGTAAAGATGGATTAAAAACAAATTGACATGTATCACATGAAAAGAATATTACATGGAATACAAGAAGATGATATTTGTATATAGAAATTACTTGATGAAAATGTTCATCCTTGATCATATACCCGTACACCTTAAATGCACTACTACTTGTGCAACCTTAATACTCGAATAAAATGAGTAAAGTCTTTTCATGAAATGATATGAACTCGAAAAGAATTACTATGAAGCTATACTAGTATTAATAAGTGATGTTTATACATGTTAAATGAATACATGAGGTGGAAAGCATATGTGCATGGGAACTTGATTGTTGTTGAACCCATACATGTCTTGATGTTACTATGGAATATATGACTAACAAAGGAAATGAGGATGTGTGTAGGGCTTGAGATCAAAGTGGTTGAATATGCCTTACTTAGTTACCTCAAATAGGACGAATGGTAAATTAGGTACCATGTTATACGAACTTACTAAGCATTTTATGCTTACCTCGTTTTATTTTCTCCTATTTTAGAGTAAATCGGAAGCTCGTTGGATTGGAAGCTCAGAGAAGATCACTCACACTATCCATCGGCCCATGACGGTACAATATGGTAAATCAATTATGGTTGTAATGGCATGTACAGGATATGTTGGCCATATTGGCATGTAAATGTAAATGATGCTTGTAATTTAGCCGTTGGAATGGCTAGTAATGGTTGTTTTGAAATACTTGTAATGTTATGCTATGGTAACCATATGTATATGTTAAGTAGTTGATAAAATCTTGTTTAACACATGAATTGAACCAAGGTAGGATAGTAAAAATGTATGCATGCAATAATAGGTCATGTTGAATGATGAAATTTGTTTATTTGAATGCTTAGAATGGTTGGATTGTACTTGGTATGTTTTGGTGCAGGAAAATGGTAAATTTGGGTGAAAAGTGAGGCTAGGAGATGGCTTTATTTTGTCCGCACGGTCAGACAAACTGGCGTGTGTCTAGACCGTGTGTGACACGCGGCCTACCCCATGGGCGTGTAGCTAGGCCGTGTGTCCCCTGCACCTTAATTTCGAGAAAATAGAATGCTCAGAATTGAGCACACGGGCAGAGAAACGTGCGTGTGTCTCAGCCGTGTGGGTGACACGGCCTTGAACACGAGCGAGTGTCTTGGGCGTGTAAAACCTGCACCTAATTCAAATTGAATTAAATAACCACACGGCCTAGCACATGGGCGTGTGGTATGGCCGTGTGGCACAAGTTAGAGAGCAACCTAAATTGGATACGGCCTAAGGCACGGGCGTGTCTAAGGGTCACACGGGCCTGTCCCTTGGACCACAAGGGCGTGTGAGCCCTGCACCTTGGAAAATTTTGGAATTTCGCGAAAAATTCCCTGAGTTCCCGATTTAGTCCAAACTTGATTCTAATGCTCGTATTGGGCCTCGAGGGTCCATTTAAGAGACATTATGAATAACCTCGGTGAATGAATAGTAACTTACCTAAATTAATCGATAAATGTTTTGAATGTTCTGGTAACGCTCCGAAACCCTGTTCCGACGACGGATACGGGTTAGGGGTGTTACAAGGTTTATAAAGTACTAATATATGAAAGATATGTTAGAAGTTTAGAAGTGAATATAAAGTATGTTCTGATTGATGTATGTCTTGATAGTTGAATAGAATAGGTCAAAGAGAAAGCTAGTCCTTTCTTTAAAAACTTCATCTATTTCAACCTTGATGTGTTTTTTTTATTATTATCAACAGATGGATGATAGATGATTGTTATGTAATTTATGTTCCATACAAAATGTTATATTTTATGTTGTTTATATATATTTTTTAATTTAATGTTTTTTATTTTAGATTTTATTTAGTATAATATATGTTATTAACATTTTAAATTTTTATTTAATATGTGAATTTATATTTAAGTTATTAAAATTATTTTGTAAATAAAATATGTGTGGGCTACGCTGAGCTCAAATTCTATTAATTATTTGAGTCGGGATTGTGTTAAAAAATAGGCTCATGTTTCGGGTCAGATCGAGCCTAAGTAAAGAGAATGAGTATAAACACCATATCAAGGCTCTACCTAACCTAGTCCATGAACAAATTTACTATGAACTCACCCAATAAAAGTATTATAGAGGTCTTTGTACTAACAGTCGAATTGCATTTTTCTCTTCCACTCAAAAAATGGGTAAATTAACCTTTATACATTAGATTAAAGAACAAGCTGATCATTTTGTTAACAAGAGAAAGAATCGAGGATTTATTATAATTTTTAATTATTTATTATATATCTTAAATATTTTTTTACAATTTTTAGTAATTTTGACAACATATTTATAATCTTATAAATTTCTAATAATTTTTATGATTTTAAAATATGTTTAAAATTTTTTATGATATTTGAATTCTTATGTTTTTTTTTTTTCAAATGATGATATCATTGTGATGACTTAGTTGATACATGACACTATGTAATTGGTTAGATAACTCAACCGTTTTTTAATATTCAAAGGACTACACTAGTGAACTTTTGATAACGTTAAAGACTAAAGTGAGCGAAAAAAAAATTTAAGGACCAAAGTGGGAAAAATGGTATAATAGGACTAAAGTAAGCATTAAGCCTTAAGTTTAATACTTTTAAATATTAAAAGCTATGAAGCACGAACATGTAATATGGGCACGATACTGACACATTGACATGCCGAATTTGAAAATTTGAGGACATGGATGTGGTTAGGGATGGCTACGGGGCAGTTTTTTGCGTACCTCGACCCCAACCTGACCCAATACCTAAGGGAAAAGGCAAACTTAAATTTGACCCCAAAATTTAACAGTGGACCCAACTTGACCCGGTTCCATACAAATTTTCTAATTTTTTTATTTTCACTTTTAAACTCAATTTTTGAGCAAAAAATTAATTTTAACATATCCTAATTTACAATTTCCATTTGGTTGCAATGGATTATACATCTTGATGCCTATTTTATCTCTTTCATAATTTCTACTTCCCCCAGCTATTTGGCAATATTCATATGGAAGTCTTGATGATGGTTGATGGATCTCAATTTCTTTTATGCAATCAAACTATTACCTAGTTTTTATTTTAATGAAACCAAATAAAGCACAGGAAAATGAATGGAGCACTAGGTGCAACACATTGGTGTCCACTACACTAACAACCGTCAGCAAGCATAAAACGAGACCAACTATAACAAAACAACTAAAGGCTCACTTATACAACAAAATGATATACCATATCCACAATTAACATCATCTAAACACTGATGTCCAAAACCAGATTTGTATTAGTCGCCCACACCAATTGCTCGAAACTCTCTTGGGGCAGTTTATCTAGCCACCGCTCCTGCACATTAAACATAACAGCTCAAAGACAAAAAGGGCATAAACTAGCTATCAAGCACACTAGAAAACATAGACACCAACTTCACATCATATCAGCCCAAAGACCTATCAGAAACCATAGGCACAATAGTCCAGTCAAACGCCAGTCAAACTAACACTCCAATTAATACATAAACTGAGAGTTGCGACTACAATTAACACAATTTAGATGGAAGTTGTTACTATCAACGTGTTTCTACTACAAAACTTGATCATTCATGGACTTGATCAGTACAATGTCGATGGGTTGAAACAACCTTCGTCAGTTAAAATTGTATTTACTTTTTGCTGGCATTATTCAAAAGAATTTTTTTATTTATTTTTAAAGCTTGGAACAAATCATGAAGAATCAAAACTTGACATAGATAAATTAATTAGATTCTTTTAAGTGGCATGAACAAAACATTTCTTATTCAAATTACAAAACACGATTACTTAAAGATCCTAAAAGCACAATTCACAAAACTTATCGGGGATGTTAAATATAAAGTAGAAAAAAGAATATAATATAATTTTTTTGCAATTCAACTGTCATTTGGCATCACTCAGGGTTTAACAAGTGTCATTGTGGTTCAAACGAAAAATATAGATATTTTGAAATATGTTGAACTATAATTCGAAATTTTTCTTCTGTGGGCCTAACCAGTACAACATTGATGGGTCAAAACAACCCTTGTCAATTAGAATTTTATATATATATATTCTTCACTGACATTATTTGAAAAGAATTTTTGACTTATTTTAAAGCTTGGAATAAATCATGATGAACCAAAACGTGACATAGAGACAATAATTAGATTCTCTTAAGTGTCATTAACAAAACATTCTCTTGTCAAATTACAAAACGGGATTGCTTCAAGATCCCGAAGGCACGATTCACAAAACCTATTGACACTACATTAAATTGGACCTTTAGTGGCGGAAACTAACGGCGTTTACAGGAGAAACGCTGTTAAGTCAAACCTTTAACGATGTTTAAACACAAAATGTCATTTGAATGACACCTCTAGCAGCATTTATGGATAAAAATGCCTTAACAACTTAAAAAGTAGTGCATCGTTAAATAGTTTTGGCGATATAAATTTTGCAACATTTACTACAGGAAATGTCGGTTTAATTTATAACTTTTAGAGGCATTTATCGTATATAAACGCTCCTAAATAGATAATTTTTATTAAAAAAATTATTTGTTCTCACATAGATTTGTTGGCGTTTTCTTATGCAGAGGCCGCAATATGCTCTGTGATACTAAGTATATATTAAAATTTTTAGTTATACTTATCAAAAAGTATAATTATTATTTAAAAATTATATAATTAGAAGAAATTATATTAATTTAGAAGAAACTTATGTGAACAATAATATTAATTTTAAAAAGTTTTATTTTATAAAAATAAAGATAAAATCATAATTTACATTACAAATTAAATTAATATTTCAATAAATAATTTTCAAAAATAGTAAATTACTTTATATATTATATTTGCATAATAATTTTCTTTCTTCCCATTCGTACTTATAATATTTATGTTTTGAAATTAGTTTTTGTATTTAAACTAAATATAAAAAACAAATAAAATTTGTTTTATAAAAAATATAATTTAATGTTTAATCTTATATATATTTATAATTTTTCAAAAAAAATAATTTAAGCATATTTAGCTGCGTTTATATGTGAAACGCCGCAATAGTTACATCTTTAAAGGCAATTTTTTTATCAAACGTCGCAGCTTAAATAGCGATTTAGCGGAGGGTAGTGAACAGTTAAAAATGTCGGTTCTCTGTAAGAGTTCTGATCTTGAAAAATCTATCGCGGAAGAATTGATCCCAAAGAAGGTTCAATTCCGAGAAGAAGATGGGGAATCGAATAACGATATGATGGTTGACTTGGTGTAACACCCCAAACCCGGTCAATACGCCACGACCGAATCTGGTATGTCACTGAGGAAAAAGTTTTGAAAAGAAACGAATTAAGAATTAAATTTTAGTGAAAAACTCTTTTAAAATTCTATATTTGTAGAAAACAGATGTATAATAAGTTTAAACTGATAATTTACTTTGAAATTTCATAAATAAAACTTTAAAGCTTAGTTGATAATTCATAGGTTAGAAAACATTTGTATCATTTAAGAAAAACTCGAATTATTACTATGAAAACATTTGCATTTGAATGTGGAAACTTAATATTTGGAAATCATTTAAATTGTAGAAAACACTAAATTTACATTTTACTATCAAACGATTTATATTACCCGATGGTAAGATTTTAAAACCATTGCGTTTTTATTATTTTAGAAAACTTTGGGCTCAATTATTAAATTAACCAAATAATTTAAAAGCCATATTTAAAACATATCCAAAGCATATAAATAATCCAAAACATAATTAAAGAGGCCTTATTACAAACCCAAAATAAAACAAAAACCAAATTAAAATAAATTAAAGTACCCCAATTCGAAGTTCATGTAAAATCAAATTTTATTGCATGGCCTCCTCGAGTTCATCCGGCTCCTCATCCGCGATCTCACGAATCACCTGAAATGATAAGGGAGAAGGTGAGTCACCAAGACTCAGTGCATAATCCCTCTCCCGGTTAATGCAACATTCTTACACAATTTATAATCAAGCAACATACATATAATGCACCCAATCTAGCCATCCATAACTCCTTTCCTACCCCGTGTGGTACCAAACCACTGGTGGTGCCAAACCACTGGTGACCCAAAGTCACGATATCCAAAATGTGATACCAAATCACTGGTGACCAAAGTCACGAATAATCAAGTTGTGGGGCCAACCCACGTGTGATACCAAATCACTGGCGACAATCCCATATCTCAAAAGTGGGGCCAACCCACGGTGGTGCTAGACCACAGGGACGAGTCGCTATGAGGTGCCAAACCTCTGGTGTCCCAAAGACACAAATGTGATACCAAATCACTGGTGACCAAAGTCACGAATAATCAAGTTGTGGGGCCAACCCACGTGTGATACCAAATCACTGGCGCCAATCCCATATCTCAAAAGTGGGGCCAACCCACGGTGGTGCTAGACCACAGGGACGAGTCGCTATGAGGTGCCAAACCTCTGGTGTCCCAAAGACACAAATGTGATACCAAATCACTGGAGGTGCCAAACCTCTAGTGTCCAAAGACACGGATATCAAATCCTTCCCCCTCCACTCATGTTCCCAAATCGATGTATTAAGAGTATCAATCATGCCATCATACTTGATATGATCATATAACATATTTAAATAATAGATCATGATATCAATCAACATATATTAACATCATATTGAAACGGACTTACCCGAATCCTTGCACATACCCATCAAGGTATCTTATCAAAATCTCATAGATTTCCACTTTAATAACATGATTAGACAATATATATCTGTATATAACCGAATTACAAAGTGTGTAAAATACACACCTTTCACCAACGCAAATACTAACTTTCAAAGATCCGATCTACCGCACTAGATCACCTTGTCCTACATTCGGCCAAACCACAACACTTTAATCAAGACTATTCGGCCAACATCATATCTTAATCCCAATAGCCTTAGGCTTTCTCAACCAACTTAAAGAATATTGCATCCTTACCACTTGACTTACCAACTTCGATTGCTAAAGGAATGGGGCTTAGATCGATTGCTTCCAAAGTCCCAAGGAGCCTAAAAGAATGATCGATTCCTAAAATTAGTTAAAACTTTGCAAACAATTACCCAAAGATTCAGCCTTTGTCCACAAGAAAATGACTTAGAAAAGAGAAAGAAATAACGGAAATACGGCCATGAACACATACCTATCTTCCAAAACCGATTGAAGGAAACCCAAGGATTATCTACCCTTATTGATATTCGGCCAAAACAACACCAAAAGAGAGTGGAAAGTTTCGGCAATATGGTTAAAATGTGAAGGGATTTTCGGCTATGGTTTTGAAAAGAAGAAATCAATTGATTTGAGACTAAAAAGAAATGAAATTCGAGAGTAGAGAAGAGAATAAAAATAAGAGAGGGAAGATTCGGTTTAATCAACAATGGAAGAAAAGAAAAGAGAGTTTGGAGAAGAGAGAGGTTCGGCCAAAAGAAAGAAAAAGGAAATATGATTTTGAGCAAATACCAAAAGAAAGAAAAGAGAGAGAGATGGGAGAAAGAGTGCACTAAAATGCAAAATGTGTTTTCGGTTTCAAAGGAGAAATGAGAGAAGAATTAGAATTTGGTTCAACACAAAAATGAGAGCTAAAATCCAAAGCAAATTTGCACAAAAATGCCTAGGTACATTCGGCCAAAGAGGGAGTTTTTGGAGAGAAAAAGAAACAAAAGCCAAAAGGTGCACAAATGCTCAAATTGGCCAACTATTCCCCCCCAAACTTCCTATCAACATTCGGCCACCCCCTTAGCCACACATGTCGTCCACATACAAGCACTAAAGGCCTTGGAATAGTTTCCAAAACATCTTCCTTAAGCCAAGCCTTATGTCCCCCCATCCTTCCATAACCTTAAGATTCCTTTCCGAAAGTACAAACTTTCCTAAACCAATATTCAACTTACCAAATATTGAAAGTCCAACCTATCATAATTAAAGTTTGACCGTCCATTAATGCTAGGATACAAAAATAAAGTCTTCAAAATGCTAATCATGCTACTCGAACCTCTATCCTCAAGCTACTCTTCATGCATCCTAACCACCTTGCCACTAACTCCTCATGTGTTTAATTTAACACTTAAATTAACTTAAGTGTCAAGATCACCTAATCCACTTCACTAATTTCTTCAAACTAAAAATTATTCTAGCTTAGCTAATAATTCCAAGCCTTCACAAAACTATACTAAGCACCCAAATATACTCGAGAATTCATAGAAACCTCGTAACCTTCCAAATCCATTTAACTAATAAATCCAATTTGCAAAAACATCATTCTCAGATTCTTAAAGGTTTTAATCTCTCCTAAACCCAAAGCCCAATCGGCCTAATCCTACTAGGCCCAATTTCGGGATGTTACACTTGGCGTCGGAGCAAACCATCTCATGGAGAGACAAACTTGTAGGCCAACCATCGAAGGACGGATCTAACGATTCGAAAAGAAAAGAAGTTTTCGATATCCTGGAAGGAGATATTCAAAAAGCAATCGTGAATGGAGTTCCTTCTATAAATTTTTTGGATAGGATTTATCAATTTCTTATTCAAGGTATGTAGAATACAGTGATTCTTAAAATGTTTGGTCGTAATATTGGGTTCTTGGTTTTGCAGAATAAACTATACAATCTGTGGAGACCTTCAGTAACTCTTCATATGATGGATATTGAAAATAGATACTTTCTCGTCATATTTCAAAATAAGTTGGATTGTGAAAAAGCTCTTTTTGAAGGGCCTAGGATCATCTTTGGTCAATACCTGACGGTTCAGCCATGGACGCTATCCGTTGACCCCACACAGGCTTTTCCAAGTGTTGTGATGGCATGGATCAGATTTCCTGGTCTACCTAGCTATTTGTACAACCATAAAATTATTACAGAAATAGGAGGAATGGTGGCGAAAGTGGTTAAAGTGGATATGAATATTGATAACAAAGCTAGAGGGTGATTTTCCAGAATGGCCGTCTATGTCGATTTGGAAAATCCGTTGGTTTATCAAATTTTGATAAATTGTCGAAAGCAGAATGTGGAGTATGAGTCTCTATCAACAATCTGTTTTCAATGTGGGTGGTATGGACATGTAGAAAGTTCATGTCCATTTAGAAACACTAGTTCAATCGGAAAAAAGAGTGTCGATCAGCATGAAAAGGCGATGAAAAACCAAAGCACAACCATGGACAGATTGGGGAGGAAGGACGACAATTTCGGCCCATGGATGATAGTGGAGAGGAAATCAAGGCGAAAATTCAAAGAAAATGGTCAGAGTAATTTTAGCAATAATAATAATGGAAAGGAAGGATCTCGTTTTAAGATCCTTAACAGTCAGGATTTTCATAAAGGAATTAATGAATGAGATATGTCTGACTCTCGAAATACAAAAGGGAAAGAAACTTATATTGGGAATATATCCAAGAATGATTTTGGTTCACTTTCCAACGGGCATATTGAAGCATGGGAAAAGAATTTTAATAACTTCAATGTTCAATTAGAAGAGGCAGGCCATATGGGTTATATAAGACCGAACAACACAGGGAAAGATGGGCCAAAATTACAGCACACTTGCAAGGTTAATAAAAATAAAGAAAACATATCTGACCCTAGTAAGAAGACCAATAACTTTGGGCTTGGAGATAAAGAAGCAGGTTAGGCCCAAGAGACAGCAGCTAAGCCTGGAATGATTTTAGTGGCCCAGTAAGATGCGGCTGGTGCTGGCAGTAGCAACAGTTCTATCGTGGTAGCTGCTGGAGGTCTTGCATCATCTGAAGCAACGAGTCAATTCCTAGAAAAGAAATCTGGATCTCCACTGGTGGTTTCAATGAAGGACGGGCTTGATATAAACGAAGTGGAAGTGGAAATGGGATGCCTGGATTCGGGGAGACATTCGGCGGTGGTTTTCTATGACTGTAAGAATCTGAAGAACACAACCCCATTTCCAACCAGCAAGATGGGACTTTCTCCGGCGAGTATCTCCGGCCCCAGGAAAGCTTTCAATAATAAAGGTAAGGGGATTGCTAAGAAACAGAGAAAAATTATTCAAGGACAAAGCACAAGATTCAGAATCAACGGTGATCAATGAGTGTCTTTGAAAGAGTCAGTAGAGCAAATTGCTAAAAGTTTGTCAGAACTTTCAAACATCAACCTTGAATCAGCGATGACCATTAAATCGGGTGGGAAAAATAAGGAAGAAAACCTTCCTGGATAGTAAGCTTCTAAGATTTTAATAGTTTTCTTGGTTTTATTAGTTATTTATTGTGCTTTGAAATTTTATTTTAATTATTTTAGCCTTTAATTATTTTATTTTATTATGGGTTTAAATATTAAAATATTTACATGGAATTGTCAAGGGTGTGTTAGCAGGAATTTTATTCGTGCCTCTCGGGAGTATAACGAGGAACATAGGCCGGGTATTATTTGCTTGGTGGAACCAAGAGTAAGCGGCAATAAGGCAAACTATATTATAGAAAAATTGGGTTTTAACTACTCTCATCGGGTTAAAGCTGTGGGTTTTTCTAGAGGTATTTGGGTAGGATGGAAGGATTTTATTCAAATTAAAATCATTCGAAATCACCCACAATTTATCTTTTTACGTGTTGATAATTATATTCCTAATAAATCTGTTTTTATTTCCTTTGTGTATGGTAGCCCAGATAGATCAAAAAGAAAGCTTCTCTGGGAAGGTTTAAATTCTGTGGCTCCTAATAATTCCATTCCATGGTTAATTATGGGAGACTTCAATGCCATCTTATCTTCGACTGATAAAAAGAGCCCTTCTACTATAGGTAAGCGCTGTGATTTTTTTGGAAATTTTGTTGACTCGTGTGAATTACAGACTTGGGGTTTAATGAACCTCCATTCACATGGCAAAGAGGCAGAACCTTAGTCAGATTGGATCGAGCTTTAGTTAACGATGCTTGGATTGCCACTTTTGCGCAAAGTCTTGTACATCGTCTCACCCGTATCAAGTCAGATCACCATCCTCTTTTATTAATCACCAAACCGGACATCTTCACTCCTAACGGCAGACCCGTCAGATTCTTAGCAGGATAGACGATGCATAATAATTTTTCCAATTTTGTCAAAGGCGAGTGGGAGTTTAAAGGTAATATGACTGATTCATTAAACAATTTTACTGCTTTTGTTAAAGATTGGAACAGGGATGTTTATGGCTTTTTGGGTAATCGCAAGCAGAAGCTCATGAGATCACTCAACAACATTCAGAAAGCCTTAGAACTTTCTACCTTTACTCACCTAGTTAAAAAAGAGAGAGAAATTCGGGATGAATTGGAAAATGTTCTCGATCATGAAGAGTTACTTCGGAGACAGAAGGCTCGGTGTGACTGGTTGCAATTGGGAGACAGGAATACCAATTTTTTCCATAGTCGTACGGTTAAGAGAAGGAAATTCAACCGCATTATGTCTCTACGAGTTGACAATGGAGATTGGTGCTCTAATCAAAATATTCTGCAGAATAAGGCGGTAGAATTTTTTGAAAAACTTTATGGTGAGGTTCCGACCATTTTGAGAGATACTCCGAATAATGGCTTTCATTGTCTTAATCCTTCAGAGACCACATTTTTAGAAGCAACTATCTCAAATGAAGAGATCAAAAGGGCGATGTTCGATATGGCCCCTTTAAAAGCCCCTGGTAGTAATGGATACCATGCTCTCTTCTTTCAAAGTCAATGGGATATTCTTGGAAATGATGTATGCCAGTGGGTCAAAAGCGTTTTTAAAGGGAGATCGATTGAGTCCGAGTTAAACAATACGTTGATTGTACTTATTCCTAAAAAATAAAGTCTTGAAAATTTTAGTCAATTTCGTCCCATTAGCTTATGTTCTATTCTTTATAAGCTGGTGATGAAAGTGATAGCGAATAGGTTTAAGGTTATTTTTCCTAAATTGATATCTCAGGAACAAGCTGGATCCATAGCAGGTCGAAACATCTTTGATAACATTATTTTATCACAGGAAGTTATTCACTCTATGAGGTGTAATCAAAAAGGAAGGAAGTGGATGGTTGTTAAGCTGGATTTGGAGAAAGCATATGATAGATTTAGTTGGGATTTTATTAATGCTTCATTAATCGCGGCTGGGATTCCGTTATTCTTGCATAATGTGATCATGTCAGCTATTTCTTCCTCTACCATGCAAGTTCTCTGGAATGGGGTGCCTACCTAGAAGTTTAAACGAAATCGAGGCATACGACAGGGATTCCTCTGTCACCCTATCTTTTTGTGCTCTGCATGGAGTGGTTGGGGCATTTTATTCACTCTGGAATGGAAGTTGGTACTTGGGACCCTATTCGTCTTTCCCGTTTAGGACCTCCAATCTCTCATCTATTTTTCGCTGATGACTTGGTATTTTTTGTAAAGCCCAGATCGACCAAGCTCGTTTATTGGAAAGTATCCTCTCTTTTTCTATGAAATTTTCGGTCATAAAATCAGTATTAGAAAGAGTAATATCTTCTTCTCCAAGAATATTGAAGCGTATACTCGTAATCAAATCAGTCAACTATTTGGATTTCAGGAAGTTCAGAATCATGGCACGTACCTAGGTGTTCCTCTTCTGCATGATAGGGTCACTAAAAATACTTAAAACTTCATTGTGGACAAGATTAGAAGGAAATTGCAAAGTTGGGATGCCAGGAAATTATCCTTTGCAGTAAGAATTACGCTAGCTCAATCGGTACTTCTTTCCATCCCTACTTATTTTATGCAAACGATGATGATTCCGAAGGGAGTTTGTGATGACATTGAAAGACTAATCAGACAGTTTACCTGGGGGAGCACTAAAAGGAATTCTTAAACGGCCTTAGTAGGATGGGATACTATTTGTCAGTCAAGGGCTCGTGGAAGTCTTGGACTCAGGCAGTTGAATGATCAAAACTCGTCCTTTTTCATGAAGATTGGGTTTAGTCTTGTGTTTAAAAGTGATATGCTTTGGTTGCGTGTTTTCGTTCCAAATATGGTTGGAAAATCATATCCCAGAGTCTATTAGCAGAAATCAGTGTTCGCACTTATGGAGGTTTCTCTCCAAATTATGGCCTCTTATCCGCGAGAATTTAATTTGGTCTATAGGGGATGGGGCCAATGTTCGCTGCTGGAAAGACCCTTGGATTCCAAGTATGGGCCCTCTAATTTCTAAAATTCCATCTTTTTCTAAACTTAATTTGGATTGTTGTGTTAGGGAGATGGTTAATATTGATGGAAGCTGGAATTTAGACCTATTTCGTGTTTGGGTTCCTGAAGAGGTGATTAACTGTTGGAACGCCGGATACCCCATGGCGCAGCAGAATAAAATTAGATCCGACGATCCAAATCATGAATCCATGTGTGAGGAACGAATCGGGGTGAAATAAAGGTTTCAAAATTACCAAAACTTCAATCTGAGTAGACAGCGACGCCTTGTCAACAAGAGTTTTGATCTACTGTCGAATCAAGCCACAACCTTTTCCGATGTCGGCCTCTACGTAATCCACCCGGTTTGACTATGAACGGAAGAAATCTCCAAAACTGTTTTGGAGGTTTATTTGCTTGACGGCTGCTAGACCTAACAAGCAATCACTTAGGGTTTTCCCATAAGCTTTGTCTCTTTTAAATACCTTTTATATTGGGTATCCTTTTAATTGGGCCTTTTATTATGGGTATCTTTTTCATTGGGCCCATTTAATTGGTATCCTTTTAATACCCTTTTATAATTGGTATCTCTTGAATGTATCATAAGATTAAATAAATACAATAAAGTTTTTAACCAAAAATTATAATTACATTAATTATATCCGAAAATTATAATTACATTAATTATAATAAGGATTTCGGTAAACTATATTTATTTAAATTTATATATGAATCAAATTTATATATTAATGGAATTATGTTGTCATTATGTGTACAACATCCTTGTACATATAATATGTTCAATATTTGATTGCCCAATTAAATTAATTCTTTAATTAATTTAATTCATGTGACAACCAAAAAACAATACCAATTATATTTTATTCCGTTCATTTAAACCATAGGGTGTGACCCTGTAGGTTCTTGCAACGTTAGCAGTAATAATAGAACAATTCTAATGTCACAAACAATGAGTGGCATCTAGCAATGCATCATTGCTACCTAAGTTACAAGAAGTCATGATTCCACATAACTTTTTTTTTGTGATTAACCTTTCATGCATTAATCCTTAAGTCCTTTATCTCTGGAATGGACACAAGTCATGGAATAGTCACACTTGTATAGTCCATCCCATGTTTCTTGATATCTTGAGTAGACTATGATATACAAATTAGTATGACATCTCATGTCAACTTATTTGAGCATGGCCATGCATTTCTAGTCTCACTCAATCAAGTGGCCTAAGATATTACTCCCATTATGTAGGAGGGACTTATCCTATATTGATCAACCATATCCCTTTACATAGATTGTGGTATATCCAACATCAGCCTTTATAGAACAACCAGTTACAGTGTACGTTTGACTGTATCAAAATATACAACTCACGATGTTGAGATAATAATTATCTCAAGTCTGAGGATCATATACATATTAATCACTATGAGTAATGTTGTGACAATTACATAATAATCCAATAAACATACTCATAACGGGTCAATCCAATATGTTGTTCTCTAACACACATATTCATGCATTGATTTTGACAATCCACATCAATGACAACTCTTTATCATCAATCAACTACATGTTAGTCTTAATGCATTATTGTTGTCCTAGTCAACAATAATACTCGACTAAGGATCTTTTAAGAATAATCATATTATTCTCAGGACATTATTATAAAACAGTTTATTTGTATACACAGATAGAAAAACTGAAATAATAATGACAACGCTTTATATTAATAAATATGGTAAATAAAGTATGTTATTACAACCATCTCATGATTGATCTTTGGGCATACTCTTTCATTAACAGGATTACCAGAATTCCTCCTCCACATCTAGATTCAGGAGCAGATAGAGTAATATGGGCCCGTTCAGCAACAGGAATTTTTTTCATTTCGTAGTGCTTATTGGTCTTTGAAAGAGGATACGTGACAACCTCATGAAGAGTATTGGAAGATACCATGGAAGTATCAGGGTCCGCAGTGAGTAAGAATGTTTTTTTGGTTGGCATTTAGACAAAGACTCCTTACCAATTCCGAATGTGCCAGAAGAGGGATTAGCCATAGCAATTCCAATCTTATTTGTGGACACAGCTTTGAGGATTTGGAGCACGTTCTTCGAGATTGTCCGGCTGCGAAAGAAGTGTGGAAGCTTGTGCTACCTAATCAGCTAAAACAAAGGTTTTTTCTGTTTCCTTTCGGGATTGGTTTATCCTTAACCTTTGTTTTCATGAAAGCTTGCAGGGAAGTGGTCTTACCTGGTCGTGTCTGTTTGGGCTGATCGTGTGGCGTATATAGAAAAATAGGAATTTGTTCATCTTCTAGCATATTTCCTTGTCAGCTACTGAGGTAGTGAAAGTCTCTAGGTGTTGGGCTCGGCAATACGAATCAATTCGAGGTGTCCATAAGAATTCCCATCAAAATCCAAGTCTCACCAATAACTCAGATGACAAATGAGTGTACTTATCCACGGATGGGGCGGTAAGCAGTAATATCGGGGCCGTTGCGGTAGGAGGCGTGGCTCAGGATCATGAAGGAAATTAGATAATGGGTTTTAACCGATTTTTATGGATTTGTTCCCTAATCGAGTCTGAAATCTGGGGTATCTTGGATGGTATCCTTATCCTTTTAAACGAAGGATACAGACGGATCATCATTGCAACTGATAACCTAGAAGTTGTTCAGAATTTATCTGCCTTAAACTCGGGAGATTCCGGAATTGATTTCCTTAGAAGAACTAAGCGCATCTTACAATCGAAAGGGGAGTGGAAGATCAAACATGTCCCAAGGGATATGAATATGGTAGCAGATCACCTTGCAAAATTGAGTCTGAGCTGGAAGACAAATCTACAAGTTATTACAGAGGCTCCTAAAGCAATTTTAGATTTCCTTCAAGTGGATAAAGCTAATGGCTACTTTTTGTAATTGACATTATTATTTTTCTTTTCACCAAAAAAAAATAGCGATTTAACGGTGTTTTCTGCATAAATGCTGCAAATGTTTTACCTTTGATGGCGTTTGCTGATGGAAATGCCGCGGTTCAATAACTTTTAACCTGTCAAACTTTTTACCAGGCTGTTTCTTTAACCCATTCAACTTTTAGCAGAAATCCTAAACTCCCTTCTCCCAGTCTGTCCTCTGACAACTTCATGTTCTGTTCGTCAGCCTCTCCCTCGGTCGATCGCTCCCTCTATCAATGTTTCCTTCTATCGAATGCTTCCTCCATCAATTGGTGTGTTCAGTCGATTAATCAGTCGATGTCATCTCCACTGGTAAGTGATGATCCTTTCAAACTCCTGATTTAAAGTCTGCATGTGTGCCTTTTCTCATAAAAGAATAAAAGAAACTTTCAAGTGACTACTCGGATCAACTCAAAACAAAAGCCCTACTCCATCCAAAGAAAGATTGGATAGGTTTTTTCTTGAACGCCTCATATATTTCAAAATTTCAGGCCTATTTATACTCTTTCATGGGAAATAATTATATACAACCCCTCTATATGCTTCACTCACATCCATGTCTTTGAATTTCTAGCTTTTCTTAACTAATCGCACTTCTTTATGAAATCTCTACATTTATTTTTGTGGGTAAAAGCATTGCATATATGGATATGTAGTTAAAAGAGTTTCATATATTTTAACAAACAAGTAATTTTTGCTATTATGGTCCCAGCTGATGTGTTGTTGAAGGATTTGGGTTTTGTTTTATATGCCCTTTTCCCTAAGAAGTTTAAGGAGTTCAATTTGCCCACTTTGTCTTTCTCAAATTTTCTTATGGCAGTTGCTTTTTTTAATGAACTCTAGATTTTTAGGGGAATTTCAAATTGGCGGTGATATAAAACCACTGGATCCTCAAAGTGTAGTCAGTGTTGTTCGAGGCTAATAAGTTGCATTTTCGTCCTATTTTTCTTAGAAAAGAAGGTTTAATCCAAACTTCTTCTCTTTCTCACTCAGATATGCGTGCCCATCAACACACATGTAGAGTAAATATTTTTTGTTATGTTTTGAAGTCTTGGCATGTGAAAAATTGGTAAATATAGTTTTGAGTTTATGGAGATTTGAGGAGAAATTGTTATTCATTCAGTTCCATTGAAGTGTCTTTATAAAATGGTTAATAGTTTTTGTAACATCCCGAAATAGGGCCTAAATGGAATAGTGGTTGCGAAACCACGAATCCGAGATAGAAAACTTTATTTTGATTAATTTTTATGATTTACTAATTGATTGGATGCATGTGTTAGAGTATTGATAGAAAATTTTATGAAATTCTTGTCTAATTTGCTTATTAGGGTTAAATTGTAAAAGTTGATAAATGAGAGTTCTAGATACTAAAGGATTTAATTGAAGAGCATAATTGAAGTAGAAGTCCTTAAATGGTAATTATACCATTAGGCTTTCATGGACAAAAATGGACAAATATAGATAGAAAGAACCAAAGTTTTTAATGAAGGGTAATTTAGTCATTTGGTAATAAAAAGAAATTAAAAGGGAAAAAGATGGAAAAATATGCTCATCTTCTTCCTTAGGATGAAACTTCAAGGGGGGGCTCCATAGCTAGGGTTTCCAAGCTTCCAAGCTCCATAGTAAGTCAATCCAAGCCTCGTTCTTCATGTTCTTTACGTTTTTGGAATCCCGGTAACTTGGTTTAGCTTATTCTAGTAATAATTTAACTTAGGGTTCATATTTGGAAAAATACCCATAGGTGAAATGTGTTTATTTTGATGTTTTATGATAGAATATGAAGGCTGAAATTATGTTAAACAACTTTTGCTAAGCGATTTTACGTAAAAACGAGTAAAATGACATAATCGATAAAAATATCTAATGTTCATAAGTACTTGTTAGAGTGAGAATTTGATGTTGCCATAGAAGGGAAAAATGTTCAGCATATCCTAAAATGTAAGAAAATAGGATGAAGTTTAATTTTCGAGCCTAGGGGCAAAATTGTAATTTTGTGAAAGTTAGGGGCAAAAACGTAATTTTTCCATAATGTGATTTTTGGATTGAATTAAATAATGTAAATATTAAGTAAGCTAAATGTGTTATTATAGATCGAGAAGAACGTGGAATCGATCTTGAACGAGGGAAAGGAAAAGTTGAGGACTAAATTGCAAATTTCGCCATATTTTGCACCGAGGTAAGTAGTATGTAAATAATTCATTATTTTTATTGATGTTTTATATTTCAGCATGTTTAATGTATTGTATCTGATTTTTGGATCATAATTGACTATTGAAAGAATGAAATAAAGTGTTAAAAAGTGAGTTATTTCCCATTTGAACCTTCAGAATAGAAAGATGTAATTGGCATGTAGCTAGGTCACATGGGTGGTACTAAGTGTAGGCCACTATGTGCACAAGAAAGCTACAAGAGATTTTGTATACGTAGGTAGGTCACATGTGTAGTTCCGAGAGTACGCCATGTGTACAAGAAAGCTATATGTAGCTAGGTCACATGTGTGGTATATGGAGTGAGCCACTATGTGTACAAGAGAGCTACGAGAAGGCTAGGTCATATGAGTGGTGCTAAGTGAAGGCCACCATATGTACAAGAGAGCCAGAATTATGAGTACAATCGAGCTAGGTTACATGAGTGGTACTGGGTGAAGGCCACTATGTGTACAAGAGAGCTTCGATTTCAAAGGTGGGCTGTGTGCGAAACCACCGCATATTCGTTATTATTCCGAAGCGTTTAACGGGAAAACTGACTAAATGAAATTATGTGAGATGTTGTAGTGATAAGTATATGTATATGTATGTATAATTTATGAGCAATATGCTCAATATGTGATTGGAAATTTGAATGGTTGTTATAGGTAAGTAATGAATACAACTAAAGTTATAGAAAGCAAAATTTTACAATAAAACTGTTTTGGACAGCAGCAGTGATGTGAATTTGAAAAATCACCAAAAATGGTGGAAATGGAATTATAAGTTGTATGAGACATTTATTTGAAGCTTATTGAGACTATTTTCATATAAAAGAAATAGAGAAAGCAAAGGATTGGTATATTTTGAGATATTTAGACTTTTGTGAGACTGGTTCAGAGTGATTTCGAGATCCCCTGTTCTGATTTGGAAAAATCATTGAAAATTGTACAAAAATAATATTGGGACATAATTTATATGATTAGATTCCTTATTTAGTCTAGTTTTAGAAGAAGCAAACTAGAACATCATTTGAATTCTGTACAAAAAGATAATTAAATTTTAGCTAAGAATGGTCGAAATTGTCAGACAGCAGAATAGGGGAGATTTTGAAGAATAAACTGTACTAATTGGCTTAACCAAAAATTAAGAAAATTGTATGGTACAAAGATATGTGAATCTAGTTTCAGGTAAAATTTACGGATCTTAATTTGGAGTTTCGTAGCTCCAGATAAAAATAATTTAGTGAATGTGACTCGAATAGACAGCTTGCTTCGAATTTGAATTAATAGTGACTTTGAATGTAGATATGATTGTGTTATCTTGTAAACATTTTAAATCCATTATTTATTATTTATATACTTACTTACTAAGCTATATGCTTACTCTCTTTTCTTTTCCTTGTTCTATAGTGTCATCAAGCTAGCTCGGGATTCGGTGATCGTCGGAGATCCATCCATACTATCAGCCTTCTTTTGGTATTTTGAAAACAATAATTTGGGAATTATGGCATGTATAGAAGGCTTAATTGTTTTGTTATTTGTAATAACGAATGATTATCTTGCTTATGGGTATTGACGACTATCTATGGAAAAAGTTTTAAATTTATACGGATTTTACATTTTAAATTTTGTACAGTAGTATGAATCATGTCCGGTAATGCCTCGTACCCTGTTCCGGCGACGGACCTGGGTGAGGGGTGTTACATTTCGTGGTATCAGAGCTATGATTTAGTCGGTTCTCGGACTAACATAGCGTGTGTAAAAGTCTAGCTATACATGCCATAAATATATTGTGATAGTGTGATGACTCCTGACAATTTAAAATGTTTTTTTATATAGTAAATGGATCCCGACCGAGCTACTGCTGACGATGCTGAAAGTAACACGCCGGCTCCCGCGCAAGGGACCGCGCCAGTAGAAAATAGATCTGAAACACGTGGACAAGGAGAGGGGGCTCGGGAAGCCTTCCTCTAAATGATGAGTAACTGATATACTGAGTTTATTCAAGCGAATCCGAATGCTCAACCTCCTCTACCCCCTCCCATACCTCAGACGGTTCCTGTAGCTCCCCAGGGCATGGATTTGGTAAGAATGAACAAGCCTCCAGTCGATAAAATTAGAAAGCAAGGAGCAGAAGAGTTTAGAGCAAATATTGATGATGATCCTGAGAAAGTGGAGTTTTGGCTTGAAAATTCTATCCGTGTATTTGATGAGCTCTCGCGTACACTAGAGGAGTGTTTAAAATGTGTTGTATCACTTCTGAAAGATTCAGCCTATCATTGGTGGAAAACTTTAGTAGTAGTGGTGCCAAAAGAAAGGATCACTTGGGATTTCTTCCAGGAAGAATTTAGAAAGAAATATATAAGTCAGCGATTTATTGATCAGAAACGGAAGGAGTTCCTTGAATTGAAGCAGGGCAAGATGTCGGTGGCAGAGTACGAGCGCGAATTTGTTAGACTTAGTAAGTATGCCCAGGAGTGTGTGTCCACCCAGGCTATTATGTGCAAGAGATTCGAAGATGGGCTTAATGAGGACATTAAAATGTTTGTGGGAATTCTTGAGCTGAAAGAATTTGTGGTATTGGTTGACCGAGCCCTTAAAGCTGAGGAATTAAACAAAGAAAGAAGGATTGCTGCTATCGAGGCCTGGGATACAAGAAAGAGACTGATGAGCAAGTGATAACGGTCCGTCTCGGGTTAGGAGGCGAATCGTAAATGTTGCCCGATCGTAAATTAGGTAGTTTCTCGTTTAATTAACAAAGGGATAATTTTATTGGAAATAAAATCTTTGAAAGGTAAAGATAGGTGATTGGTTGAAATGGATACGTATTTGAAACAAGAAAGAACCTTTAATAAAAATTAAAGACCTGAATCTTATAAGTTTCAAATTGATGGAATGAGTTTTGAAACAAAACCGAGACCCACTATCTAGCGAGATAGGAACCAACGGTATAGGTAGATGAACGCCACACCCGAAAGGATGATAAGTTCGAAATAAGGAAAGAACGACGCCACTAGTAAACTAGATAAGTCAGTTCAAACCTCGAGAATAAGGAGAGTGAATACTCACCAAAAGAAATTTTTCTTTCATTAAAATTCAAGTTCTGTCTCACAAAAGGAAATGTACAAAGTATTTATAGGATTTTCCAATGATAGTCGAATATGGAAAGAAAGTTTTCTTGATGCTTTAATGTAAGTGGCTTGTTTCTAGATGTTCTCATTTGGTTGGCAAAAAAGAAAAATAAAGGCTTCAATCTTCATTTGTGCGCATGAGTAGCCGCCCATAAGCTTCAAATTGCTCCAAATGTTTAATTCATCCCACATAGCTAAGCCTTCAAGCACTAACTCCCATCTTGCCGTCCATACCTTGAAGCAATAAGTATTTTATTCCAAAAACATACATGCTTTATTCTTGTGCCGTCCAACATGCCCCTTAATTTGCACATTTTTAATTTTCTCAATTGTTTATTTCATTTCCACTAGTGTGCCGTCCATGCCTTCATAGTTCTTTGCAATTCTAGCACTATCCAAGCTTCCATTATTTCTATTTTAATTTATCCCAACATCACCAAGCCGTCCAACAACCCTCTCATACTCCAATTTGTTTATTCCTCCACCAAGGTCAATTAATCTCCATTACCTTGTAATAAGGAATTTCAATTTGTTTACATCCATGGTTGTGCCGTTTGATGCTTGAAGAATAAAATAATTTCATGAAGGCATTTGACTTGTTCTCCTTGTACCGTCCCACCATGGTCCCTATAGCCTCCCAATTGCCGTTCATGGCTATCTTCAAATTACTTCAATTTAAACCATGTTGAATAAACAATGATCCAACATTAACATAGTGCTGTCTCCACGCATGCCTCATATATCCATAAAAATTATTTTATGCTCCATATTGCTGCATGTTTCTCTTGTAAAATCCACCATGCTTCTTTACTATTTTATTTATCATACACCAAGCCTCCATGCCTTGTTATTTTATTGACCCACTTTGAATTTGTTTGTCTAGCCGTCCATCCCAACACTCATGTTTTATATTTTTATCATGTGTCCATTGAATGTGTGTCCATGGCCAAATGCATCCTTGCGTATTTGCCTATAAAAAACACAAGACCAAACATTAATTTTGAATAAAAATTATCTTGAACAAAAGTTAAAATACTCTATTTTAAACACTAAACATATTAATATGATACTAATTATTTGGCAAATTAATTTGCTATAAAAAATCAATTAAATAAATTAAGATGTTTAATTCATTTAATTAAAATTCAGCAATTTAATTTTCACGAAATTCAGAGACTCGATTTTATTTGAAGCAATAAAAAAATTAAAATTTGGCGTCGAGCTTTGTCGACTTGAAAAATTCGGTGGGTGCCCCGGGCGTGCCCGTATCAGCAAGTCATCCCAATCTGAATCAAAGAAGTTCAAAGAGATGAATCCTCGATTTACTGTTTCAGCGGGACATTCGCACCGAGACCGTGGGAGATCATATTCGGGTCCTAAAACTCAAGCTACTTCAGTGGCAAGTGTGGGCAATGTGAAGTCTAGTAAACCCGAGTGTCAGCATTGTGGAAGGTAACATTTTGGTGAGCGTTGGGGAACTGGTCGAGCTTGCTTCAGGTGTGGTTCTCGCGAGCATTTTATTAAAGATTGTCTGAAGGGAGCTAAGGAAGAGAAATTTCACAGTGCTAGACAGACTAACACTGCTTATAGAGGTAGACCTTCGAGAAATACTGGAAGTGGAGCTAGCAGTAAAAGTGTTATGAAAGACCCAGCCACGAGATCAGAAGCTAGAACACCTTCTAGGACATATTCCATCTGAGCTCGTGAAGAGGCATCCTCCCCCGATGTAATTACGGGTACATTTTCTGTACATGATATTAATGTTGTTGCTTTGATTGATCCGGGTTCGACCCATTCCTATGTTTGCTTGAAATTGATGCCTAGTATAAGTATGCCTATAGAATCTATAGAATTTGTGATTAAAGTATCAAATCCATTAGGCAAGCATGTGTTAGTAGATAAAGTATCTAGAAATTGCCCTTTAATGATTAGAGGTCATTATTTCCCTGCCGACCTCATGCTCTTTCCATTTGACGAGTTTGATGTGATTCTTGGTATGGATTGGCTAACTGCACATGATGTGATAGTAAATTGTGGGAAGAAATTCATCGAGCTGAAATGTGGAACTGGTGAAATCCTTCGAGTTAACTCAGATGAGCCAGATAGTTCATTTGCTATGATTTCTATTATGTCTGCTCAGAAATGTTTGAGAAAAAGGTATGAAGCTTATCTTGCTTTTGTGTTAAACACTAAAGATTCAGAGCTGAAAATTGAGTCAGTGATAGTAGTATGCGAGTATCCAAATGTGTTTCCAGAAGAATTACCAGGTTTTCCTCCTATTAGAGAAGTGGAGTTTGGTATTGAGTTGATTCCAGGTACCACACCCATCTCTATTGCTCCATATAGAATGGCCCCGTTGGAATTGAAAGAATTGAAAGCTCAGCTGCAGGAATTAACTGATAAAGGCTTTGCAAGACCTAGTTATTCACCCTGGGGTGCACCAGTCCTATTTGTGAAAAAGAAAGACGGTTCGATGAGATTGTGCATAGACTATCGGCAACTTAACAAGGTAACAATAAAGAACAGGTATCCACTGCCTAGAATTGATGATTTATTTGATCAATTGAAGGGAGCCACTGTGTTCTCTAAGATAGATTTGAGATCCGGATACTACCAGTTGCGAGTTAAAGAGTCAGATGTTCCGAAGACTGCTTTCCGGACTAGGTACGATCATTATGATTTCCTTGTGATGCCATTTGGCTTGACTAATGCTCCTACCATTTTCATGGACTTAATGAACCGAATATTCAGACCTTACTTGGATAAGTTTGTAGTCGTGTTTATTGATGAAATCTTAATTTATTCTCATGATGAGACTGAGCATGCAGAACATTTGAGAACTGTCTTACAAACTTTGAGAGATAACTAGTTGTACGCTAAATTTAGTAACAGTGAGTTCTGGCTTCGAGAAGTTGGATTCCTGGGACACATCGTCTCAGGTGAAGGCATTAGAGTTGACCAGAGCAAGATCTCAGCTATTGTTGAGTGGAAGCCTCCGAGGAATGTATCTGAGGTTAGAAGTTTTCTGGGATTAGCTGGTTATTATAGATGATTTATAGAGGGATTTTCCATAATAGCTACCCCATTGACGAGATTGCTACAAAAAGATGTCAAATTTGAATGGACTGAGAAATGTCAGTAGAGTTTTGACAAGTTAAAGGCATTGTTGACTGAAGCTCCTGTCTTAGTACAACCAAAACCAGGTAAAGAGTTTGTGGTCTACAGTGATGCATCCTTGAATGGATTGGGTTGTGTACTTATGCAGGAAGGTAAAGTAATTGTTTATGCCTCTAGACATCTAAAACCACATGAGAAAAATTATCCGACGCATGATTTGGAGCTAGCTGCTATTGTATTTGCTCTGAAAATTTAGAGACATCACTTGTATGGCAAGAAGTGTCGAATATTCACTGATCATAAAAGCTTGAAATACTTGATGACTCAGAAAGACTTGAACCTGAGGCAAAGAAGATGGTTAGAGTTGATTAAAGATTATGAGTTAGTGATCGATTACCATCCGGGTAAAGCAAATGTTGTTGCTGATGCCTTGAGTAGAAAATTTTTATTTGCATTGAGAGCTTTGAATACTAACTTGGCTTGGTCAGATGACGGTTTCATTATAGCTGAGTTGAGAGCTAAACCGATGTTTCTTGAAGAAATCCATGAAGCTTAGAAAAATGATAGTGAGTTGAAAGCTAAAAGAGCTCAGTGCGAGTCAGGTGTAGAGTCTGATTTTCAGATCGGTTCTAATGGTTGTTTGTTGTTCAGAGACAGAGTATGTGTACCGAAGAATGACGAGCTTATTCAGAAGATCCTACAGGAAGCACATAATAGTTCTTTTTCTATTCACCCAGGTATTACAAAGATGTATAATGATTTGAAGAAAATGTATTGGTGGGTAGGAATGAAAAGAGATATTTCAGAGTTTGTTTCTAGATGCTTGATCTGTCAGCAAGTAAAAGCCGAACATCAGGTACCTTCAGGTTTATTGCATCCTGTGCTAGTCCCTGAGTGGAAATGGGACCGAGTTACTATGGATTTTGTTATAGGACTGCCGTTGACACCGAGAAAGAAAGATGCAGTATGGGTTGTAATTGATAAGCTAACGAAGTCGGCTCATTTTATCCCAGTTCGTATGGATTATTCACTAGATAAGTTGGCTGAATTATATATCTCAGAGATAGTTAGACTACATGGGGTTACCATTATCGATCATTTCAGACAGAGATCCGAGATTTACTTTACGGTTTTGGAAGAAGTTACAGGAAGCCTTGGGCACAAAGTTGAGTTTTAGTACAGCTTTTCATCCCCAGACCGATGGTCAGTCAGAGAGAGTAATTCAGGTGCTTGAGGATATGCTTAGATACTATGTATTAGAATTTCAAGGCAGTTGGGAAAAGTATTTACCATTAGTAGAGTTTGCTTACAATAATAGTTATCAGTCGAGTTTGAATATGGCACCTTATGAGGCTTTGTATGGACGCAAATGTCGTACACCTTTATATTGGATAGAGCTTAAGGAAAATCACATTCATGGGGTCGATTTAGTTAAAGAAACAGAAGAGAAAGTAAAAGTCATCAGAGATTGCTTGAAAGCAGCTTCAGATAGACAGAAGTCATATGCAGATTTGAAGAGAAAAGAGATTGAGTATCAAGTTGGTGACAAAGTGTTTTTAAAAGTATCCCCGTGGAAGAAAGTCCTCAGATTTGGCAAGAAAGGCAAACTAAGTCCACGATTTATTGGGCCATTTGAGGTTACAGAGAGTGTTGGGCTATTAGCATATCGGTTAGCTTTGCCAACTGAGTTAAAGAAGATTCATAATTGTTCCATGTATCCATGTTACGTCGTTACCGTTCTGATCCGTCACATGTGATCCCTCAGACGGAGGTTGAGATTCAACCAGATATGACTTACGAAGAGGAACCAGCTAAGATTTTAGCTCGAGAGGTCAAGCAACTAAGGAACAAAAGTGTCACACTTGTGAAAGTATTATGGAATAGACATGGGGTAGACGAGGCTACATGGGAGCCCGAAGAGGCTATGCAAAAACAGTACCCAAACCTCTTCACAGGTAAGATTTTCGGGGACGAAAATCCCAAAAGGAGGAGAAATGTAACATCCCGAAATAGGGCCTAAACGGAACAGTGGTTACGAAACCATGAATCCAAGATAGAAAACCTTATTTTGATTAATTTTTATGATTTACTAATTGATTGGATGCATGTGTTAGAGTATTGATAGAAACTTTTATGAAATTCTTGTCTAATTTGCTTATTAGGGTTAAATTGTAAAAGTTGATAAATGAGAGTTCTAGATACTAAATGATTTAATTGAAGAGCATAATTGAAGTAGAGGTCTTTAAATGGTAATTATACCATTAGGTTTTCATTGACAAAAATGGACAAATATAGGTAGAAAGAACCAAAGTTTTAATGAAGGGTAATTTAGTCATTTGGCAATAAAAAGAAATTAAAAGGGAAAAAGATGGCAAAATATGCTCATCTTCTTCCTTAGGACGAAACTTCAAGGGGGGCTCCATAGCTAGGGTTTCCAAGCTTCCAAGCTCCATAGTAAGTCAATCCAAGCCCCGTTTTTCATGTTTTTTACGTTTTTGGAATCCCGGTAACTTGGTTTAGCTTATTCTAGCAATAATTTAACTTAGGGTTCATATTTGGAAAAATACCAGGTGAAATGTGTTTATTTTGATGTTTTATGATAGAATATGAAGGCTGAAATTATGTTAAACAACTTTTGCTAAGCGATTTTACGTAAAAACGAGTAAAATGACATAATCGGTAAAAATATCTAATGTTCATAAGTACATGTTAGAGTGAGAATTTGATGTTGCCATAGCAGGGAAAAATGTTCAGCATGTCCTAAAATTTAAGAAAATAGGATGAAGTTTAATTTTCGGGCCTAGGGGCAAAATTGTAATTTTGTGAAAGTAGGGGGCAAAAATGTAATTTTGCCATAATGTGATTTTTGGATTGAATTAAATAATGTAAATATTAAGTAAGCTAAATGTGTTATTATAGATCGAGAAGAACGTGGAATCGATCTTGAACGAGGGAAAGGAAAAGTTAAGGACTAAATTGCAAATTTCGCCATATTTTGCACCGAGGTAAGTAGTATGTAAATAATTCATTATTTTTATTGATGTTTTATATTTCAGCATGTTTAATGTATTGTATCTGATTTTTGGATCATAATTGACTATTGAAAGAATGAAATAAAGTGTTAAAAAGTGAGTTATTTCCCGTTTGAACCTTCGAAATCGAAAGATGTAATTGGCATGTAGCTAGGTCACATGAGTGGTACTAAGTGTAGGCCATTATGTGCACAAGAGAGCTACAAGAGATTTTGTATACGTAGCTAGGTCACATGTGTAGTACCTAGAGTACGCCATGTGTACAAGAAAGCTATATGTAGCTAGGTCACATGTGTGGTATATGGAGTGAGCCACTATGTGTACAAGAGAGCTACGAGAAGGCTAGGTCATATGAGTGGTGCTAAGTGAAGGCCACCATATGTACAAGAGAGCCAGAATTATGAGTACAATCGAGCTAGGTCACATGAGTGGTACTGGGTGAAGGCCACTATGTGTACAAGAGAGCTTCGGTTTCAAAGGTGGGCTGTGTGCGAAACCACCGCATATTCGTTACTATTCCGAAGCGTTCAACGGGAAAACAGACTAAATGAAATTATGTGAGATGTTGTAGTGATAAGTATATGTATATGTATGTATAATTTATGAGCAATATGCTCAATATGTGATTGGAAATTTGAATGGTTATTATAGGTAAGTAATGAATACAACTAAAGTGATAGAAAGCAAAATTTTACAATAAAACTGTTTTGGACAACAGCAGTGATGTGAATTTGAAAAATCACCAAAATTGGTGGAAATTGAATTTTAAGTTTTATGTGACATTTATTTAAATCTTATTGAGCCTATTTTCATATAAAAGAAACCGAGAAAGCAAAGGAGTGGTATATTTTGAGATATTTAGATTTTTGTTAGACTAGTTCAGAGTGATTTCGAGATCCCCTATTTTGAATTGGAAAAATCATTGAAATTGTACAAAAATAATATTGGGACATAATTTATATGATTAGATTCCTTATTGGGTCTATTTTTAGAAGAATCAAACTAGAACATCATTTGAATTCTGTATAAAAAGATAATTAAATTTTAGCTAAGAATGGTCTGAATTGTCAGACAGCAGAACAGGGGAGACTTTGAAGAATAAATTGTACTAATTGGCTAAACCAACAAGTCTGAAAATTTTATGGTAAAAAAGATATGTGAATCTAGTTTTAGCGAAAATTTATGGATCTTAATTTGGAGTTTCGTAGCTCCAGATAAAATAATTTAGTGACTGTGACTCGAATAGACAGCTTGCTCCGAATTTGAATTAATAGTGACTTTGAATGTAGATATGATTGTGTTATCTTGTAAACATATTAAATCCATTATTTATTATTTATATACTTACTTACTAAGCTATATGCTTACTCTCTTTTCTTTTCCTTGTTCTATAGTGTCATCAAGCTAGCTCGGGATTCGGTGATCGTCGGAGATCCATCCACACTATCAGCCTTCTTTTGGTATTTTGAAAACAATATTTTGGGAATTATGGCATGTATAGAAGGCTTAATTGTTTTGTTATTTGTAATAACGAATGATTATTTTACTTATGGGTATTGATGACTATCTTTGGAAAAAGTTTTAAATTTATACGAATTTTACATTTTAAATTTTGTACAGTAGTATGAATCATGTCTAGTAATGCCTCGTACCCTGTTCCGGCGACGGGCCTAGGTGAGGGGTGTTACAGTTTTCGTATATTACTATGATTTGTGAAAGCTATTGGTGAGAGGACTTTGTATAGTTTCAGGAAGATTGACGGCATCCACGTTCTTCAAAGCATGTTTCTTATGTAGAGAAGATCCAAGCCAAGTCAAATAAGGTAAATCTCCACAACCCATTATAGTTTAGAAAGTCATGACCATGTTGGAGCTTTTTGAGTTCCTTAAATTTCAGTGTCGTGCATTTTTGCATAGTAATGAAATACATGCCTTGGTAGTGATTGGGTCTTCTAAGTACCAAATAGTATATACTTGGCAGATAAATCAATGTGTAAAGGTAACAAATGGGTTATATCATTATAACTTCAAATTTTAGGGAAGAATGAATGATTAATATTTGATTGATTGAAGAAGAAATTAACATAAAAGTGGTTGAATGAAGTATAAAGTATGCTATTGCCTTCAATTCCTTTCATGAAACTGTTGTTGGATGATGAAACTATGAGCAACTAGATGTGACTGCTTTGTCTAGTTTTTGAAGTGAGACTATAAGATGCTTATCCATCTAAGATTGTTTGAGTAGTGTTAAGGATAAACAGTTAGTCTGTTAGGAGCTCTTGTAACAGCTTACAAATTACTAGTGAGTAGTTTTTAAATCTGTTAAATAAGTTGCTATCTAGAAGTCTATATAAATAGCTATCATTGTACAAAGAAAGTTAAGTAACTTCAATATACAAAGAGTTTATTTTCAATTTGTATTGCATCTAGTTCTATAGTTTACCTTAATCCTTTCATGGTATCAGTCCCCTTGTGATCCTCGGTGAATGGTTACCACGAATTCTGCTGATTCTGTCTCTGTTGACGGTGGATATGCTGTTTTCACTGGCGAGAGAGTTATCAACTCATTCCATCAGCATGATGTTGTGAAGCTCGATGAAGGAACGTTCATTCACTGGCAACAACAGGTGCGCCTCATTCTTTGTCGTTATGGTTTGATAGGGTTTCTAGACGAGACCTTACCTCCGCCGGCGTGGTTCGTTCAGTCACCGGATGGATCTCTTGCTCCTAGTCCATCTGCAATGGTCTTTATGCAACAAGATCACTTTCTTGCATCGTGGTTGCTGTCCACGATCAATGGTCGCTCCTGTCCTCTTTTACAAATGCTAGGACAACTTGCGATGTGTGGACTACGGCCTTCATCTTGTTCGCGGCTGACACTAGTGCTAAGCAATCCCGAATCCACCATGAACTCTACTCTCTCAAGAAAGGTACGCTCTCGGTCAAAGGCTTTGTTGCTCGTATAAATAACCTTTGTGTACTTGAAGCTTCAGGCACTCGAATACCGGAAGTAGAGAAGACAGAGATCATGCTTGCTGGCTTACCTCCTAAGTTCAATACTGTCATTTCTTTAGTGGCTATTTCTTTCGAGCCAGTGTCGTTTCAAAGGCTTGTCGATGCCTTGGTTGAGTGTGAAAACAGCCAACTACGAGCGGTCCAAGAAGTGGCCATGCATGGCCATCTTGTGGAGAGTGTTTCGTCGCACACATCAGAAGGCTCCATCCGTGGTGGTCGCCCCCCACCCAGTGATCGTGGGAGTTTTCGGTCGTGCATTCAGTGTTAGATCTGTAGTCGATTCAGCCATGTAGCTCAGAGATGCTACTATCGATTCAACCGTGAGTTTGACGGTGTGATGATGTTGAATCGGGTGTCGCAAGGTGGAGATTGGATCGCTCTAGCGTCGGGTGGCTCTCCTGGGCAACTGACTTATGCGTCGAATGCACCGTCTGTTGAGGGAGAAGAATGGCCCTCTCGACGCATGCGGTTCACTAATCCCTCCAATCAACAACCGTTTGGTCAAAATTGGGCTTTACAAGGTCAACATAAAAATGACCGAAATTGCTTCACAGTTGGCCTTCAACAATTCGGTCAAAATTACTTTCAAAATGGTCAAAATCAGATTGCTCAATTTTGTTTCCCAGATCACACACATGGTTTTCATAATGGGCCTCATGCACATGGCTATCATAGTGGGCCTCACGCACATGATTTTCTTGGGCCAAGAATGATGGGTTTTAATGAGCATAATATTATGTTTGGGTAAGGAAATTTAAATAATGTTTAGCCCAGTAACAATTGTGTCCAAGTTGGTTCTCCATTGGGTCGTGGTCAACCAGTTAGACCATTTTATGGTGAAAGGTGTAATGCTTCTAACCCTCCTTGGAAAACCAAACTGTGTGCTCGTGTGTACTCTGGTTCAGACCCGTGTATTTGTCTTTCTCGGGTTTGTGATTTGCATGCCTCTGGTTATTCGGATTCTTCCGGATCGCATATCAACACTACTTAACTTGGATTTAATGATGGAGGTATGGATTCGTATACACCCATGCCCGTTGGTACTGCGTCATGGTACCTCGACTCGGGTGCTAGCAAGCATGTCTGCTGTGATACGTCGGGCCTAAATGGCGTTACACCGTATTTAGGTACGTCTTCTCTCTTAATGGGTGACGGGACTCTGGCCCCAATCTTGTCCATTGGTAATGGTGTTTTACATACACGTTCTAAGTTACTTCGATTATCTGATGTTTTATGTGTGCCGAAAATAAGAAAAAATTTGTTGTTTGTGTCCCAGTTTGCCACTGGTAATAATCTGTATTTTGAGTTTCACCCGACATATTGTGTTATTAAGGACATCATGACCTGGGAGACACTACTGACGGGCCACATTCGTGACGGTCAATACCGGTTCTCTCTGCAAGATTTATCTCAACAATCTGCTCGAGCCCCAATTGCTGCCTCTACTATTCTTCAAAATAAGTCTGATAAAGGTGATGTGTTTTCATTGTGACATAAACATCTTGGTCACTCATATGCTACTGTTGTTAAAAGTGTTTTAGATAAATGTAATATTGTATCGAAAACGAGTTGCCTTGAAGGTATATGTACGGCGTGTCAAAAAGGAAAGTCACATAAGTTGTCACTTACATCGTCTACTAATGAATATAGTAATCCTTTTGATTTTGTTGTATCTGATCTCTAGAGCCCTGTGTCTGTAGCTTGTAGGAATAATTGGTATTATATAGAGTTTGTTGGTGTTTGCACTCGTTTCACGTGGATTTATCTACTTCATCAAAAGTCTCAGGCATTGCAATGTTTTGTTCAATTTCAACAATTGGTTAAAACTCAGTTTGGAAAGAGTATCAAATAGTTTCAAAGTAATTGGGGTAGAGAGTATCGAGCTTTCACGTCTATTCTAGCTTCTCAAGGTATTATTTATCGGTTGTCGTGTCCGCATACTTCTAAACAAAACGGAATGGCTGAGCACAAACACCATCACATTGTTGACATGGGTATCACTCTTCTAGCTCAAGTTGGCATGTCTATGTTGTGCTGTTCATCTCATCAATCGACTTCCTACTTCCAATCTGAAGGGACAAATTCCATTTAAGGCTCTTTATCGAAACGAACCTACCTATGACCACCTGAGGGTTTTTGGGTGTTGTTGTTTTCCTTATCTACGCCCTTTTCAGGCAAATAAATTGGGTTTTTGTATATTCAAACCCAAAGCTATGTCTGTTGAAACTATGGAACCTTCCACAATTGAGGAAGCGTTTTCACATTCAGAATGGCGTGCTACGGCTTAGGCCGAGTATGATGCATTTTTTCAAAATTCTACTTAGGATCTTGTTCCGCTACTGTTAAATCGCAAAATTATTGGGTGTAAATGGATTTTCAAAATCAAGAGGAATCCGGATGGTACAATTGATCGACATAAGGCTCTGTTGGTTGTAAAAGGCTGTTCTCAAGTTCCTGGATATGATTTTAAGGAAACATTTAGTCCAGTGGTGAAACTTACTACTATTCGGGTTATTCTATCCATTGTCATTTCAAGAAAATGGTAACTTCGCTAAGTTGATGTAAATAAAGCCTTCTTAAATGGTGATTTAGACACTGAAGTTTTTATGCAACAACCTCCAGGGTATGTCAGGTGTGATTCTAATGGTACACCACTTGTATGCCGCCTAAAGAAAGCTTTGTATGGCCTTCGTCAAGCTCCACGTGCCTGGTTTGAGAAGCTTAAGCAATTTCTCATCTCGATTGGGTTCTTTGGGTCAAAGTCTAATGCCTCGTTTATCCGAATCCAGTCTGGGTCTACTCTCTATGTTCTTGTGGACGTTGATGATATTATTGTTACTAGAAGCCTGACCACCGCTATAGATTGGTTTGTTCGGCAGATGAATTTTCACTAGAGGATATGGGCGATCTTTAGTATTTCCTCCGGATAGAAGTTACTCGGTTTTTTGGTTCTCTACATCTTTATCAAAAGAAATATATTCATGACATTCTGGATCGATGTTCGTTGACCAATGCGAAAAGTGTTCATACACCGATGGGTAGCTCGTCTACTCTATCAAAAAATCATGGTGAGTGCTTGAAGGTCCCAACGAAGTATAGGAGCCTTATTGGAGCACTACAGTATGTTGTTCTTACTCGGCCCGATACTGCGTATGCCATAAATCGGGTCTGTCAATTCATGCATAACCCTACTACTACTCATATGGTCGCACTGAAACGCATTCTGCGGTATTTGTGTCGCACTCTTGATCTTAGGATTATTTTTCGTTCGTCTGCTCGGCTCTCTTTGATTGGCTACGCCGACGCCAATTGGGGGTTGGATTTTGATGATAGGCAGTCCACCTCCGGCTATTTTGTTTACTTTGGAGAAAACCCCATATGTTGGTGCTCAAAGAAGCATAGTATAGGAGCCTTGCTGCGGTTACTAGTGAGGTCACTTGGTTATTGTCGTTGTTTCAAGAATTACAAATTCAGTCCGATGATACACCAACTATGTGGTGTGATAATTCCAGTGCCGTTGCAGTTGCAGCTAATCTCGTCTTACACTCAAAGTTTAAGCATGTTGAGTTGGATCTATTTTTTGTGCGCGAGAAAGTCGCTGATGGGTCTGTTCTCATGGGTGAATTTCCCGCGTGTGATCAAGTGGCTGATATTTTCGCCAAGTCGCTTTCACTAACCTCCTTCGCTCGGTTTCAAAATTTTCTCCGGGTCTTGCCCGTCAGGAAGATGGATGAATGTTAAGGATAAGTAGTTAGTCTGCTAGGAGTTGTTGTAACAGCTAACAAATTACTAGTGAATAGTTTTTAAATTTGTTAAATAAGTTGCTATCTAGAAGTCTATATAAACAACTATCATTGTACAAATAAAGTTAAATAACTTCAATATACAGAGAGTTTATTTCCAATTTGTATTGCATCTAGTTCTATAGTTTACCTCAATCCTTTCAAGTAGAAAGTTTAACATTTGGGAGAACAAATATGTCTAATTTACTCTTTTGACTGTGGATGTTACCTTTACTTAACAAATCATTCCTTAACCGATTGAAAAAACGCTAACAGCGTGTTTGGTTCACCTGAATATGAATTATATTCAGGCCTCATTCTATGCTTTGCAGTGAAGCAAATGTTTGGTTGGAATGAATCTCATTCCAAGGAATTAGCTATTCCTCCCTTATTACATGCAAGGCTATAATAGCTATTCTTTAATGGACCTTAAGAATGGTTATTATGGGTGTCACCGAATAATAAAAGAAAAGTTATGCACAATTTTATCCCCACTTAAAATAGTGAATAAACCCAATATAAAATTATGGAGGGAATTAGAAATAAAAGAAGGGGCAACTGGAAATAGTAATGCCAGAGCACAACTTTTCGGAAAAATTAAAAAAAAAAAAACTTAATTAGCCATTTCGAGTCCTTAAAAAAGCCCAATTGCAGAATCCATATTTATGTTGTCGATATTTTAACATCTTTCCAAGCCAAGTCAATAGGCCTAAACACTTTCTTTCCTAATACAGGAAGGAAAGTCTTGATCAAATAGGCAAGACAGGTTGACAACAATTCCATTGCCAGTTGGAGTTTTAGTGGAAATTACTCTTTCTTACCTTACAAAATCAGCTGTCAATCCAACAGGAATAGCAGGTTACAAGGTAATCTCTCCTGTGAGCAAACAAAGAAGACTATAAAATCAACATCTTCCTCAAACACAAACATGCAATCATCTAAAAACGGTCGATGGTCTCTAGTAGAGACATAAAAGTGAAAAGTTGGGATTTTTATTTTTTTTCTCTTTAAAATTAGATTTGCTATTTTAGAGGCTGATTTAGGAGAAAATAATTAGAGTATCAAAGAGAGAAGATGAATGTCTATTTCTGATAGTTTTTGGAGAGTGAAATAAGTTGGTCGATGAGACAACAAATAATGATAAACTCGTCGAAAAATTGATCGGAAAACTAGGTTTGTAAACGTTTCTGAAAGGAGAGAAGAAAAAGATGTGGAAAGGGATAAGAACAAAGTAAAAAAAAAAAAAAAAGCAAAGAAGTGAATGGTTGGTGGAAAAGAAAAAGAGGGAAATGGTAAAAGATAATGAAGATAATGGCTTTCTCAAAGTTCTTCTGTTTTATAATTTATTACTAATATTATATATTGTTATTTTTATTAATTCATATTTTAATAATAATTATATTAAAAATGTTATTAAATTATATATTATTTTATTAAATTATATTTCATAATAATCTTATTATAATTTAATAGCAATAACAATAATTATTTACTTAAAAAATTGCTAAAGGTATTTTGGTTACTTTAGCTTTTTTCTTTATGCTATTACAGCATCATTCTATTAAACCAAACATAAGAATGTTATTACAGCTTTATTTCATTCCATTCAACCAAACAATTGAGTTACTTATTACAACTTTATTACATTACAATTCTATTTCATTACAGTGAACTAAACATAATGTTAGTGTTAACACAACATATCAACTTTCTTACTTTAACTGACTATAAAAAAGGAAAAAAAAGAAGAAGCTAGGTGACAAGTGCATGGATTTAAGTTGCTTATGATTGTGTCGTAAGCTGCCAATTTACTCTTTTTATGTAGTCTTGATTGCTTGGTGTTCTCCGCAGTATCACGCCCCTCTAGATTGTCGTTGAAGACTAGAGAGAAATGATATCACGCTCAACTTAGGGAAAGTTGTTCATATATTTTCTAGGTTCCAACTATAATTCTTAACACTCTTACCCGAGTTGAACCTTTAAACTGAGAAAGAATGCCACATTTGGAAACTAAGTTAATTATATTCTAGTTCTAATTTTATCACTTTATTTATTCATTATTGAGGCCTTTAGAAGTAATTTGAAACAATTCTAATCTTCCTGTACGATATGAGGTCAATCGTTACCATTAAGGGCTTGTTCGGGTCTAAAATAACAAAATCAGGGCAACAAGAACTACAGGTATAAGTACCTAGGGGTAGGTACTGGTACCTCTGTATAATTACTATTCCTTTTAGCATTCCACCAAGCTAGTGCCGCACCCAAAGTGAAGGTATCGGACCTTGGAGGCAGGGGAGACAAAAACTTATCTGAAATCACCATAAAATGTACCTAGTTTGGCTGCCAATCAACCCCAAACTTCAACAAACACTTATAAAATGTAAAATAAATCGAATTAACATCTAAAACATCGCATGGCAAAAGTATGTTTTTACCGAAGTTCAAGATACTATCAAAAGATGTAAGTTTAACTAAATGTCATCATTAAGAAACTTAGGGTGGGTTTGGATGGGTGGTGGGGTGTGGTGCGTTTAGCTTACTTTTTGTTTCACACCATAGTATCGTTATAGTATCAAATCTCACTGTCACCGTTGTTTTTACACTAACTGCAGGTAATCGCACCGCCCATCCAAACTCACCCTTATATTAGCTTATGTACAGGCCCTTGCCTATTACCAAAATAAAATATCATACAATTTCCAAGTTTTTAAAGTGTGATGAGATGTGATAGAGACTAGTTACCCCAAATGAACTTCTACCTATGCGTTAAAAACAATGCGTTAAACTATTTATAGCTTAATAAGTACTCAAAAATTCAAAATTATTTTAATATATTTAAATTTAACATATAAAATTATCATCATGTTAACATAATGAATTAAAATTAAATGAACATTTAACATTAGATTTCATATACATTCTTACCCATTTCAGCTTATCGTTTCACTATCGATTTCACTTATTACCTTATAAAGGCCCACTATAGACTTGGCTAAGCGAGTAGGTTATACAATATAACACTGAATAACTAGCACAAATGTGCTTAAACACTGTAATGTAATGAAGTAAAAAAAAACCACTAATATGCATTGTAGTGCCATTATCATTATACACCGAAGTGCCATTTTCACTATTATGCATTGATATGCTTTATCACTTTCTCTATATTGTATTACGATACCACTTTCACTATTATGCACCAAAGTGCTTTGTTGTTATCACTGTTTTGCATCGTAGTGCCTTGCCACTATCACTATTTTGCATCGTAGTACTTTGTCACTATCACTGTATATCGTGGTACCACTTTCACCATTAAGCACTAAAGTGCTTTGTTTTTAATTAACTACAAGATTCAATCTTGCCTACATGGGCATTATTAATGACTTTAGTATCACTTTCACTTATCATCCCATTACATTTAAAATCTTACTTTTTTATGCGGTCCTTGTAACACCCCATACCCGGTCCACGAGCCTTGACCGGATCTGGTATGTCACGGAGTAAAAACGTTTTGAAGGATTTTGGATTAACAGTGGAAATCTGAAGATATTGTTGAAGTTATAAAACGGTGTCTATTAAAACTCAGGTGGGATTGATTTTTTTTTTAAAAAAAACATGGTCGAGTTGAAACCTTTGGAAACATTGGATCGTTTTAAATTTTTAGAAACATCGGAGTTATTGTGAACTTGGTAAATTTTTGCTACCCGATGGTAACATCTTTGAAAACGCGTACGAGTACTTATTTTGAAAACGTTACTCTTAACCGATTTGCTTAACAGTTTATAAGTTCATTAGTAATAATAGAAATAAAGTAAAAGCAACTACTTAAACATACGAATAATAATAATAAGCGGCCATATTACAACCCAATCGAAATTTAGCAAATAGTAAACTTAACGGTACGAAATAGAATTTCAAAACCGAGGAACAAGCATGGCCGCCTCGAGTCCTCTCCGGCTCCATCTCCGCGATCTACTCCCCTACAAAATGATATGGGAAGGGGTGAGTCACCAAGACTCAGTGTATAAATCCCCAACCCGAAAATGCACCTCATACACAAGATATTAGTAAGACATGCAAATATGCAACCCGAGCTAGCTATCCATACTCCTTTTTCTACCCCGTGTGGTACCAAACCACTGGTGACCGAAGTCACAAATATCAAATGATGGTGCCAACCCATCGTGTGGTACCAAACCACTGATGACCATAGGTCACAATATCAACATGTGGTACCAAACCATTGGTGGTGCCAAACCACTGGTGACCGAAGTCACAAATATCAATATGTGGTGCCAAACCACTGGTGGTGCCAAACCATTGGGACCTAGTCACAAATTATATCATCGGTGTGGTCAAAACCACTGGTGGTGCCAAACCACTGGTGACCGAAGTCATAAATATCAAATGATGGGGCCAACCCATCGTGTGGTACCAAACCACTGGTGACAGTCCATAGAGATCATCTCCCTCCTCTCATCAATCCCACCATCATCGTGCTCACATAACAAGTATCATGATCCCATATATCATACATTCATATATAGCATAGCATTTAACAGTATATGATGGCGTACACAACATACAACATAGATCAAGTAACAGGGAACTTACCCGAAATCCAAGCGTATGCCCACAAGGCATAGTTACTACATAAGAGGTAATAAAGCAATATAATAGGCAGTCTATGCTAATAAAGTGTGTAAGAGTTTACACACCTATTTAATCGGAGATCTAAAGAGAAATCCCGAATCTATCCGATATCACAAAAGTCTCGAATCGTATTCCCGTATTGTTCCTATATTCGGCCATTATAGGTTAGTATTCAAAAGCCCTATTCGGCTAACTAGGAATCCCAAAAAGATGTGGCCCCAAAAATAGCACTTTACCCTAAACCGATTTGGTCACCAGCCAAATTCCGAAGGTTCACTGCATTCGGCTATAGCCTTCCCTGCAATTGATTACCACCTCATTTGAGTCTAAAGGACCTTCGACCATAAGCATAAATCCCGAATCAAAAAGGGGATTAACGCCTCCTTACCTTGATGATGGATTCAGCTCCTCCCCACCACCGATCGGCACCCTTTTGTGATGGTAAAGATTTCAGCTCCCTCCAAGGAACAAGACTAGAGTTCTAGTACTTAGATCCAACATAGAAAAAGGATAAAGGAGAAGTGGGTTTCGGCATTACCCACATTAATCAAGTCAAGAAAACGAACAAGTATTTCCCTTACCAGAGTTTCGACTATGCTCCATAAGGATGAGTAGATTCGGTATTTGCTAAAAAGGGGACTAGATTTAGTGAGAAAAGAAAAGAAAAAGAATACGGCCAAGGATATTCGGCCAAGGTGACAATTGAGAGGAAGAAATTATAAGGAAATTTCGGCCTAGAGCAAGAATGATAGGAGTAAAAGATGAACAAGGTGGCTTTGGTTTGGAATAACAAGGGAAAGAGATGAGAGTAACATGAGCTAGCCGAAACACTCCCTAGAACTCCTTCAAAACCGAAACTCAAGCCCCCAAAGTCCCTAATTCGGCCATGCACAAATTGGAAAGAAAAGAAGAATAATTCCAAAGAATTTCGGCACCTCCTTGTACACTCAAAACCGATTGTAGATGCTCCTAAGGTGTCCTACATTCGGTCAAGACCATTTGGAAAGAAAGAAAACCAAATATGAATTTCGGCCATGCTTTTTGCTCTACCCAAGGCCGACCATGCTCCCCTAAGCATGCTTCAAAACCATCCAAGAAGCCCCTAGGAATACCACATTCGGCCATCACCCCATAAGGTGATAATTCAATATTAAAACATCACCCATAAACAACAATATTATTAATCATCACCCATACACAAACAATAATTAATAAATTGTTCCATCCCCTTAATCCCTTCCTTCCATAAATAAATAAAACAACCTAAAATAAATAAAACTAGCCCATACTCCATCACAAATTAAAAATAACAGCAGCCATCAATATCTCCATGCATTCACGTGACCATGCGCAGGCCACAATTCACGCCAGAAAGGAGAAAAATAAAAATCCCCCTGATGCTGCCTCCAGGTCTCGAACCCGAGACCTGGAGAGAACTCCCCAAGCCTCCAGCCATTCTGCCACTGCGCCTTTCATGACATAAACGCATCAAAATTTTCTTTTAAGCTTTCGATCCTTGGCTCATGCACGTATTAATGCCAAAGGCAAAAATAAAACACTCATGCGCTTCCATCAGGACTCGAACGCGAGACCTCGTTGCCGCAGCCCTCCTAAAGCGCCCCTAGCCACTCGGCCAAGGCGTCTTTTGTGACATCAACTTGTCACAATATCTTTTAAACACTCCCTCGTTTCAACGCCAAAAACAAAATAAACCCCCTTTTGCTCCCAGCGTGACTCGAACTTGAGTCCAACACCCCAGGCCCTTAAGTGGCGCTCCCAAGCCACTTGGCCAGGCCGACCTTCATGCCATAACCTCGCTGAAATTATTTTTAAATCCTCCTTCACCTAGCTTTCCTTCAACGCCAAAAATAAAAACTTCCCAACGAAATTCCTGGGGTTCGAACCCCTGTTCTGCCGCACCTTCTAGCTCCCTAGGCAGCACCCTAACCACTCCACCAGCCATTTCCTTGTGTCATGCTTCGCACCAACAATTATTTAAAGCTGCCTTACTAAACTTTTTCCTCTTAAAAGCTAAAAAGAAATTTTTAAAACCTAAGTCAGACCTAACCCGGGGTTAGGACTAGACCACCATACATGCATTCTTCAAGCAATCATACGAAAATAATTAAATTGCAATGACCCCTAATTCGGGATGTTACAGTTCTACCCCCTTAGAAATAATTTCGTCCTCGAAATTACCTGGATCAGAAGAGTTGGGGGTGTTGCTGCCGCATCACATCCTCGGGTTCCCACGTGGCCTCTTCCGTACTATGGTTCTGCCATAACACCTTTACCAAAGGTACCGACTTCCTCCTCAGAACTTTGACATCTCGATCTAAAATCTGTACCGGCTGTAACATCCCCAAACCCGGCCCATTCACTACGACCGAATCTGGTTATGTTAGTGCGGAGAAGTCGATGGAAAATCTATTTAACTTAGAAAAATTTAGTAAAACTTGCTAACTTTTGAAAAATCCATGTTTATTTAAACTTATGTTCAAAACTTTGTTATTAAAATATACTAATTCTAAAAGTTTAGTATATACAAGCCAAATTGAATAAGTAGGTTGGAAAAATATAATCATCTTCACAAAGTGTTTCAAATTCTTCAAATCATAATAAATACTAATAAAATAATAACAAAAATAAATAAGAGTCAAAAGGCCTTTATTACATATTCTATTTAAACCCAAATACTTAAAGTAAGCCTAAAACATTTAATCTCTTCTTCTGCATGGGCCACCATGTGTCCACTCCAACCCGGTCCGATCGACGTGTCACCTGCGATGCTTAAAAAGTTGGGTGAGTCATACAGACTCAGTGTGTAACCAAACCATCGAAATCCACCCACATGCTAACCACATAACATCCCAATTATCAAATGCAACATGCAAGTATAATTATTAGACATTACCACAATCTGGGCTTGGCCCACCTTCAAATTATAACAACTACTGGGCTAGGCCCTTTTCACATTAGTCCACTGATCACTGGGTTTGGCCCATGTCCACGTATGTTCCCAAAACATACCTATTCATTGGGCTTGGCCCATTTTCATATTATTTCATAAACGGAATAATGCAATCATGAAACCCACCCAAACCTAGGGTCCATCCGCTACACACCCCCTTATCCAGCCTACCACACACCAGGGGACTATCGAGTCACCCTCTCCTTTTCCCTCCAAAAAGGCAACCAATGCCATCCACGATGTAGCGTATAGCTAACATCAAACCACGATGGAGCACATAGCAATCCATCAAGCCACGATATGGCATAAGTCGATATCAATCAAGGTAACCACGCGAACTAAATCGCAAAGATCCACAACGCGACCTCAGTCAGCGCCAATCCACGATGTAGCACAAAGCTGACATCAACCACGTACTCGAAGTACACCCGTACCTTCTTTTCATAACCCGCCCATGCACATGTAACATAAAATGATGATAAGGTGGTGCGTGTACATATTAAACACAATCATAGGCATACTCACATAATAAAATCAGTGATCATATTTACAAACTTTGCTACTAACCTGATCATCTTCATACCCCTTAAGGGTACCATTTTCACATTTAACTGCACTTATTAGCATCATACAACATAAGCAGATATACTCAAATCCCGGAAACAATGGTTTAACTACACACCTTATAACCTGGAGCTCTAAACCCTCGATCCCGACGCTATCAACTAGCGAAACTACCGCTATCTGCCTATAGCTATCTCCTGCCGCTGGCCCACACCCCGGTGGCCAATCTCGAACTGCTGAAACCGCTCTTTTCTTGAACTTCGGAATAGAGACCTTCCCTTGCCCACTCTGACTGGTTGTGGCCTCCATCAAAAAGCTTAATCACGTAAACAGGTTAACCCCCAAAACACCACTTAAGTACTTAATCTTAAAAAATAACCTTACCTCCACTTGATCAAACCGGCTGCTACAAACGGAGGCTTGGCTAACCACTAAAACCTCAGAGTATCTCAGCCACAGAACTCGAAGAGATCTAAGCTAACATTCGGCCCAAGTGCTATCAAGTTGAGAGAAAGAAATTCGGCAAAGGGGTGATGGATGTAGATTCGGCTATTAAATCAAGGGGTAGAGAACAGTGGTTTCGGCCAAAGAGAGGGGAAAGAAAGGTGTGGGGTGTACTTTCGGTTTTGAAGTGAAAAGGAAGGGAAATAGGGAGAGTGAAGGGTTCGGCCACTTGGAAAAAAATGTGAGAGAAGAAGAATAACAAGCTTTGGAGAAAAAGGTTTCGGCAACCAAGGAAATGGGGAACAAAATTCGGCAAGGGAGAGAAGGCAAATGGTGAATGAATAATGAGCACTTCCCCCCCTATTTATACTAAAAGGCCAAGCTCCAACCCCCCAAAAATAATCCTCAAAATTATCCTAAAATACCTCCCTTCCACCCATTCAAAAAGCTTTGAAAAAGTCAAACCTAACTAGCCAAATTCAAAAAAAAGATGACCAAGTCTTCTCCACCTTTTAAGCCTTTCAAACCGTCCATCCACCCCACCAAGATGACGCAAAAACAATGCCCATCTGCTGCTTCCGCGAATTGAACATGAGACCCTTCCTCCTGCAAATGGCGTCACCTTCCAAGCTCTAAAGTGGCGCCTTCCTACCACTTTGCCAAGCCTATCTTTGTGCCATATTTCCACCAAAAATTCTCTTAAGGCCCCCTCTATCCAAACTCCCCTTTTTAGCCCCTAAAACAAAAAAATTTTCTAAGGCAACCTACCACCACCTAGGGTTCTCAGGACCCCTAAAACTTACCCAAACACACACTGAAGTGTGCCAACACCCGAGCTAAGCACCAGAAATCCAACCCCTAAAACCAGGGTGTTACACCGGCTCCTCCTCAAAAGACAAGTCCGCGCTCACCTCAATATCCTCAATCGGTACGATGTGTGATGGATCTGACCGATAGCGCCTAAGCATTGACACATGAAAGACGTCATGAATCTGACTTAATTCTACCGGCAACTCGAGCTGGTAAGCTACTGGTCCCACACGTTTCAACACTGTGTACGGCCGGATGAACCTAGGGCTTAGCTTGCCCTTCCGGCCAAACCTCAGTATCTTCTTCCAAGGTGATACCTTCAAGAAGACCTTATCACCCACTGCATACTCCACATCTCTGCGCTTAAGATCAGCGTAGGATTTCTGCCTGTCCGACGCCTCCTTCAGATGAGCACGAATTACCCTCACCTTATCTTCTGTCTCTGCCACCAACTCTGGACCCAACATCTGACGCTCACCCAGTTCTGTCCAACAGGTAGGAGTACGGCATTTCCGTCCATACAGCGCCTCATACGGTGCCATCTGAATACTCGCTTGATAACTGTTGTTATAAGCGAATTCTGCCAAGGGTAGGTACTCCTCCCAACTACCACGGAAGTCCAAAACACAGCCTCTTAACATATCTTCCAACATCTGGATTACTCTTTCAGATTGTCCATCAGGCTGTGGATGAAAAGCCGTGAAATTTAACTTCGTACCCAACGCCTGATTAAGGCCTTCAAGAATCTCGACGTGAATCGGGGATCTCTATCTGAGGTAATGAACACTGGTACTCCATGCAACCGCACTATCTCAGCTATATACAGTTTGGCTAACCTTTGAAGCGAGTAGTCAACCCTTACCGGTATGAAATAGGCCGATTTAGTTACCCGATCTACTATCACCCATATTGAGTCCTTCTTACTGGGCGTAAGGGGAAGCCCACTTACAAAATCCATCGTAATCCCCTCCCACTTCCACTGTGGGATCTTTACTGGCTGTAACAGCCCTGATGGCAGCTGACGCTCAGCCTTAACTTGCTGGCATGTCAGACACTTGCCCACTAACTCGGTTACTTCTCGCTTCAGACTCGGCCACCAAAACTGCTCCCTTAAATCCCGATACATCTTGCTGCCACCAGGATGCATAGCGTACGGGCTGCTATGTGCTTCTTTAAGGATTCGCTGCCTCAAATCATCATCCTTAGGCATACATACTCTCCCCTGAAAATACAACACTCCATCACTACCCAAGCTGAAACCTTCGGCCTCACCATTCTGTACTTGCAACCTCCGAGTACTCAGAACTTCGTCGGTCAACTGCCTCTCTTTAACCTCATCGATCCAAGACGGTTTTACCCGCAATTCTGCCAGGAGACTACCATCCTCATAGAGACTTAGGTGAGCAAACATTGCTCGCAATTCTGCCACCACTTTACGACTCAAAGCATCAGCGACTACGTTAGCCTTGCCTGGATGGTATTCAATAGAGCAGTCGTAGTCCTTCAGCAACTCAATCCACCTCTGCTGCCTTAGATTTAAATCTTTTTAGGTCAAGAGGTACTTCAGACTTTTGTGATCCGAGTACACCACCAACTTCTCCCCATACAGATAGTGCCTCCAAATCTTCAAGGCAAAAACCACAGCAGTTAATTCTAAATCGTGTGTCGGGTAGTTACCTTCGTGAGGCCTCAACTGCCGTGACGCATACGCGACCACCTTTCCTTCTTGCATCAACACACATCCTAAACCAGTATGCGATGTATCACAATACACAGTGAACTCCTTTCCCGACTCAGGCTGAATCAAGACTGGTGCTTCTGTCAAAAACTTCTTTAGTTTGTCAAAACTCTCTTGCTGCTTCTCAGACCACACAAACGGAACTCTTTTTTCTCAACAACTTGGTCAACGGTGCTACGATTAAGGAGAAATTTTCCACGAATCTTCTGTAATATCCTGCCAACCCCAAAAAACTTTGGATTTCCGTAATCGACTTTGGTGGTTTCCACACCAATACTGCCTCAATCTTACTAGGATCCACCCTGATCCCCTCAACTGAAACAACATGCCCTAAGAAAGTTACCTCCTTAAGCCAGAACTCACACTTGCTGAATTTGGCGTACAACTGTTTCTCCCTTAGAACTTGCAGAACCACATGAAGGTGTGCATCATGCTCTTCCTCAGACTTCGAGTACACCAAAATGTCGTCTATAAACACCACGACGAACCGATCCAGATAGGGTTGGAATACCCGGTTCATTAAGTCCATAAACGCGGCTAGTGCATTCGTCAAACCAAAAGGCATTACCAAAAACTCGTAGTGCCCATACCGAGTACGGAATGCTGTCTTAAGGATATCAGCTTCCTTCACCTTAAGCTGATGATACCCCGATCTGAGGTCGATCTTAGAGAAAATTGATGCACCCTTGAGTTGATCAAACAAATCATCAATCCTCGGCAAAGGATACCGGTTCTTTATTGTCAACTTGTTCAGCTGTCGATAGTCTATGCACATCCTCATTGTTCCATCCTTCTTCTTGACAAAAAGCACTGGAGCTCCCCAAGGCGATACACTCGGTCGGATGAAGCCTCTATCCAACAACTCCTGGATCTGAGCCTTCAACTCCACTAATTCCTTCGGTGCCATCCGATACGGAGCTATAGATACTGGCGCGGTTTCGGGTAACAAATCTATACCAAACTCAACCTCACGATTAGGAGGTAGACCCGGGAGTTCTTTTGGAAACACATCAACATACTCCCTTACAGTCCGCACATCTTTCACAGCTGTATCCTTAGCTTCCAAAGCACGAACATGCACCACATATGCCTCACAACCCTTCCTAACCATCCTTTCCGCCTTCAATGCTGAAACCAGATTAGATAGGTAATCTCTCCTCTTACCTATCATCACCACCTCATCTCCTTCCACGGTCTTTAACACCATGCGCTTAGCTGCGCAATTCAGGCTAGCTTGGTACTTTACTAGCCAATCCATCCCGAGAATCAGATCGAACTCCCTAAACAGTAGTTCCATCAAGTCAGCCAAGAACACGACCCCTTGGAGTTCTAGGGGTACGTCCCTATAGAGTTTACTTACTTCTACAGAGTGACCTAGAGGGCTTAATACAGTCATCTTCTTAGAAGTAAGCTCAAAGTCTAAGTTCAGAGTTTCCACTACGCTACTAGCAATGTATGAGTGAGTCGAGCCAACATCAATCAAGGTGCTATAGGGTACTCCAAAGATCAAAAACATACCAGTTATGATGTCTGGTGCGTCGCTCTCCTCTTGACGCCTCGCAGCATAGACCAAACCAGGTTGCCTAGCCTCAGTACCACCGGTACCTCCACTCGATGTCCCACGACCTCTGCCAGTACCATTACCTCCCCTACCTGCACCACGACCTCTCGGTGGCTGCTGATTATCCCTCCTATTCAGTGGACGTTCCTGACCCTCAGACCTTAGCCTCGCTGCCTTTTTCGGACAGTCCCTAACTCGATGTGTCACGGACCCACATTCGAAACATCCCCGATTATCTTTCCAACACTCCCCCGTGTGAGACTTTCCACACCGAGCACACCGTGGTGGCCATTGAGTATTAGTAGCAGCAGCAGGCCTAGCAGCTTGATCTGACCCACCATACCTTGTCCTCTTCTGCTGATTCCCAGAAAACCTTGAAGATCCGGAGCTCCTCTTATTCCAGCTCCTATCCTGATTCCGTCTAAAAGACTGTCTTACCCCTTCAGCAACTTTAGCCTTCTCTACGAGGACAGCGAACTCCCGTTCCTGTTGCGAAGCTATCATCATCCTCAGCTCATCCCGCAGCCCATCCTCGAATCTGACACAGCGTTCATACTCAGTACTCACAATACCACGAGCATACCTACTCAATCGGAGAAATTCCGCCTCATACTCTGCCACTGTCTTATTACCCTGAACCAAGTTCAAGAAAGCCTTCCGTTGCGCATCCACGTAGCTAGCTCCTATATATTTCCTTTGGTAGGCTGCCCTAAAGAATTCCCATGTGAGATCATCCGCTGTTGCTCCGTCCCTTACGGTGAGCCACCACTGGTATAACTCATCCGGAAGTAGAGAGATTATACCCTTCAGTTTTTCTTCAGCTGAAAAATCCAGGTCATCCATGATCCTCTCAGTCGATTCCAGCCAATACTCCGCCGTACTGGGTGCTACACCTGATACACCCCGAAATATCTCCGCTCCATTCGCTCGGAGTCGCTCAGGTATAGATTTCGGAGCTCCCGTACCTTTACCTGCCTCAGCCATCATCTCTAAAACTCGCAGCATAGCCTGCGATACTAACTCGCCCCCCGTCTGATCCTGTCGTCCAACACCAAAAGTTGGGGGTGGTGGTGGAGGTGGTATCTCATTATCAGATCCCTGGCCGACCTAACGGGTTCTGACATAGCCATTCGGCCTCTACCGTGTCCACGACGGCCATGACCTCTAGAACTCATCCCTTATCGCGCGATCTGTCTTAAAAAGTTTTCTGAGTTAGTCATTATTCCACTGATTACCAGCGAAGAAATTTTATGAACGGAGTTTAAAAGTTGTTCTTTCGATCTAACAAGTTTCAAATCTTCTATCGTAATTCAAAGATACACATTCACTTATTCCATCACCTTTTTGTCCCATTCCTAACCCCGGGGGTAATTTCGTCATTTACCCTACAGGGGTATTTTGGTAAAAAACCAGGGTAAATTTGTAATGTTTCAATAATTCCGAGGTATTTCAAAAATTGCAAAACCTTGAGGGTTCTTTTTGGAAATTTGTTCTCCAATTTGGTAGTGTTGCAAAAATTCTGAAAACCGAGGTTATTTTGGTAATTTTGTAAGCTAGGGGCGATTTTGTAAATTTCCAAAATCATGGCATTTTTGATATTTGCAAATTAAGGGTTTTGGGTATGCTTGTAAAATAAGAAAAATTTGTTGAATTTGGGGGTAGCTTAGAAATTTCTGAAATCAAGGGCATTTTTGTAATCTTACCACTAGGGTATTTTTGTAATTTTACCACTAGGGGTATTTTTGAAATTTCCATAAATCAAAATTTTTCTGAAATTTTTTTTTTTTGTAACATAATGCTCACAAGTTTAAGGGAAATTTTTAAAAGTTTTAAAACTAGAGTTTTTATAAAAATACGGCTAGTTCCCTTTCGGGTTTTAGTAATTGGGTTTAGCCTATGAACAAGTCCTCACGGTTAGGGTGAACCGAAGCTACGCACCAGATAGGATTCCTGCGAAGAGTAGGTGAGTCGCTAGGACTGCTTAAATACCAAGCTCCTCCGGATCCAATCCTAGACATGCGCACAAGGGTTACCACATCCTAACTCGGCGACTTAGTCATAGGTTTGTTTAATTAGGCAATTAAAGATCTTATGCGATTGTTGGGGTAAACTAGTCCTAGGGTTCACATACCTTTCATACTATCTACGTTCCATTTCTACCCCTTTTTCAGATAATCATTCACAAAGAGGTTAGAAATATTTACCCGAGCAGATTGGTGCCGGAGACTCGATGCCATGTTGTTCAAAACAAAACCATTTTCATAATGTTTCACAAAGGCCTATCAAGAAAACATTTTTGGGCCTTGGGCCCCCACAGCCGAGTTTTGAACCGGGCTCTGATACCACATATGTAACACCCCATACCCGGCCCACGAGCCTTGACCGGATCTGGTATGTCACGGAGTAAAAACGTTTTGAATGATTTTGGATTAACAGTGGAAATCTGAAGATATTGTTGAAGTTATAAAATGGTGTCTATTAAAACTCAGGTGGGATTGATTTTTTTTTAAAAAAAAAAAACATGGTCGAGTTGAAACCTTTGGAAACATTGGATCGTTTTAAATTTTTAGAAACATCGGAGTTATTGTGAACTTGGTAAATTTTTGCTACCCGATGGTAACATCTTTGAAAACGCGTACGAGTACTTATTTTGAAAACGTTACTCTTAACCGATTTGCTTAACAGTTTATAAGTTCATTAGTAATAATAGAAATAAAGTAAAAGCAACTACTTAAACATACGAATAATAATAATAAGCGGCCATATTACAACCCAATCGAAATTTAGCAAATAGTAAACTTAACGGTACGAAATAGAATTTCAAAACCGAGGAACAAGCATGGCCGCCTCGAGTCCTCTCCGGCTCCATCTCCGCGATCTATTCCCCTGCAAAAAGATATGGGAAGGGGTGAGTCACCAAGACTCAGTGTATAATTCCCCAACCCAAAAATGCACCTCATACACAAGATATTAGTAAGACATGCAAATATGCAACCCGAGCTAGCCATCCATACTCCTTTTTCTACCCCGTGTGGTACCAAACCACTGGTGGTGCCAAACCACTGGTGACCGAAGTCACAAATATCAAATGATAGGGCCAACCCATCGTGTGGTACCAAACCACTGATGACCATATGTCACAATATCAACATGTGGTACCAAACCACTGGTGGTGACAAACCACTGGTGACCGAAGTCACAAATATCAATATGTGGTGCCAAACCACTGGTGGTGCCAAACCACTGGGACTTAGTCACAAATTATATCATCGGTGTGGTCAAAACCACTAGTGGTGCCAAACCACTGGTGACCGAAGTCACAAATATCAAATGATGGGGCCAACCCATCGTGTGGTACCAAACCACTGGTGACAGTCCATAGAGATCATCTCCCTCCTCTCATCAATCCCACCATCATCGTGCTCACATAACAAGTATCATGATCCCATATATCATACATTCATATATAGCATAGCATTTAACAGCATATGATGGCGTACACAACATACAACATAGATCAAGTAACAGGGAACTTACCCGAAATCCAAGCTTATGCCCACAAGGCATAGTTACTACATGAGAGGTTATAAAGCAATATAATAGGTAGACTATGCTAATAAAGTGTGTAAGAGTTTACACACCTATTTAATCGGAGATCTAAAGAGAAATCCCGAATCTATCCGATATCACAAAAGTCTCGAACCGTATTCCCGTATTGTTCCTATATTCGGCCATTATAGGTTAGTATTCAAAAGCCCTATTCGGCTAACTAGGAATCCCAAAAAGAAGTGGCCCCAAAAATAGCACTTTACCCTAAACCGATTTGGTCACCAGCCAAATTCCGAAGGTTCACTGCATTCGGCTATAGCCTTCCCTGCAATTGATTACCACCTCATTTTAGTCTAAAGGCCCTTCGGCCATAAGAATAAATCCCGAATCAAAAAGGGGATTAATGCCTCCTTACCTTGATGATGGATTCAGCTCCTCCCCACCACCGATCGGCACCCTTTTGTGATGGTAAAGATTTCAGCTCCCTCCAAGGAACAAGACTAGAGTTTTAGTACTTAGATCCAACATAGAAAAAGGATAAAAGAGAAGTGGGTTTCGGCATTACCCACATTAATCAAGTCAAGAAAACGAACAAGTAGTTCCCTTACCAGAGCTTCGACTATGCTCCATAAGGATGAGTAGATTCGGCATTTGCTAAAAAGGGGACTAGATTTAGTGAGAAAAGAAAAGAAAAAGAATACGGCCAAGGATATTCGGCCAATGTGACAATTGAGAGGAAGAAATGATAAGGAAATTTCGGCCTAGAGCAAGAATGATAGGAGTAAAAGATGAACAATGTGGCTTTGGTTTGGAATAACAAGGGAAAGAGATGAGAGTAACATGAGCTAGCCAAAGCACTCCCTAGAACTCCTTCAAAACCGAAATTCAAGCCCCCAAAGTCCCTAATTCGGCCATGCACAAATTGGAAAGAAAAGAAGAATAATTCCAAAGAATTTCGGCACCTCCTTGTACACTCAAAACTGATTGTGGATGCTCCTAAGGTGTCCTACATTCGGTCAAGACCGTTTGGAAAGAAAGAAAACCAAATATGAATTTCGGCCATGCTTTTTGCTCTACCCAAGGCCGACCATGCTCCCCTAAGCATGTTTCAAAACCGCCCAAGAAGCCCCTAGGAATACCACATTCGGCCATCACCCCATAAGGTGATAATTCAATATTAAAACATCACCCATAAACAACAATATTATTAATCATCACCCATACACAAACAATAATTAATAAATTGTTCCATCCCCTTAATCCCTTCCTTCCATAAATAAATAAAACAACCTAAAATAAATAAAACTAGCCCATACTCCATCACAAATTAAAAATAACAGCAGCCATCAATATCTCCATGCATTCACGTGATCATGCACAGGCCACAATTCACGCCAGAAAGGAGAAAAATAAAAATCCCCCTGATGCTGCCTCCAGGTCTCGAACCCGAGACCTGGAGAGAACTCCCCAAGCCTCCAGCCATTCTGCCACTGCGCCTTTGATGACATAAACGCATCAAAATTTTCTTTTAAGCTTTCGATCCTTGGCTCCTGCACGCATTAATGCCAAACGCAAAAATAAAACACTCATGCGCCTCCATCAGGACTCGAACGCGAGACCTCGTTGCCGCAGCCCTCCTAAAGCGCCCCTAGCCACTCGGCCAAGGCGTCTTTTGTGACATCAACTTGTCACAATATCTTTTAAACACTCCCTCGTTTCAACGCCAAAAACAAAATAAACCCCCTTTTACTCCCAGCGTGACTCGAACTTGAGTCCAACACCCCCAGGCCCTTAAGTGGCGCTCCCAAGCCACTTGGCCAGGCCGACCTTCATACCATAACCTCGCTGAAAGTATTTTTAAATCCTCCTTCACCTAGCTTTCCTTCAACGCTAAAAATAAAAACTTCCCAACGAAATTCCTGGGGTTCGAACCCCTGTTCTGCCGCACCTTCTAGCTCCCTAGGCAGCACCCTAACCACTCCACCAGCCATTTCCTTGTGCCATGCTTCGCACCAACAATTATTTAAAGCTGCCTTACTAAACTTTTTCCTCTTAAAAGCTAAAAAGAAATTTTTAAAACCTAAGTCAGACCTAACCCGGGGTTAGGACTAGACCACCACACATGCATTCTTCAAGCAATCATACGAAAATAATTAAATTGCAACGACCCCTAATTCGGGATGTTACAGTCCTTATTAACATAAATGTTAATTTACAAAGTATCAAAGTTATACACTTGATTCACTTTCATATAACCACTTAGTCTTTTTCACACATTATTTAGTTTTTATAAATTTTACAATTCAATTATTTTTACAATAATTTCCTTACACTTAACACTTTTACTTTGTAATTGAATTTGTTGATCCAAGCTTTATTTGACAAAATCATTTTAATATAACAAATATTGTGTTCTAATAAAAATCATTTTAAACAATACTTGGCAAAAAAAAAAAGTACTTCAAATCATATCTAAAATACCAAAATGTTAAATTTATACTTAGAAAAATTTTCAAGGTCAAGTTAATTAAAAATAATACTTCAAACATTTTCAAGCAAGTTAAAAATATATCGATACTTTTTGCGAGTTATCAATAAATTTCTAAAAGTCGCCAAAACAGGCTATTGACATGCAAATGAGTTACCAAGTATCAATATTGTAACATCCTAAAATTTGAATTTTTATGTTGCATTATTTTGGTGCTCAGCTAATTTAATTATTCTATGTGAGTGTTATAATAGTCCTAAGAAGGTTCGGGATTTATTTGGATTTGGTATAATTTTTGGAAATTAGTACTTTAATGAAGTGGAACAAGTGACCTTGTAGCTTAAGGTAATTAAGTGGTAAAAAGATAGCATAAATGAGCCATTGGTTAGGAGGATATGCGCCATATGTATGGTCTTGAGGGGAGAGGTTCGAATCCCATGGCATGCATTTTTGTGACTTAAATTTTTGCACTCATCTAGCATGTGTCGGCCAAGCTTTATTTTTGGAAAGTTGGACTTTTAGTTTATGGCAAGGTGGCTAATAGATTAAGGTAAGAATTGAACTTAAGGAAGGGAATCACGAGAATATGGTATGTAGGGGGAACACAAGGCACATTATAGGGAATATGTTTTGGAAAATTTGGAATGGCCAAACTTTGACCTTGTGTCCATGAACTTGGACGGTACTAGGGGCTAGGGGGTGGCCGAAATTTTGAAGGCTTTGGTAAGGTTGTGGTAGTTAGTTGGTCATTCTCATTTTGGTCATTTTTGTGTTTCTCTCAAAACATTTTTCTTTCCCTCTTTCCTCTCCCTAGCCGAATGCACATTGAGCATTAGGTAAGCATCTTTTGTTTTCTTTTTGGTCATTCCATTTTGACCATTTCTCTCTTAATTTTTCCTATTCTTTCAAACCATTTCCCCTAGTGCCGAAAACACCAAAACTTTGGAAGGCCATCTTCTCTTTTCTTTTCTTCCTCCATTGCCGAATGCTCTCTAGCCTCAAGCCCTTCTCTTTGTTCATCTTCCAATCTCAAAATGAACCAAAACCGAAACACCTAATTGTCCTATACCTTTATTTCATCTCCTTATTCTTACAAAAAAAAAAAATCTATCCAACATTTCTCCCTTTTTATTTTCACCTTGGCCGAATGTTGCTAGCACCATCTTCTTCATTTTTTTTCTTCTTAGTCGAATCTTCCACCACACTTATCTTATTTTCAAATCATTTCATTTTTTTCTTCTCACACTTTGATCACTCGAAACTTAGTGGAAGGCCAAAACTCGGAGTGTCTGAAATCATCGTGAATCGCTAGGATTCGGTCCAAAGTTTTAAGGGACGCTATCGCTTGATTTTCATCCTTTGAATGTAAGGATTTCGTGGTAAGCCGATTTCGTTTCTTAAAAACCAATCGTCTTAATTTCCGAAATATTAGTTGGACTAATATTCTTTTGTCAATGGAGGCAAACAAGATAGGTTCAAAAAGAGTGGTGAATAGTGATCGAAAGATGGGCGGATTCGCAATCCCCTCTAGATTCAAACGAAGGGCTATTTCGGCAATCCGAGATTTTCCACCGGGTTGTGGACCCTCATCCGGGGAGAATCAATTATTCGAAGTTGTTCGTAGTTCGGATCCATTAGCTGTTCGAGGTTTTCCAACGGGTTGTGGACCGTCAACCGAGGAAAATCGACAAATCATAGTTATTCGCAATTTCGAGGGTAAATCTTAGATCGTTTCTTTAAAATAGCTCTATTAGATCGCGTTTATTTTTCTCATCAAGCGTTAAATATTCTAGGTGCTAACGACCAAGAAAGTGTAGTGCTCACTGTAATCAGGTGTGTAAATCTTGCACCGTATCTCATGGGTTAGATGACTATATCGTAGTAATTGTGGGATTAAATCACAAGTTAGTGAAATCGAGCAAAAAGGTATATTTATCACTCAAATGGTAAAAACTATGAAATCGATATTAAGACCGTGAAAATTATGAAATTTACCCTTAATGGGCTAAATCGATAAATGTGACTAAATGGGCCTTATGTGATATGTGATAAATGGGCTATATGTGATACTTAATAAGTGGGCCATAAGTGATATGTGATAAATGGGCTATATGTGATATTTGATAAATAGGCCAAGTGTGATATGAGTTTTTATAGGCCAAAATGTGTAATGGGCCAGTTTGTAATAATTTGAATAATGGGCCTTATGTTGGAATAATTATATGAATGGATTGTTATGCATATTATATACATGACTGCATGGGTTTGGGCCTTTTGACGAAGAGAAGTTCTAGTAGCTTTGCTACAAAATTCTGATGGCTTCGTGCCCAGTTTAATATATGGCTTTGTGCCTAGTTTAATTGATGGCTTCGTGCCCAGTTTAATATATGGCTTTGTGCCCAGTTTAATTGATGGCTTCGTGCCCAGATTAATATATGGCTTCGTGCCAAGTATGGTGTGTTAGTGGGGTGGGTGACTAAAGCTCCCTACAGGTGTGCTGGTTGGTACGGGTGGTGTGTAGCGGATGGAAATTTAGGTTTGGTTTTGGGAATTGCATATGACATGCATTTTATTCATGTTAAATTGTTATATTTGTAATGGGCTTAGGCCCAAATAAATGCTTATATGGTTTTGGCCCAGTGGACTATGGTAAGTGAGTTACACACTGAGTTTTAAGTAACTCACCCCGTTTTCTTTACCCCTTTTCAGGTAATGATCAGTAAAGGAGGCTTGGGCCGGGTACGACTCAATGGAGGCCATACTACGAATAATGGGTTAATTAAACTTCGGATGTCTTTTAAGTACTTTTTAATATATGCTTTTAAGTTGTGATGTAATAAGGCCTCTGGTTAAATTTTTATGGATGTTTTACTTGTGGATGGATTTTATATTTCATTTTAAATACTCAAATGAGGTTTCTTCTCTAAAATAGAAATAAACGTTTTTCTTAAATAAACATACGAAAAGGATTTCATCCTTAGTTATTTTTAACTCGGGAAAATTTTCTATAACAACTCTTATAAAAATCTCGTTTTCAAAATTTCTTTCGAACTCTTTTACATTTCTCGGATTACTGAATCAATTATTTTTCTTCTCTAAGTTTCACTTTATAAACTCTTACGTCTTAAATTATTTAACAATCAACCTCGGTTTTCAATAAACACCTTTTCAAAATCTTTATTTTAAAATTCGTTTTTCTACAAACCTTTAAAAGACTTTACATATGATTATTTCGTGTGACATGTCAAATCTGGTCTTAATGCATAGACCGGGTTTGGGGTGTTACAGATATGGTGTCAATACTTTTTTGTTTGGTATTGATAAATTTTAAAACAGTATCAATTTTGGTGTACTTTTATTGCTACATTTTTAGTATCAATACGAAATTAGCATTTTGTCGTTTTGAGGTATTCATTAAGTATCGATTCGGTATTAATACATTTTATTTGGTACCGATAATTTTCGCTTGGTATCGATTTTATTAGTTTAACGATTATTGAATCAAGACATTAAATGCTAAAATTATCGATACTTTTTCAAAAAGTATTGATACCTTTTGTTGTAGGTGAATTAAATGAATTAGTATTTTCATTCCAACGACTCTATTAACTTTCACAACAACCACAACGGTTGGAAATTAATTAGAGGATATAAATATCATCTTTCAAAGGTCCCACAAAAAGAATAAAAGCCAAAAAGATCAATCAAACAACCTTTGTGCTCAATTTTTCTATATTTTACTTACATATACTTGTGAGCTTCATTGTTATTTTATCAACTCAAGTGTTCTTTGTAATTGTGCTTAATTGACAAACATTTTGATCTTGTAAGGGTTATTTTTTTTGTCTGCTTATTTCTATTTTTTAGAGGATTTGTGTTTTAAGACTTGAGTAAAAAGCTAAGGTTAAGGTAGTGGAATAGGGAATTGTGTTCGAATCACTATATATTGTTGTGTTCATTGTTTCTATTTATTTTCATTTCTTCCACTAAAATTTTAAAACGGCCAATTTACCCCCTCTTAGCAATTTTGAGTTGAAAGCTAGTCTTTTTTAGACGGTTTAACAACCAAAGAGATCTTTGAGGAAGCTTAACAATCAATAACTCAATCTAAACAAAGACGTTTACTTTCGAGTTAGTTTTTCTTGGAGAATCTGGATTTATATCCAAGCTTTCTTACTTTAATGGTGTTAACTATTCTTATTGAAAGATAAGGATGATGTTGTTCATCCAAGTAAATGATCTTGTTGAAAGATAACACCAAGGATTGTGTTAACTATTCTTATTGAAAGATAAGGATGAGACATCATCATGGATGGTCCTTTCATATCACTCAAACAAGAAGAGCTGTTAGTTCTAAAGAGCAAGAAGGAATGGAACGAGAAAGAAAGGATAAGCATTCAACTTAATGTTAAGATAATGCACACTTTATTTTGTGCACTTGGTCCGGACAAATACAATAGAGAGTCATCATGCTCAAATGCCAAGGAAATTTGAGACAAGTTAGAGGTCACTCATGAAGGAACAAGTAAAGAAATTTAAAATCGGAATTATCACTCTCAATTATGAAACATTCAAGATGAATTTAGAAGAGAATATCAAGAAGATGTTCGATCGTTTCACCATCATCATCAACGGTTTAAAGTGTTATGGAGAAATTTACCCAAATGAAAAGCTGGTAAGGAAGATACTTCGGAGCTTACCTAAATCTTGGGAAGCCAAAGTGACTACAAATAAAGAGACGGGATTTAGAAATATCAACTTTAGATGAGCTCATCAATTTTTTGCTTACACGTTAGATGAGACTCAACGAAGGGGCTGAAGAAGAAAAAAGTTGGTGTTTCTCTTAAATCCACCACAAATGAAAATAGTGGATCAAGTGAAAATGTGGGTGAAGATAAAGATATCACCATGTTTGATAAGAGATTCAAGATGTTCATGAAGTCCAGAAGATTTTAAAAGGAGGGATTGAAGCTAAAATCCACCAATGAGAAAGATCCCATTATTTGTTATGAGTGCAAAAAATCAAGACATATCAAGCTTGATTGTCTCCAATGAAAGAAGAAGGGATCAAGCAAACAAAAGCTTAAGTCCAATATGGCTACTTGGAGTGATGAGAATTCTTCGATTAAAAAGATCAAGAAGTAGTCAATCTTTGCGTTATGACCATTGATAACTCTAAGGTAACTTCTAACTTGTCTAATTCAATTTCTTATTCATTTGATGAGTTATAAGATGCCTACAATGAGTTGGGATTGGAATTTAAAGTCATGGTTTCAAAACATAAGAAAAATATTTCAAAATTGAAAGATGAAAAAGATTTGCTTTCCAAAACCAGTCATGAACTTGAAGAGAAAGTAAACAAAATACAAGAAATTATTAATGATTTTGAGAAGAAGAATTTAGACGTGCATAATTTACTCTTAAAAGGTCATGAAGATAATGAAAAACAGCTTGAGTTGCTTAAGTATGAAAAGCTCACTTTATTAAAGATTTTTGAACAAGATTTGAAAAAAGAGAAAATTTCAAACATAATTTTATTAAAAATGGCTTTAATTACCATAAACATAAAATTCCTTTTAAAACTTATAAAGGAAAACTAGTTAGAAGTATATGGGTCTCTAAAGGACTCTTTATTGCTAAATATAAGGATATCCTTTCTAAATGGATACTTAAAAGGACTAAAATATTGAAAATTAATGCTTATGGACCTAAAAAAATTTGGATACCAAAAATAAAAATTAATTATATTTTTGTAGGATAAGGAGCGTTGTTTTAAGGTGGACAAATCAAGCAAAAACTTATGGTACATTGATAGTGGATGCTCAAGGTACATGATTGTTGACGAACAATTTTATCGAATTAAAGTAAAAAGTGGAGAAGTTACATTTGGTGACAACTCTAAAGGGCTTATTGGAGGAATCGGTTTTATTGGGAAAAACTCTTCAATCTTTATTGAAAATGTCTTGTATATTAACAGTCTTAAGCATAATCTATCAAGTATTAGTCAATTATGTGATAAAGGTGTCAATCTCATCTTTGAATCAAATGTATGTATAGTAATTGATATTGTGTCTAATAAGATTATGATTGTAAGACATAAAATAGAAAATATTTACATGGTGCATTTAGATGATATGCATTACTCAAATATATGCCTTATTATTAAAAATAAAAATAATTCTTTATTATGGCATAGAAAATTAGGGTATGCTAGCATAAGCATATTGCATAAATTAACAAAAAATAACTTACTAAGAGGTTTGCCAAAACTTGATTTTAATTTAGATAAAGTTTGTGATGCATATTTTAAAGACAAACATTAAAGAGTTTCTTTTAAACCTATAAATGATGTATCATATAATAGAGTTTTTTAATTAATTCACATTGATTTTTTTTGGACCAAATAGGATTACTAGCTTGGTGGAAAACTATACGTTTTTGTGCTTGTAAATGATTAATCTAGATTTATTTGAGTTCTTTTCATAAGTACTAAAGATGAAGTTGGAAAAATTCATTTCATTTAAAAAAATTAATCAAAATGAAAAAGGGTATTCTATCACTAATGTTAGAAGTGATCATGAAATTGAATTTCAAAATCTTAGTTTTGAAAGCTTTTATAACTCAAATGAGATTAGCCATAATTTTTCAGCACATGAAACCCTTCAACAAAATTGAGTTGTTGAGAGGAAAAGTAGGACTTTATAAGAAATGGCTAGAACCATGAGATTAGGCCTATTTTAAAGAAAACTCCATATAAACTTTTTAAAAACAAAAGCTTAATATTAGTTATTTTCATTTTTTTTGGATGCAAATGCTTTGTTTTTAATAATGAAAAAGATTGATAAATTTTATGTAAAAAGTGGTGAAGAAATTTTTCTTGATTATTCTTTAAATTCTAAAGCTTATATAGATTTTTTAATAAAAGAGCTTTAATAGTTGAAGAATCCATACATGTTTTCGATGATGCTAACCTTTTCTCTAGAAAAGATACGTGTATTGATGATGATGATGTAAAAATATTAAATAATGATGATAAGGATGATCATTCATCAAATAAGAAGATTTAATAACAAACACAATAAGCTCTAAAGGAGCTCACCATAGAGGAAAGAGAAGTCAATCATCTAAGAAAGTAAAATTATGTGAATGATGGTAAGATTTTGGGAGTTCCATCCAAAGGGTTAACTACTAGATCTTCTCTTAGAAATACATATAATTATGTTGCATTTATCTCATGCAGTGAGCCTAAATGTAACACCCCAAACCCGGCCCATGCATTTCGACCGGATCTGGCGTGTCACGACTTGTACCTTGAAAACTTCTGCTTTGTTGGTTTTGGAAGTCGTAAGTTAATTAGACATAATTTAAACAAATAGATGACATTTTAAAAATAAACTCCTTATTATTATTATTATTATTATTATTAAGTATAAATAAACTTTGTCATAAATTCATCAATTTCAAAACATTGAAATCTACTTTGTTGAATAAAAACTAGGGGCCTTATTACATAAATATTCCCAAAATAAAAATAAAATAAACTTAAAGAAATCCCAAAAATAACTTGTAGAAATAAAAACTTGATGGCCCCTCGAGTCCATCTCGGCTCCCATGTCCACGATCTACTGCTCATCTAGAGGAGTAGAGAAAAAGGAAAGCGTGAGTCACCAAGACTCAGTGTATAAATCTCAAAGCACACAACGACCTGAGCTCACAAACACATTATGGACCCTGGCTCATACATAAAGGTATCAATCATAAACATATATCAAATAATAAAGGATGAATAATAACCCAACCCATCCTAGGTTTCCATCCTCTACACACCAACCCGTACCAACCATCACACCTTGGGGATTTCTACAATCAACCCTCCATCCGCTACACACCATAACGACAACCATACTGCCTATTCCTGTTATTGAGGAATCATTAAACGTGGCATAGCCACCGATCACTATGTGACCTAACATTTACTTTTGTGGGATTTCTACCACCGATCACCAAGTGACCTATCATGCACTTCCCCTTCAATATCATAATTCCCCCCCCATGCATACATACATAAAGAAAACATCATGCAGACTTACATATATTTCGATACACATAGAGAGTTCTATGTTTACGTACCTGGCATCCTTACCTAACCCATTTAGGGTTCCATTTGACTGTCTATACAGCCTCTTTCCGGCTTTTTAGCCCATAACATATATATATAGACATACATACAGGATTAATAGTGTGTTAGAGATCTACACACCTGATTATCGATAAAACAATGCTTTCTATGTTGACGCTATCCTTAGTCGACACAACTGCTATCTACCTAAGGTGTTGTTCAGAAGCCGGTCCACAACCAAGTGGCCAATCTCGAACGGCAGATACCACTCATTTCTTAAACTTAAGGATTCTCTCCTTTGCCTGATCCATATTGAATTCCATCACAAGTCCTTGTCAGAACTACTATCATAATTTATGATCGTTAATCCTCATCATAAAGTTAAGATCTTGCATATAATGAACGAATCTAGTAAAAATCTAGGGAAAATCTTCTTACCTTAAAATCCTGAAATTGAAGACTAGTGATTTTCGGCTTTTAGATCTAGACGACCAAGTTTCCTTCAAATCCCAGAGTGCCGCCCAACATGGAACCATTAAACTATTAGCTTTTTGGCTTTTGCCTTTCAAGAACCGAAATAGAACGTGAGAAACTAACAGGAGTCGACACTTACCTTAACACAGGGATTCGGCTAGCACTAGAGAGAAGATTCGGCAATGCCAAAGAAAAAGATTTAAATGCCGGAAGAATAGAACTAGTTCTCAAATAGGATGAATAAAGAAAAACTATGGAGATTTCGGCTTTTTAGAGAAATCGGCTCAAGGGGAAAAAGAATGGAGATGAGGTTTCGGCTTTTGAAGAAATTGAAGAAAAGAAATTGGAAAGGAAGAGGCTAAGAATTTCGGCACAAAGAGTGAAGAGAGAATTAGGGTTTAAATGCTAGAATCAAGGAGCTATCCCCCCTATTTATAGGAATTTCGGCACCTCCTGTATAAAACCGAAAACACCCTTCCTAATTAATTAAAATTCAAGCTAAATGAAAGGGAAAATTTGGCACCCCTTTGCCATGCAGTAGCCGATTTCTTTACTCCTCTAAATGGTGGATTTTCGGCCATCACCTTCCTTGTAGATAGGCTCCTATCTTTTCTCCTTTTTATCTTCTAAATTATCAATTATAAAATCCATATAAATCCTCCTATTTTTGAGCCTTGTAGCCGTCCACTTCATTAAACCCTAATGCCGAAATTTAACTCACTTAAATTAAAATATTTGGACTCCATAAAACTTAAATTTTGGGCCCCTAACTCCTTGTGTGTGGCGTCACTCCTTGCTCCATTTTAAGTGCCGAAAATGGCCCAAAAACATGGGCTCCTTGCGGCCAAAACTTGGGCCTCTTTAATTGTTAATGGCGCCACCTTCTAATTCCCTTACAGTGCCACCTATTGTTGGGCCACAAGCCCATGTTGGTATTTTAAACATAATTACCACCTTTTAACTCTATAATGCCCAATCTAATAATTTAACCAAGGCCTTTGCCTAATCCTGAGCCCAATTTGGACCCCTATCACTTAAATTAACATATTAAACCTATCCCTGCACTAAATGCATAGGCCCATAAATTTAGGATGTTACACTAAAAATGTCAAAGAAACATTAAATAATGAATATTGGATATTGGATATGCAAGATGAATTAACTCAATTTGAAAGAAGTAATGTATGAATCCTTGTAGAAAGATCTTGTAAAAAATCTATTATAGATATTAAATGGATTTTTAAGAATAAGCTAGACGAGAGTGGAAATATAGTGAGTGTAATAGCCAATTTTGGCCCAAAAGAAAAACAAAAATGTAACACCCCGAACCTGGCCCAAACATTATGACCGAATTTGGTTTGTTACGGAGAAAACTTTTTGAAACCCATTTTAAAACCAATTTAAGATTTTTTTTTTTTGAAAACTTCTCGTTTTTGGTTATCTTGCTAAAACCATACTTAGATTTAATTTGGAAATTTAATAAGTCAAGTTATTATACAAATTTCAAATGTACCCGATGGCACGATAAAATATTTTCGCGATTAACATTTTTGAAAACATGAGAACTTAATTAATATTGAGAAATATTTTAAAACAAATTGTTCCAAACATAAAATAAAAATAAAATCCTTAGGCCTTATTACATCCAAAATAATAATAAACCAATAAAATAAAATAGCTAAGTTAAAGTTCAATTAATTCACATCCATTGCATGGCCACCTCGAGTCCCTCCGGCTCCATATCCGCAATCTAAGTATCACCTGAAAAATAAAGGAGAAGGTGAGTCACCAAGACTCAGTATGTAACCCTTCCCCCGGTTTAAACCAATTTCATACACAAATTATAACAATCATCATGCACAAGGTAGTGTACCCAACCTAACCAACCAAACGCCTCTGTCTACCCCGTTGTGGTACCAAACCACTGGTGGTGCCAAACCACTGGTGACATATAGTCACAGATGTGATGCCAAATCACTGGAGGTGCCAAACCTCTGGTGTCCATAGACACAATCGATTGATGGGGCCAACCCATCGTGTGATGCCAAATCACTGGCGTCAATCCCTTATATAACATGTGGGGCCAACCCACTGTGGTACTAAGCCACTGGGACGAGACGCAATGAGGTACCAAACCTCTGGAGGTACCAAACCTCTGGTGACCGTAGTCACAGTGTGTTACCAAACACTGGTGCCCGTCGGCACAATAATACTGCCTCCTCCACTCATTAATCCCACATCAGTCATATATGCATATCATGTATCAATACATCATGCTTACCAAAAGCATCAATAACACATTCATATTAACAGGTACTTACCTGAATCACCACTCATACCGTTATGGTATTAACCCGATGCTACACAAATCAAAGTTAGCATACATAGCACTCAGCGCATTTAAAGAGTTATACGTGTGTATGTACACACCTGTCACCACTGAATAGTCTAATCCCAAAAGGAGAAGTCGGCCACCTTAGATCCACTAGCCCCTATATTCGGCCAAAATAGTGTTAGTGATATGGGCCATTCGGCCAAACCAAATAATTCTTTTAGGGTTATTGCTTGAACCCGAATCTTTACCTTTATTCCTTCGGTTACTAACCACAGTACTCAATTTCCAGAATCTGCTTAATCAATTACCACTGATTAGTAAATAAGACTAATAGCCTTCGAATGTCAAAATGAAGAGATTAATCTTACCACTTTACTACCAAAATCGATTGCTAGAGATTAGGGCTTGGGTTGACTGCTTCACGATCTTGGGGTACCTAGCAGAGATCAATTCCCGAAAGCATTTAGAAGCCTTGATTACCATTGCCGAAATCGGCACTTATCCCCCCTTAATAGAAATCGACACAAACACAGAGGAGAAGAAAGATGGCATTCGGCCATTCCTACCTACCTTATGAACCGATTGGAGATGAGTTTAGAGAAGATTACCCTTGCTTGAATATTCGGCCAAGAGGAAAATAATGAGGAGAAAAGGGTGTTAGAGTTTCAGCAACAAGGAGTGGAGGTTCGGTCAACAAAGAAATAAAGAAAAGGGAATTTGAATGTGGGGTTTCAGTAAAAAGAAGTAGAGAGGGAATTCGGCTATTGCCAAAGAAGCAAAATAAAAGATGAAAGAATGCTTTGAAGAGAGTTTCGGCACTTAGCAAAAATGACAAAAAGCAAACAAGGTGACCAGGTTGAACCTTTTATAGGCATTCGGCATCCCCCCTAGTGGCCTTGCCGTCCACTTCCCATGAAGTGTTTAAATTTCGGCAAACACTTACAACCTCTCTTGACCACTCATTTAATTTAATTCAAAATAATTTGAATTAATCCCCCTTTAATCAAGTAATAATCCAACCAATATCCTTTTCTTAATCACATAAAATCCTTGATTATCCATTAATCCCATGATAATTCATTTAAAATAATTAAAATACAACCTTATTATCTCTTAGTAATATCCATCACCCTTATCATCTAAAATAAAATTAATAAAAATAATGAGATAATCTCCCCTTTAATGCCGTCCAAACTAAAGAGTAAAAAGGAGAATTTCGCGACTCGAACCCAAGCTCTCCCTTGCTCAAAGTGGCGTCACATGTAGCTCCCAAGTGGCCCCCCTTTGCCACTTATTCTAGGCTCATTTTATGACAACAAATCCCTTATTTATTCTTATAACCCCCACCTGTTAAGGCTCCCCACCTTTAAAGCTTTGAAACAAAAATTTTTCTACTATCCCGAGCCAACTCAAAACCCTTAATTAGGTCCTACTATACCACAATCAATACCAAAACAATTCAAACTCAGGCAAACATATTTTAATCCCAAATAGCCCCATTTTTAGGATGTTACAGTTCTACCCCCCTTAAAATAAATTTCGTCCTCGAAATTACCTGGTTAGAAGAGATGGGGGTATTGCTGCCGCATCACATCCTCGGGTTCCCACGTAGTCTCCTCTTTACCATGGTTCCGCCACAGCACTTTCACTAAAGGCACTGACTTCCTACGTAGAATCTTGACATCTCGATCTAAGATCTGAACCGGTTCTTCTTCAAAAGATAAATCTGAATTAACCTCAATCTCAGCCACTGGCACGATGTGCGAAGGATCTGACCGATACCGTCTCAACATCGATACATGAAATACGTCATGGATCTGATTCAGTTCTGCCGGCAACTCTAGCTGATAAGCTACCGGTCCTACTCACTTAATCACCGTATAGGGCCCGATAAACCTTGGGCTTAGCTTCCCTTTCCGGCCAAATCTCAACACCTTTTTCCAAGGTGACACCTTCAGAAAAACCTTGTCCCCTACAGCATACTCCATTTCCTTACGCTTAAGATCAGCATAAGACTTCTGCCTATCTGATGCCTCCTTAAGACGAGAACGAATCAACTTGACTTTATCCTCAGTTTCTGTTACCAATTCTGGACCCAAAACTTGTCGTTCACCCAACTCTGTCCAACATGTAGGAGTACGGCATTTCCGTCCATACAATGCTTCGTATGGTGCCATCTGGATACTCGCCTGATAGCTATTGTTGTAGGCGAACTCTGCTAATGGCAAGAATTCCTCCCAACTACCTCGAAATTCCAAGACACAACCTCTTAACATATCCTCTAGGATCTGTATAACCCTTTCTGACTGCCCGTCTGACTGTGGATGGAAAGCTGTACTGAAATCCAATCTCGTACCCAAAGCTTGATGCAATGCTTTCCAGAACCTCGACGTGAACCTTGGATCCCTATCCGAGATAATCGATACTGGCACACCATGCAATCTGACTATCTCAGCCACATACAACTTTGCTAGCTTCTGGAGTGAGTAATCCATTCTCACTGGTACGAAGTGAGCGGACTTGGTCAAACGGTCCACTATTACCCAAATTGCATCCTTCTTGCTGGGCGTAAGGGGTAGCCCACTAACGAAATCCATGGTGATCCTCTCCCATTTCCATTGAGGAATCTTTACCGGTTGAAGTAGTCCCGATGGTAACTGATGTTCAGCCTTAACCTGCTGACATGTCAGACACTTTCCTACGAACTCCGTTATCTCACGCTTCAACCCACGCCACCAGAACTGTTTCCACAAGTCTCCATACATTTTGCTGCCCCCAGGATGCATAGCGTATGGGCTGCTATGTGCATCTTGGAGAATTTTCTGCCTTAGCTCCACATCTTTCGGCATACAGGGCCGTCCTTGAAAACATAATACACCATCACCAGTCAATCCGTACCCTTCTAAGCCACCATCCTGAACTTGCATTCTCTTAGCATTTAACCCTTCATCCACTAACTGTTTGTCCTTAATCTCCTCGATCCATGTTAGCTTTACTTGAAGCTCTGCCAAGAGACTCCCATTGTCATAAAGACTTAACCGAGCAAACATTGCTCTTAAGTCCGTCACAACCTTCCGGCTCAACGCGTCAGCCACCACGTTGGCCTTACCTGGGTGATACTCTATTGAACAGTCGTAGTCCTTCAACAGTTCAATCCATCGGCGCTGTCTCAGGTTTAGATCCTTCTGAGTCAGAAGATACCTCAAGCTCTTGTGATCCGTGTAGACTATCGACTTCTCCCCATAAAGGTAATGCCTCCATATCTTCAAAGCGAAGACAACTGCTGCTAACTCCAAGTCGTGCGTCGGGTTGTTAACCTCATGCGGTCTTAACTGACGGGATGCATAGGCTACTACCTTCCCATCCTGCATCAACACACATCCCAACCCAGTGTGAGATGCATCACAATAGACTGTGAATATCTTCCCTACCTCAGGCTGTACCAAAACCGGAGCTTCTGTCAGAATCTTCCTCAACCTATCAAAACTTTCTTGCTGCTTTTCTGACCATACAAATGGAACACCTTTCCTTAGCAACTTAGTCAACGGCGCTGCGATCAGAGAGAATCCTTCTACAAATCTCCGATAGTACCCTGCTAAACCCAGAAAACTTCGGATTTCCGCCACTGACCTAGGCGGTTTCCAATCCAACACTGCTTCAATCTTGCGGGGGTCTACTCTAATCCCTTCCGCTGATACCACATGACCTAAGAAGGCCACTTCCCTTAGCCAAAATTCGCACTTATCGAATTTGGCGTACAATTGCTTCTCCCTCAGTACTTGTAGCACTATTCGCAAATGTTTGTCATGCTCCACCTCCGTCTTTGAGTAAACCAATATGTCGTCTATGAACACCACGACGAATTGATCCAAGTACTGCTGAAAAACCCTATTCATCAAGTCTATGAATGCCGCTGGTGCATTGGTCAACCCAAATGGCATCACCAGGAACTCGTAATGTCCATACCGAGTTCGGAAAGCCGTCTTGTGAACATCAGCCTCCTTCACCTTAAGCTGATGGTAACCCGACCTAAGGTCTATCTTTGAAAATACCGGCGCACCCTTCAGTTGGTCAAACAAGTCGTCGATCCGAGGCAACGGGTACTTGTTTTTGATCGTTAGCTTGTTCAGTTGGCGGTAGTCGATACACATCCGCATCGAACCGTCCTTCTTCTTGACAAACAACACAGGTGCTCCCCACGGAGATATGCTTGGTCGGATAAACCCTCTATCCAAGAGCTCCTGAATTTGAGCCTTCAGCTCCACCAATTCCTTTGGTTCCATTCGATACGGTGCTATAGACACCGGTGCCGTTCCGGGTAGCAAGTCTATACCGAATTCAACTTCTCGATCCGGAGGCAGACCCGGAAGTTCTTCTGGGAACACATCAGCGAATTCCCCTACCGTTCGAACCTTTTCTACTGCTGATTCCTTCGCCTCCAAAGCACAAATTCGCACTAAATACGCTTCACAACCTTTCCTGACCATCTTCTCAGCCTTCAAAGCAGACACCACATTGGAAAGGTAATTCCTTCTATTACCAAACATAACCACTTCGTCCCCTTCAGCCCTCTTAAGAACCATGCGCTTTGCAGCGCAATCCAACCTCGCTTGATACCTAACCGACCAATCCATACCGAGGATCAAATCGAACTCCCCAAATGGCAGCTCCATCAGATCAGCCACGAATACTACCCCTTGGAGTTCTAGGGGTACGTTTCTATATAGTTTGTCTACGACTATAGAGTGACCTAAAGGGCTAACTACAGTCATCTTCCTAGAAGCAGTTTCAGAGTCTAGGTCCATAGTCTCTACCACACTACTAGCAATGTACGAGTGCGTCGAACCCACATCAATTAATGCAATATAAGAAAATCCAAAAATTAAGAAAGTACCGGTTATGACATCCGGTGCGTCACCCTCCTCGCGACGTCTCGCTACATAGACTAAGCCAGGCTGCCTAGCCTCAGTGTTGACTGAACCTCTGCCCTGAGTTCCACGACCTCGATTAGGACCGTTGCTTCCTCTGCCATTACCACGACCCCTCTGAGGTCCCACATTTCTGTTCTGAGTACGGTTCTGCCCCTCTGGCTGATTCTGAGCTCGCTTCCGGGGACAATCCCTCACGCGGTGATCTAAAGACCCACATTTAAAACAACCCCTCTCACCAGTCCAACAACCTCCCCAATGGGCTTTTCCACAACGGTTACACTGAGCCGGTCTTTGATTAGCGTCCATGGGCCTCGCTGCCTGACTTGGCCCACTCTGTCTCGCCTTTTTCTGAACGTTACCACTAGACCCAGACGACCCAAAGTTTCTCTTCTGCCTATTCCTGTCATAACCTTGCCTTACAGACTCCTTGATCCCTTCGGCTACCTTAGCCTTTTCCACTAGGGATGAAAACTCACGGACTTGCTGTGGGGCAATCAATAGTCTCAAATCATCTCTAAGTCCGTCCTCAAAACGGACACAGCGCTCATGTTCAGTATTCACAATGCCTCTAGCATACCTACTCAGCCTTAGAAACTCCGCCTCATATTCTGCCACTGACTTAGTTCCTTGCACTAGTCCTAGAAAAATTTTCCTTTGAGCATCAGTATAGCTAGTGCCTACATACTTTTTCTGAAAAGCGGTTTTGAAATATTCCCACGTGAGATCATCTGCCGTGGCTCCATCTCGAACCGTGAGCCACCACTGGTACGCTTCATCCTTCAGAAGCGACACTGCCCCTTTCAGCTTTTCCTCATTAGACAGGTCTAGATCGTCCATGATCCTTTCTGTAGATTCTAGCCAATACTCTGCTGCACTGGGTGCTACTCCTGACACACCTCGGAACACTTCAGCTCCGTTAGCCCGGATTCGCTCGGGAACAGACTTTCGAGCTCCCAAATTTCCACCAGCCCCCGCCACAATCTCCAGAACTCGCAATACCGCTTGCGATACTGCCTCGCCACCGGTCTGATCCTGCTCCTCAGCTCTAAAAGTAGGAGGTGGTGGTGGCGGTGGTACTTCATTTTCAGAACCTTGACCCGACCTGACAGGTTCAGATACGGTCATCCTACCCCTACCGCGTCCACGGCGTCCACGTCCTCTAGAACTCATTCTATCTATTACGCTTTTAATCTGATTAAGAGAAATTTTATGCATTAGCGTTTGTTCACTTCATTACTCGCGAAGAAATTTTATGAAGGAATTTTAATTAGAGATTCTTTCGTGCAAACAAGATTTCAGTCTTCTATCTTAGTTCACACAAGGGAGTATATACATTCATTCCCTAATACTTTCCATACCTATTCGCTCTTCGGACATTTCTGCCCTGTTTCTATCCCAGGGGTATTTTCGCCATTTTCCTACAGGGGTATTTTCGTAATCAATTCCGAGAAATTTCCAAAACTTTAATAAAACTGGTCACTTTGAAATTCTTAAAATTGAAGAGTATTTCTGAAAATTTGTAAAATTTGAAATTATGGCATCATTTCGGAAACCAGGGGTATTTTGGGAATTTTGTCAATCAGGGGTAATTTTGTAAATTTTGCACGTCGAAGATGTTTTTAACAATTGTAAAACTCTGGGGGTCCTTTTTGAGAGTTTCCTTTCTTAAAACGTTGCTGTTTGCAAAAAGTTCAAAAGTCAAGGTCATTTTGGAAATTTTGCAATTTGAGGGCGTTTTCGTGATTTTCCAAAACCAAAGTATTTTGTTGCTGATTTTCAAAGTAGGGTTGAATATTTGAGAAGTAATTGAAATTTTCGGACAAAATCATTGAGTTGATATTTTATGAACCAAGGGCATTTTAGTAATTTTACCCCTAAGGGCATTTTTGTAATTTTCCACAAATCAAATTTTTCGGGAAAGAGTTGTAAAGATGGTTGTTCTCAAATTCAAGAGGGTGGTTTTAAAAAGTTTTGAAACCAAGTTTTGTTGTTTCCTTCCTTTCGAAAACATGGCTAGGTCTCTTTCGGGTTTTAGTCGTTATGTTTAGCCTATGACCGAGCCCTCTTGGTTAGGGTGAACCAAAGCTACGCACCAGGCAGGATTCGAATGGAGAGGAGGTGAGTCACACGGACTGCTTAAATACCAAGCTCCCACTGAACCTTTCTAGACATGCGCACAGAGGTTGCCACACCACTGAGCCTTCTGAGTTAGGGTGAACCGAGGCTACGCACCAGGTAGGATTCCTGCGAAGAGGTGGTGAGTCACTAGGACTGCTTAAATACCAGGCTCTCCCGGATCCAATCCTAGACATGCGTACAGGGGTTACCACACCCTAGCTCATTGACTTAGCCATAGGTTGGTTTAGTTCATTAAGTCTTATGTTCTGTTTGTGTGGTTGAGTAATCTAACCTTAGGGTCCAAGTCCTATAAGACTATTCTACGTTCCATGCTTCCTACCCTTCTACAGAAAATAATCCACAAAGAAGTTTGGAGGTACTTACCTGGGCGGATAGGTGCCGGAGACTCGGTGCCATGCCATTCAAAACCCAAAACAATTCAAAACATTCCAAAAAGGCCTACCAAAACATTTTTGGGCCTTGGGCCCCCCCAACAGCCGAGCTTTGAACTGGGCTCTGATACCAACTTTATAACACCCCGAACCTGGCCCAAACATTATGACCGAATTTGGTTTGTTACGGAGAAAACTTTTTGAAACCCATTTTAAAACCAATTTAAGTTTTTTTTTTTTTTGAAAACTTCTCGTTTTTGGTTATCTTGCTAAAACCATACTTAGATTTAATTTGGAAATTTAATAAGTCAAGTTATTATACAAATTTTAAATGTACCCGATGGCACGATAAAACATTTTCGCGATTAACATTTTTGAAAACATGAGAACTTAATTAATATTGAGAAATATTTTAAAACAAATTGTTCCAAACATAAAATAAAAATAAAATCCTTAGGCCTTATTACATCCAAAATAATAATAAACCAATAAAATAAAATAGCTAAGTTAAAGTTCAATTAATTCACATCCATTGCATGGCCACCTCGAGTCCCTCCGGCTCCATATCCGCAATCTAAGTATCACCTGAAAAATAAAGGAGAAGGTGAGTCACCAAGACTCAGTATGTAACCCTTCCCCCGGTTTAAACCAATTTCATACACAAATTATAACAATCATCATGCACAAGGTAGTGTACCTAACCTAACCAACCAAACGCCTCTGTCTACCCCGTTGTGGTACCAAACCACTGGTGGTGCCAAACCACTGGTGACATATAGTTACAGATGTGATGCCAAATCACTGGAGCTGCCAAACCTCTGGTGTCCATAGACACAATCGATTGATGGGGCCAACCCATCGTGTGATGCCAAATCGCTGGCGTCAATCCCTTATATAACATGTGGGGCCAACCCACTGTGGTACTAAGCCACTGGGACGAGACGCAATGAGGTACCAAACCTCTGGAGGTACCAAACCTCTGGTGACCGTAGTCACAGTGTGTTACCAAACACTGGTGCCCGTCGGCACAATAATACTGCCTCCTCCACTCATTAATCCCACATCAGTCATATATGCATATCATGTATCGATACATCATGCTTACCAAAAGCATCAATAACATATTTATATTAACAGGTACTTACCTGAATCACCACTCATACCGTTATGGTATTAACCCGATGCTACACAAATCAAAGTTAGCATACATAGCACTCAGCGCATTTAAAGAGTTATACGTGTGTATGTACACACCTGTCACCACTGAATAGTCTAATCCCAAAAGGAGAAGTCAGCCACCTTAGATCCACTAGCCCCTATATTCAGCCAAAATAGTGTTAGTGATATGGGCCATTCGGCCAAACCAAATAATTCTTTTAAGGTTATGCTTGAACCCGAATCTTTACCTTTATTCCTTCGGTTACTAACCACAGTACTCAATTTCCCGAATCTGCTTAATCAATTACCACTGATTAGTAAATAAGACTAATAGCCTTCGAATGTCAAAATGAAGAGATTAATCTTACCACTTTACTACCAAAATCGATTGCTAGAGATTAGGGCTTGGGTCGACTGCTTCACGATCTTGGGGTACCTAGCAGAGATCAATTCCCGAAAGCATTTAGAAGCCTTGATTACCATTGTCGAAATCGGCACTTATCCCCCCCTTAATAGAAATCGACACAAACACAGAGGAGAAGAAAGATGGCATTCGGCCATTCCTACCTACCTTATGAACCGATTGGAGATGAGTTTAGAGAAGATTACCCTTGCTTGAATATTCGGCCAAGAGGAAAATAATGAGGAGAAAAGGGTGTTGAGTTTCAGCAACAAGGAGTGGAGGTTCGGTCAACAAAGAAATAAAAAAAAGGGAATTTGAATGTGGGGTTTCGGTAAAAAGAAGTAGAGAGGGAATTCGGCTATTGCCAAAGAAGCAAAATAAAAGATGAAAGAATGCTTTGAAGAGAGTTTCGGCACTTAGCAAAAATGACAAAAAGCAAACAAGGTGACCAGGTTGAACCTTTTATAGGCATTCGGCATCCCCCCCTAGTGGCCTTGCCGTCCACTTCCCATGAAGTGTTTAAATTTCGGCAAACACTTACAACCTCTCTTGACCACTCATTTAATTTAATTCAAAATAATTTGAATTAATCCCCCTTTAATCAAGTAATAATCCAACCAATATCCTTTTCTTAATCACATAAAATCCTTGATTATCCATTAATCCCATGATAATTCATTTAAAATAATTAAAATACAACCTTATTATCTCTTAGTAATATCCATCACCCTTATCATCTAAAATAAAATTAATAAAAATAATGAGATAATCTCCCCTTTAATGCCGTCCAAACTAAAGAGTAAAAAGGAGAATTTCACGACTCAAACCCAAGCTCTCCCTTGCTCAAAGTGGCGTCACATGTAGCTCCCAAGTGGCCCCCCTTTGCCACTTATTCTAGGCTCATTTTATGACAACAAATCCCTTATTTATTCTTATAACCCCCACCTATTAAGGCTCCCCACCTTTAAAGCTTTGAAACAAAAATTTTTCTACTATCCCGAGCCAACTCAAAACCCTTAATTAGGTCCTACTATACCACAATCAATACCAAAACAATCCAAACTCAGGCAAACATATTTTAATCCCAAATAGCCCCATTTTTAGGATGTTACAAAAAATTAAAACCTAAACCAAAATAAAATGTCCAAATTAAGAGTCCAAATTACACAGCCCAAATCAAGACCCAAACCCAAATTAAATACAACCAAACCCGAAGCCCAACAATACAGCCCAAATCAGAAAAAAAAAAAACAAAAAAGAACACCCTAGCCTAAGCCTTCAACAGCAGCAGCCACAGCCCTAGACCTGCCTTGGCCAGCGCTGCACGTCATCTCCTCCATGTATCGCACGCCTCTGGCACCGCCTGCAAAATGAAAACAAAGCAACAAAACAAAGAGGGAAAGGACAGAAAACAAAACGGAAACAAACAAAAGCGAATCTGTAACTCGGTTATAAAAATCAAAACCAACCCTTTGTATTTTTTTTTTACGAACATCAGAAATCAAAAAAACCAAAATAGAAGTTTTAGAAGGTGGATTTTAGTCTTTTCCATTTTTTTTATTTTTTGTTGCTTAATACTACTTTTTCTTTTGATATTTATTTTTCTTTTGAAATTGTTACAAACGAAAATAACAAAAAGAAGGGGAGGGAAAATATACCTAAATCGGTTCATATTCCCATCGCCACAGGCCCCTTCTTCGTTGTCAGAATCTGGCTTAAACGTGGGCTAGGAACTCGTTTCCTTCAGTCTCTCGGGTTGAGAAGGCTCAGCTTTCGAACGGCTCTAAAACGGAGGCTTGAAATGCTGCCTTGCGCAACGCCGGCCACCGACCACGGCGGTCGCGCGGCCAATCATTGATCGAACCCACTCCGGCGCAAGAATGGGTTCAAAAAACCCCTAACAGAGAACAATGGGGGCTATTTGAAATTTTGTTTCAAAAAACACAGGCAGAAATGGGGTTTTGAAAAAAAATTTGGGCTTATATACTATTGCAAAATGGCGCCGTTTTACCTGGCCTCCCCAGGTGCCAAAACGGCGTCGTTTTTGGGAGGCCGACCCAAATCCAACCCGTACCCTAAGAGGATCCGCGTGTTTTTGGCGCATGGTTTATTTGCGCACTAGACCCTTCCGCATTTTTCACTTTTTTAATTCAGTTTTTTTCTTATTTTTAAATTTGCCCCAATATATTTTCTTCTATTCTAATTTAGTCCTGCGCAAAACGCAGCGCATAGAAGCCAGGGATATTTGCCCATTCGGTCCCCTTTCTTTTCCGCGCGTTATGTTTTAGTCCCTGTTCGCCCTTTCTATTTTAATTTATTGCAATTTCAGCCCCCTGATTTTTATTTTGATTTCAACATAGTCCTCGATCTGTTTAATGAGTTTATTTATTTATTTATTTATTTTCTTTAAAAAAAATTTATTATTATTATTATTATTATCATTATCATTTTAAGTTTTATATACTGCTTTTATTAAACTGTTTTGCTTTTGTACATGTTACTTATTTTAAACTCTCTTTATACATATTTTTGAATTGTCAGCTATTATAAATTTTTATATATATTGTTTCCCTAAAATTTTTTGTGTACATTATTTATTTCTAAATTTTTCTATATGTTATTCATTTTAAATCATTTTCATGCTTTTCATTTGTTATTTATTTTAATCTATTTTACGTATTATTCATTTAAATATTTTCTTCATATATCGTTTATTTTAATTTTTTTGTACATATTATCTCTTTTAAATTTATATATTGCTTGGTTTTAAATTGGTTTTATATACCTTATTTTAAACCCTTTTGTTTGTCAAAATGTTTTATTATTGTTCGTTTTAAGTTTTTAACAATATATTGTTTATTTTATACCTATATTTATATGTATATGTTATCTATTTTAAATTTTTATACATATATCATCTTTTGACCGTTTTGTGTATTTTAAATTTCTTTTTTTACATTATTTATTTTAAGCTCACTATTTTTTATTTTAAAATGTTGAACATTTTATTCATTCTATTTTAATTAACCTTATACTATTTATTTTTTTAGTTGCTAATTTAATTCATTTGTCTTCGATTATTAATGATTAGTATTTAAATGATGAATATTGTGAGATTATTGCCATTGCGTGCATTTTAATTTGCTTATTTCGTATTTTGTATTATAGTTATTCACTCGTATAATGTTGTGTTCATTTATCACTGTTCTAGACTCATCATCATATTTTATTTTATGTCATCGCCTCATTACATTTATTCAATAATATGTTTTCTTTTAATCCAAACAAAAAATGCATGTTATTTAAATACTGTACCCGCTATTATTTTAAAAGAAAAATCTTCAAAAACAAAGGCAATATTTCGCGTTTCGGGGATTCGAGAAACAGTGCCCTAACTTACGGGGTTTCGATTTTCTTGTTTAACCTAAAATAGCTAAATATCCTTTTAAATTTCAAAATATTAAGTTTCGAAAAATTTACAGGCGAACTTGTTTTCGAAGATTTCAAAGGTCGTATCCTAACTTACGGGACGCGGCATTTTGTTATCTCGAGGCGAGTAGACCCTTGAAGCTCATTTCGATTCAATTCAAGCATTTTTTTTAAAGAATGAACATTGATAAAAAGGGATCGTATTTTAAAAATCATTTCGAATTTTCAATCTTCGACACTTAAACATCAATTAATCGATTAGGTACCAATTTTGGGTGTGACGAGGGTGCTAATCCGTCCTCGCACGTAACCGATTCCAGGGCCCGTTTTCTCAAATTTAGTAGACCAAAATCGTTTTAGTAAAACAAAACATTTTCTTAAAACAAATTTTACGAGGTGACCCGATCACACCTCATCAAAAAGGATTGGTGGCAACTCCCGTTTTAATTTTCATTTTTTTTTAAAATCAAAGTCGATTCCTGTTTTCAAAAAAATGGTTTCGACAGTGAGGAGCAATGCTAGACTTTTTGCTCAATGATACACTTAAAAGGAAGGAATAGACTATAATGAAACGTATGCTCTCGTAACTAGAATGTAAACCATTAGAATGTTTTTAGCTTTTACATACTTTAATGATTTTAAATTATATCAAATGGATGTTAAAAGTGTTTTTTTTTAAATGGTTTTATAAATGAAGAAGTGTATGTTAAACAATCACCCAATTTTGAGGATTCAAAATTCCCAAACCATATTTTCAAACTTTCAAAAGCTTTATATGGTTTGAAATAAGCTCCTAAAGCTTAGTATGAAATACTATCAAATTTTCTTGTCGAATTTTTTATTGTAAAGGGAAGATTGATACAATACCTTTTATCAAAAGAAAAGATAAAAATTTATTAGTGGTGCATATTTATGTTGATAACATTATCTTTGGTGTTACAATGATTTTCTTTGTTAAGAGTTTTCAAAGTTAACGTAAGGTGAATTTGAGATGAGTATGGTGGGATAATTAAACTTCTTTTTGGGACTTTAAATTAAGCAAAGGAAGGATGACATATTCATCAATCAAGCTAAGTACACAAGAAGAATGCTCAAGAAGTTTGGGATAGATAATCTCAAATCACAAGCTACCCCCATGAGCTCTTCTATAAAGCTTGATAAAGATGAAGAAGGATTGCTAGCTCGATTAATCAACTCGAAATTTTTAAGAGGGGGTGAATTGGATTTTTTAAAATTTTGGTAGAAGAAATAAAAATAAATGAAGATAATGAATACGACGATATATGGCAATTCGGCCTCGATTGTCTACTCCACTACTTTAGCTTTCCACAATTAAGAATTTTCCCAAATTCACTAATTTGACAACCTCCTTTAAGGTTTCTATCCAAACCTTAAGACACAAATCTTCTTAAAAAAAACACAAATAAGGAAACAAAAAAAAAATCTTTACAAGATCAAAGTGCTCGCCAATTAAACACAAATACAAAGAACACTTGAGCTTATAGAATAACAGTGAAGCTCACAAGTGTATGTAAGAAAAGTATAGAAAAATTGAGCACAAATGTTGTTTGATTGATTTATTTAGCTTTGATTCTCTTTTTCTTATTGTAGAACCTTTGAAAGATAGTATTTGTACCCTCTAATTGATTTTTAACTGATGTGGAAGCTAATAAAGCTGTTGGGATGAAAATACTAGTTCATTTAATTCACTTGAAACAAAAGTTTGATACTTTTTGAAAAAATATTGATAATTTTAGCATTTAATGTCTTGATTTAATGATCGTTAAATCGATACCAGGAGAAAATTATTGATACCAAATAAAAGGTATCATTATTGGATCAATACTTAATGAATACCTAAAAATGGAAAAAAATGTTAATTTTGTGTTGATACTAAAAAATGTATCAATAAAAGAATCGTATTCAAGTTATTTTACTTAAGAAGGAAAGATTTGGATCTAATCTGAAAAGAAAAATTTAAGAATAAAAAACAAATAAAAATAATAATCTATAAATAAATAAATAGACGAAATTTAAAAGTGTATGATGGATTGAATAAATCGATGACTATGATGGATAGGAGGATAAATGTCCAATTGAACCCTTTGAGATATAAATCTCAACAAATTCAATTAATGGCTCTAATCAATCCTCCAAGAAATAATTGTTTGCAAATCGAAGGGTGAAAAGTGAATTCCTACGACTCCTTGAAGAAAATCTAGAAGAAAATTATTTCTAAAAATAAAAAAAAAAAAGAAATATTGTTCAAAGGAACAAACTCTCAGAGTTAAAAACTTATTAATAAAAAGAATTATATGATTTGTGTACAATGGAAAGGCCTATATATAGGCTAACTAAATAAATCTAAATAAAACTCTTCAATATACTAGAATTCTAGTTAATCTAAATAATAAACTTTCTTGTTGACATAAAACTCCTAACTAATTTAAACTACTTAATAATTATTAAAACTTCATAATAATAAAATAATAAGAGTTCATAAATACAATATTCGGTTCATATAAAATAAAAATAAAGCTTAAAAATTGAACCCGATATGATTTAAACTCAAATTAAAAGACCAAAACTTGTAATTCCCGTCATAATCCCGTCTAGCAATTCTGCTCGCGCGGTCTTCACTAAAACGGTAATAACTTAAGCTCTTGAACTCAAAATCAAGTGATTCAAAGTGCATTTCAAAGTTAAGAGATAGATCTTCGAACAGGACATTTTAACCAAGAAATGCTTGGATCCTATCCAAAAAGTCATTGCAAGTCTGATGATTTCCCAAACTTGAAGATTGGTAGCTTCGATAAATGGAATTTAATAAATTTTACCCCATCCGTGCATGTATCACTTGGTAACTTATTTGCAAGTCAATAGCCTATTTGGGTATCAATTTTTAGAAATTTATTGATACCTGACAAAAAGTATTGATATTTGATCAATACTTTTTGGCTTGAAACATTTTTTAACTTGTTTGAAGTATTGTTTTAAATTAGCTTATCCTTAAAAAAAAATTCAAGTATAAATTTAACATTTTTGCATTTTAGATATGATTTGAAGTACAATTTTTTTTTTTTGCCAAGTGTTGTTTAAACTGATTTTTATTCAAAACATAATGTTTGTTATATCAAAATGATTTTGTCAAATAAAGATTTTGTCAACAACCTTTTTGATATAACAAAATAATTTATGAATTTTAGTTTTGAATAAATTTGCTCACCCTCTCTAAAAATCATTACTTTAAGGCTTAGAAATTTTTTTTACTCATTGTCAAATTTAGCATTCATTTGTGTTTTTTTTTTAGTTGAAAAACATTTTGAAACAATGGGTTACTAAATTTGGCATATAATAAATTAATCATAATCAATCAACCATTAATTTTAACTTTCTATTCTCCCACTTTTTGTTATATTAAAATAGGGCAAATAAAGCTTAAAGAAAAGAAATATTATTAGTTAATAGAAATCGAAAACTAGAAAAATAGGGAACTAAGATTAAAATTAAACATGATAGTATCTCAAAAATACCAAATAAGACATTAAAGTGCAACCAAAGTGAAGGAGAACAATAAAAGAAAATATAAAGTGCAAAAACAAACAAAAAGGTGCATGATGCAAATGTATGAGTGGTCTAAACTAGAACTAATCATCCCTAGGTGATGATAGAGGAAAACAAGAAAGTAGTTGAGCCATTTGCTCCTTCAAAGTTCCTATCATAGAACCTAGATTACTAACATTATCATTAACAAGACCGAAAGCATTATCAACTCGAGTATGAAATCTTCTAAACTCCTCACTCAAAGAAGTAACAGTGCCAAGGATTGTAACAGCCCGGTTTAGACCCTAGTAGGAACAGTGGTTTCGAGACCACAAATTCAAGGTCAAAATAATATATTAATATTATTTTCTGTGTTTACAGTATGTGATTTAGCCTGTGTGAAATTTCTGTTTGAAGATTTTATCGATTGTGTGTTTAATTTGCGAAAAGGACTTAATCGCGTAAAATGTAAAAGCTGTGTGATGATTGTTAAAGTGCTTATTTGGCATGGATTTATAAATGAGGAGTCCTTATGTGGAAATTAAACCATTTTTAAGATAGCGGATTGTTGTTGGACAAATATGACGTTGATGTTTATATGTTTTAAATGTTAATTGATAAAGGGTAATATAGTAAAAGGTGTATTACTATGTTTAATATGATAAAATAACATAAAAATAAAGCCATAGTGTTTATCTTTGTGCCGATTTTGAAGAAAAGAAAAGAAAAGGAAACTAAGCTAGGGTTCGACTAGCTGTAATAGTCCGATTTAGACCCTAATCGGAAAGGTGGTTTTGGGACAACGAATCCGGGTTAGAAAAATATTTAGATATTAATTTCCGTGTTAATTATATGTGAATTAGTATGTGTGAAAGTTTCGTATAAAAATTTGATTGTTTGTGAGCTTAATTTAATAAAAAGGGCTTAATCGCGTAAATTATAAACTTGATAGTTTAATGTGTTAGGATCAAATTGAGGTTGTCTTTTTTAATGGGAGCATTTAAAATGCAATGAACCCATTCTTATATGTTAGTGCACGGCAGCAAGGTTTTATTATATAGTTTTTATGTATTAAAATTTTATAATTATTATTATATTATTTTATTACATTAGTTTATAAAACAAAATGATAACATTTTAAAAGCCATTATTCTTTCCTCTTAACCGAAACAAAGAAAAGAAAAAGAACATAGGAAGGCTTTAGGTTTTCGGCATCAAATTTGTAACAACCCAAACCCGGCCCAAACCCTATGACCGAATCTAGTTTGTTACGGGGAAAACCTTTTTGAAAACCATTTTGAAACCCATTAAGTTTTGTTGAAAACTTCTCGTATTTGATTATCTTGGTGAAATCATACTTAGTGTTTATTTTTAAAAACATATTTAAGTCAACTTATAAAACAAATTTCAACCGTGCCCGAGGGCATTTTAAAACATTTTCGAGTTAATTTGGGAAAACATGTGATTTTAATTAATATTAATTATAGAGTTTAAAGCAAGTATTCAACATATGGAAATAATAAAATATTCTAGGAGGCCTTATTACAATCCAAAATATAAAATAAAACCGAATTTAAAATAGTAAGACTAAGTATAAAGTTCATTTAAATTTAAAGTCCACTGCATGGCCACCTCGAGTCCATCCGGCTCCATATCCGCGGTCTATGAATCACCTGAGAAAAAAAATAGAGGAGAAGGTGAGTCACCAAGACTCAGTATGTAACCCTTCCCCCGTTTTGAAAACAATTTTCATACACAACATATAACAATTAATATGCAAAATGTCATGTGTCCCAACCTAGCCAGCCATACGCCACTGTCTACCCCGTTGTGGTACCAAACCACTGGTGGTGCCAAACCACTGGTGACATATAGTCACAATGTGTTACCAAAACACTGGTGTCCGTAGACACAAATCGTTTGATGGGGCCAACCCATCGTGTGATACCAAATCACTGGCAGACGATCCCATATCTCAAGTGGGGCCAACCCACGGTGGTATTAACCACAGGGACAAGTCGCTATGAGGTGCCAAACCTCTGGAGGTACCAAACCTCTAGTGACCGTAGTCACGGTGTGTTACCAAAACACTGGTGCCCGTCGGCACGAATAATCCTGCCCCCTCCACTCATTTAACCCACAATAGTCAAATAGTCATGAATAGATCTCATACATTTATCACATGTAACATATAAACCATGCTTCCCAAAAGCATAATAATCTCGTATTAATAGAGACTTACCGGGATCCTCGCTTGTACCATTGAGGTACTAAATCCGTATCTATATCAAGCAGATTTACAGGCAACATATTTAACACAAACATTAACTGCTATAAGTGTGTATGTACACACCTGTCACCCTTGGATGCTCTAAATCCAGAAAAGAAGAGTCGATCACCCTAGATCTACTTGTCCCTACACGTTTTTGAGTACTAAACACCACCCTCAAAGTGCCTCTGCTTCCAACAATCGGCAATCAATAAGTTAGTAGCCTTCGGTTAAAACGAATACCAAATATATGTGTAGATCCTTACCGAAAATTGATTGTCAAACGTGGACGAACTCACTTGTTTGTTTCCAATCCCGAAGATCCTACAACCAATTCGGTTTAATCTGTAGTTAGCACCCTTAATTAACAGTTGCCGAAACCCATACCTACTTTTACCGAAGTCCACATGATGGGAAGAAAAACATAAGCATTCGGCCTAAGACCCTTACCTTTTGGAATCGACTAAAGGAAAGCCACCCCTTTCTTGCACAATATTCGGCCAAGGTGCTTTAAAAGGAGAAAGAAATTCGGCACTTACAATTGGGTATATTCGGCTATTATGAAGAGGACAATGGAAGGAAAATCAATGGAGAGGAAAAGGTGGTAAGAGTTTCGGCTAAATGTGTTTGAGAGAATAAAAAGATGAAAGAAAAATAAGAAGGAGAAAGGGTCAGAAATTCGGCTAAGCAAAAATGGAAAAAGAAAATAGAGGTGGTCAATTGGTTTTTTTATAGGCCATTCGACACCCCCCTCTAATGCTTGCCGTCCACTCCACTTGAGGAGTTCAAATTCCAATCAACTCCCTAATTTACAATAATTCAAATGAATTTGAATTAACAAATGCCTTCTTTTTCTCATGGAATTAATCAAATATAAATCCCATAATATCTAATTAATAATCTAAATAATATCCTTAATTAACTCCCATTATCTTATTATCTAATAAAAAAAACACAAAACAAAGACCATGCCCATCAACTAGCCGAACAACAACCCCATGTGCAGGTCAACTCCTTGTTTTTCTCTTGGCCACCAAATTGAACTAATTCAAAAAAATAATTTGAATTAGCCGCATGCCTATCTTTCCTCTGCTAATCTCTTGTTGATTCCATATAATAATCCAATTAATCTACCTCCATTATCTTATCAAACAAATAAAAATAAAAAGAGAACAAAGAATCCATGTGCTTTCCAGCCGAATGCTCAACAAAGAAGCAAACCATGTGCAGGCCACTCTTCACCCACGTTAGCAGCAAAATAAAAAGGGGAAAAAAAACTCATTTTGCTACCTCTTAGTTTCGAACCAGGGACGTTTAACAGCCGCAGCCCCTCCAACGTCCCAGGCCAACTCGGCCTCATAGAATTACATGCCATAAATCCCCAATATTAAATTATAACACCTACCTATCTAAGCCCATTACCGCTTATAAAAAACAACACGCAAAAGTTGCTCCCGTCGCTCGAACCAGCGCCCATGCACACCTCCAGCTCCTAAATGCTGCACGAAAACCACTTGGCCAAGCTGCTACTTGTGTCATGAACTCGCCCAAAATTATACTTAACCCCTATCTTCTAAGGCTCCCTTTTTTTTTTTGTTTCCAAATTAAAATTTTCTACTAAACCAAGCCAACACCAAGCCTTAAATAAATCATTATTATTCCATAAATAATATCACAGTAGTTCATACATAAGAAAAATAATTAAAATCCAAATAGCCCCGTTTTTAGGATGTCACAATTCTACCCCCCTTAAAATAAATTTCGTCCTCGAAATTCCTTGATCAAAACATGTGGGGGTATTGCTGCCGCATCACATCCTCGGGCTCCCACGTAGCTTCTTCTACACCATGGTTCCGCCACAGCACCTTCACCAAAGGCACTAACTTCCTACGTAGAACCTTCACATCTCAATCTAAGATCTAAACCGGTTCTTCGTCAAAAGATAAATCCGAGTTCACCTCAATTTCTGCTACTGGCACAACGGGCGAAGGATCTGACCGATACCGTCTCAGCATCGATACATGAAATACGTCATGGATCTGATTCAATTCTGCCGGCAACTCTAGCTGATAAGCTACCGGTCCTACTCGCTTTACCACTGTATATGGCCCGATGAACCTTGGGCTCAGCTTCCCCTTTCGTCCAAATCTCAACACCTTTTTCCAAGGCGACACCTTCAGAAAGACCTTGTCTCCCACAGCATACTCCATTCCCTTGCGTTTGAGATCGGCATACGACTTCTGCCTATCTGATGCTTCCTTGAGACGAGACTGAATCACCTTGACTTTGTCTTCAGTCTCTGTTACCAATTCTGGACCCAGAACTTGTCGTTCATCCAACTCCGTCCAACATGTAGGAGTACGGCATTTTCGTCCATACAGGGCTTCGTACGGAGCCATCTGAATACTCGCTTGATAACTATTATTATAGGCGAATTCCGCTAATGGTAGGTACTCCTCCAACTCCCACTGAAATCCAGGACACATCCTCTTAACATGTCTTCTAAGATTTGTATCACCCTTTCCGATTGTCCATCAGACTGTGGATGGAAAGCTGTACTGAAATCCAATCTTGTACCCAAAGCTTGATGCAACGCTTTCCAGAACCTCGACGTGAATCTGGGATCCCTATCCGAGATGATCGATACTGGCACACCATGCAATCGCACTATCTCCGATACATATAGCTTAGCTAGCTTCTGGAGAGAATAATCCATTCTTACCGGTATGAAGTGTGCTGACTTAGTCAGACGGTCCACAATCACCCAAACTGCGTCCTTCTTGCTAGGCGTCAGGGGTAGCCCACTGACGAAATCCATCGTGATCCTTTCCTATTTCCACTAAGGGATTTTTACCGGTTGAAGTAGCCCTGATGGCAATTGGTGCTCAGCCTTAACCTGCTGGCACGTCAGACACTTTCCCACAAACTCCGTTATTTCATGCTTCAACCCAGGCCACCAGAACTGTTTCCGCAGGTCTCCATACATTTTGCTGCCCCCAGGATGCATAGCGTATGGGCTGCTATGTGCATCTTGGAGAATTTTCTGCCTTAGCTCCACATCTTTCGGCATACAGGGCCGTCCTTGAAAACATAGCACTCCATCACTAGACAGACTGTATCCCTCCAAACCACCATCCTGAACTTGTATTCTTTTAGCGTCCAAGCCTTCATCCACCAATTGCTTTTCCTTAATTTCCTCGATCCATGTTGGCTTAACTTGAAGTTCTGCCAAAAGACTCCCATCATCATATAAACTCAACCGAGCAAACATCGCTCTTAGGTCCGTCACAACCTTCCGGCTCAACGCGTCAGCTACCACGTTGGCCTTGCCCGGATGATACTCGATTGAACAATCGTAGTCCTTTAATAGTTCAATCCACCGACGTTGTCTCAGGTTTAGATCCTTCTGGGTCAGAAGATATCTCAAACTCTTATGATCCGTGTAGACTATCGACTTCTCCCCGTACAGATAATGTCGTCATATTTTCAGAGCAAAGACGACTGCCGCTAACTCCAAGTCGTGCGTTGGGTAGTTAACCTCATGCGGTCTTAACTGATGGGACGCATAGGCTACTACCTTCCCATCCTGCATCAGCACACATCCCAAACCAGTGTGAGATGCATCACAATAGACTGTGAATAACCTCCCTGCTTCAGGCTGTACCAAAACCGGAGCTTCCGTCAGAATTTTCCTCAACTTATCAAAACTTTCCTGTTGCTTCTCCGACCATACAAATGGAACACCTTTCCTTAGTAACTTAGTTAACGGCGCTGCTATTAGAGAGAACCCTTCCACGAATCTCCGATAGTACCCCGCTAAACCCAGAAAACTTCGTATTTCAGCTACCGACCTAGGTGGTTTCCAATCCAATACTGCTTCTATCTTGCGAGGGTCTACTCTAATTCCTTCCGCTGACACTACGTGCCCCAAGAAAGCCACTTCCTTCAGCCAAAATTCGCACTTACTGAATTTGGCATATAACTGCTTTTCCCTCAATACTTGCAGAACTATTCGTAAATGCTTGTCATGCTCCTCCTCCGTCCTTGAGTAAACCAATATGTCGTCGATGAACACTACAACAAATTGGTCCAAGTACTGTTGAAATACCCTATTCATTAAGTCCATAAATGCCGCCGGTGCATTGGTCAACCCGAATGGCATCACTAAGAACTCGTAATGCCCATACCGAGTTCGGAATGCCGTCTTGAAAACATCAGCCTCCTTCACCCTTAATTGATGATAACCCGACCTAAGGTCAATCTTTGAGAACACCGACGCACCCTTCAGTTGGTCAAACAAGTCGTCAATCCGAGGCAACGGATACTTGTTCTTGATTGTTAACTTGTTTAACTGACGGTAGTCGATGCACATCCGCATAGAACCGTCCTTCTTCTTGACAAACAACACAGGTGCTCCCCACGGAGATATGCTTGGTCGAATGAACCCTCTATCCAAGAGCTCCTGAATTTGAGCCTTCAGCTCCACCAATTCCTTTGGTGCCATTCGATATGGTGCTATAGACACAGGTGCCGTTCCGGGTAGCAAGTCTATACCGAATTCGACTTCCCGATCTGGAGGCAGACCCGGAAGTTCTTCTGGGAACACATCAGCAAATTCCCCAACCGTTCGAACCTTTCCAATAACTGACTCCTTAGCTTCCAAAGCACAGATTCGAACCAAATACGCCTCACAACCCTTTTTGACCATCTTTTCAGCCTTCAAGGCAGACACCACGTTGGATAGGAAATTCCTTCTATCACCTATCATAACCACTTCATCACCTTCAGCCGTCTTAAGAACCATGCGCTTAGCCGCGCAATCCAAATTCGCCTGATGCTTAACCAGCCAATCCATTCCAAGGATCAAATCGAACTCCCCAAACGGTAGTTCCATCAGATCAGCCACAAATATTACCCCTTGGAGTTCTAGGGTTACGTCTCTATAGAGTTTGTCTACTATTACAGAGTGACCTAAAGGGCTAACTACAGTCATCTCCCTAGAAGCAATCTTAGAGTCTAGGTCCATGGTTCCTACCACACTACTAGCAATATACGAGTGCGTCGAACCCACATCAATTAATGCAACATAAGGTAAACCAAATATTAGGAACGTACCAGTTATGACGTCCGGTGCGTCTCCCTCCTCGCGACGCCTCGCTGCATAGACTAAGCCGGGCTGCCTAGCCTCTGTGTTACCCGAACCTCTGCCCTGAGTTCCACAACCTCTATTCGGACCATTTCCTCCTCGACCATTACCGCGACCCCTCTGTGGTCTCACATTTCTGTCTTGAGTACGGTTCTGCCCTTCTGGCTGATTCTTAGCTAGTTTCCGGGGACAATCTCTGACACGATGCTCCAAAGACCCACACTCGAAACATCCTCTATCACCGGTCGAACAACTTCCCTAATGGGTCTTTCCACAGCGGTTACACTGAGTCGGCCTCTGATTAGCAGTCATGGGCCTTGCCGCCTGATTTGGCCCACTTGGCCTAGCCTTTTTCTGGACACTACCACTGGATCCAGCTGACCCAAATCCTCTCTTCTGATTATTCCTACTATAGCTTTGCCTCACAGCCTCCTTGATCCCTTCGGCTACCTTAGCCTTTTCCACTAAAGATGAGAACTCACGAACCTGCTGCGGGGCAATCAGTAACCTCAAATCATCTCGGAGTCCATCCTCAAAGCGGACACAGCGCTCGTGTTCAGTAGCCACGATGCCTCTAGCATACCTACTCAGCCTTAAGAACTCCGCCTCATATTCCGCTACTGACTTAGTTCCTTGCACTAGTCCTAGAAAGGCTTTCCTCTGAGCATCCGTATAGCTGGTGCCCACATACTTCTTCTGATAGGTGGTTTTGAAATATTCCCACGTGAGATCATCTGCCGTGGCTCCATCCCGAACCGTGAGCCACCACTGATACGCTTCATCCTTCAGGAGCGACACTGCTCCTTTCAGCTTTTCTTCCTCAGTCAGGTCAAGATCATCCATGATCCTTTCAGTTGACTCTAGCCAGTATTCTGCTGCACTGGGTGCCACTCCTGACACACCCCGAAACACTTCCGCCCCGTTAGCCCGAATTTGCTCGGGAACAGACTTCCGAGCTCCTAGATTTCCACCAGCCCCAGCCACAATCTCCAGAACTCGCAATACCGCTTGCGATACTGCCTCGCCCCGGTCTGATCCTGCTCCTCAGCTCTAAAAGTAGGAGGTGGTGGTGGCGGTGGTACTTCATTTTCAGAACCTTGTCCCGACCTGACGGGTTCAGACACTGTCATCCTACCCCTACCGCGTCCACGGCGTCCACGTCCTCTAGAACTCATTCTTTCTACCGCGCTTTAATCTGATTAAGAAATTTTTTTTATGCGTTAGCATTTGTTTCACTTTATTACTCGCGAAGGAATTTTATGGATAGAGTTTTAATCTGAGATTCTTTCGAGCAAACAAGGTTTCAGTTTCCTATCCTAGATCGCACAAAGGAGTTTATGCATCCATTCCTTAATACTTTCCATACCTATTCGCTCTTCGGACATTTCTGCCCATTTCTAACCCAGGGGTATTTTCATCATTTTTCCTACAGGGGTATTTTCGTAATAGAAGAAGTTGTAAAATTTTAGTAAACAGATCACTTTGAAATTCTCCAAAACTGGAGGATGTTTCTGAAAATTTGCAAAATTTAGAGATATGATATCGTTTTGAAACCAGGGGTATTTTGGTAATTTTTGTCATTCAGGGAGATTTTGAAATTTTGATAAATCGGGGATATTTCTAACAGTTGTAAAACTCGGGGGGTTTCTTTCTGAAAATGTTCCTTTTCAAATAGTGATGTTTGTAAAGATTTCCAAAACCAGGGTCATTTCGGTAACTTTTGCAACTTGAGGGCGTTTTCGTAATTTTCCAAAACCAAAAATATTTTGCTGATGATTTTCAGAGCTAAGTTGTTGAATATTTGTAAAATAGTTGAAATTTTTGAGCAAAACCATTGAACTGATATTTTATGAGTCAGGGGCATTTTGGTAATTTTACCCCTAAGGGCATTTTTGTAATTTTCCACAAATCAAGTTTTTCGAGAAAAACATTGTAAAAGTGATGTTCTCCGATTTGAAAGAGTTTATTGCAAAAGTTTTGAAAACATTTGGGTTTTTGTTGTTTCATTCATTTCAAAACGTGGCTAAATCCCTTTCGGGTTTTAGTCATTATATTAGGCCTATGACCGAGCCCGCTTGGTCAGGGTGAACCAAAGCTACGCACCAGGCAGGATTCGAGTGAAGAGGAGGTGGGTCACGCGGACCGCTTAAATACCAAGCTCCCACTGAACCTTTCTAGACATGCGTACAGAGGTTGCCACACCACTGAGCCCTCTGAGTTAGGGTGAACCGAAACTACGCACTAGGTAGGATACCTACGAAGAGGAGGTGAGTCACGAGGACTGCTTAAATACTAGGCTCTTCCGGATCCAATCCTAGACATGCGTACAGGGGTTACCAGACCCTAGCTCAGTGACTAAGTCATAGGTTGGTTTAGTTCTTTAAGTCTTATGTCTTGTTTGTGTGTTTGAGTAGTCTAAACCTAGGGTTCAAGTTCCTACAAATCTATCTACGTTCCATGCTTCCTACCCTTCTACAGAAGATAATTCACGAAGAAGTTCAGATGTACTTACCTGGGCGGATCGGTGCCGGAGACTCGGGCCATGCTGCTTAAAACCCAAAAACAATTCAAAAGGCCTACTAAAACATTTTTGGGCCTTGGGCCCCCACAGCCGAGCTTTGAACTGGGCTCTGATACCAATTTGTAACAACCCAAACCCGGCCCAAACCCTATGGCCGAATCTAGTTTGTTACGGGGAAAACCTTTTTGAAAACCATTTTGAAACCCATTAAGTTTTGTTTAAAACTTCTCGTATTTGATTATCTTGGTGAAATCATACTTAGTGTTTATTTTTAAAAACATATTTAAGTCAACTTATAAAACAAATTTCAACCGTGCCCGAGGGCATTTTAAAACATTTTCGAGTTAATTTGGGAAAACATGTGATTTTAATTAATATTAATTATAGAGTTTAAAGCAAGTATTCAACATATGGAAATAATAAAATATTCTAGGAGGCCTTATTACAATCCAAAATATAAAATAAAACCGAATTTAAAATAGTAAGACTAAGTATAAAGTTCATTTAAATTTAAAGTCCACTACATGGCCACCTCGAGTCCATCCGGCTCCATATCCGCGGTCTATGAATCACCTTAGAAAAAAAATAGAGGAGAAGGTGAGTCACCAAGACTCAGTATGTAACCCTTCCCCCGTTTTGAAAACAATTTTCATACACAACATATAACAATTAATATGCAAAATGTCATGTGTCCCAACCTAGCCAGCCATACGCCACTGTCTACCCCGTTGTGGTACCAAACCACTGGTGGTGCCAAACCACTAGTGACATATAGTCACAATGTGTTACCAAAACACTGGTGTCCGTAGACACAAATCGTTTGATGGGGCCAACCCATCGTGTGATACCAAATCACTGGCAGACGATCCCATATCTCAAGTGGGGCCAACCCACGGTGGTATTAACCACAGGGACAAGTCGCTATGAGGTGCCAAACCTCTGGAGGTACCAAACCTCTGGTGACCGTAGTCACGGTGTGTTACCAAAACACTGGTGCCCGTCGGCACGAATAATCCTGCCCCCTCCACTCATTTAACCCACAATAGTCAAATAGTCATGAATAGATCTCATACATTTATCACATGTATCATATAAACCATGCTTCCCAAAAGCATAATAATCTCGTATTAACAGAGACTTACCGGGATCCTCGCTTGTACCATTGAGGTACTAAATCCGTATCTATATCAAGCAGATTTACAGGCAACATATATTTAACACAAACATTAACTGCTATAAGTGTGTATGTACACACCTGTCACCCTTGGATGCTCTAAATCCAGAAAAGAAGAGTCGATCACCCTAGATCTACTTGTCCCTACACGTTTTTGAGTACTAAACACCACCCTCAAAGTGCCTCTGCTTCCAACAATCGGCAATCAATAAGTTAGTAGCCTTCGGTTAAAACGAATACCAAATATATGTGTAGATCCTTACCGAAAATTGATTGTCAAATGTGGACGAACTCACTTGCTTGTTTCCAATCCCGAAGATCCTACAACCAATTCGGTTTAATCTGTAGTTAGCACCCTTAATTAACAGTTGCCGAAACCCATACCTACTTTTACCGAAGTCCACATGATGGGAAGAAAAACATAAGCATTCGGCCTAAGACCCTTACCTTTTGGAATCGACTAAAGGAAAGCCACCCCTTTCTTGCACAATATTCGGCCAAGGTGCTTTAAAAGGAGAAAGAAATTCGGCACTTACAATTGGGTATATTCGGCTATTATGAAGAGGACAATGGAAGGAAAATCAATGGAGAGGAAAAGGTGGTAAGAGTTTCGGCTAAAGGTGTTTGAGAGAATAAAAAGATGAAAGAAAAATAAGAAGGAGAAAGGGTCAGAAATTCGGCTAAGCAAAAATGGAAAAAGAAAATAGAGGTGGTCAATTGGTGTTTTTATAGGCCATTCGACACCCCCCTCTAATGCTTGCCGTCCACTCCACTTGAGGAGTTCAAATTCCAATCAACTCCCTAATTTACAATAATTCAAATGAATTTGAATTAACAAATGCCTTCTTTTTCTCATGGAATTAATCAAATATAAATCCCATAATATCTAATTAATAATCTAAATAATATCCTTAATTAACTCCCATTATCTTATTATCTAATAAAAAAAAACACAAAACAAAGACCATGCCCATCAATTAGCCGAACAACAACCCCATGTGCAGGCCAACTCCTTGTTTTTCTCTTGGCCACCAAATTGAACTAATTCAAAAAAATAATTTGAATTAGCCGCATGCCTATCTTTCCTCTGCTAATCTCTTGTTGATTCCATATAATAATCCAATTAATCTACCTCCATTATCTTATCAAACAAATAAAAATAAAAAGAGAACAAAGAATCCATGTGCTTTCCAGCCGAATGCTCAACAAAGAAGCAAACCATGTGCAGGCCACCCTTCACCCACGTTAGCAGCAAAATAAAAAGGGGAAAAAAAACTCATTTTGCTACCTCTTAGTTTCGAACCAGGGACGTTTAACAGCAGCAGCCCCTCCAACGTCCCAGGCCAACTCGGCCTCATAGAATTACATGCCATAAATCCCCAATATTAAATTATAACACCTACCTATCTAAGCCCATTACCGCTTATAAAAAACAACACGCAAAAGCTGCTCCCGTCGCTCGAACCAGCGCCCATGCACACCTCCAGCTCCTAAATGCTGCACGAAAACCACTTGGCCAAGCTGCTACTTGTGTCATGAACTCGCCCAAAATTATACTTAACCCCTATCTTCTAAGGCTCCCCTTTTTTTTTTTGTTTCCAAATTAAAATTTTCTACTAAACCAAGCCAACACCAAGCCTTAAATAAATCATTATTATTCCATAAATAATATCACAGTAGTTCATACATAAGAAAAATAATTAAAATCCAAATAGCCCCGTTTTTAGGATGTTACAAAATTAGCTTGATTAAGGTATGTTTAGTTTTCGATTTTTGATAATTTTTACGTTTTTGAGATCGTTGCTATGAGATGCACAAAGCCCATGTTTTAATTTTTGATTTTGATGAATATTTTGAGTTGAGCCATTGATGATAGCTTGTTGTTTATGTTGTTTGATGGTGAAATATGATATATATGTGTTAGATTGACAAGTTTTGTCTTTGAATTTTTGATGAAATTGAGTAGTTGGACTAAATTGCAAAAATAAGTTTTTGAGGGACTAAAATGTGAAATAAATGAAATGTATGGACTTGTATGAGGACTAGGAACATTCGGCCCTTAAGGTGTATAGTTAAATTTTGTGTATTTTGTGTTTTGTGCAAATAGGACTAAATTATAAAAAGTGTGAAATGTTAGGGGCAAAATGGTAATTTGCCCATCTATGTGTTTTTGGACTAAATTGAATGAAAATATGTTTGACTGAGCTTAATTTGAATATGTTTAGATCAAGAACCAAAGAAATCGGACTTGGATCGAGGAAAAGCGAAAGTAGTTGAATAGTCGATTTTTGTCGTTCGACGATATCCGAGGTAAGTCTATAAGCAATTAAACATTGTAAATTGTGTATGTAATTTAGTAATATACTGATTTGGAATTTGTGGAGATTATATTGAGATAGCCGAATATGACTAAATCAAGAAATTAATATGATTAAGTTTAATTCGGTTGAGTTATAATAATTGAAAGTTCGTATAAAGATTATGAAGTACATGAAAGTTCCGACATATGATATGTGTGTGAGACAGCTTTTAAGTATCGTTATTCGGGCTTTGGGCCTAGCAAGCTCTAAGCTGGTAAAATTAATCGGGCTTTGTGCCTAGCAGACTTATTGACGGTGAATAAATATCAGACCTTGGGTCTAGTAGGCCTAGTGCCGGTGTGTGATTCAGGCTTACGCCTAGCAGGTTTAATACCGATGATATATTTTCAAGCCTATGTCTATAAGATTGCATATTGACGTGGAAAATTGAGCAAGTAAGTTGATCCAACTAATCTTAAATGATTAGCCACATAGGTATGTGCATATGTAATGTTATATTAAATTTGAATATATGAGTACATGTGATGACTTAATTAAATTTTGTATGTTCGGTCATGTGTGACAATGTAATGCATTAGTGTATATTCGGCCATATGTGATAATATAATGAATTATGTGTATTGGGTCGTATAAGTAAGTAATTATGATATGATATTTGGGAATTTGATTATTCGGTCAACTAAGTATGATTGTGAATTAAATTGAGATAGTGTAATTTTGGGAATGTAAAGTTGTATAATATTATGCTTAATGAGAAATATAAGTATTCTACCAAAGTGAATTATTGAATTCTAGTTTAATATTAATGATACAACTTAATTTGATAGAAATGTTTTGGATGTTCAGTTGAATTGTTTAATTTGCTTATAACTTACTAAGCTATGATAGCTTACTGTGTGTGTTTATTTGATTTGTTTTTTTTATAGATTTTGGAAGTCTAGTTACGAGCTCGGGGATCATCGTCAAAGTCTATCACACTATCGACTAACGTTGGTATTTTATAAGTTAAATTTTCTGAACTATGGCATGTATAGGCTAGTAATATGATGTTTGGTTTTGATATATAGCCATGCGAAAATGGCTTGTTCTTAAAGTTAATGTTTAGATGTTTAAATAATTTTGGTTATTATATATGTGTGTGGTAAACTTTATATATGGATGATGGATATGTTTTGGTTGTGGATCGTTTATGATGCTAATGATAGTGATTTTTTAGTCATGTATTAGCTTAAAATTGTAAATATAGATAATGGTTTTAATCTAATTTGTGGTTCGGCAAGGGTGATTTAATCATGTAGTTAAATGCTTAGTTAAATGTTAATAATGGAATTGGTTGTATTCGTACGTGTAGACTATGCTATACTATGGATATTTGTCAATTTGAAATGGTATGCTAGCATTGGTGAGTTGGTCTAGAAATGGTGAATAATGTATATATGTATTTTCGATCAAAGTATTAGACTCATATTAATGAGTAAGTGATATGGTATATGTGTTAGGTATTAAAGTTATCATGGATAACCGAATTTGTAGTTAAGTGATTGGTTATGTGTATGTATTTTTAAGGATGTGAATCGGATGCACCTTTAGTATTATTTGTGCTCAAAATGGTTCAAACCAATATGGTCATATACGCATATACTTGTGTTAAGAGAAGAGGTATATTTAGCCTTGAAATGATACCTGTTTAAATGAGTGTATGTGTATGTATAGTTAGCATGCCGTGTGACTAATTTAGCTTAGATTAAGGTGCATAACATGTGAATTGGTAAAGTCATGAATTGATTAATGCAATAAGTTGATATTGATTCGGTAATTATGTTTGGATATTTTTTTTTACATTAGGAAATATGAGTATGGTATAATGGTTAATAAAGCATGTTTGGTCCTGTTTTTTTTTTTTTTATATATCACCAATGTCATATAAATGAATAAGAAAAAAATTTAGTAGTAAAGTATGGTTCGTATGATGTATGAATTTGTACCGTACAAAAGCTATATAATAATATGGTTTGATAGATTCTGGATTATGTTTTTAATTATGAAATGTTATGTATGTTATGATTTTAAGAGTTGGTATTTGATTAAGGTTCAAACATTGATGTGATTGAATTTTGAGTTGTGAAATGTAATGAATATCTGTGTGAATTGTGTTATGACCGGTAATGCCTTGTAACCCTAATCTGGCGACGGATTCGGGTTAGGGGTGTTACACTAGCTCTAAGCATAAATTAAGACCAATAAAGGAGAATTCGGATCGAGATCGAGGCAAAGACAAAGTGCTCGATTAATCGACAGTTTTGTTACCGCGACATCCGAGGTAAGTTCGGACACAATACGTGTATTTAACTATGTTTAATGTTATGAAATGAATAGTATGATATTATCGAATTGTAAATGTTATGTGAGAAAATCGGGTTAGATGGCACTAAGTGTGTGCGTATTTGGAAATGTGACCGAGGTGATTAGCACTGTGTGTGCGAGATAATATAAGCTTCGGCTTTGTGGTTGGCACTGTGTGTGCGATACCAATTTAAGATCGGTTTGATATAGATGCACTAAGTGTGCGATGTTAATTAAGCTTCGGCTATGATTTGAGCACTAAGTGTGCGAACAGATCGAAGAAATGAAGGAAGTTGATCGAAATGATGTATGGAGCATTGAGTAGTATATGTGATCGATAACTAAGTGTTGGCTAAGGTACGTTCGTAACCTATGTGGTTGATGAAATTATAAATGAGTTTATGGAAGGTTAATTAAGCATATTAGCTTGGATGGTATGATATATGTGATTGTGAATTAATCTATGTGATGGATTGTTTTTGGTATAATGTAATGGTATTAATGAACAATATGTGTTATGTTACGAACTTATTAAGCTTTGAAAGCTTATTGTGTGATTTGTTTCTCTATTTTACAGTGTCAGTAAAACTAGCTCGGATTCGGGAATCATCAGCATCTCTATCACACTATTGGCTATCTATTTTGGGTACTTTTGAAAGATGTATATAGTTGGTATATGGCATATATAGGCTAGTTAATATAGTATATTTTGAGATATTTGGTCTATGCCATGTGATATGGCTTGGAAATTGAATGATGTTGGTACATATAGATAGACTAGACTATGAATATGATAAGTGAGGTATGAAATAGTGGAAATGGGAATGGCATATATAGTATGTTTGAATTAGTTGATGAGAATGATGGATAAAATGTGTATGGTGGTAAGGTTTATATGATGATGGTCTATGTGTTGAGATATGAATTTTGGTACTTTTGTTGAACCAATGTGAGATGAAATTGAGTATTAATATAAATGGTACAGTTGGTGGTTAATTGGTGCATGAAATGGTAGGTTTGGATGCATTTTGAAACATGAATTGGCATTGCTTTGTGCTTGTAGGGATGACCCTTGTGTGGGTGGCAAATTGGCCTTGAAAATGACCTATTTTGCATACACGGTCGTGGCAAACGGGCGTGCCTGGTGGCCGTGTGAACAAGTCAGTAGCTAGCTTAATTTCACACGGCCATGGCACATGGGCGTGTCTGGTGGCCGTGTGGATAAGTTAGTATGCATGTCCTGTTTTGGCACGGCCGGGACACATGGGTGTGTCTGGTAGCCGTGGGAGGCACACGGCCTGACCATACGGGCATGTGACCTCTGTAAGTTTGAAAAGTTTTAAATTTCCGAGAATTTTCGTATGTGTCAATTTTGTCCCGACCTATTTCTAACACGTGTTTAAGGTCTCGTAGACCTCGATAAGGGACTATATATTCGTATTTGCATATAATTGATTTGTGATTGACTTTGTGTTGATTAAATGAATGAAAAATGTTTCAATTGTTCGGTAATGCCTCTTAACCCTAGTTCGGGGACGAGTACGGGTTAGGGGTGTTACAAGGATGGCAGTAGACAAGTCGTCAAGTGAGAAGGTGTTGATGGTTGAACAGATGAAGAAATCGGTGGAGGAGCTTACTCGGCAGGAGGTAGAATGTCATCAAGATCAACTCTAAGGTCTTCATCGTAATTAGGTGCGTGCTGGCCTACTCTCTCCCATTCTCTAGTAGTCGAATTTTGTTTGTAATTGGTATGATGAAGTGCCCCAATGCTAATAGGTTATGTTTTCGGATAGGGGTATCGACACGAGTATTTATTCTTAAACGAGTGAAGATGTCAAAAAGATAAGTCCTAATAGGTAAGGTCAAATAGCTACCTATATCCCTCCCATTAATTTTGGTTATGTCATTGAACATAATAAGAGCAACGTTTGAACGCCTATTAAACTTGAAATAATCAATCTACCAATAGTTGCTGTTTCGAATGACGGTATGTATAGAAATAGGTCTACAGATCCAAGAGATGATAAGATGCAAGATTCGATCATGCAAATCTAAATTTACAGCAAGGTTGCAGGGAACATAGATGGTGAGATTAAATAGACCTTTTTCGTTTGACACACCACTAGGAGGTAAGGATAAAAGATTTCCGCAATCTTCTAAGGTCAGGCGAAATTGTGTATTCATAAGATAAGAGTTTATAGTAATAACATTTTCGCCAGACCCATTATGTTCGAGCTTAGCATTACAATAAAAGGTTCGAGCAAGGTTTTCGTAAGTTGGATAAAAGATTCTAAAAAAGTCAAGCCATTGCCACTCACGTAAAATAGGAAGAGAATGAAAATTAAACATTTCTAAGCAATCAAGGTCTATATTTCTAGAAGTATTAACAAGACTAGTGGCGAAGTTTTATTAAAACATTCTTGTTCTCCCAGAGAATGAAAGTCAAAAGATGAATTAGACCCACTAGAGGTAGCAGCATATGAGGGACTGGAGTGAGGTCGTTTCTTAACAGTCATAATAATAACCTAAGGCTCTAAAACACACTAAGTTCACTAAGAAATTTCGTTTGGGAATTTCTACAAACACTTGGTGACCAAAAGGTTAAAACAAAATTTTCAATAATGTGGGCAAAAATAGGCAACCTCGTGCACAACAACACAATATATAGATTCTAAATCATCCCAAAAGCAAAATTTCCAAACAACAATTTAACAAATATTGAACAAATTTCGAAACAAATAAAAAAAATTACCTCAAATTTTTTTCAAAATGATGGAAATTAAAAACAAATTTGTTGAATCCTTGTATAAAATGACAATGCTAGTTGTTCAGATTCAAGATTTTAAGTAAAAGATGGACATTTTGAAGTTTTGTGAAGTTAGGGTTGAGAGCTTTTAAAAATTAGGTAAAAAAATTAGGGATTTTTTGTGTTTTAAAATAAAGAGACGCGGTGCAAAATCTTTAAATCTTGATAGGTATAAAGAATTTTTAAAAAAAAAATCGATAATTTTAAATAAGTATCGGTACTAAATGCCCAGTCTATTTTCCAAAGTGCAGAAGAATTTTTCAAACTTGATTTCTAAGTTCTCATATGTTCTAAACTAACCTAAAATTACTTTTTAGCAAGTTTTAATGATTTCATATGCTTAAATATGTAAAATTTAAGTATGATGCATATGAAACATAGAGTATTATAAAACATGCAAAAATTGAATATTAACATTCAACAAAGTCTAATTTAACAAATTCAAAGGCATTCAACAATCATGTAAATTAGATCAAATAAGTCAAAAATAGACTAGATATGCAATATCAACTTTCCCTAACTAATTGCATATGATGGTGGCGTGAGAAGGTAAGAAAGATGAGTTAAATGTCTACATTTTTTATTAAAATATCTTATTAAATTAATAAATGAAATATTAAAAATATAATATAAAAATTTATTTAGCATCATTTTAATCTTATGGTGGAAATTCATTCTCAATTTTCAATTTAATCCAAGGGTGGAGATTTGTCTACATACATGAGATCTTTTTTTCCTTAATAATTATCTATTTATGAATTGACAATTTTGCCCCTCAAAATATATACAATTCCTTCTTGAATCATTATATACTTTTGTTAAAATTTCACTTCTAGTCCTTCCACTTTTTCTTCCTATACCATTTAATCCTTTTATATTTTTAATTTTCTCACTTTGACCCCAACACTTTTTACAATCTTACACTTAGTTAATACCTTGGATTAATTTTGCTTAACACACCTAAGTTTTCAATTCCCTTCGTTATCCAATTATTTTCCCTACTAACACTGATAATTCCTATTTTTATTTACTTGGATAAATCCAACTCGTATATTGTTAAAATAACCTATTTACGATTTAGGGGGCTTTAGGATGTTACAATTCTAGCTGTAATAAGACACTTGATGTTCCTTTTATTTCATTAGAAGCAAACAAGACGCTAGGTGAGAACTGCATGGATTTATCCATTCTTTGGTGCACTAATTACTTCAATTTTATATAGTCTTGATTGCATTCCCCTGTTGTTGTTATGGCCTTTATTAGTTGTAGCTTGATCAAGTAGTTAGTCCTTTCATAACTCTTCAAGCGATTGTTGCTTTGCTTTCTCACAATCTTAAATTGTTTACAAAGAGTTTATTGTTTAGTTGCCTTAATTTTGAACCCTCCTTCAAGATGTCATGTTGTTAAGTCGTGCTTGAAAGAAAATTAAAGCTAGTCTCCTTTGAGGACTCATCATCAGTTATGTCATTGAGGATATAAATTCCCAATTGTAAGAAACTTAGCCTCAACCTAGCTTATCACATATCATAAAATCATGATATGAAATTTAGCTTTTACTTAATTTCAAGTGTTTGGGTCTCTCAAAGTTAGTGAAGAATCAAAGGAAGAAGCAGGTTAGGAGCTTGAGATATTTAATTGTAAATTAGTTTCATTCTCTTCTATGAATATAGAGGATGCCTTTATTAACTTCCTAGTAGTTGTAACACTCTTGTATGGATAATTTTTTAAATATTTGATTTAAGTGTATTAGAACTTTATTCATTTATATAAATATTTTATATTTTGCAATATATGAGTTATATATATTCTTTTATATATAATACTGCAAAATTGTAAATGACTGGTTTGTGTTTATAATATATTTGGGAATGAAAAATTAGAAAAAAAAATACTAAAGATTAAAGACATATTTAGGGGTGTTGTTAATAATCATGCCGCAGGAAAGGTACACATTTACCGTAGAAAGGTGCAGGGTTAGCAGTGTTTTGTAATGTAAAACGTCGCGGAAGGCATTACATTTTGCAACGATTTGTGAATGGAAAAGCCGGTAAAGGTCTGCAAATTTAGCGGCAATTTAATAAATCACTGCTAAATGTCTTATACCTATTGTAATAGGCCAATTTTGGCCCAAGGCAAATAAACATTAAAAACCCCAAAAAAAATCCAATAATAAAAACAGTCCATTTACAAACAAAACCAAGCCCGACTAAAACAGGCTCAAAATGGCCCAAAACCTAAGCGGCCCAATATGGCCCAAAGACCAAGCAGAATCAGGGAACCCTAGGGTTCCCTCCCCTCTCTCACGCCGCCTCTGCCATTGGCCACTGCCCATCACCCCATGCACACGCGCCTCTCCACCAGCACCCCTCCCAGCGCCTCGGTCAGACACCCGCACGCGCCTCTGACACCGCACCATTTGCAAGAACAAGGAGCACGCACAACACGAATTGAAAAAAACAATAGGAAAACGAATGAAAGAAAACAAAAAATCTGTAAATCGGTTATATAAACCGAAGCAAACGAATTTTGTATCCTCTCCCTTCCTTTTTATGAACTCGGAAAAATAAAAGAAAAGAACATAAACTTACAAGGTGGATCTCATTTTTATTGTTATTTACTGTTTTTTTATTTTGCTTTATTTTTTTCAAAACCTTTGTAAACTAAAATGAAAAAGGAGGAAAAGAAACTTTACCTGAGTCTCGTAGGTGCAGCGTTGAAGGCTCGCCGGCCACTGATCCTGTGGTGGCACGGCAGCGCGACGAACGGCTGGAGAAAGCCCAAACGTCGGGCTAAAAAAGAGAGGAAGAGAGAAAAAAGGGAGATGTTGGCTGTTAGTTTTTTTAAGAGAATTTTAGGGTTAAAAAAATCTGATTTTTTTGGGAATTATCAGGCCTTATAAACATCAAGCAAAACGGCGCCGTTTGGGTATAGGGGAGCTGCGGATATCCCTTAAAACGGATATTTGCGCAATAGGTCCTTCCCCTTTGCGGCGCCATTCAATCAGTCCCCTTTTTGCCATTTTTTTCTTTTTACGAATTTTTCCCTTTAATTTCTTTAGGTTTTCAATCGGGTCCTTGACCCATAGATGTGCATAAGGGCTGGGAATATTTTCCCAATCAATCCCTCTTGCTTTAAGCACGTTCTATCTTGGTCCCTGTTCGCCCTTCCTTTTCTAATTTATTTCAATTTCCGCCCTTGCTTTTTATCATGATTTCAGTATAGCACTCGACCTCTTTGATGGGTTTATTTATTTTCTTTAAAAATTGTATTTTTATTATTATTTATTTATTTTAAGTTTTTATATACTTCTTTTGTTAAACCCTTTCCTACATATATTGCTTATTTTAAGACTCTTTTCATACATTACTTGTTTTAGTTGATTTATTAATTATTTTAAATTTTCTTCATATTATTATTTTAATACTTTTACACATAGATATATATATATACACACTATCTTTTTTAAAAGTTTTTCTTATACATCATCTTTTAAAAATTGTTTTGTATATTATTAATTTTAATTTCTTTTTTACATAATCTATTTTAAACTAATTTATTATCATTTCAAAAATCACGTTTGATATTTAATTTATTTCAGCTTGCTTCATATTTGTTATAAATTGTTACATATGTTGTTTAATTTATTTTCCTTTGATTATTGATATTTATGTTTAAATAGTGCAAGTTACGTGAATATCATTCGTGTGTGTATTATAGCTCGCTCATTCGTATTGTCGTACCATCGTCGTTCAGTCGTATAGCATTTTATTCATGCATTATTGTTCTATGGTTATTGCCATTTTCGCATTATGCCATCATATTGTGTATTAAGCCCAAACATTTTTATGCAATTTTAAATCGTTTTTTTAGAGTCAAGAGACAAGCTCAGTTTCAGGACTTCAAAATGTTATGCTCTAACTTACTGAGTATGGCATTTTAACTCTCTGAGATAAGAGGGTCTTATCATCCACTTTTGATTCGTTCAAGTTTTCTTTTAAATAAAAGAGGATCGTATTTTCAAATCTTTTCAAATTTTCGACATTAGGACATTAGATAATCAATTAGGTACCAATTTTGGGTGTATCGAGGGTGCTAACCCTTCCTCGTGCGTAACCGACTCCCGAACCCGCTTTTGAATTTCGTAGACCAAAATCGTTGTTTTGATAAATCAAATTGTTTATTAAAAACAACCGTTTTACGAGGTGACCTGATCACACCTCAGCAAAAAAGGATTGGTGGCGACTCTCGTTTTATTTTCGTTTTCAAAACCAAGTCGATTCCCGTTTTGTCAAAAAAATGGTTACGGCAGCTTGGCGACTCCATTGGGGACATTCGACAGTCGAGCCGTAAAATTGATTGTTTTCTGTCTTTTTGTCGAAAATTGAAAATTTCATTTGAGAAATTACGATCCTCTTATGGCTTTTGCTTGCGTCATATCATTTGATTGTTATGGGTTAAGTCTCATAAAATATTTCTGCATCATATTGCATGACCGCTGGGTCACACCTTTAAGTGGGAGCAAGAAGCTACTCCTTCGTGAGGTTTTCACCTCCGTGCAGGATAGTGAATCACTTTCGGAATATATCAATACATATGTCTTCGTGAGATTTTCATCTCTGTGCAGCCATAGGGAAATGTATTCCCCTGAACTGAACTCGGTCCGTATGAGCCTATAATGGGTGAGGATCGAGGAATCTGCTGGTTCAGGTACCTTTACTCTAGAACCAAACCACATATAAAGAGACTTAGGAGCCTACCCTAGATAGAGCCACGCCACACCCCTAGTAGGCATCGGGACATGTGTTCTGTGTTGTTATTTCTCTTACACTAACGTGTTTTCCTTTGTGTTTGTTATCTCTCTTGCATTAATGTGTTTTCTTTCGTGTTTGTTTATTTCTCTTGCACTAACGTGTTTTCTCTTGTTTTGATTACATTGCACGTATTTTCATATTTAAGAGGTGTCGATTCGGGTTCGATTGCTGAGTTAGAAAGTTTGCCATGGAAAACGACTTTCTTGATAAGGTGGAGGATAATGCGGCTGTTCGAATTTGGTCAGAGACAACACAACTAGAAAAAGGAGATAGTCTAGCCGCGGGGCATGTGTCAGAGTTATTGGACTACACTCGTATTAGTGTGACACAAAATAATCTTCACGAGTTAAAAGCCATATGGGATCAATGGAACGATGAAACCAAGAGTTCATTCTGCCATAGCTACGGAGATTTGCCACACTTACTCGATGTCAAGGTGGATGAGCAGTTATTCCGAGCTATCACTCAGTTTTGGAACCCCGCGTATAATTGTTTTACTTTTGGGAAAGTGGATTTGGTACTCACCATAGAAGAATACACAGCTCTACTGCATTGCCCGATGGTTCAAGTTGATAGAATCTATTCGAGAGCTGCCTATGTCCCAGCCTTTTGGAAGAAATTAATGAGCATTACGGGAATGAGCGAGCAGTGGATTACGGCCAGGATCAAACAAAAGGGCGAGTGTAAGTGCATCCCATGGAGGAACTTGGGAGATTTGATCTTAACCCATCCGGATATAAGTAAAAGAGTTGATGTTTTCACACTAAGTATCTACGGGTTAATGCTATTCCCTAGAGCGTTAGGATATGTAGATGAAGCTGTCACAGAATTTTTCGACCAACTCAGTAAGGGGGTTACGCCAGTTCCTGCAATCTTGGCCGAGACTTTCAGGTCATTGAATGCATGCAGGAGATCTGGAGAAGGCATGTTCGTGGGATGTGCGCAGCTGTTGTTGGTTTGGTTTCACAGCCACTTTTGGAAAGTAGATAAAGTTTCTTGTCGGATCTTTACGGATAACTATTCCCCGTTGAAAGAGATAGCAGCCACACCAAGAAGAGACGACGTACCGGAAGAAAATTGGATAGCACTTCTCCAAAATCTTCGGGAGGGGGACATTGAGTGGAGAGCTCCTTGGTTCGTACCCAGCAAGATTCTATTTCGATGCGGGAATTTCGATTGGGTCCCTTTGTTCGGAATTTGGGGGGCCACTGGCTATGCTCATCTATTGGTATTAAGACAATACGGATCAAGACAATTTATACCGGCAATACATGGCCTGGCACAATGTGAGTTCCCGTATAAAGGAGAAAACTACAAGAAAAGAGTCAAAGAAATTTCCACGGCTTGGAACCAAGTTCGTCGAATGAAAAAGTTAACCATAGGATCAAGGATTACTTCCTAATATAGCGGATGGATCAGTAGAAGAATCAACGACAATATTCCAGGGCCAAAACCGGAAGGCGTACGATCGGTGGAAGAATACTTACAGGTAGTCCTGTCAGAATTGGAGGTAATAAAGCAAGATTTCGAAAAGAGGAATCATGAGTTGGAAAAGAAGATAGAGCAATTAGAGGAAGAGAAGATGTATTTAAAGTTAGATGTCGACGTGCAAAAGATGGAGGCCGAGAAGCAAAAGAAAGGAAAAAATAAAGCCGAGGAAGACTTGGATAGCTTGAAGATAGACTATAAGAGGATGCGCATATCAATGAGGACTGCTGGGTTAGGGAAAACTTCAGAGCAGTGGCAACAAGAAATCCAAGAGGAAAGGACCAAGGCCAATCAATGGAAGAGAAAACTCCAAGAGGCTCAGGCTCAGAGAGAGGCTATAGAAACAAGTCTATCAGAGGCCCAAAGTGACAAAGAGAAATTAAAGGCTAAAGTGGTGGAGCTTGAAAAAACACTTTATCAGTATAGAAATCGCAATTCTGTGGCCGAGCTGAGAACCAGTTTGGAGAAAATCAAATGTATGAAAGGAAATATAGAAGAGCTAGAGAACGCTTTGCAAAGTTGTAGGCTCAGGGTAGAGCTTCTCGAAGCAAATGAGGAGCATTGGAAGGAACAACTTCATTACTCTCAGAGTCAAGTCAGGGACCGAAATTACCTTATGGGAGAAGCCGTGACTCAAATTCGGGAGGTAGATGACTATCTGCAAACATTGGCGGTTTAGGTTGACATACTAAGTGTGAAGTACGAGCTGGTATTAGACAAGGGTCGGGAATTAGCTTCGTTGCTTGAGAAAGTTAAAACTCTAGGCATTAGGGCAAAGCCATATTTATAATCTGTTTTATGTAAAGAGCTTTATTTTCTAAAAAGTTTTCTAAATGGAATTGAATTAGAATCGACGTCTCTTTACATTCATGCATTTGTATTTACATCACATTATATGCATTTAGGCCCATAGAAAGAGCCTAATAAGTTGAAATTACAACAGAAAAAGAGAGAGAGAAAAGGGAAATCTGAAAGCTAAACACCCTTACGGTACACGTGCTAAGTCGAAGAAAATGGATCAGAGGTTTGAACAATTCCAGAAAGACTTGCAGGACCAGATGCAAGAACAAATGACAAAACTCCAACAGGAAATGAGGGACCAGATGTTAGAGGCTCAACGGAATATGATGGCCCAAATGACCTTGATGATGAATGGGATAATGGACAAAGGAAAAGGCCCTATAGCTGTTACCGGGGAAGAGAGTGATGGTAATCCCCCGGGTTCCACCCCGCCACATGCACCATCACAACATGAGGAATATCCCCAGAGGCCATCCGTCACAATTAGGCCCCAACAAGGGCAAACTAATATCAGACCACCAATGGACTTCCAAGTGGGCTCAGGATCCAACCCAGGGGATAACTCTGCTAACCCTGTTATCCCTGATTTAGAAATAATGGAGAAGGAAGGGATAAGAGCTGAATCCTCGAGACAGTTAGAGGATCGATGCAGATGGTTGGAGGAGAAGTTCAAGGCTCTGGAAAATGTCGACCATCACCACGGCATTGATGCTAAGGACTTGAGTTTGGTCCCAGATCTGGTGCTTCCTCACAAATTCAAAATGTGGAGTTTGAAAAGTACAACGGGACTACTTGCCCTGAAGCCCACATCACGATGTTTTGTAGGCGCATGACTGGATATGTGAATAATGATCAGCTTTTAATTCATTTTTTCCAGGACAGTTTAGTGGGAGCAGCATCGAGATGGTATAACCAACTCAGCTGTGCTGATATTAGATCCTGGAGAGACTTGGCCCAAGCCTTCATGACACAGTACAATCACGATACGGACATGACGCTTGACCGAATCGTACTACAAAACATGGAGAAGAAATCGAATGAAAATTTCAGGCAATATGTACAGAGATGGAGAGAAGTTGCCATGCAAGTCCAACCACCCCTCCTGGAGAAAGAAACCACTATGTTGTTTATCAATACTTTGAAAGCACCTTTTATCACCCACATGATAGGGAGCACCACCAAAAGCTTCACGGACATAGTGATGGCGGGGGAAATAATAGAGAACGCCATAAGGGGCTGTAAGATCGAAGCGGGAGAAGCCACCAAGAGATCTGTTCCTAAGAAGAGGGATAATAAGGTGAGCAATGTGAGTACACATAACAACGGGTACTCAAAGGCAATTACCGTTAACCCACCGAAAGTTGTGACTGCCCAGTAACAGGGGTCGACAAGACAAGAACCAGGCCCAAGATAAAATTTTGAAAGGCTTCAATTTACGCCAATACCAATGACGTATAAGGAGCTATATCAACGTTTATTCAATGAACACATCATAGCCCCATTTTATCTGAAGCCGCTACAGCCCCCATACCCAAAATGGTATGACCCGAACGCTGAATGTGAATACCATGCGGGGGTGGCGGGCCATTCAATAGAAAATTGCACTGCCTTCAAAAAGGTAGTTGAAAAACTTATCAAAATGGGAATGGTGGAGCTTGACGATACGCCTGGTTCAGGGAACCCACTACCCAGTCACGGAGATAGGGGAATAAAAGCAATCGGTAAGGATGTCGCGAGAAGGATCAAGGAGGACATCTCAGAGGTAAAAACCTCATTAAGGGCAGCCTGGAAGGAAATGGCAAGTAGGGGACTAATAAGGTCAAATATTGAAGGAGAACTCGAAGAACTCAGGAATTACTGCATATTCCACAAAGCTGAAGGACATGAGATCTAGGAATGTGCTGAGTTTAGGCTATTAGTGCAGAGCCTCACGAATAATAAGGAGTTGGAGTTTTTCGAAAGAAGCTTAGAGGGAGGAGACATACACTCCACAGAAAGAGAGTCGACCAATCAAAGGGTCAATTATTCGAAGATCATTATTTCTCGGCCGAGAAATACAGAAGGCGGAGCACCAAGTGCTCCTAAAGTGATAATCAAGAGACCAGTGTCCTTTCCTTACAAGGATAATAGGTCGGTACCATGGAGTTACAATTGTAACGTAACGATACCAAGATTAGAAAGCTCCGCTAATGCAGCCAAGGGGGTCCAAAGTGAGAGTTTCCACACGAGCAGTGGAAGGCGTTCCGACTCGGGAGGCATCAGAATAAGACCGGCAAGATTAAAGGCTATAGCAGTTGAACCAGAGGAAGAGCATAACACCCATATCAATGTACCTGTAAAAGAGGAAGAGGCTAAAGGATTTTTGAAATTTTTAAAGCATGGCGATTACATTGTAGTGGAGCAACTGCGCAAACAACCAGCTCGTATTTTGATACTAGCCCTACCCTTTAGTTCAGAAGTTCATCGGGAGGCGTTGATGAAAGTACTAAATGAGACTTATGTTACTAAGGATATACCGGTCAGCAAACTCGACCGATTGGTTAGTAATATAAATGCTGACAACTTCATCTCCTTCAGTGATGATGAAATTCCGCCTAGGGGTATAGGATCAACCAAAGCGCTGCACATCACCACTCGTTGCAAAGGATACACCTTGCCAAGTGTACCAATTGACAATGGATCGGCCTTGAACGTCTTGCCGTTGTCAACTCTGGAGATATTACCGATAGATGGTTCTCACATGAAGACATGCCAAAACATAGTGAGAGCATTTGACGGTACCGAGAGAAGGGTGATGGGGAGAATCGACGTACCACTACAGATTGGGCCAAATACGTATGAGGTGGACTTTCTGGTAATGGATATAAAACCCTCATATAACTGCTTGCTGGGAAGGCCTTGGATTCATTCGGTGGGGGCGGTACCCTCATCCTTGCACCAAAAGCTGAAGCTGCTGACAAATGGTCGGTTGGTCACTATAAATGCAGAGGAAGATATTATAGCGACTGTCACCAATAACGCACCATATGTGGAGATGAATGAGGATACCACTGAGTGTTCTTTCCGATCCTTAGAGTTCGTAAACGCAACATTTATTTCGAATGAGAAGGAAGTTCCGACGCCCAAGATGTCCAAGACCACTAGGATGGGTCTACGAATGATGGTGGGGAAAGGAGCCTTGCCAGGAAAAGGATTGGGCAGACATCTCCAAGGGGAGGTTCAAGTTTCGATATTGAAGGAGAAAAGAGATCGTTTTGGCTTAGGTTTCAAACCAGATGCCAAACAAAAAAGAAAGGAAATAGAAAAGAAGCTGGAAAGGAGAAGGGCCCGACTGAATGGAAAAGAAGTCCAATGGGAATCGATGACGTTCCCGCACATATCTCAAACCTTTATATCTGGAGGGGTAATTCATCCTGAGAAAAGGCTATCGAAAAGTCCTCACATCAATGCTATACACGAGGATGAAACCAGACGAAGAAATCTGGCGGGCATTTGCCCTTATGAACTCGGAAGCGTTTTGAACAATTGGATTGCAGAGGACTTACCTGTAGTTTTTAGAGATTACACAGAGTAATATTCAGAATGCTCTTGTTGTTTTAAAGAACAATATGATCTCTTTTGTGAAACAGGCTAATGTTCAAAAATCCTTGTTTGAATGAAATGCATTTTAATCCATTTGGGAAGATATTTGGTGTTTTTCTATCTAAATTTTCTTTTTTTTTCTTTTTACATTCATGGCATGAATAGTTGTCCTCAAATTCATTTGTTATTTCTACGCTCTTTGACACCTACCATAGGTCCCTAGATATCAGTGATATAAGCGATGATACTGTAGATCCCGAAGTCTATTTTGAGCAAGACATGTGTTCGGAAGAATCTCAGGATTTTGAAGGCAACGAAGATGGTGGCTTGTCCCCGGACTTGTTGAGAATGGTAAAGCAGGAAGAGAAGCAGATCTTACCCCATAAAGAGGAGGTAGAGAATGTAACTTTAGAGGAGGGGAAAATGGTGAGAATTGGAACATGCATAGCCGAGGAGACCAAACAAAACCTGGTTGAGTTACTGTGGGAATTCAAGGATGTCTTCGCATGGTCATACTAGGATATGCCTGGTCTAAGCACTGATATCGTAGCACATCGCCTTCCCATAAGAGAATAATGCAAGCCAGTACAGCAAAAGCTAAGAAGAATGAGGCCTGACATAGTGTTGAAAATAAAAGAGGAAGTAAAGAAGCAGTTTGACACCGGTTTTCTACAGGTGGTCAAATACTCAGAATGGGTGGCCAATATTGTTCCCGTCCTGAAAAAAGACGGAAAGGTCTGGATGTATGTAGACTATAGAGATTTAAATAAAGCCAGCCCAAAAGACAATTTTCCTTTGCCTCATATTGATACGTTGGTGGATAATACGACAGGATACTCATTGTTCTCTTTCATGGATGGTTTTTCCAGATATAATCAGATCAAGATGGACCCTGAGGATATGGAGAAAACCACTTTCATAACTTTATGGGGCACCTTTTTCTATAAAGTCACGCCATTTGTGCTGAAGAATGCCGAGGCAACGTATCAAAGGGCCATGGTGACTTTATTCCACGACATGATGCACAAAGAGATTGAAGTATATGTGAACGATATGATCGCTAAATCTCAAACGAAAAAGGAACACATTGAAGTTTTGAAGAAATTATTCTTAAGGTTGAGGAAGTTTTAATTGAAACTCAACCCGGCCAAGTGTACCTTCAGAGCTCGATCAGGGAAATTATTAGGTTTCGTAGTCAGCAAGAAAGGCATCGAAATTGACTCAGATAAGGTCAAAGCCATACAAGATTTGCCTCCACCACACACCCAAAAGGAAGTTCGAGGTTTTCTAGGAAGATTAAATTACATTGCTCGGTTCATCTCACAGCTAACCGAGAAGTGTGACCCCATATTCCGTCTTCTCAAGAAACACAATCCAGGGATATGGAACGAAGAATGCCAGAGAGCTTTTGACAAAGTCAAACAATATCTGTCGAATGCCCCAGTACTATCTCCGCCTAATCCAGATAGACCATTGATACTGTACCTGTTAGTGTTCAACAACTCCATGGGATGTGTGCTTGGCCAACATGACGAGTCAGGAAGAAGAGAAAAGGTGATTTACTATCTCAGTAAAAAGTTCACGGAATGTGAAATGAGATATTCGTCGATCGAAAAGTTGTGTTGCGCTTTGATTTGGACAACTTAAAGGCTAAGGCAGTATATGTTATATCACACGACCTTGTTAATTTTGAAGCTTGATCCGTTAAAATATATGATGGAGTCAACGGCCTTGAATGGGAGGATGGCAAGGTGGCAAATTCTATTGTCTGAATTTGATATAGTCTATGTGAACCAAAAGACTATAAAGGGGAGTGCAATAGCAGAATTTTTGGCAAGCAGAGCTTTAGAAGATTATGAGCCTTTGAGCTTTGAGTTCCCTAATGAAGAGCTGATGTATGCGGCGAATATGGAAGAAAATCCGTGGAAATTAAATTTTGATGGAGCATCAAATGCAGTAGGGAATGGAATTGGGGCAATCTTGGTATCCCCTAGTGGTGATCACTATCCATTTACGTGCAAATTGGATTTCGATTGCACGAACAACATGGCGGAATATGAAGCTTGCATCATGGGAATTCGAGCAGCCGTAGAGCGTAAGATCAGGGTGCTAGAAGTATATGGAGATTCTGCACTGGTAATCTACCAACTTAAAGGTGAATGGGAGACAAGAGACCCCAAACTGATCGATTATCGAAAGATAGCTTTGGGATTGATGGAGGAGTTTGACGACATCACTTTTCATTATCTCCCACGTGATGAAAACCAGATGGCAGATGCCTTGGCAACCCTGGCTTCTATGATCAAAGTGAATAGACCTAAAGATATGAAACCCATTCAGATGAGTATTCTCGAAGTCCCAGCTCATTGCTACAATGTGGAAAAAGAAGAAAGAGATGATCACCCGTGGTATCACGATTTATTACGATACATAAAAGATCGTGAATACCCAAATCATGCAACTGAGAATGAGAGAAGGACACTCAGGAGATTGGCCCCCGAATATGTTTTGGACGGGGACATCTTGTACAAAAAGGGAAAAGATCAAGTATTTTTGAGATGCGTCGATGCTTTAGAGGCCAAGATGATCCTAGAGGAAGTTCATGAGGGTGTTTGCGGAACGCATGCTAATGAATTCACAATGGCCAGGCAAATAATAAAATTTGGATATTATTGGTCCACCATGGAAGGAGATTGTATCAGCTATGCTAAGAGCTGTCATAGATGCCAGATTTATGGAGATAATATTCATGTGCCTCCGTCTCTCTTACACGTCATGACTTCCCCATAGCCTTTTTCCATGTGGGGCATGGATGTTATTGGACCAATCTCGCCAAAAGCTTCGAATGGTCATCGATTTATCTTTGTGGTCATTGACTACTTCACGAAATGGATAGAGGCTACTTCATATGCTAACGTCACTAAATCAACAGTCAGTCGGTTTTCAGAGAAGGAGATCATTTGCCGATATGGGATGCCTGAGAGGATTATATCAGACAATGCATTGAATTTGAACAACAGCACGATAACAGATGTTTGTAGTCAATTCAATATTAAACACCATAACTCATCTCCGTACCATCCAAAAATGAATGGGACAGTGGAAGCAGTGAATAAGAACATCAAGAAGATAGTGGGGAAGATGACCGAGACTTACAAGGATTGACATGAGAAATTACCATTTGCACTTTATGCCTATCGAACGTCCGTCAGAACCTCTACTGGGGCAACACCTTTCTCGCTGGTCTACGGGATGGAGGCAGTCCTACCCATTGAAGTGGAAATACCTTCTCTTCGAGTTTTGACAGAAATAAAGCTGGATGAAGCTGAATGGATCCAGGCTCGATACGATCAATTGAACCTAATTGAAGAAAAGAGGCTAAGGGCTATTCGTTACGGTCAGATGTACCAAAAACGTATGATACGAGCCTATGACAAAAAAGTTCGCCCAAGAGAGTTTCACGAGGGAGACTTGGTACTGAAAAAGATCCTTCCCATACAAAAAGATTTCAGAGGGAAATGGATGCCGAATTGGGAAGGACCATACATGGTGAAGAAGACTTTCTCGGGAGGTGCACTGATTCTGACAGAAATGGATGGGAAAAGCTTACCCAATCCCGTGAATTCAAATTCAATCAAAAAATACTTTGCTTGAAAAGGCTAAGGAGAAAACCCGCAAAAGGCGCCTTGACCCCCCCAAAAAAAGGGGGGGAGAGGCCAAGGCGAAAACCCGCAAAGGGCGCTTTGAGACCAAAGGGGCTTTGAGTTGAAAACCCGCAAAGGGCTGCTCAAATTTTGAATGAACTCACAGTGATCTGGCTATATTTGAATCAACAAGAAAGGAAGTAGGTCGCATACTTGGGGCATCAACAAAGTGCTTTGGTTCTTCTAAATGCATGTTAAGCTCAAAATAGTCTTCATGAAATTTGTATATGGACGCTCGATCTACGATATCTAGGGCATCTGATCTTTGTTTTATTCATCTTACTATCTTTAGATGCCTTTTTGTTTGGAAGAATATGTACCCCGTTAATTTTCCTCTTACCATTGGTAATCCATTTTAAATCTCTTTGAAATCAGTTTATAGTTTCCCATCATTCAGGAACATGTTGCATTGAAACCATGATTGATGAACTAATGATTTCACAAAAGAAAAGTTCTACATAGTACTTTGGATGAAACAAGAAACCAAAACAGGACAATTGTTTAAAATTCCGACGCACACAGATACGTGAGAAAGACGAGCCTTAATAGAGACCATTCTCTGAATTCTTTATCCAATCAAATGGTTATGACGAAAATTATCGGGTTATTCGGAGAGCGGTATGACAGTCAAATTCTCGACAAAAAAGGTTTTGATTCCCGAGGAAGGAGGATTGGAAGATTGAATGAGCCTTGAAATTCCCATAAGAACAGATTGCTTGAGCAAGAAGATGAAATCTTAAAGGATAAATAAGTGATAGTTCTTTAAATAGGAATCACACTCATATCATCTTGCAACATAGCATGTTTAAACAGGAGCATTTGACTCATTTTGATCATGATACCCTAATTACTAGGCATAAGCATATACCCATTCTGCAGGTTATGTCCTCAAGAGGACAGTGTACTAAGGCAGATTGAAGAGAACAAATCTGGCAATCCCGATGTTTCAGGAGTAGATTGAAGAACAAGTCTGGCAATCCTGATGTTTCAGGAGCAGATTGAAGATAGCGAATCTGGCAATCCTGATGTTTAAGGAGCAGATTGAAGAACAAGTCTGGCAATCCTGATGTTTCAGGAGCATATTGAAGAACAAGTCTGGCAATCCTAATGTTTCAGGAGCTGATTGAAGAACGAGTCTGGCAGTCCTGATGTTTCGGGAGCAGATTGAAAATAACAAGTCTGGCAGTCTTGATGTTTCAGGAGCAGATTGAAAATAGCAAGTCTGGCGGTCCTGATGTTTCAGGAACAGATGATAGCAAGTCTAGCATCCTGATGTTTCAGGAGCAGATTGAAGAAAGCAAGTCTGGCAGTCTTGATGTTTCAGGAGTAGATTGAAGATAGCAAGTCTGGCAATCCTGATGTTTCAGGAGCAGATTAAAGATAGCAAATCTGGCAATCCTGATGTTTCAGGAGCAGATTGAAGATAGCAAATCTGGCAATCCTGATGTTTCAGGAGCAGATTGAAGATAGCAGATCTGGCAATCCCGAAGTTGTAGGAGCAGATTGAAGATAACAGATCTGGCAATCCTGAAGTTGCAGGAGCAGATCTGGCAAACCTTATCCCCTTTGAAGTTACAGTAGAGCAATTGGTCAAAACGAGGCCGCTCGAAGAACAGAAGCACTAAAGAAGTCAAGACTCGGAGAGACTGGGCAAAATTGGCCCTTTTGAAGTCTTTGCTCCATTCTCGTTGCACGACAACGAGCAAAGAGGGGTAACTGTAATAGGCCAATTTTGGCCCAAGGCAAATAAACATTAAAAACCCAAAAAATTCCAATAATAAAAACAGTCCATTTACAAACAAAACCAAACCCAACTAAAACAGGCTCAAAATGGCCCAAAACCTAAGCGGCCCAATATGGCCCAAAGACCAAGCAGAATCAGGGAACCCTAGGGTTCCCTCCCCTCTCTCATGCCGCCTCTGCCATTGGCCACTGCCCATCACCCCGTGCGCACACGCCTCTCCACCAGCACCCCTCCCCGCGCCTCGGTCAGACACCCGCACGCGCCTCTGACATCGCACCATCTGCAAGAACAAGGAGCACGCAACAACACGAATTGAAAAAAACAATAGGAAAACGAATGAAAGAAAACAAAAAATCTGTAAATCGATTATATAAACCGAAGCAAACGAATTTTGTATCCTCTCCCTTCCTTTTTACGAACTCGAAAAAATAAAAGAAAAGAACATAAACTTACAAGGTGGATCTCATTTTTATTGTTATTAACTGTTTTTTTTATTTTAATTTATTTTTTTGAAAACCTTTGTAAACTAAAACGAAAGAGGAGGACAAGAAACTTTACCTGAGTCCCGTAGGTGCAGCGTCGAAGGCTCGCTGGCCACTGGTCCTGTGGTGAAGCGGCGGCGCGACAGACGGCTGGAGAAAACCCAAACGTCGGGCTAAAAAAGAAAGGAAGAGAGAAAAAAGGGAGATGTTGGCTGCTGGTTTTTTTAAGAGAATTTTAGGGTTAAAAAAAATATGATTTTTTTTTGGGAATTATCAGGCCTTATAAACATCAAGCAAAATGGTGCCGTTTGGGTATAGGGGAGCTGCGCATATCCCTTAAAAGGGATATTTGCGCAATAGATCCTTCCCCTTTGCGGCGCCATTCAATCAGTCCCCTTTTTGCCATTTTTTCTTTTTACAGATTTTTCCCTTTAATTTCTTTAGGTTTTCAATCGGGTCATTGACCCATAGACGCGCATAAGGGCTGGGAATATTTTCCCAATCAGTCCCTCTTGCTTTAAGCACGTTCTATCTTGGTCCCTGTTCGCCCTTTCTTTTTTTAATTTATTTCAATTTCAGCCCCTGCTTTTTATCTTGATTTCAATATAGCACTCGACCTCTTTGATGGGTTTATTTATTTTCTTTAAAAATTGTATTATTATTATTATTTATTTATTTTAAGTTTTTATATACTTCTTTTGTTAACCCTTTCCTACATATATTGCTTATTTTAAGACTCTTTCATACATTACTTGTTTTAATTGATTTATTAATTATTTTAATTTTCTTCATATTATTATTTTAATACTTTTACACATAGATATATATATATATATATATACACTATCTTGTTTAAAGTTTTTCTTATACATCATCTTTTAAAAATTGTTTTGTATATTATTAATTTTAATTTTTTTTACATAATCTATTTTAAACTAATTTATTATCATTACAAAAATCACGTTTGATATTTAATTTATTTCAGCTTGCTTCATATTTGTTATAAATTGTTACATATGTTGTTTAATTTATTTGCCTTTGATTATTGATATTTATGTTTAAATAGTGCAAGTTACGTGAATATCATTTGTGTGTGTATTATAGCTCGCTCATTCGTATTGTTGTACCATCGTCGTTCAGTCGTATAGCATTTTATTCATGCATTATTGTTCTATGATTATTGCCATTTTCGCATTATGCCATCATATTGTTTATTAAGCCCAAACATTTTTATCCATTTTTAAATCGTTTTTTTTTTGTCTAAATAAATCGTACATGTCTTTCAAATATTAGACTCGTTATCGTTTTAGTATAAAAATCTTCAAAATAGGGCGACATTTCGCGTTTTGGAAATTCGAGAAAATCGAGCCCTAACTTACTGGGTTCCGGTTTTTCTTGTTCAATCTGAATAACGAAATATCCCTCTTTAATCGCAATACAAGTTTGGAATAAAATACTTGTTCTCGGGAACTCGAGGTGTGGTGCCCTAACTTACTGGCCTGACATCTAGGTATCCCGGAACAAGTTTGTTTTAAAAAAAAAAAAAAAGGCAAAGGCAATGTCCCGTATTTGAAATTTTGGGGAATTGAGCCCTAACTTACTGAGTTTCGGTTTCTCAATTGACAAATGACGGGGTATCCTCCTCAAACTTGAATCTGAATTTTAGAGTCAAGAGACAAGCTCAGTTTCGGGACTTCAAAATGTTATGCTCTAACTTACTGAGTATGACATTTTATCTCTCTGAGACAAGAGGGTCTTATCATCCACTTTCGATTCGTTCAAGTTTTCTTTTAAATAAAAGAGGATCATATTTTTAAATCTTTTCAAATTTTTGACATTAGGACATTAGATAATCAATTAGGTACCAATTTTGGGCGTATCGAGGGTGCTAACCCTTCCTCGTGCGTAACCGACTCCCGAACCCGCTTTTGAATTTCGTAGACCAAAATCGTTGTTTTGATAAATCAAATTGTTTATTAAAAACAACCGTTTTACGAGGTGACCTGATCACACCTCAGCAAAAAAGGATTGGTGGCGACTCCCGTTTTATTTTCGTTTTCAAAACCAAGTCGATTCCCGTTTTGTCAAAAAAATGGTTACGACACCTATAGTGGCATTTTTTTAGAAATGCAATACTTTTGGCGACATTATTTGCTACGGAGTTTTCTTGTGGTGTTTTTGTTGTTAGCCGCAATAATTTTAACGGTGTATTGCGAAGTTGTTAAATATGATGTAAAAAACACCGAATACAACATATATTTTTGTGATTTGCCATCACTTGAGGTTTAACAAGTTAAAACAATAACCCACACGTTCATTACCCTAGCAGAAATGTTGCTTTAGTGATATTTCACCTGTTGTTTACATTTAGAGATTAGATTAAGATAAATATAAAATGCCTTCCTTGATATCCAAATATAGAAATTTTGGAATAACTCAAAATATTTCTTTCATAAGCCTAACCAGTACGACATCAGTGGGTCTAGTTTTTACAAAAGTAACCAATTAACCTTGCTGCTCCTTATTGAGTATTGTGATTAAATTGTCTCATTTATTTTTAAAGAATAAAATTACTCTTGGCCTAATAGATTTTTAATAAAAGAAAAAATCAATGTTGTCAATCAATGAGTAAATTTAAAAACTAAAACAAAGTATATTTATAATGATATTCTCAATCAATGAATTCTATAAAATGACCAAAAGAGTTCATTTGTAGTTTTTTTTATTTCATTTTAGTATATTTTATTCCTTCATTGTCTAACATTTTTTTCCTTCTTTCAAATTTTTGTTGCTTTTCTTCTTTCTTTTTCTTTTATGAATTTTGATGAGATTGTTGTTGCTTATTAAATCTTTCTTTTTATTTTTAGTTTTAGTATGTAACATATTTTTTCATTCATCTTAAAAGAGATAAATTAATTAAAAAGAATTTTTTTGGTTGTGAATGAGAATGACAATTAAGCTTTTCTCTTTTCTTTTGTCATCTTTATTTATTTAGATATATTTTTAATAAAATATTTGGAGCAATCAATTTGTTTATCACACAATACAAAATTGCAAAAACTTGTACCATATCAAGAGTAAAAGTTTTAATTTGCATATATTTTTCAATTTTAAAAACCTCTATTTAATATACATTGATAAATTTACTTATATAATTTTAAAGTTAAATTCTTTTCACTAATTAAAAAACTCAAAGTATCCATTTCGTTCTTTTTAAATTTAAAGTGAAAATGATTTGATTTTTAGCATTCGTCTTATAAGGTTCAATAAATTTTAATTATGTTTGCCATTATTATCTGTTTTGAGTATTTATAGGATTTGACAAAAATATTATTTTATTTTTTATTACTTATACATTTTTTTAGAATTTTACTTGAAATAAAATAATTTAAATATTAATCATAAAATTATTTGGCTAAGAAAACTAGTTTAATGATAAAAGGAGATTTCCTTTTTAAAAATTTTGTTAGGTGACAACTCTTGTATGTAATGTATGGGACTTTGCTTTTCATTAATTTTGAGTTGTTCCATCGCATAAAATGCACTTAATAATTTGAAGCCTGTATAGGGAAATTTACCCACTTTATGCCTTACAAAAAAAATAAAGGGGGAATTAGAAAAAGAGAACTTAGGGTGGGATTCGCAAGGTATCTTTGAAAAAGATGCACCTCCTCGTTAACTTCTTTCTTATAAAGAGAGATAGCATAATGCACTTTTATAATTTTGTATATAATTAATATTTTAACATTGTATTTTGTTTTTTATTTATGTTTTGATTAAATTAAAAATGTATAATTATTTGTTTTGTATAAAAAAATTTTAATTATAATACAATTTTTAGATCTATTTGAAAATTTACGTTCATGAAAATTTTAAATTTAGTTTTACAATGATTTCTATAAAGATAAAAAAAGTAAAGAAAGATCCAAAACGTGAAAATATGAAACATATGGAATAGCTGAATATGATTATAGATATAGGTTTTGATTTGTTGAATGAGCAGCATGTCGTCTTGTTTAATAATGAGCAATGTTTAAGAGCTAAGTATATGTATGAAATGGAGAAAAGTGTGTTACAAAACTAGATTTCGGCCATAAGTTAACGCATTGCCTGAAAGAGCTTCATAACACACCTTTTAGAAATTGCTTCAGCCATGGACTTACTTACTTCTAGTATTGCAAAATTGACATGCAATCTTCAAATCAAAAGAAAACCTCATCCCATCTATTTTGAAGTGAGCTACACTAACCCATTCTGTCATTTTGCTGATTATGATATTAGCCATTATGCATATAAAACTAAGTTTCTCAAACAACACATAGATTAATTGAAGAACCCAAATGCTCATGTTTTCTATACTTTAATTTCACCATGTTGCATTTTTTTTTCTATAATCACAGATATTCTCATTTATTTTATAGTTTAAAACCAATTCTATATGGGCCAAGGTTGGTATTCTGATAAAATCTTCCCAACAATGACGGCTCTAGGATTCAAACTTGGTCTAAATGATCACACACCCTTGTAAGAGGAGCAAACCACAACCACACACACATCACAACTCGAACTCTTGAAATGGATTGTAAAGTGAACACCAATAACCAACAGGTCAAACACTAGTTCTCCCTCATCATTTTTTAGGCTGAATTTTCATTTTCCATTAATATTGATATTGGTTTATATCAAACCCTAACTTGATTATTAAACAACATGATATGATTTCAGGGAACACATTTTCTCTTCCAAAAATGGTGTGAGAGAAAACAAAATCCAACAGAAGATGAAGAGGCAAAGATGATATTTATAAAATTATTATGGATGTCTTTCCTTTTTAAATGATGTGTAGTTTGTTAGAGATTTTCATTGAATGATGTACATTAATTTCTTTTTTGGAGGCATAAAAGTCTAATGTAGAAAGAAAAGGAGAGCAAATAAAGGCGACAGGCTAATTAACTGCAATCTTCATATATGTTCCCTTTCCTTCATCAAAAGTATTTCTTAGTGCAAAACAAAGGACACAACAAACCTTTTGTGATGGGAATGCTTCGGTTTTACCTTTCATAAAACCTCTAGATTGATGGGAATGGTATTTACATAAAATGGGAATGGCATACTTACGTATTCAATCATTTCTTACTTTCAACTTTTGAGCATATATTTTTGTTCATAATTTGAAGCCGTGGCCTTAAATTTAAGACCTTTTAATCTTAAGTTGTGGTCTTAAACTTTTTGCTGAGTTTGGTGTTACAAGTTAATAAGTGCTAACTTAATTAGATAATGACGAAATATTTTAATTTTACAAAATAAATTATATTATTTTAAGGATGTTTTTTGATATATATATTTTACATAGAGGTTTGAAACCAAGCCTCTATAATTTTCAATATTTGTACTTTACTATTATATTTAGGGTAAATTACTCCATTAATAACTAAACTATATGTAAGTTTTTGTTTTGGTTACTTAATTAAAAAAAGTTACAATTTGGTCACTAAACTATTCAAAGTTTTCATTTTAAGTTATTGAGTTGTTATGTTTCAAAAAAAAGTTCCGCTTGCAAGTTCCAAGCGATGATTCGACAATTTATATGGTTGATTAATACCCATCGACGAGTATAAGAACGCACCTTAGACCTAAGTCAATCTGACAGTCATTGTTAGAGATCAAATAAAAAAGTTGTTTGAATTTTATTCGCAGATTTGTGATATCCATAGCTATTTCATGAAAAATAAAAAAGTTGAACCATAGAAGAGAATGGAAAATAGAGCTTTTAATTGGTGCAGGCAATGCGAACAGAGAAAATCGTATAACATCGATTTTAATAGTCCGGTGACTTAAATGAAATGTTTTGAATAGTTTAGTAATCAAAACGAAAATTTTACCCATAATTTAATGAGTGATGGTGTAATTTACCCTAATATTTATGTTAATATTATATAAATTTATTATTTGTATATCATAATCTATATAGAAATTATTTGGCACTTATAAACTAATATATGATTAAAGTTATAAAAAAAATTAAATACATAAAAAAGCAGAAATATGACAGTTTTTTTTTTTTTTTGTTACATTGGTAAGTTGATGTAGCAAATATCAATGTATGATATAAAAAATGATGAATTTCATCATTTTAGCTAAATACTCGTATAAATTCTGTATATATATTGAACTTTTTTCTCACGCTCTGACAGAACATATAGGTTTATGTACACGTGTGTAGCTACAGAGTTGTTCATGTGCTCCTCTCTGGTAGCTAATTGGAAGACAGAAATATTCCTCACACGTGTGAAGTTTTTCTGAAAATAGGTACGACATAGATTGCCGCTGTAAGCCGGTACCATGTTTTAGCTAAGCTTGAGGTAAACCATTTGGGTTTATGGGTTTTTCATTGTAAAGCTTCCATAATGAATAGAGAGAAGCAAACTGCTTTTAGTTTAGATTAGTGAAGAGATTGTAAATCATTTCATTTACATACTAAAAATAGTAAAATCCAAGATGCTAAAAGGGAAAAACACATGATGTTTTCTTTTCAAGTTTATTACGAAATGAATTACAGATGTAGATCCAAGCTAACATTGTCTTTAACGCTTGCCTTCGTTTCATAAACGTACCTATGACTCTCGGAACTTGAATCACCACCACCGCCAGCCTGAGACGACGGCGGAATCTCATCGCCGGCGAACAACGGCAACGGATGCGCTGATGAGCGGACACGGTTGAAATTACAGGAGTTAGTTTGAAGCGTAGCAGGGATTCTCCAAACACCCAGTGGGTTGCCATTGATGGGTGGTGGAGGGTTAGAAAACCTAGCGTTAATGGTATTGTTCCATGAAGGGTAAGCGGGCATTGATGGCATCGAGGGCGAGGGTAGCCTATAGTTAAAAAAGCCATAAATATCATTATGAGCATCGGATAAAGAAAAGGAATTGTTATGTTGCCGTTTGGCATGTTGGCGTTCCCTTTTGTGAGCGTTTTGGTGACCACCTAAAGCTTGGGAAGTGGGGAAGTTTCTGCAACAATAGTGACACTCAAATCTTCTGCTGCTGTTGTTATTATTATCTCCATTCTCGTTGTCCTTGGTGGTGTCTTCATTGTTGTTGTTGTTGTCGGACTCGGTGGCCTCCGTCGCTGAGTCGCCGCAGCCGAAGTCCTTGCCGAATAAACGAATAGCACCCTTTTCTTTAACAGGGGAAGGGCGGATAAAGGGAAGCTGGGAGAAGGATTCCACGTTCATGAAATCGTGTGTTTCCTTCTCCATGGAAGTTGCTGCTTCTTTTTCTTTGGGTTACGCAGAAGGGAATTGAAGGGGAAAATCAAAACGAGGGAGCAGAGAAAAGAAAGGAAAGAGGAAGGTAGCTAATATTGGGCGGAAGTGGGACCTATAAAACAAGGGATTCATCCATGGTGGAATGAACCAGCCATGGCCATGAATATGAATATGAAAGTGAGGGCTGACAAGCCCAAAAGTGAGGGGCTGGGCGGGGACTTTTTCATTTTTTATCCTGATAATTGTCTTAAAAAATGTTATTTATAAAGAAAAAAATATCTGAAAATGCAATGCAAGTTACTACTACATTTAAATAATTTATTTTTTTATGGAATGTAATTTACAATTATACTTAAATAATCTTATATTTTAATTAATATTTACACTAATTCATCTCATTTAAAAATTTTTTTGTTGGTGTTCATAGTCGATAATAATAGTTAATCCTCTTGACGTGTGTGCTTTCCGAAGAGCTAAATGATTGGTCATGTAATGCATTATGAACCTCCAACTTTATAATTAAGGGATGAAATAAACAACCATGACACCACGCCTTATGATTATTTTAAATTTTATTTACTACTTTAGCCTTCCCTTTTGGTTATAATGTTTCCCTTTTGGATTTCAAATTTTAAATAATATTTTATATTATATTATTTTTACAAATGAAACTAAATAAAAATATTTATAAAATTAGAACACATTATTATAATTTTTATAAAATTAAAAATAAATAAAAATATGGAATACGAGAAGCTTTATTAAATTTTAAAGATAATTTAAGGATACATGTAAATTTCCCAATGTTACAATCAATCATATATGTGAAGTCCAAAAAGTAATAGTAGAAAATAGTTATAAAATTAAAAATAAATATGTTAGATAGGAGGCACAACCTTAATGAAAAATCAATTCGCCTCGTCTTAAAACCCAACAAATATAAATGGTGGTTATAGCTTTGCTACTTTTCGCTGAAAATTTTCTAGTATCCTGTGGAAAGTTCTGCTACAACCTCCTAACATCATGAGATTTTACTTTTATGTTACCAACAGGCCCTCACCTCCTTATCCTATTTTATTTTATTTTTTCTATAGTTTGTTAAATAAGTGAAAAAAATGTAGATAATTAAACCTGATTCTATATTAAAAGAATAAGGTTAAATTGTTTGGTGAGTCCTTGAAGAATAAATTAATCTACTAACTAGAAATTAATTTTGAAACTTTGAAATTTAAAAAATGTTGATTTCTCATTCTATAATAACGTGAAGACAAAATTGGTTAAATTATTCACGTTATTTTAAAAAATAATACATTTAAATAATTATCCATAATATGAAATAAATCAAGTTTTGGGTACTTGGAGATGATTGAGTAATAGTTATTAAGATGGTATTTTTAGTTGATCAGCAAAAGAAATAATGGCCAGAGCAATAAATAAAAATAATGGGAAAGCGTGAAAGGTTTATATTATGTATACCAATCCAATTGAAAGAAGAAATTAATGAGTTACCAAAGGATATTAATTAATCTTTTCAAAATATTAAAAGAGGGTATTTTTCCTGTTTTGCTATCAATCTTATTATACAAACACATGTTCCCTTTCCTACTTATTGTGATGGTGACAACAGAGCTAGTTATGAATTCAAATTTCACATCTTATTTGTGACCACACATCAATCCCCTCTTGCTATGGGGATCTTCTTTTTACTTACATCTCAATAAATTATATTTTTTTATATTTTATATTTTTTACATATATAAAAAGTGAAATAGATTGTTTTGATGGGATCCAATTTAAGCTTAAGTTTTAAAAAATATTTTTAAAATTAAACATGATTCGACTTTATCCATAAAAAAAAATGATTGGATTTAAAAGTTTGTTTAAAAGTATATTACTCAAGATGTGGATGAAAAAAAATTATTTAAAAATAAAATGAAGTTTTAGTTCAACATTGAAAATTATTCTATTTTGTGTTCAAATCTCATCAATAACATTTTTCAAAATTTCACAAGTTTTTAAATGACAGAAGTATTTTGATAATAATAATTCGAATCATTTTATAAAAGGAAGTTTTTTTTATAATTTCTTAACTAATTTCAAACCCGATTAAAAAGGTAACGCAAACGAATAAGCTCATTAAATATAATATAGATTTTGTAATAATAATTAAATGAAAAATCAAACCTGTCATATGAAATAGAATTGAAAAAACCTACCTCAATTATGGTCACAAGAAATTATCATTTATCTATCTTATTATTTTCATAAATGACATTTTTGCATCCCTTTTAATACTTTTATATCATAAATAATCAACTTCATCTTCTTAAATTCTTTTCTAATTCTTAATCACTAAGCATAAACAATTAACATCTCCTCAAAGGAAAACAATATCTTTATAATTAGTTAAATTTAGGCAAAGTCAATGATGAATATGAATTATATAATTCACATATATATATACAACTATATATGGGTTGGGCCACTCGGCCAGGCTCAAAGATCTATACGAAAAGTAGGAGGATTAGGTAAAAATATAGGTCCGAAAAATAGACTTGGAAAAAAAATAAATCTCATGTAAAAAACTGGTCGAGTCTCAGGTAAAGTTTTTTTGCTCGAGCTTGGCCTGACCCTAATATGCAAAAAAAAAAAGAAGCTATTTTTTTAATGTTTTCTTGCTTTTTTTTTAACTACTATTTTGTTGTTGTTTTTTTTTACTATTTTGCTACCATTTCACTATTATGTTGCTACTATTTTGTTGTTATTGTTTAGATATTGTATAACTCTTGTTTTATTATTAATTTTGTTACTATTTTAGAGACATTTGCTTGTTGAGTTGCACTTATCTTAGTGTTATTTAAGTATACATATTTTTTAAATTTATTTTCAATATGTTGGAAAACATTTATTTTAACATTTTTAGTATTTTTTATGTATTATATAAATTTTTTAAAAATTTATATAAAAAAAATAATACGGGCGGGTCGAGCTTGGGCTTTAGTATTTTTATTCAGGTCGAGTTTGGGTAAAATTTTAGGCCCATTTTTCGAGCCTGGCTGGGCTCGGGCCTAGCTAAGCATAAAGTTATGTTGGGCCCAACCCGACCCGTGGACACCTCTACGTATATGATTGAACTTGAATTGATATAGTAATTTGCTCGATTTTTTAAGGGTAAATTACATTATTAGTCATTAAACTATAGATAATTTTTCGTTTTGGTCACTTAATTAGAAAAGGTTGTAATTTGATTTGTAAAAAATATAACGTCGGTAATGACAATATATCGCAAAAGAAAAAAAATAGAAATAAAGAACACACAGATTTTACGTGGAAACCCTTTCGGGAAAAACCACGGGCAGAGGAGAAGAAAATTTACTATATCGAATTCGAATCAATTACAAGAGGAATAGACCATGTCTATTTATAGGCTTATAAAGCCATATTCTAATAGGAGTGTAATAAGATTGAAACTCCTTATTCTAATCAATATCAAATAGATGGAGTTTAATAAGGTTTAAAAAACCTTATTCAAAATAAAATAAAAGAAGTGTAATTCTATAAGGATTCTTCTTTTATTTTATTTTACCATTGTATTTTATTTAAATAAGAATTTGGGTCACTTAATTCTAACAATCTCCACCTTGACACGAATTCTCAATAAACAAGTTCTTCATCGCGAACTCTCAACGAACAAGTTCTCCACCTCTTCCATAAAACCCCTTAAAGGTTTAACTTCAACAATGAACACCAACCAAGTCTAAGCAATGCTTAAACTTGGTTATAGGAAGTGACTTAGTCATCATATCTGCAGGATTTTCATGAGTACTAATTTTGCTCACAACAATATCACCACGAGCAATAATATCACGAACAAAATGATACCGAACATCAATGTGTTTTGTTCTCTCATGAAACATTTGATCTTTTGTAAGGAAGATGGCACTCTGACTGTCACAAAATACTGTGCTGATTTGAATGTCTTCATTGAGCTCACTAAAGAGTCCCTTCAACCAAATAGCTTCTTTACAAGCCTCAGTAATCGCCATGTACTCAGCTTCAGTGGTAGACAAAGCGACTGTAGTTTGCAAAGTAGCTTTCCAACTGATTGCACAACCTCCGATTGTAAAGACATAACCAGTGAGAGATCTTCTTCTATCAAGGTCTCCAGCAAAATCAGCATCAACATACCCAATGACTCCATCTCTAGTTCTTCCAAACTGTAAGCAAACATTAGTAGTACCTCGTAAGTATCTTAAAATCCACTGAACTGCTTTCCAATGTTCTTTACCGGGATTCGCCATGTATCTGCTAACTGCACTGACTGCATATGATAAATCTGGACGTGAACAAACCATAGCATACATGAGAGATCCCACTGCACTAGAGTATGGAACATGTGACATGTACTCAATCTCATCATCTGATTTTGGAGACAAAGCCGATGAAAGTCTAAAATGGGCTGCTAAAGGAGTACTAACAGGCTTAGCACTCTGCATATTGAACCTGCAAAGAACTTTCTCAATGTACCCCTTCTGACTTAGGTACAATTTACTTGCTTTTCTATCTCTGAGAATCTCCATACCAAGTATCTTCTTTGCTGGTCCTAAATCTTTCATCTCAAATTCTTCACTTAGTTGGGCTTTGACCTTTCTTATCTCTCCTTTATCTTTTTTGCTGCTATCAACATGTCGTCAACATAAAGAAGTAGATACACAAAAGAACCATCACTGTTTTTCTTAAAGTAAACACAGCTGTCTAAACTACTTCTTTTAAAATCATGATAAGTCATAAAGGAATCAAACCTCTTGTACCACTGTCTTGGTGACTGTTTCAAACCGTAAAGAGACTTTTTCAGCAAGCAAACATAGTCCTCTTTTTCTGAGACTGTAAAACCCTCTGGTTGTTGCATGTAAATATCTTCCTCAAGCTCTCCATGCAAAAATGCAGTTTTTACATCTAACTGCTCAAGCTCTAAATCTTGCATGGCCACAATACCAAGCAAAGCTCGAATCGAACTATGCTTCACAACTGGGGAGAACACATCTGTGAAGTCCACTCCTGGAATTTGACTGTAACCCTTTGCAACAAGCCTTGCTTTATATCTGGATTCTTCAACTCCTGGAGTCCCTTCTTTCTTTTTAAACACCCATTTACAGCGAACAACCTTTTTACCTTTAGGAAGTTTCACAAGATCCCATGTTCTATTTTTGTGGAGTGATTCCATCTCCTCTTGCATAGCATACATCCACTTTTCTGAGTCTTCACAGCTAACCGCCTCAGAATAATTAGACGGCTCTTGGTTTGCATCTATATCTTCAGCCACATTTAAAGCATAAGCAACTAGATCAGCCTCGGCATACTTCTTTGGAGGTTTAATTTCTCTTCTAGTTCTGTTTTTGGCAATAGAGTATTGTGGTGAAGAAGCAACTCTATTCTCAATTTTTGTACTGGCTTGAGGAGTTGTCTCTGTATTAATCTGATACTCCACCTGCTTTTGATTTTCTTTATTGGAAGACTCTTTAAGAGATAAGTTAGGTAGCATAGCAGTTTCATCAAAAATAACATCTCTGCTAATCACAACTTTTCTATTTTCAGGACACCATAACTTATACCCTTTTACGCCAGCTTTATAACCAAGAAAAACACATTTAATGGATCTTGGTTCCAATTTTCCATTATTAACATGAGCATACGCAGGACACCCAAAGATCTTTAAATCAGAATAATTAGCAGGATTACCATACCATACCTCTTGTGGAGTCTTTTTCTCAATGGCAATGGATGGAGATCGGTTGATTAAAAAACATGCAGTAGAGGCTGCTTCGGCCCAAAACGACTTTGGTAAGTTGGCATTTGACAACATGCATCGAACCTTCTCCATGATCGTTCTGTTCATTCGTTCTGCAACACCGTTTTGTTGTGGAGTATGACGAACTGTCAAGTGTCTCACGATCCCTTCTGACTTGCACAGTTTATTAAACTCATCAGAACAAAACTCTAAGCCATTGTCTGTGCGGAGGTATTTTATTTGTTTTCCTGTCTGTTTTTCAATCATAGCTTTCCAAGACTTAAATGTGGAAAGCACATCGCTTTTCTGCTTCAAGAAGAATGCCCAAACTTTTCTAGAAAAATCATCAATAAAAGTTAGCATATAATTAGCTCCACCTCTCGAAGGCACTCTTGATGGCCCCCACAGATCAGAATGAATATACTCCAATGTTCCCTTCGTGTTATGGATTCCTCTGGTGAATCGAACTCTCTTTTGTTTCCCAAAAACACAGTGCTCACAGAACTTCAGTTTGCAAATTCCTTGCCCATCAAGAAGTCCTCTTTTGCTCAATTCTGCCATGCCATTCTCACTCATATGCCCTAGGCGCATATGCCAAAGTTTAGTAATATCATCATCTGACAAAGAAGAGGAAGCGATAGCTGCATCACCAATAACAGTAGAACCCTGCAAAACATATAACTTGGCATTCTTTCTCTGCCCTTTCATCACAATGAGGGAACCTTTGGAAATCTTCAACATCCCACTTTCAGCTGTGTATTTGTACCCTTTTGAATCAAGAGTACTCAACGAAATTAAATTTCTCTTCAATTCTGGAACATGCCGTACGTCACTAAGTGTTCTGACAACTCCATCAAACATCTTAACTTTAATTGTTCCAACACCTGCGATTTTACACGAAGCATTATTTCCCATCAAAACAACACCTTCAGACACCGTTTCGTAATTTGTAAACCAATCCTGATTGGGACTCATGTGGAAGGTGCAGCCTGAATCAAGTATCCACTCCTCGCTCTCTTTAGAATTGTTGACAGAAGCGACTAGAAGTTCACCATCACTGTAGTCTTCTACAATATCAGCTTCACCAGAATTTTCTGGTTGTTTTCCCTTTTGATTTGCAGCCTCCCTTTTAATCTTGTTCTGTAGCTTATAACACTCAGATTTAATGTGCCCTTTCTTCTTGCAGAAGTTACAAGTTTTACCTCTGTTTGAAGACTTTGATCTACCCTTAGATTTACCGCGAGGATTCCGATCCTGTGTCCTTCCACGATCATCATCAGCATTCCGATCTTGTCTCCCACGAACAATAAGACCCTCTCCCTGGGAGTCGGGTTTAACCACAAGATGCTTCATCTTATCATACGAGGTCAAAGAATCATAAACCTCATCAACTGTGAGAGACTCGCGGCTATATAAAATCGTGTCTCTAAAGGTTGAATAAGACGGGGGCAACGAACAAAGTAGAATCAACCCTAGATCTTCCTTATCATACTGAACCTCCATGGCCTCCAAGTTTGAGAGAATTTCTTTAAACACTGTTAAGTGTTCGTGCACAGACGCACCTTCCTCCAAACGATGAGCATAAAGTCGTTGCTTCAAATGCAACTTGCTGGTTAGAGTTTTCGATATACATATTTGTTCTAGCCTCTTCCATAATGCTGCGGCAGTCTTCTCCTTCATCACATCTTGCAAAATTTCGTTAGATAAATGCAGATGTAACTGTGTTAACGCCTTTCGATCCTTGCGCTTCTTATCTTCCTCCGTCAATGTCGAAGGCATCTTATCTACCCCTAGCAGGGCTTCCTCTAAATCCATCTGTGTAAGAACTGCCTGCATCTTTATCTGCCACAACGCAAATCTAGTGCTGCGATCCAACAGCGGAATTTCATACTTTAAAGACGCCATTACCGTGATCGAGATGAAAAAAAACCCGGAAGCTCTGATACCAATTTGTAAAAAATATAACGTCGGTAATGACAATATATCGCAAAAGAAAAAAAAATAGAAATAAAGAACACACAGATTTTACGTGGAAACCCTTTCGGGAAAAACTACGGGCAGAGGAGAAGAAAATTTACTATGTCGAATTCGAATCAATTACAAGAGGAATAGACCATGTCTATTTATAGGCTTATAAAGCCATATTCTAATAGGAGTGTAATAAGATTGAAACTCCTTATTCTAATCAATATCAAATAGATGGAGTTTAATAAGGTTTAAAAAACCTTATTCAAAATAAAATAAAAGAAGTGTAATTCTATAAGGATTCTTCTTTTATTTTATTTTACCATTGTATTTTATTTAAATAAGAATTTGGGTCACTTAATTCTAACATGATTATTGAACTATCTAAAAGTTTTTATTTAAGTCATTGAGTTGTTAAAATTGATGCTATATGGCTTTCTCTGTTAGCACTACCTATACCAGTTGAAAGCTCTCTTTTCCCTTCTCTTCTACAAAATTTTTCTTCATGAAACAACTTTCGATGTCACAAATCTGCGAATCGAAATTCAAACAGCCTTTTTCTTTGATTTTCGACATTGACCGTCAGATTGACTTGGATCTAAGGTATGTTTTTTTTTACTCATCGATTAGTATTGATCCACCGTACTGATCGTCAAATCGTCACAAAGAGCTCGTTGGCGGAACTTAATGAAGATTTTGATAATTCTTTAGGAGAAATATTAGGATAATCAAGTATTTAAAGTATAGGTATGTGTATTTAGTTTAGGTAGTTTTTTTCACAAAAAAGAAAAGAAAATAAAATAAAAGAAAAGAATTTTTTTTTGAATAGTTTCATAATTTAAATAAAAATTTCTGAATAGTTCAGTGACTAAATTGTACCAAAACAAAAATTTATTTATAGTTTAGTGCTTAATAATGTAGTTTATCTATTTTTGAATTACCAGGAAGAAATTAATAGATTTGAAGGACAAATGATGAATGAATATGCTATAATTTATGCTGTTTTCCTTTTTGGTGGAGGGGGGAGGGGCGGTTTCATTGTTAATCTATAATTTATGGAAGTATCCGACACGATGTCCTCTTTCAAAGTATTGCTAATATTTATTACTAGTTGGGTCCCCCGTGCTTCGCAACGGGAGTGCAAGCACCTATAAAATACGTTATAAACTTAATCTATAACTATATAAAAGCTATTATGGGACAGCTTAATCTAAACATTGAGAATGGTTGGTTAATTTTCAGCCGAATGAACCATGTCATTAAATTTTTTAACAAAGTTACTTATAGTATTTTAAGAAGATTAAGAATATATATGTGGAAAGTTTACATGTATTTTAAGTAGTTATAAATTTATTTTACTTTTAAATGTTACTAATTAATTAAAAATATGAATTCGTACATATATATTTTGTTGTATTTACATTATTTTTCGAGTATTTACAAGTTACTAATTAGTATTAAATATATTTTAATGCATTTATAAATTTGGTATTGCATTCATGTTATTTGTTTTAATTATTTTGAATTGTTTATTCCAAGTCTTAATTCATCTCATAGTTAGTATAGCTTCATTGTGTTCATTTAAAAACATAATATAATATTCACACATTAAAAATTAGTTTTAGGTATATTTTATGTGACACTTTTAACCCGATTCGACGATTGATACGGATAAGAGTTGTCACTACAATCGATAACTATTCTTAACAAAATTTTAATTACTTAAACCAATATTCACTCTACTAATGAAAGTCCCTTAAATCCAATTTTAATATTTCCAAAGATTTAAAGCATTTTTATAAACATATGGTGCTTCGACATGGCACATGCTTAAAACAGACTTTCAATTACTCAAATGACATGAAAATATAAACTTTTTAGGTGTAGGAGGCCTTGTCTTGAGACAACGCTTGTATGTCTCAAGACATTAGCTTCGTGTCTCAAGACATAAGGTCAATGTCTCAAGACATGACCTTATTATTATATAAACTTGGATACTGACTTCTATGTGTTGAGAAACAATATCTATATCTAGATACCTCGGATCCTTAGAACTAAATTTGAGCTACTAACTTGCATGTCTTGAGACTTGGGTGTAATGTTTTAAGACTTAAGTGCAAGGGACCCAAAATTGAGCTCCAAACATGTCCAAACCATACCAAAACTCATTCAAGCAATTTCAAAACATACTTAAAGACCCCTAAAATATGCTTAATTGTGGTGCCCCAAATTTGGCCAGAATGGTTTGACCCGAATTTTGAATGTCACATTAGCCACAGAAGTGACTATCTGTTAAAACACCACGAAACATCAACCAACCATTCACACCACACTTTTGCAACATAAATCATATTAGAAAGTAATCTTAATTGCATGCCTTTATAAAAACACCATTAAAATTGAGCACTGATGGTGGTCTGAAAGCTTTAATATTTATATAATGAATGATCGAGCCTAGAAACTAACTATTACCACGATTAAGGCAAGTGCACCTATCGAACAGTAGTATAGCTTAGTGGCAAGACTGGAATGTCGAACCCAAGGGAACCAAAAGTATTAGTACTGACTTTCTTTTTATTATCTAGCCTAAAATAAAAGGGAGTTGATGTTTATCTAACTAATACTAAGCTAAGGATGCTAAGACACAGAGAACTAATTGGGAAAATACTTTTGGGAAAACCAATTGATTGAAACAATACCCGAGGAAGAATCCACCTAGACTTCACTTGTTATCTAACTCTGAACCATACGATTTATTCACTTGACTTGATCCGTAGGATTCCCTAATTTATATTATTATCTCTCTCAAGACTAATAACGTCTAACCCTAGGTTGATTAATTGAAATCTCTTTCTAATTAAAACTCCTGGCGTTGCATTAACTCGATTTATGGACTCCCATATTAGGTTTGACCCTAATCTGGCAGATTCTCGTCGTCCTATCTCTAGGAGTGCGATCAACTCCGCTAAACTATGCTAGATTTACTCTTAAACAGGGACTTTTGCTCCTCTGAATAAGCACATCAATACTTGAATCAATATCCTAAAATATTAAAACAAGAATTAAGAACACATAATTACGAACAAATCCAGTATTTATCATACAGTTTAGAAAACAATAACAAGATCCATCTTAGGTTTCATTCCCCTCAGGTATTTGAGGGGTTTAGTTCATAATTATAAAAAAATACATCTCAGAAGAACTTAAATAACAAAACATAAAGAAAACCCTAAAACCCCTGAAGGAAATTGAAGGGAAAATCTTCTGTCTTGAGCGTGATTCCGGCTTCTGAGATGGATAAACTGGCTTTCTTGGAGTAATTTCCTGTATTCAGCCCTCTCTGGCTTCGCTCCTTTTTTTAGGTCATACTTAGGGTGCTTATATAGACTTCGGAATGTCTTTCTCTGCCTCTAAGTATCCTTTTCCAAGTGGAATTAAAACATGTCATGGCAGGGACACGCCTATGGCACACACCCATGTGAATCGAGTCCAAAGTCGTGTTCTAGTCTGCTAAAGTGGCACGACCGTGTGGTGTGGTCCAGGCCGTGTTGATTTCTTACCGTGACCCATTTTCTCTGTTTTTTTGGCCCGATTCTCGTTCTTTTCATCCTCCTATGCTCTCCTAAGTATAAAACATGAAATTAAAGGATTAGGAGCATCAAATTCCACAATTCAAGGGATAAATTATCCAAAAGTATGCCAAATGTGGGATTATCAAGCACAAGAACTCAAGTTTTAAGCCACCCGTGAACCTGCCTTGCGGCAAACCCCCATACAAGAACCCTAATAGCTTGTAGGCTCTTGGTGAGCACTAGCTTGCGATCTACCTATGTCACCTATTTCCTATTTCCTAGCAAACTTGGACACAAGTTTTTCCCTTCGACTGATCAATCTACTCTTGGGAATGCTACACTCGCGAACTCCTTTCCCCAGCGAACCTAATTCCCACGGTGGACCTATTGACTTGGTGAACACTCCCTATTTTGACGAACTTACCGTTTTGGCAGATACAAGCTGTGGCGAACCCTACTTGGAGTGACGAATACCCCATTGGCATACACCCTATTGGTGAGCTCATGATTATGATTAAGGCAGACTCTACTCTTAACTTAGTTCATTTCACTTTGACAAGTTTTAATTGATTATTCCACAACTCATTTATAACAGGCGAAGTTGTTACCCTTGCAAGCATTTCATTACTGGCGAGACCCTATACTTGCGACCTCCAGTTCACATTACCTTAAGACCATTCACAAGTGTTCATTCAAGCATGTTCTACATACACTTCATGCATCCTAAAATATTATTTTGATTTTAAACATACAAGAGGTATGAAGGTGTACCTTAATACCTGACAATCTCCTTGGGTTGTGTAAGCTTGTTAGTTTTACAATTTAGCAAACATTGAATATGCAGTATAATCCAATCAATCAAGCAATTATAAAGTCCAAAATTCATGTAATAGCCCGGTTTAGGGCCTAGTCAGAATAGTGGTTGCGAGACCACAAATCTGAAGTAGAAATATGTGTTTTATGATTTTTATGAGGCTTATGATGTGTTTGCATGATGGTGTAACAGCTCGACTTAGGGCCTAGATGGAATAGTGGTGCGAGACCACAAATTCAAAGTAGAAATATGAGTTTTATAAATTTTATAAGGTATATTAGGTGATTTCATGATATTGTGAAAATCTTATGAAGAAATTTTATTAGTTAGTGATTAAATTGTCCATTAGGACTAAATTGCAAAGAATAGAAAATATGAGATTTTAGAAGATTTAAGTATGAAGTAGAATTATAAAAATTTCTAGAGGTCCATACTTAGCAATTGGACTATTATATTGGATGTTGGACAAAAATGGACATGGGAAGGAAAAATCTCAAGAAAAGTCCATTAAGGTCATTTTAGTCATTTGGTTAATAAAAGAATTAAAAGGGAAAAGGAAGAAAAAATCATGTCCATCTTCATCTTCCATAGCCGAAATTTGCAAGGAGCCATAGCTAGGGTTTCTTCAACTTCCAAGTTTAATAGTAAGTGCACCCTAGCCCCATTTTTAATGTTCTTCGTATTTTTGAGACCCTCGTAGCTCGATTTAGCTATTTCTAGCTATATTTTGAGCTAGGGTTCATGTTCAAAAAATTACCCATGTGACATACATGTATTTTGATGTTTCATGGATAAATATGAAAGCTTGATGTATGATAAACATCTTTTTCTAAGTGATTTTCATGAAAAATGCATAAAAAGGACCAAATTGCAAAAGTTATAAAAATGGTCATACATGGGTGAAATAGTGGAAATTGAAGGTTTTTATGGTTGAGAATATGATTCAACTAGGCTAGAAATACAAGAAAGTTGAATGAAAATCATTTTACGAGCCTAGGGGAAAAATGTAATTATGTAAAAGTTTAGGGGCAAAATCATAATTTTGCTAAAATATGAATTATGAGTTGATTTAGTCAATATGTGTATTTAACAAGTGAGTTGTTATTATAGATCAAGAAATACGAAGCCCGGATCGAAACCGAGGCAAGAACAAAATCGAGGACTAAATCGAGCATCGATACACATTTTGAGAATCTAGGAAAGTTTGTATGAAGTTAAAGTTTCATAATGTTTTGGATGTTTGAAACTACTTAATATTATGATAATGTATGTTATTACTATGAATAATCGAGTAATGAAGCCTTGTTGAGGAAATGGTGAAAATAAGTTATGTGAAATCCCGAATAAAGATTCGGAATAATGAGGATACCCATGTATTAGCATTGAATAAAGAAGGTCCCGTGTAAGACCATGTCTGGGATATGGCCTCGGCACCAAAGGAAGATATCGTATAAGACCATATCCGGGACATGGCATCGGCATTCATGTACGATCTCGTATAAGATCATGTAAAGTGCCATCTGTATGCTAGACTAGTAACTGTTGTTGTAAGCGAACTCCACTAATGGCAAATAGTCTTCCCAATTGCCTCGGAAGTCTATTACATAACCCCTTAACATATCTTCCAGTATCTGAATCACCCTCTTAAACTAACCATATGTATGAGAATGGAATGCAGTACTAAAGTCCAACCTTGTACCCAAGGCCTCATGTAGCTTTCCCCAAAATCGAGACGTGAAGCGAGGATCCCTATCAGATATTATCGAAATTGGTACTCCGTGCAGTCTCACTGTCTCAGACACATACAGCTTAGCTAGCTTCTGCAACGAATAATTAGTGCGAACAGATATGAAGTAGGCAGACTTGGTCAACCGATCCACGATGACCCACACTGAATCCTTCTTAGTAGGCGTTACGGGCAACCCACTAACAAAATCCATAGCCACTCTCTCCCATTTCCAGAGCGGAATCTTAACTGGCTGTAATAGACCCAATAGTAGCTGATGCTCAGCTTTAACCTGCTGGCATGTCAGACATTTACTCACGAAATCAGTAACCTCTCGCTTAAGACCTGGCCACCAGTACAACTCACGAAGGTCTCAGTACATTTTATTTCAACCAGGATGCATAGCATAAGGGCTACTATGCACCTCTCGAAGTATAGACTGCCTTAAATCAGTATCCTTTGGAACACAGATTCTCCTACGGAAACAAAGTACCCCTTTGCTATTTAATCCAAAATCTGATGTGCTACCACTCTTAATCTGTCAGAATCGAAGACCTAGTGATTCGTACTCCAACTATTTTCCCTTAATCTGTTCAATCCACATCGGTTTAACCTGAAGTTCAGCTAGCAGACTACCATCATCAAATAAACTGAGACGAGTAAACATCGCCCTCAAATTAGTCATAGCCTTACGGCTCATTGCATCGGCCACCACATTGGCCTCACCAAAATGGTATTCAATTATACAGTCATAATCCTTTAATAGCTCAATCCATCTACGCTGCCTAAGGTTCAGCTCCTTCTGAGTGAGGAGATATTTAAGACTCTTGTGATTAGTGTAAATGATACACTTCTCACCATACAAGTAATGTCTCCAGATTTTCAGTATAAATACTACTGTGGCCAACTCCAAGTCATGCGTCGGATAATTTACCTCATGAGTCTTAAGTTGTCGAGATGCGTACGTAACCACCTTACCCTCTTGCATCCACACACATCCTAAATTGACATGTGATACATCACTGTACACAGTAATCTCTTTCCCAGACTCTGGCTTTATCAGAACAGGGGCCTCGGCCAATACAGTCTTGAGCTTCTCAAAACTCTTTTGCTGCAAATCAGTCCAGTTAAATGATACACCCTTACGTAGCAGCTTAGTCAAGGGTGCTGCAATAAGCGAAAACCTTTCTACAAATCGTTGATAGTACCCAACCAATCCCAGAAAACTGCTAGTCTCTGATACAGTCTTAAGCTGCTTCCAATCCAAGACAGCCTTAATCTTTCGAGGATCGACCCTAATCCTTTCAGCAGATATCACATGACCCAGAAATGTTACTTCTTTTAACCAAAACTCACATTTACTGAGCTTGGCGTACAGTTGTTTCTCCCTCAAAACTTGCAAAACCACTCGGAGATGTTCATCATGTTCATCATCAGTCTTCGAATACACCAGAATGTCGTCAATAAAGACTACCAGGAACCGATCCAGATAAGGCTGGAACACTCGGTTCATAAAATCCATAAAGGATGCTAGTGCATTCGTCAATCCAAACGGCATTACTAAGAACTCGTAGTGCTCATAGTGAGTCCTAAACGCAGTCTTCTATACATCAGCATCCTTAACTCTCAACTACTGGTACCCAGATCAAAGGTCAATTTTAGAGAAAACCGAAGCTCCTTAGAACTGATCGAACAGGTCGTCTATCCTCGGCAAAGGGTACTTATTCTTAATAGTTAGTTTGTTCAGTTGCCAGTAATCGATGCACATGCGCATGGATCCATTCTTCTTTTTCACGAACAACACTGGTGCTCCCCACGGAGACACACTAGGGCGAATGAACCCACGATCTAGTAATTCTTGAATCTGAGCTTTAAGCTCCACAAGCTCCTTCGGTGCCATTCTATAAGGGGCGATGGACACCGAAGCTGTACCAGGAAGGAGCTCAATCCCAAACTCTACTTCATGATTTGGAGGTAACCCAAGTAGCTCTTCAGGAAAAACGTCCGGAAAGTCCTTAACTGTCCTTATATCCTTAACCGAAGAATTCCTTGAATCTGAAACACTGATGTAGGCCAGATAGGCCTCACACCCTTTACGAACCAACTTTTCAACCCTTAATCTAGAAATCACATTCGACAAGTAGTTCCGACGTTCCCCAATTACAACTGCCTCTTTGTCCTCATCAAATCTCAGTACCACCCGTTTAGTGGAACAATCCAAACTCACTCAGTGTTTGACCAACCAATCCATCCCCAGTATTAAATCGAACTCCCTGAACGAAAGCTCTATTAGATCAGCCAGAAAGGTTACCCCTTGTACCTCTAAAAGGACATCTCTAAATAACTTATTAACCCAGACGGATTGCCCCAATGGACTTAATACCGTAATTTCACTCGAAGTACTCTCAACCAGAATCCCCAAGTTTTCAGTAACAGAGCAGGAAACATAGGAATGAGTGGATCATAAATCTATCAATACAGTATAAGGTACATTAAAAATTAATAACGTACACGTGATGACATCTGGAGCATCTCCCTTCTCTTGGTGACGTGTCGTATATACCAGAGTCGGCTGCCTCGTCTCAGTCTGATTAGAACCTCTGGCCAGTACTCTCTGCCCACGGCCTAACCCATTACCATCTTGAGCCTGACCGCGGCCTCTCAGTGGCTGCTGAAAACCCCTCAGCGGCTGTGCAGTACCCATACCAGTAGCTTGCATCTGATCAAGCCTTCGTGGACAATCTCTGATACGGTGCTCCAATGAACCGCACCTCAAACATGCCTTAGTTCTTTTCCAACACCTGCCCAGATGGTGTCTCCCACAATCAGTACAAAGCTGCTGTCCAGTAGCAACAACAGGGGCCCCAACTCTGACCGGCCCATCTACTCTGGCCTTTTTCTTAAGCCTTTGAATGGAACTCGAGGGCTCCGAATCCCTCCTATTTCTACCTCTCTCTTTCTCATGGTTTCGGCGCTCAGTGCGCTTAACCTATTTGGCGATATTCGCCTTATCCACTAGTGTAGCAAAGTCTCGCTCCATTTGTGGAGCTATCAGAGCCCTTAAGCTATCCTTGAGGCCATCCTCGAAGTGAACACATCGCACGTACTCAATTGCCACCATACCTCTAGAGGCTCAGTCTTAAGAACTCGGCCTCATACTCGGCAACTGATCTATCCCTCTGAATCAGATTTATAAAACTCTCTCCTCCTGGTATCCACATAACTGGCACCCACGTATTTTCCTTGGAAGGCAGATTTGAAGAATTCCCAGGTCAGTCATCCGGGCTGAGTGCCCTCCTTTACAGTAAGCCACCATTGATATGCTTCATCTTGTAGCAGCTATACAGCACCCTTTATTTTTTGCTCAGGAGTGCAGTCTAGATCGTCCATAATTCTCTCCGTGGCCTCTATCCAGTACTCAGCCACGTTAGGGGCAACTCCAACAATACCCCTAAAAATCTCGGTTCCATTGGGCCGGAGTCGTTCTGTAACCGATCCGCGGCCTCCAGCTCCAGTATTGGTCCCAGCGACCCTCTCCAGAATTCTTAACATGGCTTGGGACAGTGCGTCGTCCCCAGCCATTCGATCATGAGACCCAGTCTCAGTCACAGGTGAAGCCGGTGTCTCACTGGTTTCCAAATTCGATATATGGCCAGATGACGAGGACCCAACTCGAGCACCCCTACGGCCTCTACCACGGCCTCTTGTACCCCGTCCGCGAGTACCTCTAGTGCTCATGGTCTAATCTCGTATTATTTGTATTAACAGTTTTATGCAGATCAGTTTACAGTTTCATTTTTTGTTAATCAAAGTTTTATGCAAAGTAGTATAGTAATTCAGTGTTCGTTTTCATAAATCGGCCTAATAGTTTTGCTACAGTCTTAGTATACACTATCTAAAGTGTTTTCAGTATAGTCCATCTATAGTAGTCGTAGGATATACTACCTATAGCAGTTTCAGTTTAAAACATTTAACAGTTTCAGTCAAAATCATAAAGCAATTTTTAAAGGGAACTTACAAGATCGACGTCGGAGACTCGATGTGCCACACGTTCAGTAATACATTTCAAAACACTTCAAGTCATTTGAAAGTAGTTCTTTAGAATTTCAAGTTTTAAAACCCAATCCACAGCTAAGTTTTGCAACCTGACTCTGATACCACTAAATGTAACACCCCAAATCCGGCCTAGACGTTATGGGCTAATCTGGTGATGTCACATTGAAGTGTTTTTCATAAAACAAGTTGTCGTTTAAATTCTCTTTTCTATTCAACCTCTTTTTATTATTTTTCGAAGGCATGTCGTTCATTTCCAAAATGTGAATCATTATCAAGAAGTTGTTACTTCTAGAACGATATTAAATTTCCAAAATGTTATTAATTTTCAAAGCGTCACTTGTCGCGGAAGCTTTTAAAATAGTTTGCGTATTTGTGTGAAATTCTTAAAACGCCCGATTCTTTTGAAAACTTGATTAACCTTACTTCTAGCAGTTATAAAACAAATTAGTAAAAATCCCAAATTAAAATAAAAATCTAAAAAGGTCATTATTACAGGAAAATAATACCCAAAAATAAAATAAAAAAAGATCATAAATAAATATAAAGCAGATAAAGGAGTAGTGTGGCCACCGCAGAGTCCCCCGCCGCATCGATCTACCTATGTTTGGGGATTACCTGTACAGATTAAATAGAAGGGGTGAGTTTACGTAAACTTAGTGTATAATACCAATGTAAACAATCAGACAGTCTCAATTTGGGCCTAAGCCCTTTTCAATATCAGTAACAATGTCATGTTGGGCTTTAGCCCATCTCAGTGTAGAATAGTCATGTACTTGGGCCTTGGCCCATTACAGTATCATTAATGAGTGTGGTAACAGATAAATCAGTATATAGATCCTACCCATCCGGCCTCTACGCTCCATCTCCATCCAACCCTACACTCCATGTGGGGATATAATCAACCCACCCATCCCTACACTCTAGAGAGTGCCGAATGCGACACTATACAGTAATATGCAGCTGGGCTGCCAGTAATTTAGTCTTGAAGCCTTTTAGTACACTTCCTCCTATCAATATAAAACCCACCCCCATGCAATCATGTCAGGTCATATCAGAATATCATACATGAATACAGTGTAGTCAAAATAGCACGCTAAAGTATTGTTATGCATGTACATAAGTCTATATACATCACGCAGGGACATAACAGTCATTCAGTCAATTAGGGGTCTGGGTAAGCTTACTGACCCAATAGTAGGTCTACAGTCATCTTGGACGACCCATGCAACCTTAACAGTCAAACTGTGATAATGGGCCCACGACCCATATTGCGGGCCCATGTGGACCCACACGCTCGTGTGGCCCACATGGCCCAAAATGGCCTTGCCAGTGTGAATTACATGGCTTGGCCCAATATCTCTATATGTCTGAGTGGTTTGCCCGTATGGGGTTCACACGCCCGTGGGGCACACACGGCCCAATTTGGTCCAGCCCATGAATCGCAAATGGCGGACCTCGTCGATCTCACGCCCATGTTTAGTCGTACAGACTACCACACTAGAGAGTGCACGCTTGCGTGGCGTCGACGTTCCCATATTCCAGCTTTTTCCAATTCCCATAGTCAGAATTGTATAACACACCTAGTTATGGAAACGTGCACACAATCCTTGAGCAATCCAAATCTAAGTCCACCATAAACTTTCGATTAGTCACCTGTCAACCGAAATTAAAACGACCCTAATCGAAATACTTAATCACTTTGCTGTCATTCACTAACCACGTTGATCAATCGAGGCCTGCCCACTTAAATTGTCGAAACCAAATGACCACTAATTCTTGCAATCCAACCGAACACTTATTAACCACTACTCATATGACAGTTGAACCAAATGAAAATAGGTAAGCTTTGAAGCAACACCAAAAGCATTTACTTATACCTATACTTACTAACCTCGACAGATGAGAACTAGGGGTTTCGGCCAAAGAAGAACAAGTGAGATCCTTTGTTCACTACAGTGTGAGAGTGGATAAAACAACCAAATGATCAGCAATGAAGGAGAGAAAAACGTTATCGTGAGATATGGCCAAACCGAAAAGAATTAGAGAGTAAAACCAAAGCACAAAACTCACCAAAAATATGGCAAAAAGGGAAATAAAAGATGAAAAACAGTTGCCTGAACAACAAAAAGAGCCCAATGCCTAAGTCAAAATTTTTGGGTAGGAAACTAAGAGGAGGAATTCGGCACAATGGAAAACAAAAGCTATTAACCGAATTTTTGAAAAGAAAGCTCAGAGTCGAAAAGAATAACAGAATAAAACAATTTGATAGAGGTGAAAATGACAGAATTTCGACAGCAGTAGGGAGATTTTTGTGGAAGCAAACGGTGGCAAAGGGGAACAAAATTCAACAAAAACAATCCAAGAAAAAGAAATAGTTAGGGAGGGGAACAATTGGCAGAAAAACAAAACAGATGGAGAGAAGAACCACTCAAAGCTGAAGTCTTGAGCTACTAGAGTTCGACACTAACACTCTCATATCCTTAAATTCCTTTATTTTTCTCCCCTAAACACTCCCCAAATCGTGATAACCTCCCATATCCGCCTACTTTCTCCTAAAATTCAGTAACTATAGTCCCCCATACTTCCAACACCTAGTAGTTCGATCAAACACAACTATATCACCACCACGTTGTAAAAATAAATCCCCTTGCTAGCGCTGGGACTTGAACTCCAGACCCCTTGCACATTAACACTCCACTTAACAACTAGACCAGCAGGCCCATTCTGACATATTTTTCCAATATTTATTTATAAGCCTACTGGCTAGAGGTAGGGGTTTATTTAATAAAAAGAAAAAATTGCCCAAGCCAAGGCTTGAACCTGAGACTTCTTTAGACACTCCCAGAACACATAACCACTGAAGCAGACAGATATTTATCCCACAACATACGAAAATAAAATTTAATAATTATTGGGGCGTTACACAATCATAGACATATATAATTTAATGTATACACATTTATCTTATTCGTCTTTGTCAAGCTTTGTGGAAGGGCTCATAGGAGTGCTTTCAGTTTGAGGACGTCCATCCCGGACTTCTTGAGGATTTCCTTTGTATACTTGGCTTGATTGATGAAGATGTCATCTTTCCTTTGCTTGATTTGGAACCTTAAAAATAATGATAGCTCTCTCATCATGCTTATCTCAAAATCACCTTACATTAACTTTGAAAAATTGTCACAAAGAATTTCATTAGTAGCACCAAAAATAATACATCAACATAAATTTGTATCACTAATAAATCTCTTTTTTTTGTTGTTGATGATAAAAAGTGTTGTGTCAACCTTCCCTTTAGAAAAATCTTTTTCAACAAGAAAATTTGAAAGTCTTTCATACCAAACTCTAGGAGCTTATTTCAAACCATATAAAGCTTTTGAAAGTTTAAAAACATTGTTTGGATATTTTGGATCTTCAATATCGGGTGGTTGTTCAAGATACACTTTTTCATTAATAAAACCATTTAAAATGTCACTTTTGACATGGATTTGAAATAATTGAAATCATTAAAGCATGCAAAAGCTAAAAGCATCCTAATGGTTTCCATTCTAGCTATGGAAGCATATATTTCATCATAGTCTATTCATTCCTCTTGTGTGTAGCCTTGAGTAACAAGCCTAGCCTTGTTCCTCATTATGTTTCCATTCTTATCTAGCTTATTCCTAAAAATCCACTTAGTACCGTAGATTTTTTACTAGGTTTTTCAACTATGGTCCATAAATTACTTCTCTCAAATTTAATTAACTCATATTGCATAGCCAACATCCAATATTCATCAAGTAATGCTTGTTTAATAAGTGCAACATAATTACATGCATTTCTAAGAGAAGATCTAGTAGTTACCCCTTTGGATGGATCTCCCAAAATCTTACGATCCTTCATATAGTTATACTTCCTTAGATGAGTGCATTCCTTCTCCTTTAATGTAAGCTCCTTTAAAGCATCTTGAGCTTGTTCTTGCATCTTTTCACTTGATTATTGATCCACTTTATCATCATTATGAAAATTTTTTGCATCACCATCATCAGTACAAGAATCCTTTCGAAGAGGAAGGTTAGAGTCATAGAAAAACAACATGTATAGGCTCTTCTACTATTAAAGTTCTTTTGTTAAAGACTCAATAAGCTTTAAAAATTAAGGAATAACCAAGAAAAAAATCTTCATCACTTTTTGCATCAAATTCGGCAAGATTATCTTTTCTATTATTTAAAACAAAACACTTATAACCAAAATGATGAAAGTAGCTAATGCTATACTTTTTTATTTTTGAAAAGTTCATATGGAGTTTTCTTCAAAATAAGCCTAATCATTACTCGATTTACAACGTAACATGAGGTGTTTGTGGCTTCCGGCCAAAAATATTTTGGATAATTATTTTCACAAAGAATGGTTCTACATTTCTTCTAAAGTTCTATTTTTTCTCTCAACAACTTCATTTTGTTGAGGGGCTCTAGGTGCTGAAAAATTATTACTAATATCATTAGAGTTACAAAAATTATCAAAACCAAGATTTTGAAATTCAGTTCCATGGTCACTCCTTATAGTAGAAATAGAGTAACCTTTTTCATTTTGATTTGTTTTTGAAAATATGATGATTTTTTTCTAAAGATTCGTCTTTAGTAGTTAAGAAAAAAACTCATGTAAATCTAGAATAGTGATCAACAAGCACAAATGCATAATGTTTTCCACCGAAGCTAGTTGTTCTAATAGGTCCAAAATGATCTATGTGAATTAGTTGAAGAACTCTACTAGTGGATACATCATTAATAGGTTTAAAGGAAACTCTTCTATGTTTACCCTTAGTACATGCATACCAAATTTTGTCTAAATCAAAGTCAATTTTAGGAAGTCCTCTACCTAAGTAATTTTTAACTAATTTGTTCAATATGCTAATACTTGCATGTCCTAGATTTCTATGCCATAACCAAGAAGAATTTTCAGTTTTAACAATCAAACAAACATTTGAATCATGCAATTCATCTAGATGCACCATATCAATGTTTCATATTCTATTACCTACAAACATAATCTTATTAGACACAAAAATGACTAATACTTAATAGATTATACTTAAGACCGTTGACATGCAAAATATTTTCAATCAATATTGAAGAGCTTTTACCAATAGAGTCAATTCCTTCTATTTGTCCTTTGGATTTGTCACCAAATGTAACTTCTCCTCCACTTTTTGGCTTCAATTTCATAAAATGACTCTTGTCACTAGTCATATGTCTTAAGCATCCACTATCAAGGTACCATGAGTTTGTACTTGTGTTGTTCACCTTGATGCAATGCTTCTTCCCCTACAAACATAGAATTAAAGTTTTGTTTTTGGTACCCAAATTCTTGTGGGTCCATAAGTATTAATTCCTAAAATTTTTGTCCCATTGGGAATCCATTTTGAAAGAATCTCTTTCTCTTGAGCAACACTAAGTCTTTTAGAGACTCATATACTCTTAATAATTTTTTCTTTATAAAATCTTAAGGGACCTCTATGTTTATAGAAATTAAAGTTTGTTCCAACAAAGTTTGATTTTAAGCTCTCTCCCTTTTTAAAAGTTTTTGGAGATACTATTTTAGATAAAGTTTGTTCTTTTTCAAGCAAACTCAAGTTGCTTTTGGTGATCATCATGAACTTGTGAAAGCAAATTATGCAAGTTTTGGTTCATTTTCTCAAAATTATTATAATAGCTTGCATATCATGAATTTTACTTTCTAGCTCATGATTGGCTTTGGAGAGTGAACTATTTTCATCTTTTAATTTTGAAATGTTTTTCTTATATTTTGAAACTATAATTTCAAACTCCAAACCCAACTCATCATAGGCATCTTGTAACCCATCAAATGAATAAGAAGTTGAATTAGATAAGTTAGAAGTTACCTTAGAATCATCAGTGACCATAAGGCATAGAGGTTGGCTACTTCTTGATCTTTTCATCGGAGGAATCATCATCACTCCATGTAGCCACATTAGCCTTAAGCTTTTGTTTGCTTGATCCTTTCTTTTTTCATTGAAGACAATCAAACTTCATATATCAAGGTTTCTTGCACTCATAACAAATAATGGGATCTTTTTCTTAGGTAGATTTAAGCTTCAATCCCCCATTCTTTACAAATCTTCTTCCTTTATTGTACTTCATGAACCTCTTAAATCTCCTAGCAAACATGATCATCTCTTTGTCTTCACTTGTTCACTTGATTCACTATCTTCATTTGTGGTGGATTTAATAGCAACTGTAACACCCCAAACCCGGACAAAACACCACGTCCGAATCTGGTATGTTACGGGGGAAACGTTTTTGAGAGGTTAGGATTTTCCGTTTAAAAACTGGATGAAAACATAGTGTATTTGAAGAAAATTCGAGTAGACTTGTTTTAAATCAGATGGTGTATTTAGAAAACCCAGAAATTTTGAAAATTTAATCAAAGTGTGTAGTGAAAAACGAGTTTAGTTCATTCCATTATTCAAGTGGTTTCTTAGTGTTACTTGAGACATTTTTACTTGGTGTAAAATCAGGTTTGATTTGAAAATCATTTGAGTTTCTAAGGCAAGGTCATAGTGAGATACCCGATGGTATAGTTTAAAACACATTGCGTTATAGTTTTGAAAACGTTGTCTTCCCAAGTTTTAGTAAAATTCATACCCAATTATTTTGTTAAAGCATATTGGAATCTATTTAAAACATAATCATCATAAAACATAATTTAAAGGCCTTTTACAAATTCAAAATAACACCCAAATAAAAGTAATTAAGCTAAAGTACCCAAATTGAATAGTCTGAGCAAAGCTTTTATTAAAGCATGGCATGTGCACCCCGAGTCCGTCCCGGCTCCATGTCCGCGTCTAAAAGTCACCTGAAATGTCAAAGGAGAGGGTGAGTCGAATGACTCAGTGCGTAAATCTCGCTCCCGGTAAAACAACATGCTAACACACATCATACATAGCAACATAATTAATGCAACCCGATCCTAACCATCCGTATCGCCTTTTCTACCCCGTGTGGTACCCAACCACTGGTGGTGCCAAACCACTGGTGACATATAGTCACAATGTGTTACCAAAACACTGGTGTCCCAAAGACACAATATCCGTCAATGTGGTGCCAAACCACTGGTGTCCCAAAGACACGATTGTGATACCAAATCACTAGTGACCGAAGTCACAAATCAATTGATGGGGCCAACCCATCGTGTGATACCAAATCACTAGCAGACGATCCCATATCTCAAGTGGGGCCAACCCACGGTGGTGTCAAACCATAGGGACGAGTCGCAGTGAGGTGCCCAACCTCTGGTGTCCCAAAGACACAAATGTGGTACCAAACCACTGGTGACCGTAGTCACAATAATCGAGTGATGGGGCCAACCCATCGTGTGATACCAAATCACTAGCAGACGATCCCATATCTCCTATGGGGCCAACCCACGGTGGTGTCAAACCACAGGGACGAGTCGCAATGAGGTGCCAAACCTCTGGAGGTGCCAAACCTCTGGTGACCCAAAGTCACAAAGTGTGTTACCAAAACACTGGTGCTCGTCAGCACAAAATATCACTGCCCCCTCCACTCATATCACCCATCATCATACCAACTCATGTATCATGCATATCATACAAATCATACATATCATGCTAATATGTTTAACATCATATCCCATATCATACATCCATAATCATGGTATCATATAGATCATCAGTAAACTTATAATAGTAGTACTGACTTACCCGAGTCCAAGATCATACCCAATAGGGTATCATATCAATCATTACTGCTTCATTAATTATCACACAGGTTATCAGTCACATTACTAATTAGAAGTGTGTTAGTTTACACACCTGGTAAATACGAGTCTAAAAATCCCCAACGAAACGATCTAAGTCCCTCGATTATCGGGCTCCTATAACAATCGACCAGCATAGGGGGGGTTAGGCACTAAGACCATTCGACCAAAGACATATAAACCCAAAGGGGTTAATTTCAATCCCTTACCTTGAAGATGATTTGGTTTCCTACCAAACCTGAACCAAACAGTGGTTCTCCTTTAACAAACCGCACCCTAACAAGAAGAAACATTAATCTCATAAAACTTGCTTTATCGAAACCAAAGAATATATTGAAGAACCAGCCCTTACCACTGCTTACTAATCAGTTGACAGAAGAAAACGGCTCCTCTTGCTTGCTTCCACAATCCAATGACCCTATAACGAAAAGATTAGTACCCTTCCAAAATGACCATATTCGGCCCTTAACCAAACCATAACCAAATAAAGAACAAAAGAGGGAAAATATGGCCATTCGGCCACACACTTACCCCCTTCCAAACGAAAGAAACAAGAACCCAACACGAACTATATTTGGCCACCCAACACTAGAAGAGAACCACAAGAGATTCGGCCAAGACTTGCACCAAAAGAAGAACAAAAGATTCGGCCAAGTAACAAAATAGAACAAAGGGATAAAAGGTACTTCTGGTTTGAAGAAAAAAGAAAAGATGAATGGTATTTGGGAGAATGGGGGTTTCGGCTTACAAGGTTTCAAAACAAGAAAAGAAAGTTGAGAAGAGGAGAGGCTAGTTTCGGCTCAGCACAAATGAACAAAAGAACAAATGAGAGGGAGCATTCGGCATACACAAATGAAAGAGGGAGAGAGATGGTTGAGAACTTTCGGTTTGCAAAAGAGAAGAAAAGACAAAATGAGAGAACACAGGTGGAGTTTCGGTTGGCTAAAGAGATTTGGTATTTCGGTTTTCAAAAGAGAAATGGAAGACTTACTTGTAAATTTGGTAACACTCTCTCTTGACATACGGCTAACAACTTGACAAAAGGGAGAATTTTGGCTTTGGTATGACAAAAGAAAGAGATTTGGTTTACCAAGATGGTGACTGAAAATGCTAAGAAATTTGCCAAAAGAGATTCGGCACTACCCTTCCCACACACATACCAAAAACCGGCCACTTCCCATCAAGCTTCCCAAGTTTCGGCCAACACCTCCACACACCCCACAAATTCGGCCATAATCCCCCCAAACACTCCACTCCACCCATTTCAAATGTGTTTACCAAGTCTTACTCCTACAATCACTCTCCACCTTTCTTTTGAACGGTTTGACCAAGTCCATGATAGAATTCCACTTGCCTTCTACCTCTTACTCCATGCCGTCCAAAATTAAAGCCAAAATGGGGATTTCGCAGCTCGAACTCTAGACCTCCACCTTATGTAGATGACGCCACACCTAGCTCCCAAGTAGCACATACCTTGCCACTTTGCCAGCTCTTCATTTGTGCAGTAAAACAACAAATAAAATCCTTAAACCCCAGTTCTTTCAGCTCCTCTCACCTAAGCCCAAAAACTAAAATTTTCCTACCTACTCAGGCACACTCCTAGCCTACAATTAAGCCCCGACACAACACAAACAGCAACACAGCACACCAACACATGCAATATCATGCAACAATAAATTAGCCCCTAACCCGGGATATTACAGTTTTACCCCCCTTAAAAATAATTTCGGCCTCGAAATTACCTGATCAAAAGAGTTGCGGGTATTGCTGTTTCATCACATCCTCGGGTTCCCACGTAGCTTCTTCTACGCCATGATTACGCCAGAGTACCTTAACCAAAGGCACAGACTTCCTACGCAGAACCTTCACATCCCGATCAAGAATCTGCACAGGTTCTTCTTCCATGGTCAAATCTGGATTCACCTCGATCTCTTCCACTGCTACCACATGCGACGGATCTGAACGATAACGTCGAAGCATCGAAACGTGAAATACGTCGTGAATCTGGCTAAGCTCCGCTGGCAACTCAAGCTGATACGCTACTGGTCCCACTCGTCTCAATACCTTATATGGCCCAATAAATCTCAGACTTAGCTTGCCTTTCCTTCCGAATCTCAACACCTTCTTCCAAGGCGAGACCTTCAGGAAAACTCGATCCCCAACAGCAAATTCTATATCTCTCCGCTTAAGATTGGCATAAGACTTTTGCCGGTCCGAAGCTTCCTTCAATCGAGCCTGAATCAACTTAACCTTATCTTCAGTCTCAGCAACTAACTCTGGTCCCAACAACTGACGTTCACCTAACTCCGTCCAACACGTAGGTGAGCGACACTTCCTACCATACAACGCCTCATACGGTGCCATCTTGATGCTCGCTTGGTAACTGTTGTTGTAGGCAAACTCAGCTAATGGTAGAAACTCCTCCCAACTACCTCTGAAATCCAGAACACAACCTCTCAGCATATCCTCTAAGATCTGAATAACCCTTTCTGATTGGCCATCAGACTGTGGGTGAAAAGCCGTGCTGAAATCCAAACGAGTACCCAGAGCTTGATGCAACGCTTTCCAGAACCTTGACGTAAATCTAGGATCCCTATCCGAGATTATTGAAACTGGCACACCGTGCAACCTCACTATCTCTGACACATACAGCTTCGCTAGCTTCTGAAGTGAGTAGTCAACCCTCACCGGAATAAAGTGAGCTGATTTAGTCAGACGATCCACCACTACCCAAACTGAATCTTTCTTGCTTGGCGTGAGCGGTAATCCACTGACGAAATCCATGGTTATCCTTTCCCACTTCCACTGAGGAATCTTTACAGGCTGAAGCAAACCCGATGGCAATTGATGTTCAGCCTTGACCTGCTGACAAGTCAGACACTTCCCAACAAACTCTGTCACCTCTTTCTTCAAACCAGGCCACCAAAACTGCTCTCTAAGATCCCTATACATCTTGCTACCTCCAGGATGCATAGCATAAGGACTGCTATGTGCGTCCTGAAGAATCTTCTGTCTCAGCTCAACATCTTTAGGCATACAAGCCTTACCTTGGAAACACAGAACCTCATCACTAGACAAGCTGTAACCCTCCAAACCACCATCCTGCACTTGCAACCTTCGCACACTCAGAACCTCATCATCTAACTGTTTCTCTCTGATCTGCTCAACCCAAGTAGGCTTAACCTGCAACTCTGCCAGAATACTCCCGTCGTCGTACAAGTTCAAATGGGCAAACAAAGCTCTTAAGTCCGAAACAACCTTACGGCTCAACGCGTCTGCCACCACGTTAGCCTTGCCCGAATGATACTCAATCGAACAGTCGTAATCTTTCAGCAACTCAACCCATCTGCGCTGCCTCAAATTCAAATCCTTCTGAGTCAGTAGATACTTTAGACTCTTATGATCCGTGTAGACTATCGATCTTTCTCCATACAAGTAGTGCCTCCAAATCTTTAAGGCGAAAACTACAGCCGCTAGCTCCAAATCGTGCGTCGGATAGTTGACCTCATGTGGCCTCAGCTGTCGAGAAGCGTAAGCCACAACCTTTCCTTCTTGCATCAGCACACAACCCAAGCCCGTATGTGATGCATCACAATAGACTGTGAATTCCTTACCAGCCTCAGGTTGAATTAAAACCGGAGCCTCAGTCAAAATCTTCTTTAACTTATCGAAGCTTTCCTGCTGTTTCTCAGTCCATACAAACGGAACTTCTTTCCTTAACAACTTGGTCATGGGCGCTGTTATCAACGAGAAACCCTCAACAAACCTTCGGTAGTATCCGGCCAAACCCAGAAAACTCCAAATCTCCGCCACTGACCTAGGCGGCTTCCAATCCAGAACAGCCTCAATCTTTCGAGGATCTACCCTAATCCCCTCAGCCGACACTACATGACCCAAGAAAGTCACTTCTCTAAGCCAGAACTCGCACTTACTGAACTTAGCATAGAGCTGCTTTTCCCTCAAAATCTGTAGCACAACTCGCAAATGCTCATCATGCTCCTCCTCCGTTCTCGAATACACCAAGATGTCGTCTATGAAAACCACAACGAACTGATCCAGATACCGCTGAAACACTCTATTCATCATATCCATAAACGCTATCGGTGCGTTAGTCAACCCGAACGGCATTACCAGAAATTCGTAGTGCCCATACCGAGTTCGAAACGCTGTCTTATGGATATCAGCCTCCTTAACCTTTAACTGGTGATACCCAGACCTCAAGTCGATCTTCGAAAATACCGTAGCACCCTTCAGCTGATCAAACAAATCATCTATCCGTGGCAACGGATACTTGTTCTTAATCGTCAGCTTGTTCAACTGGCGGTAATCTATGCACATCCGCATTGTACCATCTTTCTTCTTAACAAAGAGTACCGGCGCACCCCACGGCGAAACACTCGGCCTGATAAAACCTCGATCCAATAACTCCTGGATCTGAGCCTTAAGCTCCACCAATTCTTTTGGCGCCATCCTATACGGAGCTATAGACACTGGCGCAGTCCCGGGTAACAGATCTATCCCGAACTCTACCTCCCGATCTGGCGGCAAACCCGGAAGCTCCTCAGGAAACACATCAGCAAATTCCTTAACAGTACGAACCTTCTCCACAGTAGACTCTTTAGTCTCCAAGGCATACACATGAACTACATACGCTTCACAGCCTTTCCTGACCATCTTCTCCGCTTGCAGAGCAGATACCACATTTGATAAGTAATTCCTCCTATTACCTATCATAGCCACCTCATCACCCTCAACCGTCTTAAGAACCATGCGCTTGGCCGCGCAATCCAACCTCGCCTGGTACTTGACCAACCAATCCATCCCAAGTATCAGATCGAACTCCCCAAGCGGCAGTTCCATCAGATCAGCAGCAAACACTACCCCTTGGAGTTCTAGGGGTACCTCTCTAAACAGTTTATCTACTACTACAGAGTGACCTAGAGGGCTAATTACAGTCACCTGCCTAGAAGATATCTCAGAGTCTAAATCCATGGTCTCTACTATACTACTAGCAACATAAGAGTGCGTCGAACCCACATCAATCAAAGCAGTATAAGGAGAACCAAAGATCAAGAACGTACCGATTATGACATCCGGTGCGTCGCCCTCCTCTCGGCGCCTCGCTGCATACACTAATCCAGGCTGTCTAGCATCAGAACTACCCGCACCTCTGCCCGGTGCTCCACGGCCCCGACCAGAACCATTACCACCTCTGCCATTACCACGGCCCCTCTGCTGTGGCGGTCCACTACTCCTGAACTGATTACGGCCCTGACTCTCTGACTAAATCCTGGCCAACCTACGCGGACAGTCCCTCACACGGTGCTCCAGAGAACCACACTCAAAGCAACCTTTTCCTCCGGTCCAGCAACCACCCCAATGAGGTTTTCCACACTGATTGCACTGCGGCGGTCCCTGCCTAGCAGCAACAAACCTAGCTGACTGATTCGGCCCACTCGATCTAGCCCTCTTCTGCGGATTACTCGACGATCCAGGAGACCCAAAGCTCCTCTTATGTCTATTTCTGTCCATGCCCTGTCTCACTGACTCCTTAACACCCTCGGCTACCTTAGCCTTCTCAACTAAGACAGCAAACTCGCGCTCCTGCTGAGGAGCAATCAGCAGCCTCAACTCGTCTCGCAGACCATCCTCGAAACGAACACACCTCTCATGCTCAGTGGCCACAATGCCCCTGGCATACCTACTCAGCTTCAAGAACTCAGCCTCGTACTCAGAAATAGATTTACTCCCTTGAACGAGCCTCAGAAATGCCTTTCGCTGAGAGTCAATATAACTAGCTCCAATGTATTTCTTTTGATATGCAGCCCTGAAATAATCCCATGTCAGATCCTCTACTGCCACACTATCCCGAACCGTGAGCCACCACTGATATGACTCATCCCGTAGAAGCGATACGATGCCCTTCAGCTTCTCTTCAGCAGTCAAGTCCAGATCATCCATGATCCGCTCAGTTGCCTCCAGCCAATATTCAGCAGTGCTGGGAGCAACACCAGATACACCTCGGAAGAATTCGGCCCCATTTGCCTGAAGTCGCTCAGGCACAGATTTCCTAACTCCTGCGCCACCACTAACCCCAGCTACTCTTTCTAACACTCGCAGCATCGCCTGTGATACCACATCGTCTCCAGTCTGATCTTGGAACTCACCACCTCCAGCTGGTGGCGGAACCGGTATCTCATTTTCTGACCCCTGACCAGATCCTACGGGCTCAGAAACTGTCATCCTACCCCTACTTCTACCACGAGTATTACGACCACGTCCGCCTCGAGTGCTCATGTCTAATATCTCTACGTATCTGATTAAAGAGTTTTATGCATCAGTATTTATTCCACTGTTTTAAAGCAAATCTTATGAATATTAAAGAGGATTTGTTCTCGTGAGTTCACAGAATCCTATCAATTTCAATCTCTAAGGTAATCCTACTATTGCTAATCATCCAATCATAGTACATCAAACCACAAGCAATAGTAAGGGGTACTTACCTGGGCGAACTGGTGCCGGAGACTCGGTGCCATGCCTTCCAAACCATATATTTAAACCCAAAACACTTAAGACAACTTTTTGAAAACATTTTGGGCCTCAGGCCCACAGCCGAGCCTTTGAACTTAGCTCTGATACCACAATTGTAACACCCCAAACCCGAACAAAACACCACGTCCGAATCTGGTATGTTACGGGGGAAACGTTTTTGAGAGGTTAGGATTTTCCGTTTAAAAACTGGATGAAAACATAGTGTATTTGAAGAAAATTCGAGTAGACTTGTTTTAAATCAGATGGTGTATTTAGAAAACCCAGAAATTTTGAAAATTTAATCAAAGTGTGTAGTGAAAAACGAGTTTAGTTCATTCCATTATTCAAGTGGTTTCTTAGTGTTACTTGAGACATTTTTACTTGGTATAAAATCAGGTTTGATTTGAAAATCATTTGAGTTTCTAAGGCAAGGTCATAGTGAGATACTCGATGGTATAGTTTTGAAAACGTTGTCTTCCCAAGTTTTAGTAAAATTCATACCCAATTATTTTGTTAAAGCATATTGGAATCTATTTAAAACATAATCATCATAAAACATAATTTAAAGGCCTTTTACAAATTCAAAATAACACCCAAATAAAAGTAATTAAGCTAAAGTACCCAAATTGAATAGTCTGAGCAAAGCTTTTATTAAAGCATGGCATGTGCACCCCGAGTCCGTCCCGGCTCCATGTCCGCGTCTAAGAGTCACCTGAAATGTCAAAGGAGAGGGTGAGTCAAATGACTCAGTGCGTAAATCCCGCTCCCGGTAAAACAACATGCTAACACACATCATACATAGCAACATAATTAATGCAACCCGATCCTAACCATCCGTATCGCCTTTTCTACCCCGTGTGGTACCCAACCACTGGTGGTGCCAAACCACTGGTGACATATAGTCACAATGTGTTACCAAAACACTGGTGTCCTAAAGACACAATATCCGTCAATGTGGTGCCAAACCACTGGTGTCCCAAAGACACGATTGTGATACCAAATCACTGGTGACCGAAGTCACAAATCAATTGATGGGGCCAACCCATCGTGTGATACCAAATCACTAGCAGACGATCCCATATCTCAAGTGGGGCCAACCCACGGTGGTGTCAAACCACAAGGACGAGTCGCAGTGAGGTGCCCAACCTCTGGTGTCCCAAAGACACAAATGTGGTACCAAACCACTGGTGACCGTAGTCACAATAATCGAGTGATGGGGCCAACCCATCGTGTGATACCAAATCACTAGCAGACGATCCCATATCTCCTGTGGGGCCAACCCACGGTGGTGTCAAACCACAGGGACGAGTCGCAATGAGGTGCCAAACCTCTGGAGGTGCCAAACCTCTGGTGACCCAAAGTCACAAAGTGTGTTACCAAAACACTGGTGCTCGTCAGCACAAAATATCACTGCCCCCTCCACTCATATCACCCATCATCATACCAACTCATGTATCATGCATATCATACAAATCATACATATCATGCTAATATGTTTAACATCATATCCCATATCATACATCCATAATCATGGTATCATATAGATCATCAGTAAACTTATAATAGTAGTACTGACTTACCCGAGTCCAAGATCATACCCAATAGGGTATCATATCAATCATTACTGCTTCATTAATTATCACACAGGTTATCAGTCACATTACTAATTAGAAGTGTGTTAGTTTACACACCTGGTAAATACGAGTCTAAAGATCCCCAACGAAACGATCTAAGTCCCTCGATTATCGGGCTCCTATAACAATCGACCAGCATAGGGGGGTTAGGCACTAAGACCATTCGGCCAAAGACATATAAACCCAAAGGGGTTAATTTCAATCCCTTACCTTGAAGATGATTTGGTTTCCTACCAAACCTGAACCAAACAGTGGTTCTCCTTTAACAAACCGCACCCTAACAAGAAGAAACATTAATCTCATAAAACTTGCTTTATCGAAACCAAAGAATATATTGAAGAACCAGCCCTTACCACTGCTTACTAATTAGTTGACAGAAGAAAACGGCTCCTCTTGCTTGCTTCCACAATCCAATGACCCTATAACGAAAAGATTAGTACCCTTCCAAAATGACCATATTCGGCCCTTAACCAAACCATAACCAAATAAAGAACAAAAGAGGGAAAATATGGCCATTCGGCCACACACTTACCCCCTTCCAAACGAAAGAAACAAGAACCCAACACGAACTATATTCGGCCACCCAACACTAGAAGAGAACCACAAGAGATTCGGCCAAGACTTGCACCAAAAGAAGAACAAAAGATTCGGCCAAGTAACAAAATAGAACAAAGGGATAAAAGGTACTTCTGGTTTGAAGAAAAAAGAAAAGATGAATGGTATTTGGGAGAATGGGGGTTTCGGCTTACAAGGTTTCAAAACAAGAAAAGAAAGTTGAGAAGAGGAGAGGCTAGTTTCGGCTCAGCACAAATGAACAAAAGAACAAATGAGAGGGAGCATTCGGCATACACAAATGAAAGAGGGAGAGAGATGGTTGAGAACTTTCGGTTTGCAAAAGAGAAGAAAAGACAAAATGAGAGAACACAGGTGGAGTTTCAGTTGGCTAAAGAGATTTGGTATTTCGGTTTTCAAAGAGAAATGGAAGACTTACTTGTAAATTTGGTAACACTCTCTCTTGACATACGGCTAACAACTTGACAAAAGGGAGAATTTTGGCTTTGGTATGACAAAAGAAAGAGATTTGGTTTACCAAGATGGTGACCGAAAATGCTAAGAAATTTGCCAAAAGAGATTCGGCACTACCCTTCCCACACACATACCAAAAACCGGCCACTTCCCATCAAGCTTCCCAAGTTTCGGCCAACACCTCCACACACCCCACAAATTCGGCCATAATCCCCCCAAACACTCCACTCCACCCATTTCAAATGTGTTTACCAAGTCTTACTCCTACAATCACTCTCCACCTTTCTTTTGAACGGTTTGACCAAGTCCATGATAGAATTCCACTTGCCTTCTACCTCTTACTCCATGCCGTCCAAAATTAAAGCCAAAATGGGGATTTCGCAGCTCGAACTCTAGACCTCCACCTTATGTAGATGACGCCACACCTAGCTCCCAAGTAGCACATACCTTGCCACTTTGCCAGCTCTTCATTTGTGCAGTAAAACAACAAATAAAATCCTTAAACCCCAGTTCTTTCAGCTCCTCTTACCTAAGCCCAAAAACTAAAATTTTCCTACCTACTCAGGCACACTCCTAGCCTACAATTAAGCCCCGACACAACACAAACAGCAACACAGCACACCAACACATGCAATATCATGCAACAATAAAATAGCCCCTAACCGGGATATTACAGCAACACAAACTATTTTTTCTTCTCAATTTTGGCTTTTTGGGCCCCTTCATTGAGCCTTACCTTATGTGTAAGCAAAGAACCAATGAGCTCATCCAAAGTCAGTGTTTTTAAATTCTTTGCTTCTTCAATTGCAGTCACCTTGGCTTCCCATTAATTAGGCAAGCTTCGAAGCATCTTCCTTAGCACATCTTTATTTATATATGTCTTCCCATAAGACTTTAATCCATTAATGATGATAGTAAACCAATCGGACATCGCCTTGATATTTTCCTCGTATTTTATTTTGAAGGTTTCATAATTTAAAGTAAGAATTCCAACCTTAGACTTCTTTACTTGGCTGGTACCTTCATGTGTGACTTCAAGCTTATCCCATATCTCCTTGGAATTGGAACAAGATGATACTCTACTATATGCTTTTGGGCTAAGTGCACAAAATAAGGTGTGCATAGCCTTGGCATTCAATTGAATACTCCTTCTATCTTTCTCATTCCACTCTTTCTTACATTTTGGAATAATGAGCTCTCTTTCTTACTTGAGAGGTATAGAGGGACCATCCATGATTAGGTCTCATATAACAAGATCATTTTCTTGTATAACTAACATCATTTTTGTCTTTCAATAAGAATAATTTGCACCATTGAAGCAAGGAGGCTTGGAGATAGATTGTGATTCTCCAAGAAAAATTGAACCGAATGTAGACGTCATTTCTTGTGGATTGATTAGCTGAAAGTTGAACTACTTTAAGGATCTTCTCTGGGTTGTAAAACCTTCAAATAGAGGCTAGCTTTGAAGGAAATTGATGTTCAACTTTCACTTTTTGACAAACCAATCATCGAGCCACAAAATTTGTAACATCACGCTTTAACTCAGGCCACCAATAAATCTCACAAAGTTCGTGATATATTTTACCACTACTGGGATGTATAGCATAAGGGCTACTGTACGCCTCGGTGAGAATCACTTGTCTTAAATCCACATCTTGTGATAGCCCAAAATAGGGCCTAATCCGAACAGTGGTTGTGAAACCACGAATCCAAGATATAAATGTTTATTGCGATTAATTCTTATGATTTACCGAGTGATTAAAATGCATGTGTTAGAGTATCGATAAGAAATTTTATTGATTGCATGCTTAAATTGCCTATTACGACTTGTTTGCAAAAGTTGCTCAATAGGGGTTCTAAATCATAGAGTGCTTGATTGTAATGGGGGTTTGAAATAGGAGTCCTTCAATGGTAATTAGACCATTATATTTCCATGGACAAAAATGGACATAATTTAATGAAGGGATTTTAGTCATTTGGTATTAAAAAGAAATTAAAAGGGAAAAAGATGGCAAAATATGTCCATCTTCTTCATTAGGAAGAATTCAAGGGTTCTCCATATCTAGGGTTTGTTTCAAGCTTCCAAGCTCCATAGTAAGTGATTCCAAGCCCCGTTTTTAATGTTCTTTACGTTTTTGGAGTCCCGGTAACTTGATATAGCTTATACTAACAATAATTTAACCTAGGGTTCATATTTGGAAAAATATCCATGGGTGAAATGTGTTTATTTTGATGTTTTATGATAGAATATGAGGTTTGAAATTATGTTAAACAACTTTTGCTAAACAATTTTAAGTGAAAACGAGTAAAACGGCTTAATCAGTAAAAATACTTAATGTTCATACGTACATGTTAGAGTGAGAATTTGATGTTGTCATAGAAGGAAAAAAATGATCAGCATGTCATAAAACATAAGAATAAGGGATAAAGTTTAATTTCCGAGATTTGGGGTAAAAGTGTAAATATATGAAACTTTAGAGCAAAAATATAATTTTGCCAAAATATTGTGTATGAATTGTATTTGAATGGAATGTTGATAAATATATTAAATTGTGCTAATATAGATCAAGAAAGCAGGAATAGTGAAGGTGATCGGGGAAAAGAGAAGGTTATCGACTAATTTACGAAAATAGTCGTTTTGCATCCGAAGTAAGTTATGTGTAAATAATAGCAATATATTTTTATAAATTGTGAATTATATTTGATATGTGAATTAATATTGAATGTGGAAGGAAAATTGTTCATGAATTATTCAAGTGATAAAGTGTTTAAAATAAGTGTTAAGAGTAAATTTCCGGTTGAACTTAGGAATAGAAGTGGATACAAGTGATATATCACTAGAGACCAGTGTTACAGTGTTACAGTGAGTCCCGAGTGCTGGGTGATCTAGCATGTGTTGCAGACACCTGACAGCTTGTGTGAGCAGGCCCGTGGACATTTCCAGTGTTATTGATCAATGGTAACTTTGGCTACATTACAGTGGTAGCTTCGACTACATTACAGTAGTAGCTTCGACTACATTACAGTGGTAGCTTCGGCTACATACCAGTGTGGCACTTATGTGCTAATTCTCTATGTATCCGTGTATATTCTGAGTGTTCAACGGGATTAATAATAAATTAAAGTGAATATGAGATGAAGTGTGTATGCAGGTATAATTGAAAGAATGAGCATACGTGATAATGATTAAGTACTTAAATGTATGTGCAAGTGAACTGGTAAGATTGCACATTTGTAAGTGATTAAATTTGCTAAGAAGGATATTAATTAATTGTATGTGAAAATGTTAATTATTGATTGAGTGCTTATTGTTTACATGTAACTTACTAAGCTATTAGTAGCTTACTCGTTCTTTTCCTTTCCTTTGTTTTATAGTGTGTTGAACTTACTTGGATTGGAGATCGCCGGAGCCTCGTATCACACTATCAAGCCTTTACTTTGGTATATAAATGCTTTTGAAATGTTTTAAGTTATGGCATGTATAGGGATCGAATTATTTTGTATGGATACCTAAGTGATGTTTACTACAAAGAAAGTATGAAAAAGTAAAAATTTGTAATGACATAGTTTTTAGACAATAGCAGTAATGTGAATTTGAAAAATCACCAAAAATAGGAGAAATGGAATTAAAAATTTAATAAGATATAGAATTAAATCTTATTGTGTCTACTTTCATATGAAAGAAATAGTGTAAGCAAAGGAATTCTATATTCTGTGAAATTTGAATTTTAGTGAGACAGGGCAGAATGGTATTTAAAGTTTCTTGTTTAGACTTTAGAAAAACATTTAAAATTGTAAAAAAAATAATTATGAGTTATAATTTATATTTCTAGATTTCTTAGTGAGTCTACTTTCAGTAGAAATAAGTAGGAACAACATATAAAAATTTTACAATGAGAAAATTGATTTTTAGTGAAGAGTGGTCAGAACTGTTGGACTGTGAAACAGGGGAGAATTTAATAAATAAACTGTACTAATTGGCCAAACCAAAGATTATGAAAATTTTATGGTGAGAAGATATATGAGTGTAGTTTCAGGGAAAATTTTTGGATCTAAATTTCGAGTTTCGTAACTCAAGTTATAATTAAATTAATGACTATTGTGTAGATGGACATTTATTGTGAATGATGAAATAAATTATTTTTTTATACCCGAAGTAATAAGATAAGTTAAATAACGCCTCGTGCTCGACTCCGGCAGCAGTCTCGAGTGTGTGGTGTTACACATCTTGCAGCACATATGATCTACCTCGAAAACTCAAGATACCTTTTGCATCAATATCAAAGTCTCCCCTAACACCTTGTTCAACTTAACGAATTCTCTTCAATAAATATCCATCTAATGATTGTTTTCCCCTAATCTGTTGAGACAAAGTCGGCCTCACTTGAAGTTTAGCAAACCACCATCATCAGCTAAACTCAAGCGCGCAAAAATAGCTCTCAACTCCGTCATCGACTTCCTACTTAATGCATCAGTAACAACGTTCGCCTTGCCAGAATGATACTCAATCACACAATCATAGTCTTTTAAAAGCTCCATCCAATGCCTTTACCCTAAATCCAACTTCTTTTGGGAGAGGAGATACTTAAGGCTCTTGTGATCAATGAAAATCACACACTTCTCTCCATACAGATAACATCGCCAGATCTTAAGTGCAAACACCACAGCAACTAACTCCAAATCATGAGTTGGGTAGTTTCGCTTATGCGTCTTCAACTGTCTCGAAGCATAAGCTACAAATTTACTTTCTTGCATTAAAACACAACCGAGTCCTGCATAAGAGGCATCACTATAAACTACAAAATCTTTTCCTGGTTCTGGTTGAATCAATACAGGTGCCTTTGTTAACACTTTCTTCAGTTCTTCAAAACTTTTTTGCTTTTCCTCAGTCCACTCAAACACCACATTCTTCTGAAGTATTTTCATTAAAGGTGCAGCAATAAGGGAAAACCCTTCAATGAACCTACGATAGTAACTACCCAAACCTAGGAAAATCTGAACTTATGTAACACTCCTAGGCGACTTCCAATTTAAAATCACCTCAATCTTATTAGGATCCACACGAATCCTTTTTGTCGAAACCGCATGTCCCAAAAGTATCACTTTCCTAATCCAAAATTCACACATACTTAACTTCGCATATAGTTGCGTATCCCTCAAAATCTACAAGACAACCTTTAGGTGCTCATCGTGATCCTCCTCAGAGTGAGAATACACCAAAATGTCATCTATGAAGACCACCACAAATTGATCCAAGTACGAGTGGAACACTCGATTTATCAAATTCATGAACGCAGTAGAGGCATTAGTTAAACCAAACAACATCACCAAAAACACATAATGCCCATACCGAGTCCTAAAAGCAGTTTTCAACATATCAGACTCTTTCACCTTCAACTGATAATACCTAGATCTTAAGTCAATCTTAGAAAACTCTATTTCACCTTGGAACTAATCAAATAAGTCATCAATTCAATGCAAAGAATACTTATTCTTAGTATTTAACTTATTCAATTTCATATAGTCAATATACATCCTCATTGTACCATCATTCTTCTTTACCAACAAAACTTGTGCACCCCACGGAGTACACTCGGTCAAATGAGCCCTTTATCCAACAACTCTTGCAATTGAATCTTTAACTCTTTGAGCTCTTTTGGTGACATGAAATAAGGTGCAATAGACACTAATGCAGTACCATGATAAAGCGCAATACCGAACTCGACTTCAGAATTCGGCGGCAAACCAGGTAACTCTTCAGGAAACACGTCAGGAAAATCCCTAACGGTGTGAATATCCTGAACTCTCAACTCCTTACTAACTGAATTCATCAAATAGGCTATGTAACACCACTTACTCGAGACCGTCGCCGGATTCAAGCACGAGGCGTTATTTAACTTAACTTACCACTTCGAGTATAAAAATAATTTATTTCATCATTCACAGTAAATCTGTCCATCTGCGCAATAGTCATTAATTTAATTATAACTCGAGTTACGAAACTCAAAATTTAGATCCATAAATTTTCCCTGAAACTAGACTCTTATATATTATCACCATAAAATATTCATAATTTTTGGTTTGGCCAATTAGTACATTTTATTCATTAAAGTCTCCCCTATTTCACAGTCCAACGGTTCTGACCACTCTTCACTAAAAATCAATTTTCTCATTGTACAATTTTATATGTTGTTCCTACTTATTTCTACTGAAAGTAGACTCACTAAGAAATCTATAAATATAAATTATAACTCATAATTATTGTTTTACAATTTTAAATGTTTTTCTAAAGTCTAAATAGGGGACTTCAAATACCATTCTGACCCTATCTCACTAAAATTCAAATATCACAGAATATAGAATTCCTTTGCTTACACTGTTTCTTTCATATGAAAGTAGACACAATAGGATTTAATTCTATATCTTATTAACTTTTAATTCCATTTTTTCCTATTTTTGGTGATTTTTCAAAGTCACGTTACTGCTATTGTCCAAAAACTGTTTCATTACAAATTTTTAGTTTTTCATACTTTCTTTGTAGTAAACATCACTTAGGTATCCATACAAAATAATTCGATCCCTATACATGCCATAACTTAAAACATTTCAAAAGCATTTATATACCAAAGTAAAGGCTTGATAGTGTGATACGAGGCTCCGACGATCTCCAATCCAAGTAAGTTCAACACACTATAAAACAAAGGAAAGGAAAAGAACGAGTAAGCTACTAATAGCTTAGTAAGTTACATGTAAACAATAAGCACTCAATCAATAATTAACATTTTCACATACAAGTAATTAATATCCTTCTTAGCACTTACACATGTACAATCTTACCAGTTCACTTGCACATACATTTAAGTACTTAATCATTATCACGTATGCTTATTCTTTCAATTATACCTGCATACACACTTCATCTCATATTCACTTTAATTTATTATTAATCCCGTTGAACACTCGGAATATACACGGATACGTAGAGAATTAGCACATAAGTGCCACACTAATATGTAGCCGAAGCTACCACTAATATGTAGCAGAAGCTACCACAGTAATGTAGCCGAAGCTACCACTGTAATGTAGCCAAAGCTACCACTAATCAATAACACTGGAAATGTCCACGGGCCTGTTCACACAAGCTGTCAGGTGTCTACAACACATGCTAGGTCACCCAGCACCCGGGACTCACTGTAACACTTAACACTGGTCTCTAGTGATATATCACTTGTATCCACTTCTATTCCTAAGTTCAACCGGGAATTTACTCTTAACACTTATTTTAAACACTTTATCACTTGAATAATTCATGAACAATTTTCCTTCTACATTCAATATTAATTCACATATCAAATATAATTCACAATTTATAAAGATATATTGCTATTATTTACACATAACTTACCTCGGATGCAAAACTACTATTTTCGTAAATTAGTCGATAACCTTCTCTTGTCCCCGATCACCTTCACTATTCCTTCTTTCTTGATCTATATTAGCACAATTTAATACATTTTATCAACATTCCATTCAAATACAATTCATACACAATATTTTGGAAAAATTACGTTTTTACCCCTAAAGTTTCATATATTTACACTTTTGCTCCTAAGCTCGGAAATTAAACTTTATCCCTTATTCTTATGTTTTATGAAATGCTGATCATTTTTCCCTTCTATGAAAACATCAAATTGTCACTCTAACATGTACTTGTGAACATTAGGTATTTTTACCGATTAAGCTGTTTTACTCGTTTTCACTTAAAATCGCTTAGAAAAAGTTGTTTTATATAATTTGAAACCTCATATTCTATCATAAAATATCAAAATAAACACATTTCACCTATGGGTAATTTTCCAAATATGAACCCTAGGTTAAATTATTGCTAGTATAAGATAAATTAAGTTACCGGGACTCTAAAAACGTAAAGAACATTAAAAAAGGGGCTTGAAATCACTTACTATGGAGCTTGGAAGCTTGAAACAAACCCTAGCTATGGAGTACCCTTGAAATTTCATGCTAATGAAGAAGATGGACATATTTTGCCATCTTTTTCCCTTTTAATTTCTTTTTAATACCAAATGACTAAAATGCCCTTTATTTAAAACTTTAGTTATTTTTATCTATGTATGTCCATTTTTGTCCATGGAAATATAATGGTCTAATTACCATTTAAAGACTCCTACTTCAAACCCCCATTACAATCAAGTACTCTATGAATTAGAACCCCTATTTAGCAACTTTTGCAAACAAGTCGTAATAGGCAATTTAAGCATGCAATCAATAAAATTTATTATCGATACTCTAACACATGTATTTAATCACTCGGTAAATCATAATAATTAATCTTAATAAAATTTTGTATCTTGGATTTGTGGTTTCGTAACCACTATTCTGATTAGGCCCTATTTCGGGCTATCACAGGCTAAGTAAGCTTCACAACCTTTTTCCATCATCTTTTCAACCTTTAAATTCGAAACCATATTAGACAAAAATCACGGTCTTTCGCCAACCCATCACTATTCCTTAAAGTAATTCAGTTCGTCTCAAACTCTACCTTATTCTTATGCCCAGTCAACCAATCCATACCAAAAATAACATCAAATCCATAAAATGGTAGTTCCATGATATCAATAGAGAAAACGTGCCCTTGTATCATAAGAGGACAACTACTATAAACATTGTTCACAACAACACTATCTCTAATGGAACTAATTACAGTCATACCCAAATCAATAGTCTCTACAGGAATCCCTAACTTACAAGCTAATTCACTCAAAATTTATCAATGTGTAGAACCGAAATCAACCAAGGAAAACAATGGAATAGATTACAAAGTGAAAGTACCTGCAATTATATTAGTTGAATCTTGATCCTAAGGCTCCCTAACAGCATAAACCCGAGCTAGACCTCCAAACTCAACCTATGAGGCTATTGTATGAGCAACAATCCTCTACCCAACCGTCTTCCATTACCTCTACCTCTACCACGACCACTACCTCTAGCAGGCACAGTGGTAGGTGTCAAACTCTTAGTCTGTGAAACCTCTACTCTATTTGAACAGTCTCTAAGAAAATGTTCTTTTGAACTGCACTTATAACAGCCTCCAGTCAACTTGCGACACTCTTCAGAATTCCTACGATCACAATGAACACAAAGAGGCCATCCAGAACCACCAGTGCTAGCCACAGTATTACTCTGCTTCTTCAATTGACTTGGTCGAGACCCACATCTCGTACCCCTACTAGAACTATAACTATCACGCCCCCTCTTGGGTAGATGTTTAGAAGCATTATCGGAAGCCCTCTTACCAGACTCAACCACTACAGAATGAGCTAGCTCAACCAATGTCTCCTCAATAGTCTTGAATTTTTCCAGAAGCTCATCAAACAACTCTGTATTTTGGGCCACTAAATAAACTCGAATCCCATGATTGAGCCCAAAAGAAAACCTCTTACAAGGTCCTTCTCAGTGAAAACCGTCTCAGGAACATACTGACTAAGGTGCACAAACTCTACGTCATAGTCAACCACAATCAACCTACCTTGTACAAGGTCCAAAAATTCCCGCTTACGAGCTTCCATATACTGCTTGCCCATGAAATTCCTCCTAAACACCTTTAAGAAATAATCCTAAGCTACACAATCAGTGGTTGTACCTCTTTTAACAGTATTCCACCATCGATGCGCCTCCCTATCAAGTAGGGACATAGTACAACCCAATTTCTCATCGTTAGATTAGGACATCTGCTCGAGGATCCTTTCAACTCCCTTCAACCAGTACTTAGTTACGGTTCAGATCGGTCCTTTTAACTCCAAAAAAATCTTTACCCCCGCTTCATAGGTGAAGGATTGACAGGTACAAAAGCAAGGTTAGCACTAGCAATTTGCTGAAACGCTCCAATTATGGCTTCCATGATAAGGCCTACACTCTCATCAGGAATATTCACTCTACACAGTGGCATAGGAGGTGCAGAGGATGTACCATCCTCCTGAGAACTAGCTCTAACATTCACACGTCTAGGAGATATATCTAATTATCTAGCATACAAACACAAACAAATAAATGGTGTGAGTGGTAGAGAAATGATCCAAGTCTTGTTCCTGCAAGAAATTTTTAGAATTAAAAGCAATGTATTCTCATTCTCGCCCCACATGCATCACAAACAAGAGATATCTCATGCATTTCAAGCTATCAAAACAACTTAATCACTTGGGTTGCAAAACCCCAATCAACACATTAACAACAATAATTTAGGTCTGAGTGTTATTGAACCTAGAACTCTTATACCACCAAATGTAACACCTATACTCGACCCAATTGTCGAGCCCGAGATCAAGGACGCTACACCACTGTCTCACATCGATTTCATCATAATCGTCACATTTAGTATACAAGTATATTTATTTTCTTTGGTTACTATAGAAATCATGCGAATATTAAGACATGCAAACTCAAATTAACATTTAACCATGCTAACATACGACAAACAAATATAAAATGGACATACATCGAGAATTGATACTGAAACACCCCAAACCCAGCCCACGAGCCTTGACCAGATTTGGTATGTTCCTCAAGTAAACCGGTTCAAAGTTCTTTTGTTACTTAGGAAAACTTGTGTGATTTTTAAAAAAATATTGTTTGGGTTGGGCTTGTGCTGAAAACCAATTTATCTAACATTGAAATCCATTTATTTATAGTAACAAAACATTTAAGGTTTATTTTAAAAATGTATTTGCTTAAACTTTAATTTATAAAAATTCGTAAACATAATAAATAAAATAAAATAAAGTAATCCACTATGGCCTTATGGCCTTATTACATCAAATAAAAACCCAAAATAAAATTGTAGAGTACTTAAATAAAATAAAATGTCCAATTTAAATAATTTGCTTGCTGTGCATGGCCACCTTTAAGCTCCTGCCGACCCGGTCCATTACTGCTCATCACCTGAAAAATATTCCCCAACGGGGTGAGTCAAACAGACTCAATGTGTACACGACACTAAATCATAATACAATCAGGCATACAATAGTTACACATTCGAAACATAAGATACAAGTTATGATGCATTCCCAAACCCAAGCCTAATGGTCCATCCGCTACACACCACCCGTACCTGCCAGTCACACCGTGGGGACTACTAAGTCAACCCTCCATCCGCTACACACCATCGAAGGCAGTCGCTACAGTCGACGTGCTCATCGCCCATATAATTTGTGTCATTGACACCATATTCAAATAATGTAACCGAAGTTACCAAATTCAGATAATGTAACCGGAGTTACCATATTCAAATTTTGTGACCGTAGTCACCATATTCCGTTGGTGAGACCGAAGTCAACACCTTCTTCCCCTTTCACATAGATCCCGTATGCCCCATAAATTTATATCATGCATAACATACTTAATTTCTCATTATTCACATGTTAAAATATAACATATTCGTAGTCCTATCGAAAGTAGGAAACGTACCTGGGTACTCTTACCACATTTGTGGTACTTAGCCACATTCACATTCTTATGCATATTCATATATTAAAATAATTGCCATATGATATATTGAAAGTTAGTGTGAGTACACACATTCTTAATAATACATTTAATTTAAACATAGCCATGAACCTATCAAAACTTAGGGTAGGGTACACACCTGATTTGCTTAACGAATTCCTTAAAATCCCGAAATCTGATCTACTGCCTTAGATCTCAAATTCCTTGAAATTCTCAAATCCCGAAATCCTTGTATCCCTCTGTCGAAATCCCTATAACTTCATGTTAGATCAATTTCTAACATTTATTCACAACAAATAACCCTTAGCCGTATGTTAAATATGACTTACCTTAGATTCTTAAATCCCGAAATTCACCGAATAACTAGGGAACACGCGGCTTATGGTGTACCTTCGGGAAAAGAACTTCTCCTTCCTTGTAGTTGACACTTAGTAAATCCCGAAAGATCTCCTTACTTTAGGAATCGACAATCCTTGCTTGAGCCTTTAACAATATTCGGCTATTGCCTTGATGTGGATTAAAATTTCGGCTTCTTATGAACAGTAGAGGATTTTTGGTTTTTCAAAGAAAGAAGAGGAAGATATAAAACTTAGAAAAATTCGGCAAGACTAGGGGGATTCTGCTTTCGGCTTTGTGAAGAATTGAAAAGAGAATGAAGAACAATGACAGAGAGAATTCAGCAGAGAGAAGAGAATTTGCTTAAGAAATTCGGCAAAGGAAAAGTGAATGAATGAATGGCCTCTCTTTTCCTTTTATAGCCAAATTTACTAGGCTAGAGTCCCTTACTTGGCCACCACTCTTCTTTATTTGATAGCTTTATCTCTTTAATTTAAAATAATTAAAGAAATATCCTTTATTATCTCTTATCTCTTAATAAAATAATACTAATAATAATCCTCTTTTATCTCTTCCTTATCTATCAAAATAAAAGGGATAAATCCATATTTATCCATCTATTATCTCTTAAAAAAATAATCCAATAAAAATCCTTTATTATCACCTTATTAATCACATATTTATGAAAATAAAACACCTCCTTTTCTAGAAGCATGTGCCGTCTACCTCAGCCTTCTGGAAGCCAAAATAAAACCTTATTTATTTGCTTCCCAAGTGACTCGAACCCAGGCCCATTCCTCTTGCACATGGCGCCATTTCCATAGGCCCTAAGTGACACCTTCAGGCCACTTTTCCAAGCCTGTTTGTGTGTCAAATCTTACCAACTTTTTCTTTTAAGGCCTCCTTGCCCTAATTTCCCATTTTAAACTTTAAAATTCGACATTTCTAGCTCATTTCTAAGTTTCCTAAAATTTTCGATCGGCTCTATATACTTGCCATTTTATTACATTTCCAAGTTTCCAGAAATGTTCACTTTCCATTTTTGAACCATTTCCTTACATTTCCAGGTTTCCAAAAATGTTCACTTTCCATTTTTAAACTTAACATTTCTATACATTTTCAGGTTTCCAAAAATGTTCATTTCCAAATCATTTCCATTCATTTCCGGGTTTCCAGAAATGTTCGAAATTTATTCCTCGTACATAAAACATGTCACTTCGTACAATTAGACCGAAAATGCATAGGCCCTTTCCAGGATGTTACAGTTCTACCCCCTTAAAATAATTTCGTCCTCGAAATTACTTACTAACAGTTGTACAATCCTTCTCACCGCACTATGCTTACGCTGCGCATTCTGATCTTAATAGAACCATCATACTTTCTAGGCACAATTTCTAAGTTCACGTCCCCTAGAACTTATTTCTAACGTCGCGATTTAATCTGATTACAAAGTTTTATGCATTAGTCCTTGTTTCACTTATTACCCGCGAAGAAGTTTTATGAAAAGAGTTTTAGGAGTGGTTCTTTCTTATTCATACATACACACAGTCTTTTCATTCATACATCCATCAAACAATTATGAACTTTTGTTCATTCAGAGAAATGTTGTAGTTTTCATTGTTGTCGTTTTCCCACTACCCAGGGGTATTTTCGTAATTTTCCCTACAGGGGTATTTTCGTAATTTTCCAAAGAAATAGTTCCTTGGTGATTTTGTCAAAAAGTGTTTTGGAAATTTTTTAAATTCCCGGGGTATTTTGAAAAATTTTGAAATCCGGGGGTACTTCGGTAATTTTGGAATTACAGGGGTATTTTGGTAATAAACCAGGGTAAATTTGTAAAGTTTAATATTTCCGGGGTATTTCCAAATTTTGCAAAACTTTGAGAGTTCTTTTTGAGAATTGTTCTTTCCAAAACGGTGATGTTGCAAAAAATTTGGAAATCAGGGTCATTTTGGTAATTTTGTAAGTTAGGGGCAGTTTTGTAATTTTCCAAATCAGGGTACTTTGGACTTTTACAAAAATAGGGTTTTTGAACCTTTAGAAAATAATGAAATTTTGGTAAACTGTTGGGTAGTTGGACATTTTATTAACCAAGGGTATTTTGTAATTTTACCACTAGAGGTATTTTAGTAATTTTGTAAATCAAGAAATATTTCAGAAAAATTTTATGGAATAGCTTGTATAAATCAAAAGGGTAATTTAGTCATTTTAAAACTAGGGTTTCCATAAAAACACGGCTAGTTCCCTTTCGGGTTTTAGTTAGGGGTTTAGCCTATGAATAAGTCCTCTTGGTTAGGGTGAACCGAAGCTACGCACCAGGTAGGATTCGAGTGGAGAGGAGGTGAGTCACGCGGACTGCTTAAATACCAAGCTCCCACCGAATACCAATCCTAGACATGCGCACAATGGTTGCCACACCCTAACTCGGCGACTTAGACACAGGTTTGTTTAATTAAGCATTTAAAATCTTATGTAACTGTTGGGGTAATCTAGTCTTAGAGTTCAAGTACCTATCATACTATTCTACATTCCATTCCATTTCTACCCATCTACAATTCACAAAATAAATCACACAAAGGATAGGGGTACTTACCTGGTGGACTGCGGGTCGGAGACTTAGGTGTTATGCCAGAAAAACCTGCTTATCTTCAAAAACTCATTTGGGCTCGATTTGAAAACGTTTTGGGCCTTAAACCCCAGGCCGAGGGTTTAAAACTGGGCTCTGATACCAAACTGAAACACCCCAAACCCGACCCACGAGCTTTGACCAGATTTGGTATGTTCCTCAAGTAAACCGGTTCAAAGTTCTTTTGTTACTTAGGAAAAACTTGTGTGATTTTTAAAAAAATATTGTTTGGGTTGGGCTTGTGCTGAAAACCAATTTATCTAACATTGAAATCCATTTATTTATAGTAACAAAACATTTAAGGTTTATTTTAAAAATGTATTTGCTTAAACTTTAATTTATAAAAATTCGTAAACATAATAAATAAAATAAAATAAAGTAATCCACTATGGCCTTATGGCCTTATTACATCAAATAAAAACCCAAAATAAAATTGTAGAGTACTTAAATAAAATAAAATGTCCAATTTAAATAATTTGCTTGCTGTGCATGGCCACCTTTAAGCTCCTGCCGACCCGGTCCATTACTGCTCATCACCTGAAAAATATTCCCCAACGGGGTGAGTCAAACAGACTCAATGTGTACACGACACTAAATCATAATAGAATCAGGCATACAATAGTTACACATTCGAAACATAAGATACAAGTTATGATGCATCCCCAAACCCAAGCCTAATGGTCCATCCGCTACACACCACCCGTACCTGCCAGTCACACCGTGGGGACTACTAAGTCAACCCTCCATCCGCTACACACCATCGAAGGCAGTCGCTGCAGTCGACGTGCTCATCGCCCATATAATTTGTGTCATTAGACACCATATTCAAATAATGTAACCGAAGTTACCAAATTCAGATAATGTAACCGGAGTTACCATATTCAAATTTTGTGACCGTAGTCACCATATTCCGTTGGTGAGACCGAAGTCAACACCTTCTTCCCCTTTCACATAGATCCCGTATGCCCCATAAATTTATATCATGCATAACATACTTAATTTCTCATTATTCACATGTTAAAATATAACATATTCGTAGTCCTATCGAAAGTAGGAAACGTACCTGGGTACTCTTACCACATTTGTGGTACTTAGCCACATTCACATTCTTATCATATTCATATATTAAAATAATTGCCATATGATATATTGAAAGTTAGTGTGAGTACACACATTCTTAATAATACATTTAATTTAAACATAGCCATGAACCTATCAAAACTTAGGGTAGGGTACACACCTGATTTGCTTAACGAATTCCTTGAAATCCCGAAATCTGATCTACTGCCTTAGATCTCAAATTCCTTGAAATTCTCAAATCCCGAAATCCTTGTATCCCTCTGTCGAAATCCCTATAACTTCATGTTAGATCAATTTCTAACATTTATTCACAACAAATAACCCTTAGCCGTATGTTAAATATGACTTACCTTAGATTCTTAAATCCCGAAATTCACCGAATAACTAGGGAACACGCGGCTTATGGTGTACCTTCAGGAAAAGAACTTCTCCTTCCTTGTAGTTGACACTTAGTAAATCCCGAAAGATCTCCTTACTTTAGGAATCGACAATCCTTGCTTGAGCCTTTAACAATATTCGGCTATGGCCTTGATGTGGATTAAAATTTCGGCTTCTTATGAACAGTAGAGGATTTTTGGTTTTTCAAAGAAAGAAGAGGAAGATATAAAACTTAGGAAAATTCGGCAAGACTAGGGGGATTTTGCTTTCGGCTTTGTGAAGAATTGAAAAGAGAAAGAAGAACAATGACAGAGAGAATTCGGCAGAGAGAAGAGAATTTGCTTAAGAAATTCGGCAAAGGAAAAGTGAATGAATGAATGGCCTCTCTTTTCCTTTTATAGCCAATTTACTAGGCTAGAGTCCCTTACTTGGCCACCACTCTTCTTTATTTGATAGCTTTATCTCTTTAATTTAAAATAATTAAAGAAATATCCTTTATTATCTCTTATCTCTTAATAAAAATAATACTAATAATAATCCTCTTTTATCTCTTCCTTATCTATCAAATTAAAAGGGATAAATCCATATTTATCCATCTATTATCTCTTAAAAACATAATCCAATAAAAATCCTTTATTATCACCTTATTAATCACATATTTATGAAAATAAAACACCTCCTTTTCTAGAAGCATGTGCCGTCCACCTCAGCCTTCTGGAAGCCAAAATAAAACCTTATTTATTTGCTTCCCAAGTGACTCGAACCCAGGCCCATTCCTCTTGCACATGGCGCCATTTCCATAGGCCCTAAGTGACACCTTCAGGCCACTTTTCCAAGCCTGTTTGTGTGTCAAATCTTATCAACTTTTTCTTTTAAGGCCTCCTTGCCCTAATTTCCTATTTTAAACTTTAAAATTCGACATTTCTAGGTCATTTCTAAGTTTCCTAAAATTTTCGATCGGCTCTGTATACTTGCCATTTTATTACATTTCCAAGTTTCCAGAAATGTTCACTTTCCATTTTTGAACCATTTCCTTACATTTCCAGGTTTCCAAAAATGTTCACTTTCCATTTTTAAACTTAACATTTCTATACATTTTCAAGTTTCCAAAAATGTTCATTTCCAAATCATTTCCATTCATTTCTGGGTTTCCAGAAATGTTCGAAATTTATTCCTCGTACATAAAACATGTCACTTCGTACAATTAGACCGAAAATGCATAGGCCCTTTCCAGGATGTTACAGTTCTACCCCCTTAAAATAATTTCGTCCTCGAAATTACTTACTAACAGTTATACAATCCTTCTCACCGCACTATGCTTACGCTGCGCACTCTGATCTTAATAGAACCATCATACTTTCTAGGCACAATTCTAAGTTCACGTCCCCTAGAACTTATTTCTAACGTCGCGATTTAATCTGATTACAAAGTTTTATGCATTAGTCCTTGTTTCACTTATTACCCGCGAAGAAGTTTTATGAAAAGAGTTTTAGGAGTGGTTCTTTCTTATTCATACATACACACAGTCTTTTCATTCATACATCCATCAAACAATTATGAACTTTTGTTCATTCAGAGAAATGTTGTAGTTTTCATTGTTGTCGTTTTCCCACTACCCAGGAGTATTTTCGTAATTTTCCCTACAGGGGTATTTTCGTAATTTTCCAAAGAAATTGTTCCTTGGTGATTTTGTCAAAAAGTGTTTTGGAAATTTTTTAAATTCCCGAGGTATTTTGAAAAATTTTGAAATCCAGGGGTACTTCGGTAATTTTGGAATTACAAGGGTATTTTGGTAATAAACCAGGGTAAATTTGTAAAGTTTAATATTTCCGGGGTATTTCCAAATTTTTCAAAACTTTGAGAGTTCTTTTTGAGAATTGTTCTTTCCAAAACGGTGATGTTGCAAAAAATTTGGAAATCAGGGTCATTTTGGTAATTTTGTAAGTTAGGGGCAGTTTTGTAATTTTCCAAATCAGGGTACTTTGGACTTTTGCAAAAATAGGGTTTTTGAACCTTTAGAAAATAATGAAATTTTGGTAAAACTGTTGGGTAGTTGGACATTTTATAAACCAAGGGTATTTTTGTAATTTTACCACTAGAGGTATTTTAGTAATTTTGTAAATCAAGAAATATTTCAGAAAAATTTTATGGAATAGCTTGTATAAATCAAAAGGGTAATTTAGTCATTTTAAAACTAGGGTTTCCATAAAAACACGGCTAGTTCCCTTTCGGGTTTTAGTTAGGGGTTTAGCCTATGAATAAGTCCTCTTGGTTAGGGTGAACCGAAGCTACGCACCAGGTAGGATTCGAGTGGAGAGGAGGTGAGTCACGCGGACTGCTTAAATACCAAGCTCCCACCGAATACCAATCCTAGACATGCGCACAATGGTTGCCACACCCTAATTCGGCGACTTAGACACAGGTTTGTTTAATTAGGCATTTAAAATCTTATGTAATTGTTGGGGTAAACTAGTCTTAGAGTTCAAGTACCTATCATACTATTCTACGTTCCATTCCATTTCTACCTATCTACAATTCACAAAATAAATCACACAAAGCATAGGGGTACTTACCTGGTGGACTGTGGGTCGGAGACTTAGGTGCCATGCCAGAAAAACCTGCTTATCTTCAAAAACTCATTTGGGCTCGATTTGAAAACGTTTTGGGCCTTAAACCCCAGGCCGAGGGTTTAAAACTGGGCTCTGATACCAAACTGAAACACCCCAAACCCGGCCCACGAGCCTTGACCAGATTTGGTATGTTCCTCAAGTAAACCGGTTCAAAGTTCTTTTGTTACTTAGGAAAAACTTGTGTGATTTTTAAAAAAATATTGTTTGGGTTGGGCTTGTGCTGAAAACCAATTTATCTAACATTGAAATCCATTTATTTATAGTAACAAAACATTTAAGGTTTATTTTAAAAATGTATTTGCTTAAACTTTAATTTATAAAAATTCATAAACATAATTAATAAAATAAAATAAAGTAATCCACAATGGCCTTATGGCCTTATTACATCAAATAAACACCCAAAATAAAATTGTAGAGTACTTAAATAAAATAAAATGTCCAATTTAAATAATTTGCTTGCTGTGCATGGCCACCTTTAAGCTCCTGCCGACCCGGTCCATTACTGCTCATCACCTGAAAAATATTCCCCAACGGGGTGAGTCAAACAGACTCAATGTGTACACGACACTAAATCATAATAGAATCAGACATACAATAGTTACACATTCGAAACATAAGATACAAGTTATGATGCATTCGGAAACCCAAGCCTAATGGTCCATCCGCTACACACCACCTGTACCTGCCAGTCACACCGTGGGGACTACTAAGTCAACCCTCCATCCGCTACACACCATCGAAGGCAGTCGCTGCAGTCGACGTGTTCATCGCCCATATAATTTGTGTCATTAGACACCATATTCAAATAATGTAACCGAAGTTACCAAATTCAGATAATGTAACCGGAGTTACCATATTCAAATTTTGTGACCGTAGTCACCATATTCCGTTGGTGAGACCGAAGTCAACACCTTCTTCCCCTTTCACATAGATCCCGTATGCCCCATAAATTTATATCATGCATAACATACTTAATTTCTCATTATTCACATGTTAAAATATAACATATTCGTAGTCCTATCGAAAGTAGGAAATGTACCTGGGTACTCTTACCACATTTGTGGTACTTAGCCACATTCACATTTTTATGCATATTCATATATTAAAATAATTGCCATATGATATATTGAAAGTTAGTGTGAGTACACACATTCTTAATAATACATTTAATTTAAACATAGCCATGAACCTATCAAAACTTAGGGTAGGGTACACACCTGATTTGCTTAACGAATTCCTTGAAATCCCGAAATCTGATCTACTGCCTTAGATCTCAAATTCCTTGAATTCTCAAATCCCGAAATCCTTGTATCCCTCTATCGAAATCCCTATAACTTCATGTTAGATCAATTTCTAACATTTATTCACAACAAATAACCCTTAGCCGTATGTTAAATATGACTTACCTTAGATTCTTAAATCCCGAAATTCACCGAATAACTAGGGAACACATGGCTTATGGTGTACCTTCGGGAAAAGAACTTCTCCTTCCTTGTAGTTGACACTTAGTAAATCCCGAAAGATCTCCTTACTTTAGGAATCGACAATCCTTGCTTGAGCCTTTAACAATATTCGGCTATGGCCTTGATGTGGATTAAAATTTCGGCTTCTTGATGAACAGTAAAGGACTTTTGGTTTTTCAAAGAAAGAAGAGGAAGATATAAAACTTAGGAAAATTCGGCAAGACTAGGGGGATTCTGCTTTCGGCTTTGTGAAGAATTGAAAAGAGAAAGAAGAACAATGACAGAGAGAATTCGGCAGAGAGAAGAGAATTTGCTTAAGAAATTCGGTAAAGGAAAAGTGAATGAATGAATGGCCTCTCTTTTCCTTTTATAGCCAAATTTACTAGGCTAGAGTCCCTTACTTGGCCACCACTCTTCTTTATTTGATAGCTTTATCTCTTTAATTTAAAATAATTAAAGAAATATCCTTTATTATCTCTTGTCTCTTAATAAAAATAATACTAATAATAATCCTCTTTTATCTCTTCCTTATCTATCAAAATAAAAGGGATAAATCCATATTTATCCATCTATTATCTCTTAAAAAAATAATCCAATAAAAATCCTTTATTATCACCTTATTAATCACATATTTATGAAAATAAAACACCTCCTTTTCTAGAAGCATGTGCCGTCCACCTCAGCCTTCTGGAAGCCAAAATAAAACCTTATTTATTTGCTTCCCAAGTGACTCGAACCCAGGCCCATTCCTCTTGCACATGGCGCCATTTCCATAGGCCCTAAGTGACACCTTCAGGCCACTTTTCCAAGCCTGTTTGTCTGTCAAATCTTACCAACTTTTTCTTTTAAGGCCTCCTTGCCCTAATTTCATATTTTAAACTTTAAAATTCGACATTTCTAGGTCATTTCTAAGTTTCCTAAAATTTTTGATCGGCTCTGTATACTTGCCATTTTATTACATTTCCAAGTTTCCAGAAATGTTCACTTTCCATTTTTGAACCATTTCCTTACATTTCCAGGTTTCCAAAAATGTTCACTTTCCATTTTTAAACTTAACATTTCTATACATTTTCAGGTTTCCAAAAATGTTCATTTCCAAATCATTTCCATTCATTTCCGGGTTTCCAGAAATGTTCGAAATTTATTCCTAGTACATAAAACATGTCACTTCGTACAATTAGACCGAAAATGCATAGGCCCTTTCCAGGATGTTACAGATACCACTTAACAAGTTTTCCTAAAAATGTTACGTAGGTATCGAAACTAAAGGAGTAGTATCAATATTTTTTTAAGTGGTATCGACACCATATGAAAGATCGATACAAAACTTGCATTCTGTTTCTCACTAGAGCTCCCAAACGTCGAAATTTAGTCGTACCTTTCACAAGGTATTGATAAATTTACCTCGAGTATCGATACTCGGGCCAAGGTATCGATACCAATTCTATATTTTGTTTTAATGAACTATTGAAAATGCAGAGGTATCGTTTTAATAATCCAATTATTGATACCTATGCTCCAGACTATCAAATTTTGCATAAATAAGCATTTAGATCATATAAACTTATCCCTAAAAAACATGCTTTATTCACCTAGATAAATAAGCTTCAAAATATCCAAACAACAATCCAAATATCATATTCAAATACACATGCTTCCAAACGTAAATAACATGGAAATAGCCCCAAAATGACTTAGCAAAACTAATATAAAGTCTACCACATTGCCTTAAAGTCCCATATTAAAAATAGACCAATTACACCTACTACAGTAACTAAAAGATTGGCTTGGATCAATCCCTCGAAGGCCACACTGCTCACACTGGGAATGCGACTACTCTACAGAGGTTAAAATGGAGTGGGTGAGTGTAACACCCCTAACTTGTAACTGTCGTCGGAACAGGGTTACGAAGCATTACCAAAACATTCAGAAACATTTATAGATAATTCATGCAAGTTACTATTCAAATTTCAAAATCATTCATAACATCCCTTAAATGGACCCTCGAGGTCCAATACGAGCATTATAATCGAGTCGGGACTTAATCGAAACCTCTAAAAATTTTTCACGAAATTTCAAATATTTTCCAAGGTGCAAGGCTCACACGCCCGTGTGGTCTGAGGGACACACCCGTGTGACCCTAGGACACGCCTGTGCTACATGCCGTGCTCGACCCTGTGTAACTCTCTGACTTGTGCACAAGACCATGCCACGCGCCCATGTGCTAGGCCGTGTGGTCAATTAAATTCTTTCGAAATTAGGCGCAGGTTTCACATGGCTAAGACACAGGCCCGTGTTCTAAGCCATGTAGCATATACGGCTGAGATATGCGCCCGTTTCTGTGCCTGTGTGCTCAATTCTGAGCATTTTGTTTCTTGAAATTAAGGTGCAGGGGACACACAGCCTAACCACACGACTATGTACCCGGCCATGTGTCACACATGATCTAGACAGATGCCCGTGTGTCAGCCTGTGTGGACAAAATAAAGCCATTTCCTAGCCTCATTTGTCACCCAAATTTACCATTTTCCTGCACTAAAACCTACCAAACACATTCCAACCATTTCAAGCATTCAAATTAAGAAATTTCCATCATTTATCATGGCATATCATTGTATGCATACATGTTTACTATCTTACCTTGGTTCAATCCATGTGTTAAACATGATTTGATTAACTATTTAACATATATATATATAGCTACCATAGCATGACATTACAAGTATATCAAAACAATCATTACTAGCCATTCCAATGGCTAGATTACAAACATCATTATCAAGCCACAAAAGGCCAAGTTGTCCTATACATGCCATTATACCAAAATGATTTTACTATGTATACCCAAAATAAGCTAGTAGATAGTGTGATGATGCTCTAATGATCTCCAACCTTCACGAGCTTCCGAGCACTATAAAACAGGGGAAAATAAAACGGAGTAAGCATTACATGCTTAGTAAGTTCGTATAACGGAAAACTAAACTTACCGATCCTATTTATTAAATGTAAGCATACAATAACATGTTTTCCATCAACTTGGCAAAATTGCCTAAATACAAACATTCAATCAAACATATTAGTCACAAAATTTTCATATACATCAAGTAAACATAGATGATCTCATCATACTATTTTCCTTCAAGCCATCGTTCATTTCATTCCATAATTCTCTTATCATGCCAAGAGTTTTGTCCATTGAATCAATGAAGTTCCGATGGATGCTCAAGTGGTACACTCGAGGTGCACGATTCAATAACCCGTCATTCTTTTTCAAGAGTACCCATTAGGGCACGTAATCAAGGAACACACTCTCAAGCCACATATTGTATAATAGGATTAGCAGTCCAAGCTAAATCCTTTATATAACATATACTCAGAAGAGCTCAATTAGGATTACCAATCTAGGCTAAATCCTAATTGTAACGTATACTTGAGAGGTAATATATTAGGATTACCCGTTCGGGCTAAATCCTTTCTACAATGTGGTCAATAGGATTACTTCTTCGAGTTAAATTCGTCAGCAACAAATGCTGGACCTCATGCATTTCGAGAAAGCGCATATATTCATCGGAATTCAATATTCAAATGGAACATAACCCCTTTTTCACCATTTCAAGCATGCGTTAAATTTTTCACTATAGCAATCAATTAATTCACATCAATATAAGTCACATTACATACAAACACAACATTCAATTAACCATATTCACATGTTCGATTAAGTTACACGAACTTACCTCGACACTTGTTTGCGTATAAAATCTACTAATCCGAAACTTTTTTCTTTTCCTCGGTCTAACCTCGAATTTGTGTTGCCCGAATCTATATAAATAACTTTAATCAACAATTTCACACATTTCATATTCCTTTGAACTCAATTTTCATCCTAGGAAAATTATTATTTTGCCCCTAACTTTTCCATAAATTTCAATTTCGTCCCTAGGCTCGGAAAATGAAATTTGTGCAATTTACTCCTTATTCCAAGCCTAACCAAAATTCCATCACAAAATTTATAGCACATGTATTCATAAAAATTTAGAATTTTTCATCAAATTTCACAACTTTTTCATTTTAGTCCCAAAATCATATTTTCATCAAAAATCACTTTGTAAAAGTTGTTTATCTATCAACAACCTTTCATTTTCTACCATAAATTTATAATTTTCAGCATATTCATCCATGACCCATTTTCCATACTTTGATAACTTTTCAATTTGATCCCCTAAATAGATAGATTAAGCTATTCTGACTTCAAAAATATCAAAATTACTAAAAACGGGACAAGGAAACTTACGTAATTAAGCCATGAAAGTTTCTTCTCTCTCTCCTAGGGTTTCCATGTATGTTAGGTTGAAGATGACATAAAAATAAGATGATAACTTTTATCATCTTTTAATTAATTTAATTATTTCTAATTTCCAATTTAGTCCTTGCCCTTTTTCTAAATTTCCATGGATGAGTCACCAAAATATCTAAATACTTTTCTTTAAAGGTCTACTTACCATATAAGGACCTCAAGTTTTGATTTCACAGCTATTTAATCCTTATAGCTACTAGAATTTAACTTTTGCATTTTATGCGATTTGGTCATTCTCGTAATTAAGTACATAATTAGTAAAATTTTCTTATCAGAATTTTCACGTGACATTTCTAACATATTACGGACCATGTAATTAAATAAAAATAAATTTTGTTTTTAGATCGTATTCGTAGTCCCGAAACTACTGTTTCGATTTCACTAAAAAATGGGTTGTTACAACTCTCCCCCTTAAGGATTTTCGTCCTCGAAAATCTTACCAGTAAAAAGATTCGGATATTGTTTCCTTATAGTATCCTCCGATTCCCAAGTAGCCTCTTCTATACCGTGTTGTTGCTAAAGAACTTTTACTAATGCTACCTTTTTATTTCTTAACTCTTTTGTTTCCCGAGCTAAAATTTTGATTGGTTCTACACTATATGTCATATCAGGCTGTATCTCAATTTTTGTCGGATAAATAACATGTGAAGGATCCTATCGATACCGTCGAATCATAGACACATGGAAAACATTATGAATTCAATCAAGTTCTGGTGGTAAAGCTAACCGATATGCAACTGGTCCAATTCTTTCTATAATCTCATATGGCCCTATGAACCGTGGACTCAGTTTTCCTTTACGACCAAACTGGAGAACTTTCTTCCAAGGTGATACTTTCAAGAATACCATGTCACCGACTTGAAATTCTATTTATTTTCATTTAAGATCAGCATAGGACTTTTGACAATCAGAGGCTGCTTTCAAACTGTCTTTGATTACTTTCACTTTTTCCTCGATTTCACGGACTAAGTCAACTCCGTGTAACTTTTTCTCATTGAGTTTTGTCCAATACAATGGAGTTCTACATTTGCGACCATACAAAGCTTCATACGACGCCATTTTAATACTAGACTAATAATTGTTATTATAAGCAAATTCAACCAAAGGCAAATACTTTTCCTAGTTACCTTCAAACTCAAGTACACAACACCGAAGCATATCTTCCAAGATCTGTATTACACGTTCAGATTGACCATCTGTTTGGGGATGAAATGTAGTGCTAAAGTGTACCTGAGTACCCATAGCTTCTTACAATTTGATCCAGAATCAAAATGTAAACCGAGGGTCTCTATCTAAAATAATAGAAACAGGCACTCCATGCAATCTGACAATCTCATAAACATATAATTCAGCCAATCTATCCAAGGAAAAGTCCGTACGTACCTGAATAAAGTGTGCCGACTTTGTCAACCGATCGACAACTACCCAAATGACATCTTTCTTCTTTAGAGATAGGGGTAACCCCGATACAAAATCCATAGTAATTCTTTCCCATTTCTATTTCGGTATCGCAACTGGCTGTAATAGTCCACAAGGCAACTGATGTTCAACTTTTACTTGCTGACGTATCAAACATTTAGATACAACCTCAGAAATATCTCGTTCCATTCCCGGCCACTAGTATATCTTTTTCAGATCATTGTACATTTTATTACTACTAGGCTGAATAGACATGTTACCATTATGAGCTTCATTCAGAATCTTCTATACTAGTTCTGAACTTTTCAGTACACATACTCTGTCTCTGTATAACAAAAAACAATCAGTTCCGATCTGAAATTCTGAGTCAGGTGTCAATTCACTTTGTATCCATTTTGCTTGCAACTTACTATCATTTTTCTGATCTTCAAAGATTTGCTGTAAAAACATTGGTCTAGCTTTTAACTCATCTATGACTGAACCATCATCAGATAATGACAATCGAGTGTTCATTGCTCGCAAAGAATACAGAGATTTTCTGTTCAAAGCATCTGCCACTACATTGGCTTTTCCTGGATGGTAGTCAATAACAAGATCATAATCTTTCAGTAATTCAAGCCATCTACGCTGTCTCAAATTCAAATCTTTCTGTGACATCAAATATTTCAAACTTTTATGATCAGTGAATATGTGACATTTTTCACCAAACAAGTAATGCCGCTAGATTTTAATGCAAACACTATGGCTGCCAATTTAAGATCATGTGTCGGGTAGTTTCTTTCATGTGGTTTTAGCTATCTTGAAGCATAGGCTACTACTTTACCTTCTTGCATCAAAACACAGCCTAAACCATTTAACAAAGCATCACTATAAATTGTAAATTCCTTACCCAATTCAGACTGAACTAACACTGGTGCTTCTGTCAATAAAGCCTTTAATCTGTCAAAACTCTGCTAGCATTTATCAGTCCACTCAAACTTTACATCCTTCTGTATTAAACGAGTCATCGGAGAAGCTATCATTGAAAAACTTTTCACAAAGCTCCGATAATAACCAGCTAGTCCCAGAAAACTTTGGACTTCAAATACATTCTTCGGTGGCTTCCAATTTACAGTGGCTGAAATTTTATTTGAGTCTACCCTAACACCTTCAGTAGATACTATGTGTCTAAGAAAACTACCTTCAGTAGATACTATGTGTCTAAGAAAACTAACTTCCCGTAGCCAAAATTCACATTTAATGAATTTGGCATAGAATTGTTTCTCTTACAGAGTTTGCAACACTATTCTCAAATGCTCAGCATGTTTATTTTCATCTCGGGAGTAAACCAAAATATCATCTATAAATACCACCACAAACCTGTCTAAATACAGGCTGAAAATTCTGTTCACCAGATCCATAAACACTGCAAGTGCAGTTGTTAAACCGAATGGAATCACAAGAAACTCATAGTGTCCATACCTGGTTCTAAAAGTTGTCTTGGGTACATCTGAATCTTTCACCCATAGTTGATGGTAACCAGAACGGAGATCAACCTTTGAAAATATAGTGACACATTTTAACTGGTCAAACAAATCATCAATACAAGGTAATGGATACTTGTTCTTTATTGTAACTTTGTTGAGTTGTCTGTAATCAATGTACAGCCTCAACGATCCATCTTTCTACTTTACAAACAGAACCGGGACACCCGAAGGTGAGAAACTAGGTCGAGCAAAACCTCTGTCAATCAATTCTTGCAACTGTGCTTTCAACTCTTTTAGTTCAGTAGGAGCCATCTTATAAGGTGCTATAGATATAGGTGTTGTACCCGGGACAAGATCTATAGAGAATTCCACTTCTCTATCCGGCGGTCAACCAGGTAATTCTTCTGGGAATACATCAGGAAATTCATATACAACCGGCCCTGACTGAATCTTTGACTTAGATACTTTAGTATCCAACACATATGCAAGATAAGCATCGTAACCCTTCCTGACATATTTCTGTGCTGATATTGCTGAAATCACATTAGGTAATCCATCCAATTTATCAGATTCAACATAAAGTAATTCACCACTCTGACATTTCAATACAATATATTTTTGTTTACAATTCACAACTGTATTATATTAGGTTAACAAATCCATTCCTAAAATCACATTAAATGCATTGAATGGTAACAACATCAAGTCAGCCGAAAAGCAATAACCTTTTACCATCAATGGACAACTCTTACAAACTTTATCCACCATAACACACTGGCCTAAGGGATTTGAAACTTTAACCACAAATTCAGTGAATTCAACAAGTAAATTTTTAACATACACTAAGTTTGTGTATATGTATGAATGTGTAGAACCAGGATCAATCAACACATTAGTATCAGTATCAAGTAGAGAAAATGTACTAGTAATGACGTTTGGTGTAGAGGCATCTTATCTAGCACGAATAGCATATGTTCTTGCAGATGCTCGTGCCTCAGATCTAACTGTGATATCCCTAGTAGTACCTCGACTACCATTAACATTGCCAGGGTGACAGGGTGGTCTGCCCCTCGAGATAGGATTACTAGGCTTTGGAGCGGGTTCTATTTCTTTTCCAACTCTTTCTGGACAATCTTTGAGAAAATGGTCAAGTGACCCGCATCCATAACAAACTCCTCTTTTAGACCGACATTCCCCATGATGAAATTTGTTACAATGTTTACATTCCGGTTTGGGATTACCAACACTACCCACACTGGTCACAAAGAGAGATGAAGACCTCGGGTTAGAACGTTGAGAGCCCCGCTCTCTTCCAAAATATCTCGTAGAGGTGGTAACATGATCATAATACTTTTTTACTTTCTTAGAAATAAATGATTGTGACTTAATCATAGTTCTTTTTCCAGAAACCTGAGCTTATCTTTCAGCCTGTTTCTTCTCTTTACTCAATTCTTTAGCTTTATGTGCTCGTTCGACCAGTACCACAAATTCCCTTATTTTGAGAATTTCGATAAACAATTTGATATCTTCATTTAAACCCTCTTCAAAGCGTTTACACATCTCGGCCTCAGACTGGACCCATTCTCTGGCGTATTTGCTCAATCGAACAAATTCTCTTTCATACTCGGATACAGTCATATTTATAACACCCCTAAACCCATGTCCGTCGTCGGAATAGGGCTATAAGGTATTACCGATCAAAACTCATCTTATAACACATAACTCTTATTCATAATTCAATATCACATAATCAACATCAAACACGGTCATATCGTCCCTTACGAGGCTCACCAAGGCCTTAAAACATGCTTAGAAGTGGTTCGGGACTAAGCCGATCACATTAGAAAACTTTGAGAAAACTTTAAAAATTTTTATGCATATAAAGGCCATACGCCCGTGTAAACAGGCTGTGTGCCTCACATGGCCACCCGACACGCCCATGTCTCAAGCCGTGTGAAAATAGGGCATACATACTGACTTGGCCACACGGCCGACCACACGCAAGTGTGCGAGCCCCTGTGCTATACACGGCCAATAGACATGCCCATGTGTCTATACCGTGAACTGACTGTCTTATTTAATTAAGGTGCAGAGGTCACACGGTTGAGTCACACGCCTGTGTGCTCAGTCATGTGGTATGAAAATAGGCTTGTTTTAAGCCACAATTTCCATCTAACTTACCAACACCTACACAAAAGCAAATGGTACAATATCTAAACCCAATTGGCAACCAAAACAATATCAATTTATGCATAATTCAAGATATGCCAATACAATCATTTCATTTACCCAAACATGTATCAAAACAACATGATCATGACTTTAACTCATACTCATTTCATGCCATTACAAACACTTCCAATTCATCATTCAAATTTATGTCATTTACTTAGTCAATTATCACAACAAGACATGACCATATTTCAACCAACTCATCATTATAAAACCAAGCTACAATCATACCGTTTCTCAAGCTATAATCCACCATATGTCTATTAGCCAAAAACACAACCCTATGACATCACCAACTTCATATCAAGCATGCCTTAGTACAAGGCAATATATAAGCATCATATAACACATACCAATCTCACATCTCAAGCCAATCTACATGGCAACTTCACAATAAGCTTTACATTAATAATTAGCCAAATCTCATGGCTAAAAATAAATACATCAAACATATAGGCATCAATTGCCAATATTACCAAATTCCACTACCACATTCATAATCAACCATCTCAAATGATCAAATACGTTTCCAACCATAATATCAAATACCATAGCCTATACATGCCATATAACCAAGTTATAAAGGGTATAAATATCGAAATCATTAGCCAGATAGTGTGATACGATCTTCGCCGACTTCCAACCCGAGCGAACATTCGAAACACTATAAAACATAAAAAAAACATAAAGTAAGCTATAAAGCTTAGTAAGCTCGTATCTTAATAAACTTAACATAACAAATAATTTCAATTCAATGTCATAAGCATAATATGCTATCTCACATGCCAAAACACAACTTATCTCAAGTTTATAACATGATTTCATATCATATCATCACCATTCAATAATATACTTACTTACTAACTTTAGCTTTCATAAGCTTATTCAATTCGATTCTCATATAACATTCAATTCTCACTTTCATATAGCCAAATAAGCACATTATAGAAAATAACATATCTAATCATATATCTTTTTCATATGAATCTCATTTCATCATTTATACCCAAATTCACCTTTCATTCATATAGCATCTGACAATTTCACATATGTCATTTTATAAATCACATCTTATTTATTTGTTCATGTTTCATTTGCATATATTCACACTTCATTTGCATATACATCACATAACATTCTTTGCACATATATACTTACCTTTCATTATCAAATATTGTATACTTTTCAACGTACCTGAACAGAAATGTCACTCACTTAATCACTTATTTCTCGGAATGCTCGTTGAACCTTTCGGAATCAATAAGAATACTCGAATAGCTCGAGAAGCTCGTACAATGCCAACGTCCCAGACGTGGTCATAGATGTACTCAAATATCAATGCCACTGTCCGAGACAGGGTCTTACACGAAATCATATACGATACTGATGTTCCAGACATGGTCTTACACGTAATCTCTAATCGATGCCAGTGTTCCTGACACGGTCTTACACGATATCTCAAATCATTGCCCAAGTCCCAGACGTGGTCTTACACGAAATCATATCTCGAAATCCTATGTCATGACATAAGTATCATTTTCTATTCCTAGGGTTCGTACGAGGCTTTTCGGACGTCGTCACGTTATCGGAACTTTCTCGTATTCATATATCCTGCTTGTCGAACAATTCAATATCATAATAACATATATATAACTTATTCAAAATACATACATTTGCATTACCATTCGGCATTGAATTCAATCATACAAATAATATGCATTTATAACATGATTTTGTAATGTCTATTAAAATACGAACATACCTCGTTCGTAGTAATGACAAATTAAGTCGACTAATCCGATATTTTCACTTCCCCTCGATCTAGATCCGAATTCTGCTTTTGCCAATCTAATTAATATCAAAATTAACTTTCTTATTCAACATTTCATTCAATTTTCATCCAAGAACATATAAATGTGTAATTTTCATTTTAGCCCCTAACATTTCATATTTTGCAATTTAGTCCCTAATTTAAAACAATACCAAATATTCAAAATTTCACTATGCCCATGTTAGGCCGAATGCTCCATAAATCCTTAACAGTCCATTTATTCAATTTATTTCACATTTAAACCCTTAAACTTTCAAATTTCACAAATAAATCCCTAATTTGGATTTTTATCAAAAATCACTTAATTAAACATAAAAATCAAACATCAAAGATTTATTTTTCATCATCAAACAACAAATTTATCACATTATCAACAATGGAAAATCTCAAATTCATCATCAATTCCGAAAATTAAAGCATGGGCTAGCTAATTTAAGAAGCAACGATCTCAAAAACGTAAAAATTATCAAAAACCAAACAAAATCCATACTTCAATCTTTACTTCAAAGTGTCGAACCCTTAAACAAAGTAAATGGTTTCTTTTTCTTCTCGCATTTGGCCATAAAAGATGAACACCCACTAACTTATTGATTTGTTTTATGTATTTCTTATTAATATACCATTTACTAATTTAACCTTTGTAATTTAATTAGAAAACCATATAACATAAGCCCATAACCGTCCATCCCATCGCTTAATGGAAAAATTACAACATAAGGATCCCATCTTTAATTAATCAAAGCAATTAAGCACTTTATCATATAGCACGCTACACTTACAATTTACGCGATTAAGTCCTTTTACACAAATCGGTACTCAAACGATGAAATTTTCGTGCGAAAATTTCACACATATCAATTCGCATACTTTAAGCTTGAAAAATAATACTAAAATATTTTTCTGACTCGAATTTGTGGTCCCGAAACCACTGTTCCGACTAAGGTCTAAATCGGGCTGTTATAATTTTCCCTGTTTGAGCTCTAAAAATTCCTTCTTTTTCTGATCCATAAATCTCTGACTAATATACTTCTTTCTGAATTCAGCCTTTGAATTCCCATGTAACATTCTCTCTTGGTACCACTGAAGTTATGGTATTCCACCAATGATAAGATGTGTTTTCAATAGAGATATTGCACATTTCAGACATTCGGCAGGTGTACAAGATAATTCATCAAAAACCTAGATGGTATTTTCCAACAAAAATTCGGCCCTTTTCAGATCATCATTTGCAGTAGCTCTAAATTCTTCTGTCCCATATTTACGAATTTTATCTACCGGAGGCTTACTAGTCCTAGCGGGTTCAGCACCCTGTGGTACCTCAAGAACCGGTTAAGGAACAGGTGGGGGAGGTCATTGTACAACAATGTTTGTTCTCAGATACTGTGTAAACCATTCATTCATCATTTGAAAGAAGGCTTGTTTTGCCTCCTCACTTTGGCCCTCAGATAAGGGCCTTTCACTACCAGATGCAGAAGCAACTCTTTGAACTGAGGCTGAAGCATTGCCCTCAGCTTCCTCGGATCAGATCCAGCTCGGTTGGATGACATTACTATATGAAAAATGCGTTTAAAATGATCAGGAGACATCACACTATCACAATTTATATAATGGCATGTATAGCTAAACTCGTGTTTGCTATGTTCAATCCGAGAATCGACTAAACCGTAGCTCTGATAGCTCTAAATGTAACACGCTTAACCCGTACCCGTCGCCAGAACAAGGTTACAAAGCATTACGAGAACATTTAGAGACATTTACAGATAATTCATGCAAGTTACTATTCAAATTCTGAAATCATTCGTAACGTCCCTTAAATGGACCCCAAGGCCCAATACGAGCATTAGAATCGAGTCGGGACTTAATTAGAACCTCTAAGAATTTTTCACGAAATTTCAAAAATTTTCCAAGGTGCAGGGCTTACATGCCCTGTGGTCCGAGGGACACGCCCGTGTGACCTTGGGACACGCCCATGCTACAAGCCGTGCTCGACCCCATGTAACTCTTTGACTTATGCAAACGGCCATGCCACTCGCCCGTGTACTAGGCCGTGTAGTTAATTAAATTCTTTTGAAATTAGGTGCAAGTTTCACACGGCCAAGACACACGCCCGTGTTCTAGGCTGTGTAGCATACATGGCTAAGACACACGCCCGTGTGCTCAATTCTAAGCATTCTATTTCTTAAAATTAAGGTGCAGGGGACACACGACCTAACTACACGCCCATGTACTCGGCTGTGTGTCACACACGGTCTAGACACACGCCCGTGTGTCTGCCCGTGTGGACAAAATAAAGTCATTTCCTAGCCTCATTTGTCACCCAAATTTACCATTTTCCTGCACTAAAACATACCAAACACATTCCAACCATTTCAAGCATTCAAATTAAGCAATTTCCATCATTCAACATGGCATATCATTGCATGCATACATGTTTACTATCTTACCTTGGTTCAATCCATGGGTTAAACATGATTTGATTAACTACTTAGCATATATATATATATAGCTACCATAGCATGATATTACAAGTATATCAAAACAACCATTACTAGCCATTCCAATGGCTATATTACAAACATCATTATCAAGCCACTAAAAGCCAAGTTGTCCTATACATGCCATTATACCAAAATGATTTTACTATGTATACCCAAAATAAGCTAGTAGATAGTGTGATGATGCTCCAACAATCTCCAACCTTCGCGAGCTTCCGAGCACTATAAAACAGGAGAAAATAAAACAGAGTAAGCATTACATGCTTAGTAAGTTCGTATAACAGAAAACTAAACTTACCGATCCTATTTATTAAATGTAAGCATATAATACATGTTTTCCATCAACTTGGCCAAATTGCCTAGCTACAAACATTCAATCAAACATGTTAGTCACAAGATTTTCATATACATCAAGTAAACATAGATGATCTCATTATACTATTTTCCTTTAAGCCATCATTCATTTCATTCCATAATTCTCTTATCATGCCAAGAGTTTTGTCTGTTGAATCAATAAAGTTCCGATGGATGCTCAAGTGGTACACTCGAGGTGTACGATTTAATAACTTGTCAATTCGTTTTCAAGAGTACCAATTAGGGCACTTAATCAAGGAACACACTCTCAAGCCACATATCGTATAACAGGATTACCAATCCATGCTAAATCCTTTATATCACCTATACTCAGAAGAGCTCAATTAGGATTACCAGTTCAAGAAAAATCCTATATGTAACATATACTCGAGAGGTAATATATCAAGATTACCTTTCCGGGCTAAATCCTTTGTATAATGAGGTCAATAGGATTACTCGTCCGAGCTAAATCTGTCAGCAACAAATGCTGGACCTCATGCATTTCGGGAAAGTGAATAAATTCATCGGAATTCAATATTTAAACGGAACTTAACCCCTTTTTCACCATTTCAAGCATGCATTAAATTTTTCATTATAGCAATCAATTAATTTACATCAATATAAGTCACATTACATACAAACACAACATTCAATTAACCATATTCACATGTTCAATTAAGTTACACGAACTTACCTCAACACTTGTTCGCGTATAAAATCTACTAATCCGAAACCTTTTCTTTTCCTTGGTCTAACATCAAATTTGTGTTGTCCGGGTCTATAAAAATAACTTTAATCATCAATTTCACACATTTAATAATCGTTTGGATTCAATTTACGTCCTAAGAAAAATTACCATTTTGCCCCAAACTTTTCCAAAAATTCCAATTTCATCCCTAAGCTCAGAAAATGAAATTTGTGCAATTTAATCCCTATTCCAAGCGCAACCAAAATTCCATCAAAAAATTTACAGCACATGTATTCATAAAAATTCAGAATTTTTCATCAAATTTTACAACTTTTCATTTTAGTCCCTAAATCATGTTTTCATCAAAAATCACTTCGTAAAAGTTCTTTATCTATCAACAACCTTTCATTTTCTACCATAAATTTCTAATTTTCAGCATATTCATCCATGACCCATTTTCCATAATTTGATAACTTTTCAAGTTGATCCCCCAAATAGATAGATTAAGCTATCTCAGTTTCAAAAATATCAAAATTACTAAAAACGGGATAAGGAAACTTACCAAATTAAGCCATGAAAGTTTCTTCTCTCTCTCCTAGGGTTTTCATGTATTTTAGGTTGAAGATGACATAAAAATAAGATGATATCTTTTATCATCTTTTAATTAATTTAATTATTTCTAGTTTTCAATTTAGTCCTTGGCCTTTTTCTAAATTTCTATGGATGAGTCATCAAAATATCTACATACTTTTCTTTAATGGTTTAATTACCATATAAGGATTCAACTTTTCTTTAATAGCTATTTAATCCTTATAGCTACTAGAATTCAACTTTTACATTTTATGCGATTTAGTTCTTCTCGTAATTAGGCACATAATCAGTAAAATTTTCTTATCATAATTTTCACATGACATTTCTAACATATTACATACCATGTAATAAAATAAAAATAAATTTTATTTTTGGATCGGATTTGTGGTCTCGAAAACCACTGTTCCAATTTCACTGAAAAATGGGTTGTTACAGTGAGCTTAACAAGCTCAGTGAATGCTCAGAACAACCACTACGCAAACAAGTCATTATGCAACAATTAAATAGTCATATATCATATTCATGGAATCTCTAATTCTATATCAGAATTCACATGTTTCATTATTTTTCAAGCATTATTTTACTTATTGATTACAAAACTATTCAGGCATATATAATATCACACATATTAGATACATTTAATGATAGTTTGGCTCTTGAAATTATGAAACATGAAGTGGACTCTATCACCACTCATCGAATAAACAGATCTCCAACACGCCACATAGACTCGTAGAGTCAAACATATCCCATAAGTGAAGCGTATAGCTAGCACTCTCCAACACACCAAACATACATATCCCGTTGTATGGAGCTTAGCTCACATTTCCTTATCTCTCCGAAAACTATCCCAAGCCTCAACGCCCCAAATATCACATCACGAAGGTGAGTACTCACAATCCTATGGTATACCAACTATATCCAATGGTCTCAAGGTTCACAAGGCCAAAATATCCACACTATCAACACATATTTACATATCAATTTTCGCACATGATCATTGCATATACATATCATTAGCACATTATAAGCACCGTCACATATTATGAAAGCATACCCACATATCTACTATCACATGGCATGAATTACATACCCAAATATTCACTTTCACAACAATCATCACAAACTTACAACACATGTCATAGTATCTCATACATGTTCATATTTTCACAATTGCACAAACACAAATTTATCACATTATATCATAGGTGTGAGACCACTTACACTTAGAATTTAGAGTAGGGGTTTAAGCTACATCTAAATTCCCAATTACACAATGAATCATCTACAAACAGTGATTCCAAAACACTCACCAAAAATACACTTTCGTTGGAAAGCCAAAAGCTTAGACAAGCTTTTCTTTGCCTTTATCTATATTCGTTGAAGGTCCTATTGACTCCGACACTTTAACAAGATAAATCACACAAATATTCAATCAACAATCAGTCAATAACTCACCTAAAATAGTCACAAACATAAGCCTAAGCTACATTCTCTTCTAACTAAAACCTTCGACATAGAAAATTTAAGATTCGACTAACTCGATCTACACTTAATCTTTTTGCACGACACGAATTCCATTCATCTATGACCAATTCCCAACCATTAAACTATGCAAAACTACACGTTTCAAGGTATCAAAATTTTATGACAAGTTTGGGCCATTATAACAAAAATTCATTAAAAATTGATAAAATCTTTACGAAACTTCATAGTAACTTTAGGAACCTTCTAATTATATTAAAACAAGTTGAAAAACACTTTTAAACCAAATTTTAATCAGCAAACCTGAAATCCACCATTAATGACTCAATTTTTAGCTTTTATTTAAAATATGTGTTTTAATGGCTAGAAATTCATTTAAAATTCTAGATAACATTTAAAACTTATAGGAAGATGATTAGTTACCTTGAATGCAAGAAAAATGGACTTTAGTGAAATTTTAGAAAATCTACTCTTGAAGAATATGATGAAATTAATGAAGTTTTTGGGTGATTTCTTGGTTCCAATGGAGATTTATAGTTCAAAGGATGTTGGAAATCAAAAGGGATTAGGATTTAGAGATCAAAAGCAATTGAAAGAACAAGAGGAGAGCAAGGGACGACACAACTAGCAAAGAGTGAGAACTATCGTAAAATAAAACTGAGAATGGGGGTTCATTAGGTTCAATTTTAAAATTTGGTCTATTTGCCTCTTAAAAGCTCACAATTTTGACTCTCTTACAAATCTGTCCTTTTATTAAAATTAAGGTATTTAAAACTCATTTTTAGAAATTGACTCAATTCCCTAATAGCCATTGTCGAAAACATTATCGAATACCAACCTTATGAAATTTCGAGCACATATAGACTAAAATTCCTAAAATACCCTCAAAACTTCTAGGCCCTATTTTAGGGTGTGACATTGTGGTTGTTGGAGAAATGAATAGAGCCATTAGGTATGAAATAACCAGAGCATCTAATTCACCTACAACTACGAGTATCAATACTTACAAACATTTTATCGATATTTTTTGCATTTAATGCAAAATTCAGTGATCGTTGAAGTGAAATAAATCAATACTAGTGGACGTTTGAAGATACCAAATGAAAAACATTGATACTAGATCGATACTTAGCCGAATTGGTTGAGAAACATAATGTCAATTTGGTACCAATTTTGAAGGGGTATGGATATTTTGGAAACTATTAGAACTTGACCAAAAACTATCGATACTTTTTGGCCTGAAGCTATACTGGCTTGTTTTAAAAAACAGTTTAACTGGTTGAAAAATTATAACTTGTTTGAAACCATTTTAAATTAATTTAAAAGTTGATTCAAAAATTTTCTAAGAGTTCAAAGTAATAGGTTCAAAATTTTTTTTCTTAAACTTCATTTGAAAAATCATTTTGCCAATTTTTGTTCAACTTTAACTTTTATTCAAAAAATTTTAATTTTGTAACACCCCAAACCCGGCCCAAACACCACGACCGAATTTAGAATGCTACTGAGGAAAAAGTTTGAAAAGAATTTGTCATAAGAGTGAAAACATAATAATTTTTCGTCATTTATCACACTGATCTCCTGTTGTTTGTGTGTTGCTATGAATATATATATACGTATAAGATGTGTATGATAGCCGGAAATAATGGCTGAGATGGTGGCTACCCATGGTGGGTATTCGGTTAACCAGGTCAGTTTTATGATATTATTTTACCATGGTATATGTGTGGAATTGTGGTAAGCATGTGATGTATGCTCATTGGAATTTTACTGTTATTTGGCCATGATACTGACATATGCATAGGGATTGGGATATGAGTATTGAAGGACAGGGTGTACATTTATGTACGTGGTTTAGTGATGGCTACGAGCCTCACGTGGATTGATGATCGGCTCTGTGCCTCATCGTGGTTGGTATCGGCTTTGTGCCATATCGTGGTTGGTGATGGCTATGTGCCTCATCGTGATTTGATGTTAGCTACGAGCTACATCGTGGATTGACGTTGACTGAGGTCGTGTTGTGGAATATACTGTGATTTATTTCACGTGGACCAGTGGCTTGACCACTTGGTGGATGGCATTGCTTGCCAAATTGGTGTGTAGAGGTTGGAGGGTTGATTTAGTAATCCCCTGGTGTGTGGTGGCTGGATACGGGGGTGTGTAGAGGATGGACCCTAGGCTGGGTTGGGTGCATTTTGCATTATTATTTGATATGTGGATTGGTGTGGTTTGGGCTAAGCCCATGTGTGGAAATCTGTGGACTAATTACACACTGAGTCGGTTTGACTCACCTAATTTTTACCAAACAACGCAGGTGATACATGATGCTTGGACTGGGCTGGAGCTGATACGAGGTGGCCATGCAGAAGATGTTTTTAATTATTTCATGCACTTTATATTTTTAGTACTTTGGAATAAATATTTATTGTAATAAGGCCACTTAAAGTATTTGGGAACTTTTTATGGTTTAAAGTTAAATTGTTATTGTACTAATAACTGGAAATGATTTTTGGAACCTATTTATATCTTAAAAACTTATATTAAAGTTTTAAATCCGGAAATTTGTAACAACATAATTTTTACTTAAGAATTTTAAATGTACAATGTTTTATAAATGACGAAAAATTATTATGTTTTCACTCTTATGACAAATTCTTTTCAAACTTTTTCCTCAGTAACATTCTAAATTCGGTCGTGGTGTTTGGGCCGGGTTTGGGGTGTTACAAATTTGTTATATCAAAACATATTATCAAATAAAGCATAGTATAACAAAATATCCATTCAAGATGTCCACCAATTTAAAGGGTTGAATTGGCTTCCACAAAGCATATACTTTGTGTTGGAGCATAGTGTAATACCCATAATTTGCCCGGGGCCCATTTCCCAAATTAAACCCATCAAACAAAACCAAACCAGCCCAACAAGCCCCCCCAAAAAAAATCTAGAAATCCTAGCCCATTCAGCCTAAATTATTTCAGCAAACAAACCTAACCCTAGCACCCAATGTTACAGCCGCATGCTTCTACCACCATTGTCTTCCACTTATCACCCACTAGCCAATTGCTCCACTTGCACCTGCAAAAGCAAGAAGAAGACAAGGCAAGAATAATAAAAATTCATGTAAGAATGGCTATAAAAGCCAAGCAAAAAGCATTGTAAAAAAAAAGACAAACCCCTTTTTTTGAAAGAAAAATCAATACAAAAAAGGAAAAACAGATTCAAGCAAGAGAAGATCAAACAAAAAACAAAGGTCTTTATATTTTTTTTTCTTTTTTTTTTCTTCTTTTTTCGAAATAGTACGTTCTAATATTTCTTATTTTTCAAAATCACACATACATACATATATATATATATCAAATATAAAAAGAAAAGAAAAAAAAGGGAGATTTTTACCTTTTACGGCCGCCGTGCGCGGTGGCCGGCGGCCGGCGGCGGACTCACGGCGGCGCCGGCGGCGGTCCCTTTGCCGGACTCTGGGTTCCTTCCCAGCAGAAGTTGAGAGAAAAAAAGGAGCGGGGCTTTTTTTGAAACCAAGAAGTTGAAATGAAAAAAAAAAAAAAGAAAAAATTTGGGTTTAAATAGGAGGGGCAAAACGACGTAGTTTTGCAAGGCCTTCCCAGATGCCAAAACGGCGTCGTTTTGGGGAGGCTGACCCGACCCGACCCGTATAGACCAGAGGATCCGCGTGTTTCCTTGAAAAGGGTTAATTACCCTTTTGGTCCCTCCGACCTTTCACACTTTTACAATCTCGTTTTTTCTTTATTTTCAAATTTGTCTCTTTGATTTCATTTCGATTTCATTTTAGTCCCGAATTAAAAGCTTTATTTAATTAACAGGGATAATTTCTCAAACAATCCCTCTTATTTTCGCGCGCATCATCTTAGCCCCCCAATTCATTTTTTTTTAATTTAGATCTGTAGTTTTGTTCCTTTCTCAATTTAGCCCTCTTTATTTATTTTCATCCTTTTGTTAATCTAACTAACGCTTTTATTATTATTATTATTATTATTATTATTATTATTATTATTATTACTATAACTATATTTTTATTATTATATTATACATATTTTTGTATCATTATTATTATTTTTTATTATTACTATACTATTATTATTATTATATTACTATTATTATTACCATATTCATACTAGTATATTGTATATATTGCGTATTATTATTATTATTATTATTATTATTATTATTATTATTATTATTATTATTATTATTATTATTATATTTATATTATTATCTTGTACATATTTTATATTGTTATTATTATTATCATTATCACTATATTACTATTATTATTATTATTATTGTTAGCATTATTATTATTATTGGTAGTATTCATAGTATAATGTTTATTATCCTCATTACTAATAATTCCATCATTATTGACATCGTTTTGTTTTCTTTTAAATTTTTTTTTTCAATATTTTGTTTTCTTTATTTATTTTTTTGTCTTGACACTTTTATGATTATTTTCGTTTGTGTCATTTTTATGTAAATCGGTAGTTTTGAGCTGATCTTGAATTTGAGGATTTAAATTATCGTGTCCTAAAGTATTGGATGTGATATTTTATTCTTTCGGAACGAGAAGATCTTGATTTTCAAAAAAAAAAAAAACTATGGGATGACCTCGGGTTCGAGGATTTAAATTATCGTGTCCTAAAGTATTGGATGTGATATTTTGATTCCTTTGGAACGAGAAAGTCTTGATTTGCACTCGGGAAAACTATGAGATGATCTTAGGATCGAAGATTTAAACTATCGTGTCCTAAAGTATTGGATGTGATATTTTATTCCTTCGAAACGAGAAAATCTTGATTGAATTCAAGAAAACTCAAATATTTCCAAAAGAGGTCGGATTTTTAAATTCCTTTAAAATTTTCAAATTTCGACATGAGGACATTAATTGATCAAATCGGTACCAATTTTGGGCGTGACGAGGGTGCTAACCCTTCCTCACACGTAACAGACTCCCGAACTCGATTTCTCAAAACCTCGCGGACCGAAAAACATTGTTTTAGTAAACTAAATCGTTTTATTAAAACAAAAAGTGATCCGATCACACCTAATAAAGATCGGTGGCGACTCCCGTTTTTATTTGTTTTCAAAACCCAAGGTCGATTCCCACCTTTCCCAAAAAATGGGTGGTTCCGACAGCTTGGCGACTCCACTGGGGACCTATAAAGAGAGTCAGGCCGTAAATTGATTATGTTCTGTCCTCTATCGAAAGTTTGAAAGTTTGATTTGAAAATTACTACCTTTTTTGTTGCATTTTCTTGTGTCATTGCATATGATTCCTATTTTCTTGTGCACATCGCATTGCATGACCGTGTCGTCGCACCCTTAAGTGGGAGTGAGAAGCTACTCTTTCGTGAGGTTTTCACCTCCGTGCAAGATAATGGATCACTTTCGGGATACATCCGTACCTATGTCTTCGTGAGATTTTCATCTCCGTGCAGCCATAGGGAAATGTATTCCCCTGAACCGAACTCGTTCCGTATGAGCCTATAATGGGTGAGGATCGAGGAATCTGCTGGTTCGTGTACCTCTCTTTAGAGCCGAACCCCATGTAATGAGCCTTAAAGAACCAATCCTAGTTAGGACTACGCCAGACCTTGGTGGTTACCTAAATAAGTGTCTGATTATTTCTTGTTTATCTTGAGGTTTTTCGTACATAGTACTAACTCGTGGTATTTTGTTGTAATTGCATGGCATTTCATCATAAAAAGGTGTTGATTTACATTCGGTTACTAGGTAGAAGAACTTAACATGGAAAAGGGATTTCTTGATAGAGTGGAGGATAATGCGGTCGTTCGAACATGGTCCAAGAGGATACAACGAGAGAAAGGAGATAGTCTGACTGTGAGATACGAATCAGAGTTGTGGGACTTCACCCGTGTCAGCGTGACTCAGAATAGCCTACAAGAACTGAAGGGGATATGGGATTCATGGGGCGATGACATGAAACAACTATGCTACTATAGTTATGGTGATCTGCCCTATTTACTTGATATCAAGGTGGATGAGCGCCTATTCCTGGCTATTACTCAATTTTGGAACCCCGCTTATAGTTGTTTTACTTTCGGGAAAGTAGATATGGTGCCTACCATAGAAGAATACACGGCTTTACTCTGGTGCCCAAGTACTCAAGCAGGCAAGGCTTATTCGAGGGCTGTTAATATACCGACATTCGTAAGAAAGCTGATGAACATTACAGGGATGAGTGAGCAGTGAATTACAGCTCGAATCAAGCAAAAAGGAGATTGTAAATGTATTCCTTGGAGGCATTTAAGGGACTTAATCCTAGGCATTCTGATATAAAAAAGAAGGTCGACGTTTTTGCCTTAAGCATCTATGGCTTGGTTGTCTTTCCCAAGGCGTTAGGATATGTGGAGGAAGCTGTCTCAGACCTATTTGATAAACTGGATAAAGGAGTCACACCTGTCCCCGTAATCTTAGCTGAAACATTCCGATCATTGAGCGCTAGCCGAAGAGTAGGTGAAGGGAGATTCATAGGGTGCGCGCAGCTTTTGCTATCATGGTTTCATAGCCACTTTTGGAAGGTGGAAAAGGTCTCGTGTAAAGTCTTCTCCAAGAACTACTCTCTTTTGGAGGAATTAGTAACTACACCAAGACGGGACGACCTTTCTGAAGAGAAATGGATAGCAATTCTCCAAAATTTACAAGTAGAAGATGTTGAATGGAGAGCTCCGTAGATGATCCCTGATGAGATTTTGTATCGGTGTGGAGAATTTGATTGGGTTCCTTTACTCGTGATATGGGGAGCTGTTGGGTACGCTCCACTACTCGTAGCGAGGCAGTATCGATCAAGACAGTTCATACCTGCAACGCATGGGCTAGCCCAGAGTGAGTTTTCCTACAAAGACGATGGTTATAAGAAGAAGATTCGTGAGATAACGAGTGCGTGGATCCAAACCCGACGAATGAAGGGGCTCGCCGTGGGACCAATGACAACCCCCGAATATGACGAGTGGAGGAATACAAGAATCAATGACAATGTCCCGATGCCAAGCCAAGGGGATGCTTTACCCATAGAAGAGCATTTACGAGTTGTCCCATCTGAATTAGAGATCATCAGAGGAGATTTCGAGAACAAGAGTCGGGAATTGGGAAAGAAGATAGAGCAGCTAGAGGAGGAAAAGATGCAGTTAGGGCTGGACATCGACATCTATAAGTTAGAAGCCGAGAAGTTAAGGAAAGAAAAAAACAAGGCTAAAGAAGATCTGGATAGCTTAAAAACGGATTACAAGAAACTAAGCACGTCAATCAGAACTGCTGGATTGGGCAAGACATCAGAGCAATGGCGGCAAGAGAATAGAGAAGAAAAAACTAGGGCTGACCAATGGGAAAAGAAGTGCCAAAATGCTCGAGTACGTGAAGACATTTTGAAAAAGAGCCTGTTGGAGAGTCAAAGTGAAAAAGAACAATTACGGGTCCGAACGGTGGAATTGGAAAGATCACTGCACCTGTATCAAAATCGTAATTCGGTATATAAATTAAGAGCCAGCCAAAGCAAGGTCAAGGAGTTGAAAAGAAAGATAGAAGAGCTTGAAACTGCATTACAAAATGGTGAACGTCAAGTTGAGCTTCTTAATGAACATTGGAAAGAGCAACTCCACCATTCTCAAGAGCAGGTCAGGAATAGAGATTATCCAATGGGCGAAGCTGTGGCTCAAGTTCGAGAAGTGGCCGCTCATTTGCAAACTTTGGCAGTTCAGGCTGATGTATTAAGTCTAATGTATGAGTCAGGATCAAATCGAGGCCAAAGTCTAGCTTGGTTTCTTAAAGAAGTCAAAGATTTAGGTGTTAAGGCGAAGCCGTATGTATAATCGTCCGCTCTATGTAAAGAACTTTGTTTTCCAATAAAATTGATCTAATAGAACTGAATCAAAATCAACACCTTTCGGTCTTTTTGCATTCATTTCATACATTTGCATTTCATACAATCGCATCACATCACATCACATGCATTGAGAGAATCTGACTAGTTGGAATTATACAACAGAGAGAGAGAGAAAAGGGAAACCTGGAAGCTGAACATCCGTACGGCACCCCACTAAGATAAAGAAAATAGATCCGAGACTAGAGCAATTCCAAAAGGAGATGCAGGACCAAGTGCAAGCACAGGTGCAAGAGCAGCTAGCCAAAATCCAGCAAGACATGATGGAGTCCAAGAGGAACATGAGGTCTCAAATAACTCAAATGACCCAATTGTTGAACGGACTTATGGAGAGAGGAAAAGGCCCCATGGCTATTACTGGAGGGGAGAATGAAGATATTCCCTCAGGATCTACCCTGCCGCAAGTGCCTTCACAGCACGAAGAATATCCCCGGAGGCCATCCGTCACAATTAGGCCTCAACAAGGGCAAGCTAACATTGGATCCCCCATGAATTTCCAAGTGGGCTCAGGATCCAACCCGGGAGATGACCCTATTAACCCTATGGTACCGGATTTTGATGAAATGGAGAAAGAAAGAATGAAAGCTGAACCCTCAAGGCAGATGGAAGATCGCTACAGATGGTTGGAGGAGAGAGTCAAAGCAATAGAAAAGACTGAAACTCGTTGCGGAATTGATATCAAAGAGCTAAGTCTGGTCCCAAACTTAGTACTCCCACCAAAGTTCAAGACTCCGGATTTTGAAAAATACAACGGGACTAGCTGCACTGAAGCACACCTGAAGATGTTCAGTCGACGAATGGCGGGACACGCCAATAATGAAAAATTATTGATTCACTGCTTTCAGATAGTCTGGTTGGGTCTGCGGCCAAATGGTACGATCGGCTCAGTAGTACACAAATCAAGACATGGAGGGACCTGGCCCAGGCCTTCATGAAACATTACGGCCACATAGCAGACATAGCTCCGACAGAGTCACTCTCCAAACTATGGAGAAAAGGCCAAGCGAAAGCTTCAGGCAGTGTGCTCAACAATAGAGAGAGGTAGCCACGCAGGTTCAGTCGCCTCTTTTAGAGGAAGAAACCGCCACACTCTTCATCCATACTTTGAAAGCTCCTTTCATCAATCACATGTTGGGGAGTTCTATGACAGATTTTTCAGAAATTGTGAGGTGTGGAGAAAGGATAGAACACGCGGTTAGGTGTGGCAAGATAGAAGCAGGGGAAGGTGCCAGAAAGACGGCCCTGAAGAAAAGAGAGGGTGACGTAAATAACGTGAGTGCCCGTGACAAGTCAGTCACCCTGAATCAACCCAGTACCGTAATTACCGACCGTCCAAGCTCACACAAACATGAATCCAATACAAAACCGAATGGGGAGAAACTCCAGTTCAATCCGATCTACATGACATACGGGCAACTGTACCAAAAATTGTACGACACACATGTTGTCGCCCCCCATTACTTACAGCCCCTCCAGCCTCCATACCCTAAATGGTATGATGCGAATGCACAATACGAATGCACAATGCGAATGCACAATGCGAATGCACAATGCGAATACCATGCGGGGATTGTTGGACATTCAATAGAAAATTGTCTCACCTTCAAGAAGTTGGTAGAAAAACTCATTCAAATGGGTGTTGTGAAAGTTAACGATACAGAACATCCGCTACCCAATCACGCTAATAATGGGGTGAACATGATGGGGGAGAAAGTAGGAAAAAGAGTGAAAATAAACGTCGAGGAGATAAAAACCCCGCTAAGATGGGTTTGGAAGCAAATGATAAACAGAGGCTTAATCACGCAACAGCCGAGAGAAGAGCTTGAAGGAGCGAAAAGATATTGCGAGTTTCATGCCGAAACGGGTCATAATATTCAAGAATGCCTCAAGTTCAGGGCTATCATTCAAAATCTCATGGATAACAAAGAAGTGGAATTCTACGAAGAGATTGGAGAACCAGAAGAATGAGAAGTCCACACGTCAGAAGAAGGATCATCTAGGAGAATCTATGGGGGCAACCGCCCTGCGGTGATTATATCACGACCTAGAACGGTTGAAATCACGCCAGAAGGAGAGGTCCACATGTCGGAAGAATGATCATCTAGGAGAATCTATGGGGACAACCGCCCTGCGGTGATTATATCACGACAAGAACGATTGATACTGGAGTATCAATCACGCCGAAGGTCATAATTCAAAAGCCTGTAGCTTCCCCTTATAGGGACAATAAATAGGTCCCGTGGAGTTACGATTGTAAGGTAGTAAACTCGGGAAAAGAGAATCCAGTTAATGCTATGGAAAAAGACCAAGATGAGGGCTTTTTCACACGTAGTGGAAGGCGTTATACCCCGAACACAAGGGCCGAACTGGTTAAAGGGAAATCTGTGATAACCGAGCAAAATGAAGAAGGGATGATGAGACCCGAAGCACTTGTCAATGAGCCCGTGACAAAGAATGAGGCTAAGGAGTTCTTAAAATTCCTTAAGCACAGCGAGTACAATGTTGTGGAGCAACTACACAAATAGCCAGCTCGCATATCGGTACTAGCCTTGCTCATGAGCTCAGAAACTCATCGAAACGCGTTGATGAAGGTATTAAACGAAACATACATAGTGGGCGATATATCTGTCAACAAACTGGACCGTCTAGTTGGAAATCTAAGTGCCGACAACTTCATTTTCTTCAACGATGATCAGATACCTCCGGGGGGTATGGGATCCACCAAGGCCCTACACATAACCACACACTGTAAAGGGTATATATTGCCCGGGGTGTTGGTCGATAACAGGTCAGCCCTGAATGTATTACCTTTATCCACATTGAACAGGCTGCCTGTACATAGCTCCCACATGAAAACATGCCATAATGTTGTGAGAGCATTCGATGGTACGGAGAGAAGAGTTATGAGGAGAATCGATATACCTCTTCGGATCGGCCAAATACGTACGAGGTGGACTTCTTAGTGATGGACATCAAACCTTCCTACAATTGCCTGTTAGTAAGACCCTGGATCCATTCAGCTGGGGCAGTACCGTCATCACTGCACCAGAAGTTGAAGTTAGTAACGGAAGGAAGGTTGATCACAATCAACGCCGAAGAGGATATCATAGCATCCGTTACTAGCGACGCTCCGTACATTGGGGTGGACGAGGAAGCTATGGAATGTTCTTTCCAATCACTAGAATTTATCAACGCAGTCTTCATTGCCGAGGGCAGCAAAGTCCCCATACCCAGAGTATCTAAGTCTACGAAGATGTGCCTCCAGATGACAGTTGGGAAGGGAGCCTTACCAGGGAAAGGGCTCGGAAAGTACCTTCAAGGAAGGACTGAAGTGCCGATGCGACGAAAAAAACGAGACCACTTTGGCTTAGGATTCAAACCAAATGCAGAACAAAGGAGGAGAGAGGAAGAAAAGAGAAGGGGAAGAAGAAGGGCGCGCCTAGGCGAAGAAGAGATCAAATGGGAACCAATGACCTTTTCTCATTTATCCAGAACATTTGTCTCAGGGGGAATCATATACCCTGATCAAGGCATGGCAATAGGAGAAGAAATCGAAGAAAGGCTGGGAAACTTGAGCATCAATGCTGTATCCGAGGAAAGGGCTGAAGAAAGAGATTTATTTGGGATTCGCCCTTATGCTCCTGGAAGTATTCTGAACAATTGGACCATGGAAGAGATTCCTGTAGCTTTTAGAATCAATTTAGAGTAATGTTCGGGACACACTCATTGCTCCGAGCCTAGGAGCAATGAGAAACCCTTTGTTGAATAAGCATATGTCCAAGCATCTTTATTTCAATAAAATGCATCTTTCGAGCAAATTTTTTTTTCACTCTTTACATTCCATTCATAATCAGTCACACAAATGGTCATTCTTAGATTATTTTGTTTTTGCATTTTTCTTTGTCCTTTCCAACAGGTCCCCAGATATCAATGGCATGAGTGACACTGTTATTAACTCAGAATCTCCTTTTGAACAAGATATGGGTATGGAGGATTCCCGAGATTTTGAAGATGACCGAGACAGTAGCATATCTCTTGAATTGTTAAGGATGGTAGAGCAAGAGGAGAAACAAATCTTGCCCCACAAAGAGTCAGTGGAAATTGTGAGCTTGGGAGAAGGGAAAGAGTTGAAAATCGGGGCTAACACCGCTGCGGAGACAAAGCAAGACCTCATCAAGTTACTTCAAAAATTCAAGGACGTCTTCGCTTGGTCATACCAGGACATGCTCAGATTGAACACGGATATATTGGTACACCGCCTCCCCATAAAGGAGGAATGTAGACCCGTTCAACAGAAGCTTCGAAGAATGAGGCATGATGTTTTGTTAAAGATAAAAGAAGAAGTCAGGAAGCAGTTCGATGCTGGTTTTTAGCAAGTGGTCAAATACTCGGAATGGGTAGCAAACATAGTGTCTGTTCCTAAGAAAGATGGGAAGGTACGAATGTGTGTGGACTATAGGGATTTGAACAAGGCTAGCCCAAAAGATAACTTTCCGTTGCCTCACATCGATACTTTAGTAGATAACACGGCTGGTTATTCAATTTTCTCCTTCATGGATGGCTTCTCTGGGTACAACCAGATTAAGATGCACCCTGAGGATATGGGGAGAACCACATTCATGACCATGTGGGGAACATTCTGTTATAAGGTAATGCCGTTCGGACTGAAAAATGCAGGGGCGACGTATCAAAGAGCCATGGTTACCCTCTTCCACGACATGATGCACAAGGAGATTGAAGTTTATGTGGATGACATGATTGCAAAGTCCGGGACTGAGAAAGAGCATGTACAGGTCTTGAGGAAACTATTCCTAAGGTTGAGAAAATTTCAACTGAAACTCAATCCAGCAAAATGTACCTTTGGGGCTAGGTCGGGAAAGTTGTTAGGATTTGTAGTCAGTGAAAAAGGAATTGAGGTGGATCCTGATAAAGTAAAAGCTATACAGGAGTTGTCTCCACCACGTACCCAAAAGGAAGTTCGAGGTTTCATGGGGAGATTAAACTATATCGCTCGGTTCATTGCACAATTAACGGAGAAATGTGACCTTATATTCTATCTTCTTAGGAAACACAACTCAGGTGAATGGAATGAGAAGTGCCAGGGAGCTTTTGATAAGATCAAGCATTACTTGTCTGAACCCCCAGTACTAATGCCCCCTTGCCCAGATAGGCCACTGATATTGTATTTGTCAGTATTTGAAAATTCTATGGGATGTGTGCTAGGCCAACATGATGAGTCAGGAAGAAAGGAAAGAGCAATATACTATCTCAGTAAGAAGTTTACAGAATGCGAGACAAGATATTCGTCAATTGAGAAACTGTGTTGTGTTTTGATTTGGACGACCCGGAGACTGAGACAGTACATGCTATATCACACCACTTGGCTTATCTCAAAGCTAGACCCTCTCAAGTACATGATGGAATTGACTGCGTTAAATGGAAGAATGGCCCGATGGCAGATTCTACTTTCTAAGTTTTATATAGTCTACATAAACCAGAAAGCTATAAAAGGAAGTGCAATAGCAGATTTCTAGCCAGCAGAGCTTTAGAAGATTACGAACCATTGGACTTCGATTTTCCAAATGAAGACCTGATGTACGTGGCAATCACTGAGGAAGATGTCCAAAAGAGCGGCCTTCCTTGGAAACTAAACTTTGACGGAGCTTTAAACGCGGTAGGGAATGGAATTGGGGCAGTCCTAGTGTCCCCAGATGGAGATCACTATCCTCTCACTAGTAAATTAGATTTTGATTGCACGAACAACATGGCCGAATATGAAGCATGCATCCTGGGTATCCGGGCGGCCATTGAATGCAAAATTAAAACGTTAGAGGTATACGGCGATTCTGCGCTAGTAATCTATCAACTGAAAGGTGAATGGGAAATGAGAGATCCCAAGCTAATCAATTATCAAAGGCTAGTCTTGGAGTTAATCAAGGAGTTTGACAACGTCTTTTCTGTTACCTCCCACGAGAGAAGAACCAGATGGCCGACGCCCTAGCTACCTTAGCTTCTATGATCAAAGTGAATAAGCAAGAAGAAGTAAAGCCCATTCAAATGAGCATTTATGAGGTTCCAGCACATTGCTACAACATTAGCGAAGAAGAAGAAAAAGATGATCACCCTTGGTATCATGATATATTACGATACGTAAAGAATCGTGAATACCCCGACCAAGCAACTGAGAATGATAAGAGGACGTTGAGAAGACTGGCCAGTGATTATGTCTTGGATGGAGAAATCCTATACAAGAGAAGAAAGGATCAAATACTCCTAAGATGCGTGGATGCTGTTGAAGCCAAGAGAATCCTCGAAGAAGTTCATGAGGGTGTCTGTGGGACACACGCTAATGGTTTTACAATGGCAAGACAGATTATGAGATTCGGGTATTATTGGTCTACTATGGAAGGAGATTGCATCAGCTATGCTAAGAAATGCCACAAATGTCAAATTTATGGAGACAAAATTCATTTACCTCCTTCACCTCTCCATGTCATGACCTCCCCATGGCCTTTCTCTATATGGGGGATGGACGTCATCAGGCCGATCTCACCAAAAACCTCGAATGGACATCGATTTATCTTTGTGGTAATCGGCTACTTCACCAAATGGGTAGAAGCCACTTCGTATGCGAATTTCACGAAGTCAGCGGTCAGCAAGTTCTTAAAGAAAGAAATCATATGCCGGTATGGAATGCCTGAAAGGATCATATCTGACAATGCACTGAACTTGAATAACAGTACGATAGCGGAGGTCTGCAGCCAATTCAAGATCAAACACCATAACTCGTCACCGTATCGTCCAAAAATGAATGGAGCAGTCGAGGTAGCTAACAAGAATATCAAGAAAATCGTGGGGAAGATGACTGAGACTTACAGAGATTGGCACGAGAAGCTACCATTTGCTCTTTACGCTTATCGAACATCGGTCAGAACCTCTACCAGGGCAACTCTTTTCTCTTTGGTGTATGGGATGGAAGCGGTACTTCCGATCGAAGTTGAGATCCCTTCCCTTCGGGTCTTGTCTGAACTAAAGTTGGATGAAGTAGAATGGACTCAATCCCGGTATGATCAACTGAACCTAATCGAGGAAAAGAGGCTAAGAGCCCTTCGCCATGGACAAATGTATCAAAAGCGAATGATACGGGCTTATAACAAAAAGGTTCGCCCTAAAGAATTCTATGAAGGAGACCTTGTCCTAAAAAGGATCCTTCCCATACAAAAGGACTTTAGAGGAAAATGGATGCCAAATTGGGAAGGACCTTATGTAGTAAAGAAAGCCTTTTCTGGTGGAGCACTGATTTTGACAGAGATGGATGGCAAAAGTTTACCGAATCCTGTGAACTCAGATACAGTCAAGAAATACTTCGCCTAAAAAAATTAAAAAAAAAAACTGGAGAGGCCAAAGTGAAAACCTGCCAAGGGCGCTTTGTGACCAAAAGGGTTTTGAATTGAAAACCCAAGAATGGGCAATTCAAATTTTTGAAGGGGAGGTATGTAACGGTCTTGCTACAACTCGAATTAACAAGAGAGAGAGACGTCACATCTTGGGGCATCAATAAAGTCTTCTAAGTCTATCTAACATCTATCAAGTATAAAAAGGATTCTCGAGAAATTTGTACAGAGAAGCTCATGCTATGACATCTGGACATTTGTTTTCATCTTCAATTTCACATTTTAGCGCCTTGTCAAAACATGATCCTTTGATCAGTTTATCCATTTTGAGCCTTAATCCAAATGTCCATTGTAATGACATCTTCCAAGCACTTTTCATTCAAATAACGATTAATGGACGGTTAATATTCAAATTAAAGGAGTTTTGCATATCACTCTAAAAAAGCTTCTAATTATTACGGGAACTTGAAGTGAGTCCAATATTCAGAACTAACTAGGTTCATGGGGTAATCGAAACCTGAAATGGTGACCCCCAAAGATATCAATCAAACAAGAAGGCAGGGTGATGCGTTACAAAGAGATCATTCTCATACATCCATGTAAATATCATTCATCCAGTTAGGGGCATTCGATTCATTCTGATCATTGCATCCTAATCATTGTAGAAAAATCATTCTCGTGACATTCCACATTCAAGTAAATGTCATCCATATCACATGTAGTTAGGAGCATTTTAGCATCCTCAGCATTTATTTAGGCATAAGCACAAGACAAGTTCCTCAAAGGACAGTGTAGCAAATTCAGATTTTGTTCCCTCGAGATAGGAGCGGAGCAGGCTGAAGATTGAAGTCTTCCTGAAGATAGTAAGGAAGCGAATTGAAAAGTTCAAGCTTTGTTCCCTAGAGATGATAGTGGAGCAGATTGAAGATCGAAGTCTTCCTGAAGATAATAAGGAAGCAAATCGAAAGGTTCAGATAAGGTTCCCCATAGAGCTGTGTAGCAAGTTTGAAGATCGTCCTATTGCCACTAACCAGCGGTGGAAAAGGTTGAAGATCGTCCCGTTGCCACTGACCAGCGGTGGAAGAGGTTGAAGATTGTCCTATTGCCACTGACCAGCGGTGGAAGAGGTTGAAGATTTGTCCTATTGCCATCGAATAGCGGTGGAATGGGTTGAAGATTGTCCTATTGCCATCGAACAGCGGTGGAATGGGTTGAAGATTGTCCTATTGCCATCGAACAGCGGTGGAATGGGTTGAAGATTGTCCTATTGCCATTGAACAGCGGTGGAATGGGTTAAAGATTATCCTATTGCCATCGAATAACGGTGGAATAGGTTGAAGATTGTCCTATTGCCATCGAATAGCGGTGGAATGGGTTGAAGATTATCCTACTGCCACTGACCAGCGGTGGAAGAGGTTGAAGATCGTCCTATTGCTACTGACCAGCGGTGGAAGAGGTTGAAGATTGTGTCTCTAAACAACAGTGGAGCGTGATTTAAGCCATAGTCGTGTTGCCTTGACCAGCAGCAGTGGAATAGGCTAAAGATTACAAACCTTATCTCCCTAAAGATACAGATACAGTAAAGCAAATTAAATAAACAAAATCTCACCCCCTCGAAGTTACAGAAGGAGCAAATTGAAGCTACAGGTCCTAGCGGCGAAGTGGGTCAAAGAAGACTAGAACAAAGCTATCTGAAGAATAGGAGAACCCAAAGAAATCAAGGCTCAATAAGACCGGGCAAATTTGGGTCTTTTAAAGTCTTTGCTCTGTTCCCGTTGCACGACAACAAGCAAAGAGGGGCAGCTGTAATACCAATAATTTGTCCGGGGCCCATTTCCCAAATTAAACCCATCAAACTAAACCAAACCAGCCCAACAAGCCCCCCCCAAAAAAATCTAGAAATCCTAGCCCATTCAGCCTAAATTATTTCAGCAAACAAACCTAACCGTAGCACCCAATGTTACAGCCGCATGCTTCTACCACCATTGTCTTCCACTTATCACCCACTAGCCAATTGCTCCACTTGCACCTGCAAAAGCAAGAAGAAGACAAGGCAAGAATAATAAAAATTCATGTAAGAATGGCTATAAAAGCCAAGCAAAAAGCATTGTAAAAAAAAAGACAAACCCTTTTTTTTGAAAGAAAAATCAATACAAAAAAGGAAAAACAGATTCAAGCAAGAGAAGATCAAACAAAAAACGAAGGTCTTTATATTTTATTTTCCTTTTTTTCTTCTTTTTTTGAAATAGTACGTTCTAATATTTCTTATTTTTCAAAATCACACATACTCCGGGTTCCTTCCTAGCAGAAGTTGAGAGAAAAAAGGAGGGGGGAGCTTTTTTTGAAACCAAGAAGTTGAAATGAAAAAAAAAAAAGAAAAAATTTGGGTTTAAATAGGAGGGGCAAAATGACGTAGTTTTGCAAGGCCTTCCCAGACGCCAAAACGGCGTCCTTTTGGGGAGGCCGACCCGACCCGACCCGTATAGACCAGAGGATCCGCGTGTTTCCTTGAAAAGGGTTAATTACCCTTTTGGTCCCTCCGACCTTTCACACTTTTATAATCTCGTTTTTTCTTTATTTTCAAATTTGTCTCTTTGATTTCATTTCGATTTCATTTTAGTCCCGAATTAAAAGCTTTATTTAATTAACAGGGATAATTTCTCAAACAATCCCTCTTATTTTCGCGCGCATCATCTTATCCCCCCAATTCATTTTTTTTTTAATTTAGATCTGTAGTTTTGTTCCTTTCTCAATTTAGCCCTCTTTATTTATTTTCATCCTTTTGTTAATCTAACTAACGCTTTTATTATTATTATTATTATTATTACTATAACTATATTTATATTATTATATTATACATATTTTTGTATCATTATTATTATTTTATTATTATTACTATACTATTATTATTATATTACTATTATTATTACCATATTCATACTAGTATATTGTATATTGCGTATTATTATTATTATTATTATTATTATATTATTATTATTATTATTATTATTATTATTATTATTATTATTATTATTATTATTATATTTATATTATTATCTTGTACATATTTTATATTGTTATTATTATTATTATTATTGTTAGAATTATTATTATTATTGGTAGTATTCATTATAATGTTTATTATCCTCATTACTAATAATTCCATCATTATTGACATCGTTTTTTTTCTTTTAATTTTTTTTTTCAATATCTTGTTTTCTTTATTTATTTTTTTGTCTTGACACTTTTATGATTATTTTCGTTTGTGTCATTTTTATGTAAATCGGCAGTTTTGAGCTGATTTTGAATTCGAGGATTTAAATTATCGTGTCCTAAAGTATTGGATGTGATATTTTATTCTTTCGGAACGAGAAGATCTTGATTTTCAAAAAAAAAAAAAAAAACTATGGGATGACCTCGGGTTCGAGGATTTAAATTATCGTGTCCTAAAGTATTGGATGTGATATTTTGATTCCTTTGGAACGAGAAAGTCTTGATTTGCACTCGGGAAAACTATGAGATGATCTTAGGATCGAGGATTTAAACTATCGTGTCCTAAAGTATTGGATGTGATATTTTATTCCTTCGAAACGAGAAAATCTTGATTGAATTCAAGAAAACTCAAATATTTCCAAAAGAGGTCGGATTTTTAAATTCCTTTAAAATTTTCAACTTTCGACATGAGGACATTAATTGATCAAATCGGTACCAATTTTGGGCGTGACGAGGGTGCTAACCCTTCCTCGCACGTAACCGACTCTCGATATCATAAAATACATTAAATTAGATTTATAAGGTAATTAACACATATAACAACAATTTTATTCAATTTGCAGTCATTTTTAATACAAATCAATCCTTCAAGATATCAAAAATTTCAATCATCCAAGCGTCTTAAATTTATTATTATTTATTTTATTTATAATCTTTCAATATAAATTTATGTGTATATTGTTTATACAAAATGCATGGGCTTAAGTAGACTAAATATTACTTATTAATTTTTGAATATTTTATTTGCAAATTAGCTATGTTATCATTTCTTTATCATATTATATGTAGAATATAAAAATAAATATTTATTTTAATATATTCTTTTAATAAATACAATCAACTCATGCAATAAAAAACTAATTATTACAAATAATAATCAAATTAATTATCATAAGACATTACTTAATAAAAGTCATACTATATTATATGTTAATAATGAAAATTGCAATATTATACCAAAAAGAATTGTAAGTGAAATGGATGAGAAAGACGGATATGTTTTTCCTTTCCTTTCAATAGATGATCTCAAGATTAAGTTTTCACGGGTTTATTAAAATTTTTAAAAATTTTAGGAGTTTAATGAAATTTTTTAAAAAAAAAATGGAAGTCTAATTAAAATTTTTAATTTTTTAAGAGATTAATCAGAATTTCCAAAAATTTTAGAGAGCTTGATTAAAATTTTCAAAATAAATTAAAAGGTAAATGGAAATTTTCAAAATTTTGAACAGCTTAATTAAAAATTTTAAAAATAATTCAAGGGAGAAATGAAAATTTTTAAAATTTGGGGACCTAATAAGAATTTTAAAAAAAAAATTTAAGAGAAAAGAAATAAAAATTTTTGTAGAATTTTAAAGAGCCAAAACCCCCTTTAGGCACCATTACGGTCCACCTCCACCTTCACCTCTACCTCCGTTCCCTTTCTTTTTTCTTTTTAATAATAAAGATTACATTACATCTTTAAGGAGAGAGGTAAGTGTTTCCTTTCCTTTTCCTTTTTTATAATAAAACTTACATTACATCTTTAAAGAAAAAAATAAATGATTTCAAATGGTTTGAACTCGTTATTATATCAACACTTGAATAAGCATATACATGTTGTTAGTTCCCAATTGTCATTAAACCAATGACTTTGTGATCTTTCCTTTCTTTTGAAGTCGAGTAATGTACTTCAAACATAAAAATCGACGAGTTAAATTAATTATAGTTACATATATAAGTTCTTTTTTCACAATAAATTATGATAAGTATTAATAAAAAAACACGGCTAAAATAGTAAAAAAAACTATGATAAAAAAAATTTTTATTTATTTTTTTAGAAAAAAAAATAGATTTTGCACGAGGAATATAAATTGAACTAATTTAATGATTATATTAGTGTATCTTGGATTCACTGTAAAAAGAAGAAAAAAAAGGGACTGTTATGTATTGGTCCATGCTTGAGTCGTTGGTTTAGCAATTATTCTCAACTGCATGCCTTCACTTATAATTCTTCCTAACTTTAGTTGTCATTACATGACATGTCGTTGTCTTGTTCCTTTCTTCTCTCTCTAACTCATAATTTCCTGTGCTTTTTTAGTTGTCATTATATGCATGTATAAGACAAGCACCCTTCATTCATGCTTAACACCTTCTTTGCCATTAAAGTCATAGCGGCAGAGGTGTGGTTTGGAAGGGGACCCTTCAAATTGGTGGTTGTTTTTCTTTTAATGTTTTTGAGTTGAATGGATTTATTGAGATATATATATTTAGCTATAACTGAAATTTCAATTAATATAGCTTAAATAACTACAATAATAATTAATTATCTGGCTCAACAATCCCATCAAAATATATCTAAAATCAAAATAAAATTCATAACACAAATTATTAAGTAGGTCGAGGATAAAATCTAAAAGGTAAGCAAGAGTCTTGATCTCCTCAAATAAAAAAAATAAATATTATTTAAGCTGCTTATAAATAATTAAATTACAAATTAATTTATGAGAAAAATACACTTTAACCCTCCCAAAAAATTTATATTTAATTCTTTAAAAATAAATAAAATTTTATTTTAATTTCTCAGAATTTTATTGTTAAAAGAATCTTTAATTTCAACCTTGAATAAGCTTCTCAAGGTTTGGGCACCGTGCAACTTAATTCAATACTCTTGACCTAATTGAGTTTAGACAGAAATTTTGATCTCAAAACTACTTGATCCTAATTACTATTTATTAGTTTCAAAAATTAGTTATATTTAATTATATAAATATCAAAAACACATCTAAATTATTAAATATGTGAATATTTTAAATACGAATGCCATACGTATTAAGGAAAATAACACTTTCTATCCGTTAAACTTACCTAATATTTAAGGGAACAACTTTTATATTAAAAATTGGCCTTCAACTTGTTTACTTTTGTTGTACCCATATAAGCTCCTTCATTTGATGTGTACTTAGTTTAGCCTTTATTTCTAATAAAATATTTATTTATGTCAACAGTTCTTTAAGTATAAATTAAAAATTAGAGATTTATTTGGATACAAATTAAAAATAAAGGATTTATTAGGATACAAATTAAGATGAATTTCACATTTATAAAACAAAATAAAGATGCTACTCGGAAAAATAGTAATTACAGATGACCCAATCTTCTCCTATATACTGGTGCAATTTAAAATCCAAGTGACTATGGCTTTTTGCTACCACCACTGTGGTGCTAGTCCTTGAATAAAAGTTTTATGAATTTAAACTCTTTATCTTTCTTGACGGATGATGGGCTTACTTGTGCTTGGGCTAGAATTTGGTGAGCGCCAATGAATGAGGAACATTTGTAACAAGAGGGTAAGTTAAAGTGATGCTGGAGTACGTACTCTCGGGCACTCTCTGATTATTAAGTCAATGAAGGTTATAAACGTTGAAGTAAATTTTTTAATAAAGTGAAAAGTAACAGTAAAGGCACAAGGAATAAGATAGTATTACCTACGACCTTTATAGAGTTTATTTGCCTTAGGGATCAAGAATGGACTGATTTATGCTCCCCCAGTTATGCTCTCAGCCAACGCAAGGTACAATGTAGAGGTTAGAAGAGTTGCATCAGGTGTGAATCTGCATACTGCGAGTGCTTGTATGTGGTCCTACTAGCCCTTGAAAGCTATATGTGTTTGTCTTCTGTGTCACCTGTTAGGTTGCCTAAGCACCATCGGCGCAATGAAAAATAAAATTTTGGTGAAACCACACCATGGGTTCATGTATGAGATGACGGATCCGGGATACAGGGGGTCGAAATATGCCTTCTCTTCTTTCCATTTAGACTAATCTAAACCTCCGGTGGATCCGAATGCAAAATCCATTTCAAACAGCACTTTCACTATAGAGATATCAAACTGCAACCACAACATTTATGGTTTAGGCTTGAACAAAAGAATTTTCTCTTGTGAACTATTCAAAGAGTTTTTTCAAAACAAAAAAAAAATACTTTTTCAATGCTAGCTTGATAATTTTGGAGGAAGGAAAAGGGATAAAAGGATAAGAAAGAATTATATGAAACTGTAATTGCACGTCATCCCTATCTCTTTTCAATATGATAATGACAAATCAGATTTTTCAAAATTTCCTATTGGAAAAGGATAGGGATATGACATAAAATTACAGTTTCATACAATTTCTTCTCTAATAGTTTTTCAATTTATTCAAAATTATTTTTGAATAAACAAACACATTTAGTATAACAAGGAAATTTAAATCTCTTTAACCAAATTTTTAAATATTATATTCAATAAATTTAAGAAAATAAATTTTATCTCAATTAAATACGTGAATATATTTCACATTATTTTAATCAAATCCACTATATATGCTGGTGAAGCAAGCATATATATTGTGTCTAAATTTCAACCCTGTCAAATTAGATTAATTATATGAGTACATTTTTATATAATTAATTAACTTAGGATATTGGTGTAGTCCTAAATACGATAATGACAAAAAAATCAAATTATTTAATACGATAAGAAAATAACATTTTAAACAAAACATTTAGCGGAAGCGTTATGAAACTCAATAAAGCTTTATGAAACAACATTCAAACAATTTGGTGTTCACGCCTAAAATATTATCTCATATACCATCTCATTGGGTCAAAACACTTACATATATAACTGGAGTGAACAAAAGTTTCATAAAACAGAGCCCAACAAAAATTGTGATTCATTACAAGATTTGATACAAAACAATTCTACACACCACCTTGCTTATAGAATGCATGATACAAAAAAATAACAGAAGGCTCACAATCAACAGTTCTCTAGTGTAGTCCCTTCAAAGTTCTCTTCTTTCAATTAACACTCCTAAGAAGGAAAAGATAACCGAGTAAGTTCAAACAAACTTAGTGAGTTCTAAAGACAAAGAAAGCACATATAAATCATCCACAACAGTATCCAAGGTAATACCATACCTGTCAGAAGGGTTTAAATAGTAAAATCATAATACGTTGAATGGCGTAAACCGCATACAGATGAACACAACATACAAACTTAATACGACATAAGGGCAATTACTAAATGCCAACTTAACCATAACGAATACACAACCTATCCTCATGCCAGCAATGTATCCAGAAATTCAGAATCAGAAGCATATCAAATAGTCGTATTCATATTCATACACCCTCTTAACTCCTTATATCATTTTTGTTTAGATAAGCATGTTTTCACGTGATTTTCCAATCCGGTTTGCAATGTAACTACCAGAGGCATCACAAACATATCCCCCTTCTTCATCACCACATATCACACCACATACATCATACACAGATGGTACTGGCTTGAGTAAAAAAAGATGGTATTTACTTCAAAACACAGATAGACTGTACTCATACTGATGACACTAAATTACCACCATCCATACAAACACCATTCACCCGCTACTAAGAGGGATTACTTACTTTATAAAATTTATACAACAATGGAATTTAAAACACATAAAAGTAAGAATGAACTTACCAGAAACTCCAGTACAGTGATCTACATAGCAAGTCCTTTACTCTTATCGCTGGGACCTTTGTTAACTTTTTGAGCTAAAAGAAAGATAAATATTCTTATCAGATCATTAAATTACCGAAACTGAACATGCATGCAAGACTCGGTAACAAATTACCCAGAATCATGAAGTTTCCTTCCTGACGAACAATTCCAAGGTCTAAGCATGTAATACAGTAAACACGTGAATTTCTTCGATAATAACCTAAGGGTGTACCAGAAATTACCAATAAATTGGTACAAACATAGGTGTTAGCTAAATTCTGTGAACCCTCTTCGATGAAGCTCTATACACTAAGGTTTTTTAGAAAGTTACAGAGTAATTTAAAGAAGAAGAAAAAGATGTAAAGGTAATTCTTGATGGCCAACGCTATCCTTATATACTCATGCAACGACGACAAGGTATAGTGGAAAAATGAGATAATTCCACTAACACCCTTGATTCTCGTGATGAAACACACTTAATAAGTTTTAAGTCTAATCATCTATAGTATTCTACTTCAATTCTAACTAGGGTTAAACCAAACCCTAGCATGACTAATCATCATAATGTGCACTATGTAACAACTTGATTTTGGGTCTAGTCAAAACAGTGGTTTCGGGACCACAAATCGGATGCAATAAAATTCATTTTTATTATATTTTATGGTCTACAGTTTTATGGAACGATTTCGTGAAAAAATTCGTTCGAAAATTTTGACGTTTGGGTACTCAATTTAGTTAAAAGGACTAAATTGCAAAAGCTGTAAAACTTGAATTCTATATGTTAAAGGTGTCCAATTGCTATGAGATTTTAAATTAGAGGTCCTTAGATGGTAATTAGACCATTATATTTCATAATAGACAAAAATGGACATGGTTAGGTATGTTTCTAAAGTTTTTCATTAAGGGCATTTTAGTAATTTGGTAATTAAATGAATTAAAAAGCCTAAATAAAGATAAAATTTGTCCATCTTCTTCCTCCCTTGGCTTAATTTTACAAGGAGAAGACATGGCTAGGGTTTGTCAAGCTTTCAAGCTCGATTGTAAGTCCGTTCTTGCCCCGTTTTTAATGCTCTTTACATTTTTGAAGTCGTTGTAACCCGATCTATCTATTTCTACCACTAATTTAGATATGATCAAGGTATAAGGTTTTACCCATGTTGAATACGTCTGTATTTTGATGTTTGATGATAGAAAATGCATGTTTGTTGTTTGTTAAACAACTTTTGCTAAGTGATTTTCGGTAAAAATGTTGAAAATGACTTAATTGTAAATGTTACAAAATGAGTAAAAAATGTGAATAAATGACAAATTTGGGCTGTTATGGGTATGGAAATAATTTTGGCTAGGCTTGGGTGTAAAGAAATTGAATGAAATTCATTTTACGAGCCTAGGGACTAAAGTGTAAAATGTCAAAAGTTTAGGGGCAAAAATGTAATTTTTCCATAATGTGACTTTTGGGATTAAATGAGTTAAATTTGTTATTATATATCAAGAAAAACGAGGTTCGGACCTAGATCGGGGGAAAAACAAATGTTTGACGATTAGGTCCATTTCTGCTACTTTTGTATCGAGGTAAGTTTGTATGTAAATAATCCAATGTTATAGTTGCATTTATAATATTTTGTTATTGCATGAATTTTATGGTTGACTCTATGGATGAAATAGACGAAGTTTCGACAAGCGAGTAAATTCCGGTTGAACCTTAGGAATAGATAGCATACAAATGTCATCACATTAGGGTTACTGAAATTACGTGTAAGACCATATCTGGGATATGACATCGATATGAGACTTCGTATAAGACATAGTTGGGCTATTGGCATCGATACGAGATTAAATGTAAGACCAAATATGGGATATGGCATTGGTACGGTACTGTGTGTACAAGATTCCCAAGTATCCTTTAGTATTCCAAATGGTTCAACGGGAAATGTTGACGAAATGTTCAACGGGTATGTTGAAGATAAGAAAATACGTGATTATGTTAAGAGTTGGTACAGGTATGTATGAAAAACTCAAAGACAATGGATTCGGTATATGATGAACAATTGGTAAGAATGTGATTGAGTAAGTTGTGCTTATGAAGCTTAAATGACATTTATGTTGATACATGTTATGTTGATATTAAATGGCATTTATGGTCATATGACATTTATGAAGTTTTAATGACATTTATGTTAATATTTGTTAAGTTATTTATATGTCAAATGTATGAATAATGTTTTGTATTATTTGCATATGAACTTACTAAGCTATATAGCTTACCCCCTTTCTTTCCCATGTTTTATAGTGCCATTGAGCTAGCTCGGATTGGAGTTCGCCGGAGATCCTATCACACTATCAAGCTATCACCTTGGGTATTGATGAATTCAAGTATTTTTTAGTTTATGGCATGTATAGGGACTTAGTCATTTTGTTAAATGTGTCATTGTAATTGTAGCCAATGTGTTGGCTTGTGATTGTCAAAGGCTTGTTTTGATATTTGGCCATGTAGATTGGTTTATTTGGGCTATCACAGTTGTAAGCCTAAGTGTATATATGTGTGTGTGTGTGTGTGTGGGTGTGCTAATGTCTTTGGTGATATGGTCATGGTATGCTTGGTGAATGATAGAAATGTGATTTATGACATGAATGTGAGATGTTTGGCAATGTGGTCTATTGATGAGATGATAAAGTGGTGTACAATTAGGTATTTGAAAGTAGTCAATTGTGGCTTAATAAATGTTGTGAGTATGATAGATGTTGATATTGCATTGACATGTGTTGGTCATAATTGTGGATGTTTTGGTTGCCTAAGTATGTTATGTTTTATGCCTTTGAATTGGTAAAGTGTATGTGTGAATAAGGGTGGCAAATTGTAACACCCATTACCCGAATTCAACGCCGGAACAGGGTACGAGGTATTACCGGACTTACCACACAAGCATTCCAGAAATTCCGAGACATAAAAGTTGCGTCCAAATTAAAACCATCCACATTCAATCATGAAGTCCCTAATACGAGCCTACGAGGCCCCAAACATGCTTTGGAAGTGGTTCGGGACTAAACCAGGACCTTTAGAAATTTTTACAAAATATAGAAAATTTTTGCTAAATGTAGTACTCACACGCCCGTGTGGACCAAGGGACACGCCCGTGCTTCAGACCATGTTCAAATTAGGGTGCTCTCTGACTTGTACCACGTGGCCATGCCACACGCCCCTGTGCTAGGCCGTGTAGCACACACGGCTGAGACACACACCCGTGTCTCTGCCCGTGTGCTCAATTCTGGACATTCTGTTTCTCAAAATTAATGTGCAGGGGACACACGGCTGGAACACATGCCCGTGGGGCAGACCGTGTGTCACACAAGGCCTAGACACACGCCTATGTGTCTACCCGTGTGGGCAAAATAATGGCTATTTACCAAGCCATTTGCCACCCTTATTTACACATACACTTCACCAGTTCAAAGGCATAAAACATACTCAGGCAACCAAAACATCCACAATTATGACCAACACATGCCAATACAATATCAATATCTATCATACTCATAAAATTTATTAAGCCACAATTGGCTACTTTCAAGATACCTAATTATACACCACTTTATCATCTCATCAATAGACCACATTGCCAAACATCTCACATTCATGTCATAAATCACATTTCTATCATTCACCAAGCATACCATGACCATATCACCAAAGACATTAGCACACCCACCCCCCCCCACACACACACATGTACTTAGGCTTACAACCATGATAGCCCAAATAAACCAATCTACATGGCCAAATATCAAAACAAGCCTTTGACAATACATTGGCTACAATTACAATGACACATTTAACAAAATGACTAAGTCCTTATACATGCCATAAACTCAAAATACTTGAATTCATCAATACCCAAAGTGATAGCTTGATAGTGTGATAGGATCTCCGGCGAACTCCAATTCGAGCTAGCTCAATGACACTATAAAACATGGGAAAGGAAGGGGGTAAGTTATATAGCTTAGTAAGTTCATATGCAAATAATACAAAACATTATTCATACATTTGACATATAAATAACTTAACAAATATTAACATAAATGTCATTAAGACTTCATAAATGTCATATGACCATAAATGTCATTTAATATCAACATAACACATATCAACATAAATGTCATTTAAGCTTCATAAGCACAACTTACTCAATCACATTCTTACCAATTGTTCATTATATACCAAATCCATTTTGTTTGAGTTTTTCGTACATACCTGTACCAACTCGTAACATAATCATGTATTTTCTCATCTTCAACATACCCGTTGAACATTTCGTCAACATTCCCGTTGAACCATTTGGAATACTAAAGGATACTTGGGAATCTCGTACACACAGTACTGTATCAATGCCATATCCCGGATATGGTCTTACATGTAATCTCATACCGTTTCCAGTAGCCCAACTATGTTCTTATCTGAAGTCTCATATCGACGACATATCCCATATATGGTCTTACACGTAATCTCAGAAACCCTAATGTCATGACATTTGTATCCTATCTATTCCTAAGGTTCAACCGAGATTTACTCACTTGTCCAAACTTCATCAGTTTCATCCATAGAGTCAATCATAAAATTCATGCAATAACAAAACATTATAAATACAATTATAACGTTCCATTATTTACATACAAACTTACCTCGATACAAAAATAGCGGAAATGGACCTAATCGTCAAACACTTTGTTTTTCCCCGGATCTAGGTCCGAACCTCATTTTTCTTAGTCTATAATAACAAATTTAACTCATTTAATACTCACGTTATTCATTTCAGCGCAAAAGTCACATTATGGAAAAATTACATTTTTGCCCCAAACTTTTGACATTTTACACTTTAGTCCCTAGGCTCGTAAAATGAATTTCATTCAATTTCTTCACATAGCTGAAACTATTTTCCTACCCATAACAGCCCACATTTCTCATTATTCATATTTTCTACTCATTTTATAACTTTTACAAATAGTCATTTTTGACATTTTTACCGAAAATCACTTAGCAAAAGTCATTTAACAAACAACAAACATGCATTTTCTACCATCAAATATCAAAATACACACATATTCAACATGGGTAAAACCCTAGACCTTGATCATATCTTAAATTAGTGATAGAAATAGATAGATCGGGTTACAACGACTTCAAAAATGTAAAGAGCATTAAAAACGGGGCAAGAACGGACTTACAATCGAGCTTGAAAGCTTGAAAACCCTAGCCATGTCTTCTCCTTGTAAAATTCAGCCAAGGGAGGAAGAAGATGGAAAAATTTTGACTTTATTTTGTTTTTTAATTGATTTAATTACCAAATTACTAAAATGTCCTTAATGAAAAACTTTAGAAACATACCTAACCATGTCCATTTTATCCATTATAAAGTATAATGGTCTAATTACCATTTAAGGACCTCTAATTTAATATCTCATAGCAATTGGACACCTTTAACATATAGAATTCAAGTTTTATATTTTTTTCAATTTAGTCCTTTTAACTAAATTGAGTGCCCAAACATCAAAATTTTCGAACAAAATTTTCACGAAATCGTTTCATAAAACTGTAGACCATAAAAATGCAATAAAAATGAATTTTACTACGTCAGCTTTGTGGTCTTGAAATCACTGTTCCCACTAGACCTAAAACCAGGCTGCTACACAAATGGCTTGGTAAATAGCCTTTATTTTGTCCATGCAGGTAGACACACGGGCGTGTGTCTAGGCCGTGTGTGACACACGGTCTGCCCCATGGGCATGTGTCCCAGTCGTGTGTCCCCTGCACGTTAATTTTGAGAAACAGAATGTCTAGAGAAATATGGATAAAATGTCATTGTTCCGGTTGAATGTTGTATTTCGATGGATTATGGTGATTTTATGAAATGAATAAAATGTTTTAAATGTTGCAAAAAGGATTTAGCCCGAAAGGGTAATCTTGAATTAAGCCCTCTCGAACATATGTTATGAAATGGATTTAGCCCGGACGAGTAATTCAGAGTAAACCTTTTAAAGCATATGTTCTGAAAGGATTTAGCCTAGATTGACAACCCTGTTATATCATATGTGGCTCAAGAGTGTGCTCTATGAATACGTGCAAAAAGGGCACTTTTGAATACGAATTGACGGATTGTTGACATGCATGCCTTTAGTATACTACCCTAGTATCCATCAAAATTACAATAGTTCAATGGGAATTATTCTTGAAATATGGAAAGTTGAAATGAAATGAAAATTTATATTATGATAAGCTCATCCATATTTGTTTGGCATTCATATGATGTTATGTGCCTAACTTGTTTGATTAAGAGAATGCGATAAGTAAACTTACTCAAAATTTATGGAATGTATGTTTAAGTACACTTGTTTGAATAAAGATAACAGGAAAGTTCGTGCAACATAAATATGTATGTTAATTAGCTTGAAGTGAATTATATGATTGTGAAGATATTATGTTGATGATGAATGGTAAGTTATATGTGTGTATTTATGAGAGTCGAGTTAGAGGCTTTACGACCTCACTCCCTTACCAATATAGTATTTTATAACGAAATTTTACGAGATTTAAGTTGAATGAGCTCACAAGTAAGAGACTAAAGAGTTCAATAGCGAAATAACTAATAATGTGGTCAGAGTTAAGAATAGTTTGGCAAGTGAATACAGTTCTGGAAAGATGCCAGGTTATTCTAAAGATCATTCGGATTTTGCGATGTCACAGTTAAAGAAAAAGTTAATCTCGGCTAATCGGCTCATTCAGGTATGATGTCCAAAGTATGTATTTGCTGGAATTTCTTTCGGATTGATTTTCGTTAGTGAATGGAATAATACGGGATTAGTGATGACAGAATTAGTCAGAGAAATGATATTTGAATTATAAAGATGTCTGAGTGTAACAATAGTAATTGAATAGATTATGATGATCTCTCCTTGGTATTTTATATATTCATTTATCCTCAGAGATATATGTGATTGTTCTTTTTTTGATGAAATTCTTATCATATAAAAATGGTAGCTGATTATAATGTTAGATGAAACCACTGTTGATCTAGTTGGTTGATGAGCAGCATTTCTTATCTCTCTCTTTGGGATTCTATTCTATTATGCTTGGAATAAAAGTTGTTGGTGAAAATTTATGTGAGGCTATTCTTCTATTTCCACTAGATGTTGTTTTGTTTTATAAATATATTTGGAAAATATATTATCTCTGTTACAATTGATTCCAGAGCGTATAAGCATTGTTTTTCTTCTAGTTTTCTCTGAGGAATCATCAAGATCTTTATTATTTTCTTATGAGTTCTGTTCTCAGACTTCCAATATGATATCGCATCTTAGATTTCTTTATCTCGGTTTTCCTATTATCCTTATTTCGTAAACTATCAATCATGGCTCATCTTTAAAGTGTGTTCTTTGGCTTGTGATAACTATGCCTATTATGGTTGTAATTCTGGTTTGAACATAGGAATGTGGTGATTCTAGTATCAGAATTTTTCTAAGTTTCGTGAAAGGAATTGACATCAGCAAAGGTATAGATAGTGGAAGCTTGAGCTCAAATTGTATGATAGTTTTTTTTTCTCAAGTAAGTTTGTATGTAAATAATGCAACGTTATAATTGTATTTATAATGTTTTATTATTGCATGAATTTTATGATTGACGCTGGATGAAATTGACGAAGTTTCGACAAGCGAGTAAATTTCGGTTGAACCTTAAGAATAGATAGGATACAAATGTCATGACATTAGGGTTATTGAGATTACGTGTAAGACCATATCTGGGATATGGCATCGATATGAGACTTCGTATAAGACCATAGCTGGGTTATTGACATCGATACGAGATTACATGTAAGACCATACCTGAGATATGACATTGATACAGTACTGTGAGTACGAGACTCCCAAGTATCCTTTAGTATTCTAAATGGTTCAACAGGAAATGTTGACGAAATGTTCAATGGGTATGTTGAAGATGAGAAAATACGTGATTATGTTACGAGTTGGTACATGTATGAATGAAAAACTCAAAGAAAATGGATTTGGTATATGATGAACAATTGGTAAGAATGTGATTGAGTAAGTTGTGCTTATGAAGCTTAAATGACATTTATGTTGATACGTGTTATGTTGATATTAAATGACATTTATGGTCATATGACATTTATGAAGTTTTAATGACATTTATGTTAATATTTGTTAAGTTATTTATATGTCAAATGTATGAATAATGTTTTGTATTATTTGCATATGAACTTACTAAGTTATATAGCTTACCCCCTTCCTTTCCCATGTTTTATAGTGTCATTGAGCTAGCTCGGATTGGAGTTCGCCGGAGATCCTATCACACTATCAAGCTATCACTTTGGGTATTGATGAATTCAAGTATGTTTTAGTTTATGGCATGTATAGGGACTTAGTCATTTTGTTAAATGTGTCATTGTGATTTTAGCCAATGTGTTGGCTTGTGATTGTCAAAGGCTTGTTTTGATATTTGGCCATGTAGATTGGTTTATTTGGGCTATCATGGTTGTAAGCCTAAGTATATATATATATATATATATATATATATATATATATATGTGCTAATTTCTTTGGTAATATGGTCATGGTATGCTTGGTGAATGATAGAAATGTGATTTATGACATGAATGTGAGATGTTTGGCGATGTAGTCTATTGATGAGATGATAAAGTGGTGTACAATTACGTATCTTGAAAGTAGTCAATTATGGCTTAATAAATTTTGTGAGTATGATAGATGTTGATATTGTATTGGCATGTGTTGGTAATAATTGTAGATGTTTTGGTTTCCTAAGTATGTTATGTTTTATGCTTTTGAAATGGTGAAGTGTATGTTTCCTAAGTATGTTTTATGGTGGCAAATGGCTTGGTACATAGCCTTTATTTTTTCCAAACGGTCTACCCCATGGGCATGTGTTCCGGATATGTGTCCCTTGCACATTAATTTTGAGAAACAGAATGTCCAGAATTGAGCACACGGGTAGAGACATAGGCGTGTGTCTCAGCCATGTGTGCTACACGGCCTAGCACATGGGTGTGTGGCACGGCCTTGTGGTACAAGTTAGAGAGCACCCTAATTTGAACACTATCTGAAACACGGGCGTGTCCCTTAGACCACACCGGTGTGTGAGCATTGCATCTAGCAAAAATTTTTTAAGTTTTGTAAAAATTTCTAAAGTTCTCGGTTTAGTCCCGAACCACTTCCAAAACATGTTTTGGGCCTCGTAGGCTCGTATTAGGGACTTTATGATTGAATGTGGATGGTTTTAATTTGTATGCAACTTTTATGTCTCAGAATTTCTGGAATGCTTGTGTGGTAAGTCCGGTAATGCCTCTACCCTATTCCGACGTTGAATACGGGTAAGGGGTGTTACACACTAAATATAGAAATATATCTATCAAACTGCGAACTTAATGAGTTCACCCAAAACATTTTGGATTGGGGATTCTTAACAAAAGTGTTCGCCAAACCCTAGAGTTTGCCAGTTGGCGAATCTCACAGAGTGTAGTACTCCGTCAATTAAATATTTTACTTACTCAATTCTACCATTAAATTAACTAACTTATACATGAAACGGTTACTTGATATTGAGTCCTCGCCGAGTGGGATGTTACTATTCTCCCTCACTTAAAAAATTTCATCCTCAAAATTCGTACTTGTGAAAATTTGAGGATACTGCTTTTTCATCAAAATTTTGCTTTCCCATATAGCTTTTTCTCTATTGTGATTTATCCATAACACTTTTACTAATGGGATCCTCTTATTCCTTGACTCTTTCACTTCTCTTTCTAATATGCAAACAGGTTCCTCTTCATAAGACAGATTTGACTATACTTCTAAGTCTTTAATTTGTACAAAATGATCCAAACTTGATTGATACCTTCTTAACATAGTCACATGAAATACATTATGAATCTACGATAATTCTGGTGGTAATGCCAACTTATATGCCACTGGCCCAACTTGTTCTAAAATCTCATATGGTCCAATTAAACGTGGGCTTAACTTTCCTTTTTGATCAAACCTTATGATTTTCTTCCAAGGAGAAACATTTAGGAACACTTTATCACTCACTTCAAACGAGATTTCCTTTCTTTTTAAGTTAGCATAAGCTTTTCGACGATCTTGGGCAGCTTTTAGATCACTGCGAATGATAGAAACTTTTTCCTATGTTTCTCGCACCAATTCTGGAGCAACCAATTTCCTTTCACTAAGCTCTACCCAGCAGGTGTGTGATCGGCACCTTCTTCAATACAAAAACCCCAAATGGTGATATAACCAAACTGGCGTGATGACTATTATTATATGCAAATTCTATCAAATGAAGATATCTTCCCCAATTCATCCCAAAATCTATCACATAGGTTCTCGGCATATCTTCCAAGACTTGAATCACTCTTTCAGACTGACCATCTGACTGAGGATGAAAGGCAGTACTGAATCGTAATTTAGTGCCAAACGATTCTTGTAGTTGCTTCCATAACCTTGATGTAAACCTTACATCTCGATCTAAAACTATGGATGATGGAATTCCATGAAAGCGTACTATTTTAGATACATAGAGCTTGACCAACTTTTACAATGAATAATTGGTGTATACAGGCAAGGAATGAGTTGTTTTAGTGAGTTGATCCACAATCACCCAAACTGAATTCTTTTTCAAAAGATTGAAAGGAGGGCTCGATACAAAATCCATGGTGATCTTATCCCACTTCCACTTAGGTATCTCCAAAAGATATAGTTTACCTGAGGGAACTTGAGGTTCGGCTTTAATTTGCTGGAAAGCCAAACAAGTTTAAACATATTTTGTTATTTCTTTCTTCATTCCAGGCCACCAATACAGACTTCTCAAATCTAGATACATCTTAACACTTCTTGGATGAAGTGAGAAGGGTCTTTGATGAGCCTCTCTTAACAATTCTTGCCTTAAACCATCCCCGGTAGGCACATACATTCTCTTTGTATATAGAAGTTCCTCATCTTTTCCCAAGCTGAAGTTCGCTGCATCACTAGATACTATACGCTGCTTATATACATCACATTACACATCTTTTAATTGCTCTTCCAAAATCTGGGAGGGGAAGATTAGTCAGACGGTTAACCAAAAATGATCCATCATCAATCAGGCTTACTCTAGCTCGAAGCGATGGTAATGTTACCATCGTTTTCCTGCTTAAAACATCTGCCACTACATTAGCCTTTCCAGGATGATACTCAATAGCCAAATCATAATCTTTCAAAAGTTTCATCCAACATCGTTGGCATAGATTCAAATCTTTTTATGTCATCAGATACTTCAAACTCTTATGATCTGAAAACACACAACACTTTTCCCTATAAAGATAGTGTCTCCAAATCTTTAATGCCAAAACCACTACTATCAACTCTAAATCATGAGTTGGATAACTCTTTACCTATTTGCATAAGTACACATCCAAGCCCAGTTAATGATGCATCAGTGAACACAATATATTATGCCAGATTCTAGTTGGGCTAAGACCAGAGATTCTATTAGAACTAACTTCAACTTATCGAAACATTTCTAACATACTTCAGTTCATTCAAACTTCTCTTTCTTCTTCAAAAAATGTGTGAGAGGTGTAGCAAACATTGCAAACCCTTTTAGAAACCTCCTATAGTAACCTGCCAATCCTAAGAAACTACGAACCTCACTGATATTCTTTTGTGGACTCCATTCAAGCACGACTTTAGCTTTGTCGGGGTCTACCTTCATACATTTAGTAAAAATAACATGGCCTAAAAAATGAACTTCTTTCAGCCATAATACACATTTGTTGAATTTGGCATATAACTTATTCTCATACAATGTTCTCAATACAATTATTAAGTGTTCCTCTTTATCAGCCACACTTCTCGAGTAGACTAGAATGTCATTGATGAAGACTACGACAAAATGATCCAAATAGGTTTGAAACATCTCTATTCATCAAATCCATGAAGATTGTGGGTGCATTCATTGAGCCAAAGGGCATCACCAAAAATTCATAATGACCATACTACAAACGAAATGCAGTTTTTTTAACATCATCACCTATTATCTTCACTTGATAGTGACCAGAACACAAGTCAATCTTCGAAAAAATTGGAGCTCCGCTTAATTGATTAAACAAATTTTCAATTTGAGGCAGTGCATACTTATTCTTTACGGTTACCTTATTCAATTAGCGATAATCAATACATATACGAAGTGTCTCATCTTTCTTCTTTACAGATAGAATTGGATCATTTAACTCCAGAAATTATAACACCCCTAACCTGTGCCCGTCACCGGAGTAGGGTTATGAGGCATTACTAAACAAATTGGATCATTTAACTTCATATAGAATAATTAAGAAAATTAATTAAAAGCATTCAAAAAAACGTTTTATTCAATGTAATAATACTCTTACAAGTTTTAATCCGAGCCTATAGGGCCCTAAAAATAATTTTGAAAAGTTCAGGGATCATTCTGAAACAAAATAGAAAATTTTAGAAAAAAATTGAAAAATTTTGGAAATAGGGGTCACACGGTCGTGTGAGTATTCGATGTATGGGACACACGGTCGTGTCCCAGCCTGTGTGTCTGCCCGTGTGGGTATTTGAAATAGGGTCACAGGGCCGTGTTGCCAAGCCATGTAACTCTATGTGACCATGTGGTTCAGGTCACATGGCCGTGTCGCCAGACCGTGTAACTCTCTATGACTGTGTAGTTAATCTTGCACCGAAAATTTAAATGACACACGACCATGTGGGGTGGCCGTGTATTGCACATGGGCATGTGACAGCCTATTTAACCCCTATTTAACACAGGTTGTGTGCTCCCTATTTAACCTCTAATGCAAGCCAAACCAAGCACCAATTCTTACACACCAAGACACATCATAACTAGCTTATTTCACATGGTTAAAAACACATCCAAAGACACCAAGAATATGCTAGAATTCATCCATTCTATGTCTAACCAATATGCTATCAAAAGGCACCACAATTTACATATCCAATTCAACATCTCAAGTGCATTCACTTAACATAAATCATACATTCCAAACAACCATTTCCTTTTGCATAACATACACCCATAATTTAACTATTTTAAACAAAATATGCACAAACCCAATATCACCTATTTATATCATCATTTACAACCAACAACAACTAGGGCATTTAACCATAAATAGGCTTAGCACAAACTCAAAACAACCAAAAGACCAAGATAACATTTTAGCCCTATACATGCCATTTATAACCATTTGCCAAATTAACGAAAAACTGCCAAAAAGATGGATGGATAGTGTGATGATGATCCGACAAGAATTCCAACCGAACTAGTTTTTTGATGATCTACACAACAGATAAAAGAACTACGTAAACAACTAGTGCTTAGTAATCTTGTAAAAAGAAAACTTAAACTTACTAAACATAAACGATTAAATCATTTAAAAAATGTTCATTAGATCACAAAGATAATTTTCTTTCTTATCCACAACACTTTACATAGTTAGTAGATATATTTAAGAACATATCAAACTATGAAACATGGAATATATCATGGATTTCAATATATAAACCATCCATCACATATTCAATTAGTTCCCTTTTCAATCCAATTAAACATATCATATTTACCATTTCATATGCTCAATAACATAGCTCATTTCATATAAGTACCTTCTCGTTTTAAACCTTAACTACCCGTTGAACCAAATAAAATATCATCGGATAATTGGGAAATACTCACACGAGCTGTGAAAAGGGCCTGCTTAAACGAGTTTTGGATCGGGATGTTAGACTACACGATGATGCTCAAATGAGCTATGGAGAATCAACGACAAATGTAGGACCTTAGCCATTGGTAAGACATCCAAGACCAGCACTCAAAAACGTATAACCCTAATGACAAGTCATTTGTATCATAAGTATTCACAAGGTTCAAATGGGACCAATGTTTATTGTCGAAACCATTTTATTGTCGTTGAAAAACGGGCTCAACTTTAAAAACGAAAATGGAGTCACCACCAATCCCTTTTTTGAGGTGTGATCGGGTCACCTTGAGATTGATCATTAAAACATTTTGATTTATTAAAATAATGATTTTGGCCTACAAAATTTGAGAAAATGAGTCCGGGAGTCAGTTACGCATAAGGAAGGATTACCACCCTCGTAACGCAAAAAATTGGTACCGAATTGATTGATTAATGTCTTAATATCGAAAATTTGAAAAGATTTTAAGATACGATCCTCTTTTTTTTTTTAATAAAAAAAACTTGAATAAATTAAATTGGATGCTAAGACCGGCTTATTCCGAAAAAGTAAAATGTCATGCCCAGTGAGTTAGGATACGTCATTTCAAATCTTCGAAACTAAGCTTGTCTTTTGGCTTTTAAAACTCGTGCATTTAAATTTAAGAAGGATATTCGGTTATTTAGGTCAAATGAAAAATTGGAACCTAGTAAGTTAGGGCACAATTTCTCAAAATTCCGAATACCGAATATTGCCTTTGTTTTTAGAAATCTTTACCTCGAGATAACAAAATGTCACATCCAATGAGTTAGGACACAACATTTTTTGAATTCCCGAGAATAAGTTTTTATTTAGCTTATATGCTTTGATTAAAAAAATAATTGATTCTTTAGACTCGACGAGAAAAATCGAAATCCAGTAAGTTAGGGTACGATTTCTTTCGAATCTTAAAACGCGAAGTATTTGCTTATTTCAAAACAAAAATTTTAATGCATCGGATAAAATGTAATATGATCGTAGTAAAATGGAAAATGAATTACAATGCAGATATGCATAATAGAATAAAAATGAGGGCGATAATATAAATAACAATAATAAAGGCAAAAATAAAATAAAATAGAAGCTAAAACAAACAATCTATATAAAATAATAGGTAAACAATAATAAATAAATAAACAAATGAATAAAATAAAATAAAATAATAGTAAAAGCTAATAGTAAATAAATAAATACTCTGTACAATAGTTTAAAGATAATAAAATAATAATAACAATAATACTATAATAATAAATTATAATGAAAATAAGTTAATAAACGAATAATAATAGTAAAAATAAATAAATAAGAGTAATAATAATCATAATAATATTAAAATAGTAATAATAATGATAATAATAAAAATAGAATAATAATACTAGTAACAATAAAAGCAAATGTAATAATAATAATTAATAATAACAAAATTAAAATTGCAAAAAAAAACTAAAAGAACTAAATTAAGCTTAAAACAAAAATCTGGGGAAAAATCAGAAATAAAAAAAAAAGAAAAAGAAAATGACCTATCCGAACACGCGAATAACAAGAAGGGGTCAAAAGGGCAATTTTCCCTTATCCTCCAAAACGACGTCGTTCTATTTAAGGGTTAAAATGAAATAATAGCAAAATTATCGGGCAACATTAGAGGAAATAAAACAAAAAGGACTAAATTAAAAATGGTCGAAAAAGCGGAAGGGCCAAAAGCGCAAATAACCCTTCCGCTAAAAAACACACGGATCCTAGGAGGGTAGGGCCGGTCAGATCGGGTCATGGCCTAAATGACGCCGTTTTGGGGCTATTGAAGCCAGCCCTAAAACGGCGCCGTTTTAAGTGCTTATATAAACTAATTTTTTTGCCAGAAAATCATGTTAACCTAACACCCAAAAAAACCCTAAAAACTCTCTCATGGCTCTCTCCCCATCCCAGATCCGGCCTAGGTCCGATGAGGGTTCCGGCATCGTCACCGCTGTCGGCCACCGTGCATGGTGGCTGAAAAACTAAAAAACGACCCTTTTTGACCGACCGAAAACTGTCTAAAAGAGCCTTCGAAGATCAAAGGAAGACCGAAAAACTCTTCGGTTTCCTCCCTTTCGGCCACCAACGAGGTAAGATTTCTTTCCCTTTTGTTTTTTTTAATACGTCGAAAGAAATGGAAATAAAAAATGAAAGATAGATATTGAAAATGCAAATAAAAAGGAATCACCTTGAAAATTTCTGTTTTTTGGTTTTTCTTTTCTACATTTCGTGTCCGTAAAAATTTACAATCGTTTCCTTTGGTTTTTAAAGCTGAAATCGAAGAAAGAGAAAAAAAAAATACAACATTTTCTTTTCTTTTTTTGTTCTCTGTTTGTTGTCCTTTTTTTGCAGGTACGGAGGCCATACATGGCGGTGTACGGAGGCGTGCGGACGTGGTAGCGCTGACGTGGGAGCAGACCTAGGTGCAGCGACCCCTCTTTGCTCGTTGTTGTGTAACGAGAACAGAGCAAAGACTTTTTAAAAAGACTAATTTTGCCCGGTCTTGCTGAGTCTAGACTTGTTTTGGTGCCTCTCTTCTTCAAGTAGCTTCATTCCAGTCTACCGTATCTTATTGCTTTGATCCACTCCACTACCACTTTAGGAAGATAGGATGTTGTAGCTTCAATCTGCTCCACTGCAACTTCAGGGATATGAGATTTGTTATCTTCAGTCTGCTCCACTGCAACTTCAGGGAGATAATACTTGATATGGTAAAATTCAATCAAACCTATTGCAACTTCAAAGATATAGGATTCGTCGTTTTAATCTGCTCCACTGTAACTTCTGAGAGATAGGATTAACTGTCTTCAGTTTGCTCCACTGCAACTTCATAGAGATAAGACTAGTGACTTCAACCTACTTCACTGCAACTTCAGGGAGATAAGGTTTGTTACTTCAACCTGCTCCACTGTAACTTCAGGGAGATAAGACTTGCGGTTTTAATCTACTCCACTGCAACTTTAGGGAGATAAGATTTGCCATGATCTGCTCTACTGCAACTTTAGAGAGATAAGATCGGTAATTTATAGCTTCAATCTATTCCACTACAACTTCAGGGAAATAAGATTCGCTATCTTCAGTCTGCTCCACTGCAACTTCAGAGGTACAAGACTTGCGGATTCACCGATCTTGCTATACCGTCCTCTGGGGGACATAACCTGTAGAACCAATTTTATGGGCCTATGCTTATGCATAATGATTAGGATGCAATGATCAGAATGAACCGAATGCTCCTAACTAGATGTGTTATGGATGATATTTGCATGAATGCAGAATGTCATGAGAATAACCCCTTTTTTAATGTCTGGGTTGTTATTGCTTGTTGTTTTTCAAGGTCGTATCACTAACGTAATATCCTATCTTCTTGTCCAGCTGATATTTTTGACAGAAAATCCGAAGAAATAGTCACTATTTAGAGTTTCTTTCTCAAATATTTCCAACCCTTAGGCTTGGTGAGTTCTAAATAATAGTCATGTTTCAGGTTCTCGTACTATTTAGAAGTTTCCAGAGTAATATGCAAAACTCCTTTTGTGAAAGTATTATTAGTCCATTAATCATTACTTCAATGTAAAATGCTTGAAAATGATCATAATGATGGACAAAACTGAAACAACAATCTGTAAAGAATTGGTTAATTAAAGAAAGCAAACATTGCTGGAATACAAAATAGCGAGGGGAAAAGATAGGTGCCCCAGATATCGCAGCCTGAGTTTCTCTGTATGAACTTTCTAAAGACCATTTTAAGCTCAATATATGTTTAGGAGATCTAGAGTACTTTGTCGATGCCCCAAGATGTTGCACACCCTCTCTTCATTAATTTAGGTATAGCAAGATCACCGCGTGCCCCATCTTTGATCATAGTTTGAGCTGCCCTTTTCGAGTTTTCGACTCAAAACCCCTTTGGTCTCAAGGCGCCCTTTGAGGGTTTTCACCTTGGCTTCTCCGTTTTTTTTAAGAAGGTCTCAAAGCGCCCTTTGAGTGTTTTCACTTTGGCCTCTTTTCCTCTTTAAGTACAGTACTTCTTGACTGAATCTGAATTTACAGGATTGGGCAAGTTTTTCCTATCCATTTCGGTCAAAATCAGTGCTCCTTCGGAGAAAGCCTATTTTACCACATAAGGTCCCTCCCAATTTGGCATCCATTTCCCTCTTGAATCCTTTTGCATGGGGAGGATCTTTTTCAATACCAGATCCCCCTCGTGAAATTCTCCTGGGCGAACCTTTTTGTCATATGCTTGCATCATTCGTTTTTGGTACATCTGACCCTAACGAATAGCCTTTAGCCTCTTTTCATCAATTAAATTCAACTGATCATATCAAGATTGGATCCATTCTACTTCATCTAACTTTAGCTCTGATAAAACTTGAAAGGAAGGTATCTCTACTTCAATGGGTAAAACCGCCTCCATTCCATAAACCAATGAGAAAGGCGTTGCCCTGGTTGAAGTTCTGATAGCTGTTCGATAAGCATAGAGAGCAAATGGTAACTTCTCGTGCCAATCTTTATAAGTATCAGTCATTTTCCCCACGATCTTCTTAATGCTTTTATTGGCTACATCCACTGCACCATTCATTTTTGGACGGTACGATGATGAATTGTGGTGTCTGATTTTAAACTGACTGCAGACCTCCGCTATCGTGCTGTTGTTCAAGTTTAATGCATTGTCTGATATGATCCTCTCAGGCATTCCAATCGACATATGATTTCCTTTTTTAGGAATCTGCTGACTGGCGACTTAGTAACACTAGCATATGAAGCAACCTCTACCCACTTTGTGAAATAGTCAATGACTACAAAGATGAATCGATGCCCATTTGAAGCTTTTGGGGAGATCGACCCGATGACATCCATGCCCCACATAGAGAAAGGCCATGGGGAAGTCATAACATGCAAAGGTGAAGGAGGTATATGAATTTTGTCTCCATAAATTTGGCATTTGTGACATCTCTTAGGATAATTGAAACAGTCTCCCTACAGCATGTTATGAAATCTCCAATTCCATTACCTACAGCATTTGATGCTCCATCGAAGTTCAATTTCCAAAGGTGATCTTTTGTAGTGTCTTCTTCAGTAGCTACCACATACATTAGTTCTTCATTGGGGAAGTCAAAGTTCAGAGGTTCATAATCTTCTAGAGCTCTTCTGGCCAGAAAATCTGCTACTGCGCTTCTTTTCACAACTTTTTGGTTTACATAAACTATGTCAAATTCAGAGAGCAGGATTTGCCATCTAGCCATCTTTCCATTCAAAGCAGTTGACTCCATCATATATTTTAGAGGGTTCAACTTCGAAATTAGCCAAGTCGTATGGTACAGCATGTATTGCCTCAACCTCCGAATTGTCCAAATCAAGGCACAACACAATTTCTCAATTGGTGAATATCTCATTTCACACTCAGTGAATTTTTTACTAAGGTAGTATATCGCCTTTTCTCTTCTTCCCGAATCATTGTGTTGACCCAATACACATCCCATAAAGTTGCTAAACACTGTCAAATACAGTATTAATGGCCTATCTGGCCATGGAGGTGACAATACTGGAGGACTTGACAAGTACTGTTTAACCTTATTAAAAGTTTTCTAGCATTCATCATCTCACACGCTTGGATTGTGTTTCTTAAGAAGACGAAATATGGGATCACATTTCTCAGTTAATTGTGAAATGAACCGAGCAATGTAATTTAACCTTCCAAGAAAAACTCGAACTTCTTTTTGAGTGTGCGGAGGAGGCAATTCTTGTATAGCCTGGACCTTGTCTGAGTCAATCTCAATTCCCCTCTCGCTGACTACGAAGCCCAACAATTTTCTCGATCTAGCTCCAAAAGTACATTTTGTTGGATTGAGCTTTAATTGGAATTTCCTCAGTCTCAAGAATAACTTCCTCAAAACTTGGATATGTTCAATCTCTGTTTGGGACTTTGCGACTATATCACCGACATAAACTTTGATTTATTTGTGCATCATATCATGGAACAAGGTCACCATGGCCCTTTGATATGTCGCTCTTGCATTTTTCAGCCCAAATGGCATCGCCTTATAACAAAATGACCTTACAAGGTTATGAAGGTAGTATTTTCCATGTCTTCAGGATGCATTTTTATTTGATTGTATCCCGAGAAGCCATCCATGAAGGAAAACAACGAATAGCCTATCGTATTGTCTACTAGAGTATCAATGTGAGGCAAAGGGAAATTGTCTTTCGGGCTAGCCTTATTTAAGTTTCTATAATCTACACACATTTGCACCTTCCCATCTTTCTTAGGGACAAGCACAATATTGGCTACCCATTTTGAGTATTTGACTTCCTGAAAAAATCCGACATTGAACTGCTTTTTGACTTCCTCTTTTATTTTTAGCACCATGTCAGGCCTCATTCTACGGAGTTTCTGCTGAACAGGTCTGCAATCCTCTTTTATGGGGAAGCAGTGTACAACAATGTTAGTACTTAATCCAAGCATATCTTGGTATGACCATGCGAAGACATATTTGAATTCCTTAAGTAACTCTACAAGGTCTCGCTTCATTTCTTCGGTTATGCACGTTCCAATTTTCACTACCTTTCCTTCTACCAAGGTGACACTCTTTACTGTCTCTTCATGAGGCAAAATTTGTTTTTCCTCTTGTTTTACCATTCTTAACAAGTCTAGAGATAAGCCACAGTCTATGTCCTCTTCAAAGTCCTAGGATCCCTCAAACACATGTCTTGCTCAAAAGGAGGTTCTAATTCCTTAGCAGCGTTACCCATGTCATTGATATTCGAGAACCTGTTGCAGGTACAAAGGAATATACAAAGAGCGAATGAATTTAAGAATAATTATTTGTATGGTATGATTATGAATGAAATAAAAATTAATTTGGAAGAAAGGTCCAAGGAATGAAAGAATCTAACATAATTCCTTGTATAGAAACAAAGAAAGAATCTAAAAGAATGGAAGAATATCTACTCAAAAAGATATCAAATATGTATTTCGTAACGATGTTTGGACATAAGCCTATTTCACAAAGGAATTCTTATTTCTTCTAAGCTTAAAACAACAAGTGTGTTTTAAACATTACTCTGTGTAAGCTCTAAAAACTACAGGAATTTCTTCTACAGTCCAATTGTTCAGAACACTCCGAGGTTCATAAGGGCGGATATCTGACAAGATCTCTTCTTCGATTGTTTCTTCATGTATGGCATTGATGTGAACATTTCCCAACATTTCTTCAACACTTTCATTCCTTGGCATCCTTCGCTCGGGATGAATAATCCCTCCCGATATGAAAGTTTTGGATATATGGGGGAATATCATTGGTTCCCATTTGATTTCTTCCCTACTCACGCGTGCCCTTCTTCTTTCTTGCCTCTTTTCCAGTTCATTCCTTCTTTGTCTCGCACCTGACTTGTACCCTAAGCCAAAGCGGTCATGCTTGTCCTTTAACATTGGAGCCTCAGCTCTTCCCTGAAGATGCCTCCTTAATCCTTTTCCCGGTAGAGCTCCCTTTCCTAGCATCAGTTGTAATCCCATTCTGGTAGCCTTAGATATTTTTGGCGTTGGAATCTTCTTTCCCTCAGTAATGAATGTTGCATTCACAAACTCCAAGGACCGGAAAGGACATTCAATTGCCTCATCATTTGCCTCCTAGTATGGTGCACCACTAGTTATAGCCGCGTTAATATCTTTTTCAGCATTTATCGTCACCAACCGACCTTCTGATACTAGCTTTAACTTCTGATGTAGTGACGAAGGCACTGCCCCTGCCGAATGTATCCAAGGTCTTCCCAATAAGCAATTGTATGAGGGATTAATATCCATTACTAGGAAGTCCACCTCATAGGTAGTTGGGCCAATCAATAGAGGTATTTCGATTCTTCCCATGACCCCCCTTTCTATGCCATCAAATGCCCTCACTATATTCTGGCTTACCTTCATGTGGGGCAATACGTTCAGTTCCGATCCATTGTTGATCATAACCCCTAGCAATGTGTACCCTTTGCATCTGGTAGTGATGTGCAGAGCTTTAATGGATCCCATACCCCCTAGTGGTATTTCATCATCGTTGAAGAAGGTGAAGTTATTGGCACTTATGTTGTTAACCAGCCGATCCAGTTTATTGACAGAGATATCGTTGGCCACGTACGTCTCGTTCAGCACTTTCATCAATACACTTCGGTGTACCTCCGAACTCAAGAGTAAAGCTAGTATAGATATGCTAGCTGGTTGTTTATGCAACTGTTCCACAACACTATACTCGCTGTGCTTCAAAAACTTCAGGAATTCCTTGACCTCCTCCTCTTTTACTGGCTCATTAACAAGCGGCTCAGGTCTGACTGCTCTTTCTTTCTTTTGCTCCACCATTATGGTTTTTCCTTTTACAGGTTCCGCTCGGGCATTTATCAAATCATAACGCCTTCCACTACGCTTATAAAAACTTACATCTTGATCATCTTTTGAAGCGCTGGCTGAGTTCTCCTTTCCCGGGATTGTCACGTTACAATCGTAATTCCAGAGGACCCTTTTGCTATCTTGATAAGAGAAAAATGTCGGTTTTTGAATTATGATCTTTGGTGTCATCTGCACTCCAGCTTCATTATTTTTAGGTCGCAAAATGATGACCACATGATGATTAACTTTTGGGACATTCGTTGTTGATTCTGACGCACATATGCTTCCTTCTTCTTTAACTCCTTCACGGAACTCTATCTCTTTATTGTCCATTAGACCTTGCACCAAGGCTCTGAATTCTATGTATTCTTGGATCTTGTGCCCCTTTTTATGATGGAACTCACAGTAGTTCCTCGAATTTTCACAACTCCCTTCAGAATTCAAAATGCTCACCCCCCTTTTTATCATCTCCATCCAGACCCGTCTCAAGGGAGTTTTTACTTCTACAATATCGATCTTGATTCTTCTCCCCACCTTTTTGCCTATCACGTTTACCCCATTATCGGTGTGATTGGGTAGCCATTTTCGGCATTAGGTGCATCATCAAATTTTACGATGCCCATTTTAATAAGTCATTCGACTACTTTTTTAAAGGCAGTGCAGTTTTCTATTGAATGCCCCGAAATTCCTGCATGGTAGTCACGTTGAGCGTTCGCATCGTACCATTTGGGATATGGGGGCTGTAATGGTTTTAGGTAAAAAGGGACACAACGTGTGCGTCAAATAAACTTTGATACAGCTCTGTATATGTCATTGGGATTGGTGTAAATTAAAGCTTCCCAGTGTTTTGCTTTGTGCTGGACTCCTACCTTGATGAACCTTGTTGATCGGTAGCCATTGTTCTTGGTTGATTTATCGTAATCGATTTTGAGTAACCCTTGTTATATATATTTGTGTTGTTCACCTCGTTTTCCTTTTTCCTAGAGGTTGACCTTTTGTTACTCTCTTCTGCATCTATTTTTCCACTCCTTATCACATTCTCGATCATTTCACCGGTCATCACTATGTCTGAAAAACTTTTTGTAGTGCTTCTTATCATGTGAGTGATGAACGGGGCTTTTAGGGTGTTGATAAAGAGCATCGTAGTTTCTTTTTCTAGGAGCGACTACTGAACTTGTATGGAAACTTCCCTCCATCTCTGTGCATATTGCTTGAAACTCTCACTTGGTTTCTTCTTCATGTTCTGTAAAGTAATTCTATCAGGAGTCATGTCCGTCACATGACTATACTGCTTCATGAATGCTTGTGCCAAGTCCTTCCAGGAACCAATCCTAGTACGACTCAATTGGTTGTACCATTTGGATACTGCTCCCACCAAACTGTCTTGGAAGCAATGTATTAGTAGTTGGTCATTGTTAATATACCTGGTCATCCATCTACAAAACATGGTGATGTGAGCTTCGAGGAAACTGGCTCATTGTACTTTTCAAATTCTGGCATTTTGAACTTGTGAGGAAGAACTAGATCTGGGACCAAACTCAGATCCTTAGCATCGATTCTATGCTAACTATCAACGTCTTCTATGGCCTTGAATATTTCCTCCAACCATTTACATCGGCCCTCTAACTGCTTTGGCAATTTTGTCCTTGCCCTTTCCTTTTCTGCCACTTCATCCAAATCAGGGATAACAGGAGTTGGGTTATCCCTTGGGTTAGAACCTGATCCAACTTGAAAGTTCATTGGTACTGAAACACCATTCTGAAATTATTGAGGCTTAATCGTGACGAATATTCTTCGAGGGTACATCTCAGGTTGTGTCTGTGTATTTGTTGGAGTAAAACTCGGAGGATAGAGAGGTTCCTCATTATCTTCTCCTACATTAACCATGGGACCCTTTCCTTTATCTATTCTTCCAGCCAGTAGTTGGGTCAGCTGAGTCATCATATTTCTTTGGGACTCCAACATTTGGTCCATCATGTCTTGCTGGATTTTAGCTAGTTGCTCCTACATTTGCAATTGTAGTTGATCTTGCATCTCTTTTTGGAGTTGTTCAAGTCTTTCCAATCTTTGATCCATGTCTTGTCTTTGCTCAGGTACCGTAAGGATGTTTGGTTGGTATGTTTTTGTTGGTTTCTAGATTAATTCTGAAATGATTTTAACCAATTAGGGCCTTTCTATGAAATTTAATGCACATGATGTGATGAAATGCAAAAGCATGAAATCAATGCAAAAGGTGTCGGTTCTGATTCAATTTCATTTAGAAAACTTTATTAGAAAAAAAATTCTTTACATAAAACAAATTACAAATATGGCTTTGCCTTACTGCTCAAAGTTTTAACTTTCCTAAGCAACGAAGCCAACTCTTGACCCCGATCTGATTCTAGCTCATACTTCACACTTAGCATGTCGGCTTGAATCGCCAAAGTCTGTAAATGATCGGCTACCTCCCGAATCTGAGCCACGGCTTCGCCCATAATGTAATCCCTGTTCCTAACCTGATTCTGAGAATGGTGAAGCTGTTCCTTCCAACGTTCCTCACTTACCTTAAGAAGCTCTACCCGGAGCTCACAGTTTTGTAATGCAGACCCTAGTTCTTCTATCTTTCTTGTCATTTCTTCAATCTTGCTCAAACTTGCCCTCAATTCAACCACAGAATTACGATTTCTATGCTGATGAAGTGATTTTTCAAGTTCTACTACTCTCGCCTTTAATTCCCTTTTGCAATTTTGGGCTCCTAACAAACTCCTTTCTAGGGCCTCTTTCTGTGCCTGAGCCTCTTGGAATTTTCTCTCCCACCGATCGGCTTTGGTTTTTTCTTCTTGGAATTCTCATCGCCATTACTCTAGCTTCTTTCGCAATCCAACGGTTCTCATTGATAGACGCAATTTCTTGTGATCCATCTTCAAACTATCCAAGTCTTCCTCGGCTTTATTCTTCCCTTTCTTAATTTCTAGGCCTCTAGCTTTTGAACACCAGCATTTAACCTTAAATGCATCTTCTCCTCCTCCAATTGTTCTATCTTCTTTTCAAGTTCTAAATTCTTCCTCTCGAAGTCTTGCTTTATGATTTCTAGTTCCGACGGGATCACTTGTAAGTACTCCTCCATCGGTCGAACGCCTTCTAAATTCGGCCCGGGGATATTATCATTAATTCTTTTACTCCACCATCCACTGTACTCGGGAGTCGACATTAAACCTACAGCCAACCTTTTCATTCAACGAGTCTGATTCCAAGCGTTAGAAATTTCCTTTACCTATTTCTTGTAGTTATCTCCCCGATACGAAAACTCACATTAAGCTAGCCCATGCATTGTCGGTATGAATTGTCTTGATCTGTATTGCCTCAATACGAGCAAAGGAGCATACCCAACAGCTCCCCAAATCCCAAGCAAAGGGACCCAGTCAAAACTCCCACATCGGTAAAGAATTTCGTCGGGAATCAACCAAGGAGCTTTCCACTCGACATCTTCTTCCTGGAGATTTTGGAGGAGTGCTATCCAATTTTCCTCTGATATGTCATCCCTTCTTGGCGTGGCCACTATCTCCTTTAATGGGGAGTAATTCCAGGAGAAAACTCGATAAGAAACCTTGTCCACCTTCCAGAAGTGACAGTGGAACCAAGCTAACAAAAATTGTGCGCACCCTATAAATCTGCCTTCACCAGACCTCCTACATGCGTTCAAGGATCTAAATGTCTTGGCCAAGATTGCAGGAACAGGTGTGACCCCTTTATCAAGTCGATCAAAGAGATCCGAGACAGCCTCATCTACATACCCTAATGCCCTAGGGAAGATCATTAATCCGTAGATGCTCAAAGCAAACATATCGACTCTCTTCTTCATATCAGGATGCGCTAGAATAAAATATCTCAAATTCTTTCATGGGATGCACTTACATTCGCCTTTTTGCTTGATCCTAGCTATAATCTACTGTTCGCTCATTCCTGTAATGTTCATCAATTTCTTCCAAAAGGTCGGGACATAAGCGGCTCTAGAATAAGCTTTGTCGACTTGAACCTTTGGACAACGCAGCAGGGCTGTATATTCTTCCACAGTGGGCACTAAATCTACTCTTCCAAAGGTAAAGCAACTGTATGCAAGGCTCCAATACTGAGCGAGGGTCCGGAACAAATGCTCGTCTACCTTGATGTCGAGTAGATACGGCAAATCCCCATAATTATAGTAGAACAACTGTTTGATCTCATCATTCCACTAATCCCACATCTCTTTTAATTCCTGAAGGCTATTTTGCGTCACACTAATACGGGTATAATCCCATAATTCTGATGTGTACCCCTCGGCTAGACTATCTCCTTTCTCTAGTTGTGTTTTCTCTAACCACATATGGACAGCAGCATTATCCTCCACTTTATCAAGAAATTCGTTCTCCATGACAAGCTCTCTAATTTAGTAATCGAACTTGAATTGACACTCTTTTGAATATGAAATGACATGCAAACATAGCAAAAACACAATAAGTCAGTACAACGTATGAAAACAAAACATAAAGTAAATAAAAGCGAATCAAACACCTATCTGGGTAACCACTAGGGTTTCTCGTAGTACTATCTAGGGTGGGCTCCTAGGGTCTTCTACATGTGGTTTGGTTCTAAAGTTGAGGTGCTCGAACTAGCAGATTCCTCGATCCTCACTCATTATAAGCTCATACGAGCCGAGTTCAGTTTAGGGGAATACATTTCCCTATGGCTGCACGGAGATGAAAATCTCACGAAGACATAGGTACGGATGTATCCCGAAAGCGATCCACTATCCTACACGGAGGTGAAAACCTCACGAAGGAGTAGCTTCTCACTCCCACTTAAGAAGGTAAGACCAAATAGTCCTTATGCAATATGATGCAAAAATATTCTACGAGACTCAAACCACAGCAATCATATTAAACAATACGAACAAATGCAATAAAAGGATCGTAATTCTTCAAATCAGATTTTCAATTTTTTGACAAAAAGACAGAAAATAATCAATTTTACGGCTTGACTCTTAGAGTCCCAGTGGAGTCGCCAAGCTGTCGAAACCATTTTTTTGTCGTTGAAAAACAAGGTTGACTTTAAAAACGAAAATGGAGTCGCCACCAATCCCTTTTTTGAGGTGTGGTCAGGTCACCTTGAGATTGATCATTAAAACATTTTGATTTCTTAAAATGATGATTTTGGCCTACAAATTTTGAGAAAACTGGTCTGGGAGTCGGTTACGCACGAGGAAGGATTAGCACCATCGTAACGCCCAAAATTGGTACCGAATTGATGGATTAATGTCTTAATGTCGAAAATTTGAAAAGATTTTATGATACGATCCTCTTTGTTTTTAAAAAACTTGAATAAATTAAATTGGATGCTGAGACCCGCTTATTCCGAAGAAGTAAAACGTCATGCCCAGTGAGTTAGGATATAACATATCGAATCTTCGAAACTAAGCTTGTCTTTTGACTTTTAAAACTCGTGCATTTAAATTTAAGAATGATATTCAGTTATTTGGGTCAAATGAAAAATTGGAACCCAGTAAGTTAGGGTACAATTTCTCAAAATTTCGAATACCGAATATTGCCTTTGTTTTCAGAAATCCTTACCTCGAGATAACAAAATGTCACATCCAATGAGTTAGGACACAACATTTTTTGAATTCCCGAGAATAAGTTTTTATTTAGCTTATATGCTTTGATTAAAAAAATAATTGGTTCTTTAGACTCTACGAGAAAAATCGAAACCCAGTAAGTTAAGGTACGATTTCTTTCGAATCTTAAAACGCGAAGTATTTACTTATTTCAAAACAAAAATTTTAATGCATCAGATAAAATGTAATATGATCGTAGTAAAATGAAAAATGAATTTTACAGTGCAGATATGCATAATGGACTAAAAATGAGGGCGATAATATAAATAACAATAATAAAGGCAAAAATAAAATAAAACAAAAGCTATAACAAACAATCTATATAAAATAATAGGTAAAAAATAATGAACAAATAAACAAATAAATAAAAGAAAAGAAAAGAATAATAAAAATAATAGTAAAAGCTAATAGTAAATCAATAAATAAATACTATGTACAATAGTTTAAAGATAATAAAATAATAATAATAATTACAATAATACAATAATAATTATTATAATGAAAATACGTTAATAAACGAATAACAATAGTAAAAATAAATAAATAAGAGTAATAATAATCATAATAATATTAAAATAGTAATAATGATGATGATGATGATAATAATAATAATAATAATAATAATAATAATAATAATAATAATAATAATAATAATAATAATGATAATAATAAAATAGAATAATATACTAGTAACAATAAAGCAAATGTAATAATAATATTTTTATTTTTATTTTTATTATTAAATAATAATAATAACAATATTAAAATTGCAAAAAATAACTAAAAAGGGACTAAATTAAGCTTAAAACAAAAATCTGGGGAAAAATCGGAAATAAAAAAAAGAAAAGGACCTACCGGAACATGCGAATAACAAGAAGGGGTCAAAAAGGCAATTTTCCTTTATCCTCCAAAACGACGTCGTTCTATTTAGGGGTTAAAACGAAATAATAGTAAAATTATCGGGCAAAATTAGAGGAAATAAGACAAAAAGGACTAAATTGAAAATGGTCAAAAAAGCGAAAGGGCCAAAAGCGCAAATAACCCTTCTGCTAAAAAAACACGCGGATCCTAGGTGGGTCAGGTAGGTCAGATCGGGTTATGGCCTAAACGACGTCGTTTTGGGGCTATTGAAGCCAACCCTAAAACTGCGTCGTTTTAAGTGCTTGTATAAACTAATTTTTTTTGCCAGAAAATCATTTTAACCTAACACCCAAAAAACAATCGTTTCCATTTTATGAGTTTTAACTGTCATGGTTGCTAAGCTTTGACATTCTGAGGCCACCATCAGTGCATGAATCTCATCTCTTAAACCCCATTAAAATTTTTCAAACATCTCTTTCTGAGTCTGAAACATACTCTTTGCATAACGGTTAAGTCTAACAAACTCACATTCATACTCCATTACGAACATTCTTCCGTGCTTAAGGTACAGAAACTCTTTCTTCATATGTTCCACATAAATGTGATTTACATATCTTTCTCTAAAATTTTACAAAAAGAAATCTCGGTCTTCTAACTCTTCAGGGGTTACATTAATTAATGTCTCCCACCATTGATATGATTCTCCTTCTAGCAAAGAAAATGCACATAAAAGAGTACCTTCTAGTGTGCATTTCAACTCTTTAATTACTTGGCAAACTCGTGATAGCCATTACGCCGGTACAATTGAGTCATCACCCTTATCTCCCGGAAATTCTTCAGCACCTCTCTTTCTTATTTCCTCTATAGGGTCACCTTTAGGTTGAGTTGTAGCTGGTGTATGAGGTACTAGTCATACCACCTTCGGTTGTGGTTGCTGAGGTTTGAGTGCTTATGTTGTCCCCATAAACTAGTCGAATATCTGGGTCGTCATAGTGAAAGAGACATTTCGAAAAGCATCACCAGTTTCTCCCAAACCAGCTGTAGAAGCTTGCTCTTGAATGGGAGGCACATGGCTTTCTATCTCCTCCTTAGTTGCTTCTCTTGATCCTTCAGACATTTTCGTTAACACTATAATAAAACTCAGGGTAGTTCAAATTACAGAGACTAAGCTAGAGATGTATCATGTATGGTGAGACGTGACATAACCATTGGTTTTTCGGGAATCAACTCAATCTGGCTCTCATACCAAAACTTGTAACACACCTTACTCAACCCGATAATTGGATCCAAGTATAGTATGCTACAACTTAAACTTATACGAATTTAACAAAGGTATTTTAAATTTATTTAAAACTTAGGATATTGACATATCATCAATACGATAATGACAAAACAATAAATTATTTATACACCAAGAAAATAGAATTTTAAACAAAACATTTAGAGGAAGCCTTATGAAAATAAATAAATTTATTCCATTTACAAAAGTTCCAATGCACATCATTGGTAGTTAGAACAATGTTCAAACTATTTGGTGTTCATGCCTAAAATTTTTCTCATATACAATCTCATTGGGTCGAAACACTTGTATATATAAATGGAGTTAATAAAATTTTCATAAAATAGAGCCTAACAAAAATTCTAATTCATCACAAGATTTCATACAAAATGTTTCTACATGCCTCCTTGCCCACAAAATGAATGATACAGGAAATAAAAGAAGGCTCACAATCAACAATGCTCTGGCGTAGTCCCCTCAAAGTTATATTCCCTCAATTAACATTCTTGATAAGGAAAGGATAACTGAGTAAGTTCATGTAACACCCCTTACTCGTATTCGACGCCTGAACAGGGTACAAGGCATTACCAGACTTATACACCAACGATACTACAATACTGAGACATGACTTTCCACTCGAAATTAAAAATTTTTGTAACATCTCTTAAACAAGCCTATGAGGCCTAAAACACACTTTAGAAATGGTGTAACACCCCTTACCCGAGACCTTCGCCAGAATCGAGTATGTGGCATTACTAGACTTGACTAGAAGTTCAGGACATAAAAATTTAAAGCTGTCAAACTGCGTCATGCTGACTAAATTGACCATAAATCGAGTTACAAAACTCGAAATTCAGATCCGTAAATTTTTCTGGAAACTAGACTCATATAAGAATTTACCATAATTTTTCCATAATTTTTCATGTGGCCAATTAGTACAGTTTATTCATCAAAGTTACCCCTATTTCACTGCTCGACAATTCTGACCTATCATTACAAAAATACAGTTATCTCATTGTAAAAATTTTCAATAATATTCTTGTTTATACCAATCAAAAATAGACTCATTAAGAATTCTAAACATATAAACCATGCGTCATAATTATTTTTGTACAATTTATAACAATTTTTCCAAAACAGAACAGCGACTCACGAATTCATTTAGAGCAAGTCTCACAAAAACTTAAATATCTCATAATAGAAAAATCCTTTTCCTACTCTGTTTCTTTCCTGTAAAAATAGACACAATAAGGTTTAATTTCATGTCTAATTCACTTTCTAATTCAATATACCCTATTTTTGGTGATTTTTCAAAATCACATCACTGCTGCTACTACATGCTGTTTTGCTGCAATTTATGGAAAAACTAGCTTCTAACCGAACATACCCACATCCCTAATTCAAGGATTCATTTCATATACATACATTTCCTTATCAAAAACGATTGAACTTTGATTAAAAATGCATAAACATCGCCAACATAACCCAACATTCGTATCAAAAACACAAAAGCATACATAACTAAAAATTTAGCCATATTTGCATGGCTGTTATATACATGAACCTTAAGTTTTTCTCAAAACAAAGACAAAGACTTTCCTATACATGCCTTCATTCTAAAACCAAAATGAAAGAGTACCAAAATATAGATTGATAGTGTGGGCGACTTTCCGAACGATCCCGACGAGCTTGTAGCTTGTACTCAATCTATAAAACAGGGGAAACATTTTACGCAATTAAGCTTACTAGCTTAGTAAGTCCTAAGTTCATAATAATATAACATTTAAAATATTCAACTTATGACATTGCACATATACATAAAAAAAAATATGTAAATTTTCACAAGGCCGATTACTATTAGTTCATCAATCCAAATAATTGCACTTCATTTCATAAACCTGTATTACTTCGAAATCACAATTAAATATATATTCCAAGAATCACATACTCCAAATCATGTAATTAGAGCATTCATATCCATCATAAACTCAAATATACATAACATAGTTCTCATAGTATTAACTTGACTCAATTAATATTACGCATAACATACCTTACATACTTACCTGAGCCGTTAATTAAATACCATAATTAAGGTTTACCTTGAAGAATATTCGATTCTCTTTTGTAAACTATGTCACCGGCATTAAGCCTGCTAGGCGTAAAAGCCTGATAAGAATCACCGGCACAAGGCCTGCTAGGCATAAAAGCCCGATAAGAAACACCGGCACAAGGCCTGCTAGGCATAAAAGCCCGATAAGAAACACCGGCACAAGGCCTGCTAGGCATAAAAGCCCGAGTCATGTCAATACAGTTAAACATTCCCAACACACTTCATAACTATTATATACTCGTCTAATTCAATTAGGCTCGCTCGCATTGAACCAATAAAAACCATTTTATCATTATACAATCCAACAATTCCCATTATATACTCAACATAAATCATCAACCTAATATGTCAATGTACATTCGGCCATGATGTAAATGGATACTAATATTCATCAATTTTTAATATTCAAGATAACCATAATTAATTCTTTGACATGATTTAACTAAAGGACTTACCTCGGTTGTCGATAGTCCGTGCGAATCGGCTATTCGAGAACCTTCGTCTTTCCCCGGTCTAATTCCGTTTTTCTTTGCTCTTGATCTAAAACACATTAGAATTTAGCTCATTTAATCTCATTTCATCTCAAATTAGTTCCAAAACACACAAATGGGCAATTTACCATTTTGCCCCTAATGTTTTCCATTTTTACAAATTGGTCCAATTTACACAAAACTCAAAATATGCAAAATTTCCTAACACTATGGCTAGGCCGAATCTTCCCCATAGCCATGGGTGTCCATGCATTTCATCTATTGACATTTTAATCCTTCACAAATTTATTCTTTTCAATTTAGCCCTATATACTCAAAATCATCAAAAACTCCAATACAAAACTTGTAAATCCTTAACATACCTTTAATCTAAAACCATTAAACATCAAAACTATCTAAACATGTTAATGGCTGAATCTTATATACATGGTATTTTCAAAAATTTAGACATGGGTCGGGTAATATACGAAGCAACGATCTCAAAAACGTAAAAATTATCAAAAACTAAACAAAATACATACCCCAAATTAAGCTCCCAATTACCGAAATTTCAAGCTCCAAAAATGGGGTTTTCTTTTCTCACATTCGGCCAGGAGAGAATGTAGATGATAATGGCTTTGTTTTATGTTTTGTTTAATATATACACTAACATTATTTTTTATTATTATTAATAAACTAACATAACCTTATAAATAAAATTAAACTAACATATATATTAGGCTAGCTTGGCCCATTGCCGTCCATCACCATGGTTTATGGGTTAATTGTCCTTTTAGGACACCCACTTAAAAAGCCACAAGCAAATTAGTACATTTCACTTTAGTATGCAACTTTTACGCTTTTCGCGATTTAATCCTTTTTATCAAATTGAGCACTTAAACGACTAAATTTTTCTACGAAACTTTCACACTCACTAAATCACATATAATAAACACGAAATATAATATTAAAATATTTCTCAGACTCGGATTCGTGGTCCCGAAACCACCGTTCCGATTTGGGTCAAAATTGGTCTGTTACAACTCTCCCCCCCTTAAAGATTTTCGTCCTCGAAAATCTTACCGTTAAATAAGTTCGGATATTGTTGCCTCATTGACTCCTCAGGCTCCCACGTAGCCTCTTCAACTCCGTGACGATTCCATAAAACCTTTACTAATGGAATCCTTTTGTTTCTCAACTCTTTTATTTCCCGAGCTAAGATACGGATCGGTTCCTCATCATATGTCAAATCAGATTTAATTTCAATCTCTGACGGTGCAATCACATGGGACGGATCTGATCTATATTTGCGAAGCATCGAAACATGAAATACATTGTGTATCTTTTCTAAGTCAATGGGCAATTTCAATCTATAAGCAACAGGCCCTATACGCTCTATGATTTCATACGGTCCGATAAATCTCGGACTCAACTTGCCTTTCTGACCAAATCGGAGTATTTTCTTCCACGGAGAAACTTTTAAGAACACCCGATCTCTGACCTGAAATTCAATGTCATTATGTTTCAAATCGGCATAGGACTTTTGACGATCCGAAGCAGCTTTCAAATTACTCCTAATAACAACCACCTTCTGTTCTGTTTCTTTAATCCAATCAACCCCGTGTATCTTATTCTCACTGAGCTCAGTCCAATACAATGGTGTGCGACATTTTCGTCCATATAAGGCATCATAAGGCGCCATTTTGATGCTAGATTGGAAACTGTTATTGTAAGCAAATTCAACCAAAGGTAGGTATCGTTCCCACGTACCTTCAAACTCGAGAACGCAACACCTCAACATGTCCTCAAGTATCAAAATAGTTCGCTCAGACTGACCGTCTGTTTGCGGATGGAAGGCTGTACTAAAATGAAGTTTAGTACCTAAAGCGTCTTGCAATTTCTTCCAGAACCGCGATGTGAATCTTGGGTCCCTATCAGAAATAATGGAACTCGGTACACCGTGCAACCTTACAATCTGCGACACATACAATTCGGCAAGCTTATCAAGTGAATAGTCGGTATGTACCGGCACAAAATGAGCTGATTTAGTCAGTCTATCAACGATAACCCATACGGCATCTTTCTTACTAGGTGTCATAGGAAGACCGGATACAAAATCCATTGTAATTCTATCCCATTTCCATTCGGGTATCATGATTGGCTGAAGTAATCCGGATGGTACCTGATGCTCAGCTTTCACTTGTTGACAGATTAAGCACTTGGAAACGAATTCAGATATACCTCGTTTCATGCCAGGCCACCAATAGAACTGTTTCAAATCGTTATACATTTTCGTGCTACCCGGGTGTATCGACATTCGACCATTATGGGCCTCACTCAGAATCATCTGTATCAAATCTGAGTTCTTAGGAACACACAATCGACTTTTATAATTCAAACCATCATTTGCATCAATCTGAAAATCTGATTTTGTAGCATTTTCACACTGAATCCGAATAGCAACCAAATTTTCATCAACTTTCTGTGCATCACAAATTTGTTGAATAAACATCGGTCTTGCTTGTAACTCGGCTACGATCGAACCATCATCAGACATAGCCATTTGTGCATTCAATGCACGAAGAGCAAATAATGATTTTCGACTTAACGCATCCGCAACAACATTAGCTTTTCCCGGATGGTAGTCAATTACTAAGTCATAGTCTTTCAGCAATTCTAACCATCTGCGTTGTCTCAAATTTAGATCTTTCTGAGTCATTAAATACTTTAGACTTTTATGATCTGAATAAATATGACACTTTTCGCCGAATAAATAGTGACGCCAAATTTTTAAAGCGAACACAATGGCTGCTAACTCCAAGTCGTGAGTTGGATAATTTTTCTCATGCGACTTTAATTGTCTCGAAGCATAGGCTATCACCTTGCCTTCTTGCATTAAAACGCAACCCAACCCATTCAAGGAAGCATCGCTAAAAATAATAAATTCTTTACCCGATTCAGGCTGAGTTAACACTGGGGCTTCGGTCAAAAGGGCTTTCAACTTTTCGAAACTTTTCTGACACCTTTCTGACCACTCAAATTTGACATCTTTCTGTAGTAGTCTCGTCAAAGGTGTAGCTATAATAGAAAAACCTTTTACAAATCTTCTGTAATATCCCGCAAGGCCTAGGAAACTTCGAATCTCAGAAACATTATTTGGTGGTTTCCAATCGAGTATAGCTGCTATTTTGTTTGGATCCACCCGAATACCTGACACCGAAACAACATGACCCAAGAAGCTGACTTCATTCATCCAGAATTCACACTTACTGAACTTTGCATACAATCGTTGATCTCTCAGAGTTTGTAGTACTAGCCTCAAATGTTCAGCATGTTCCGTTTCATTTTTGGAGTAGATCAGTATATCATCAATAAACACTACCACAAACCGATCCAAAAACTGTCGGAAGACTCGGTTCATTAGGTCCATAAAAACAGTAGGTGCATTAGTGAGTCCAAAAGGCATAACCAAAAACTCATAATGTTCGTACCTCGTTTGGAATGCAGTCTTTGGCACATCCGAATCTCTGACTTGCAACTGATAATAGCCCGATCTCAAATCTATTTTCGAAAACACTGAATCCCCTTTCAACTGATTAATTAAATCATCAATCCGAGGTAACGGGTACTTATTCTTTATAGTTACCTTATTTAGTTGCCGGTAGTCGATACACATTCGCATAGTCCCATCTTTCTTTTTCACAAATAAAACCGGTGCACCCCACGGAGAAAAACTCAGTCGCGCGAAGCCCCTATCTGTCAACTCTTGCAACTATTCTTTCAATTCTTTTAATTCGGTAGGTGCCATTCGGTACGGAGCTATCGAAATCGGAGTCGCACCCGGCACTAATTCAATGCCGAACTCAATCTCTCGTTCTGGGGGTAAACCCGGTAGTTCTTCAGGAAACACATCGGGGTATTCGCACACTACTAATACAGATTCAATTTGTTTCTCGGACATTTTATTATCCAGTACATAAGCCAAATAAGCTTCACACCCTTTTCTCACATACTTTCGAGCTAACATTGAAGATATTACTGTAGGCAACCCATTTACGTCACAGGATTTAATTCTGATGGTCTCACCATTTCGACATTTCAAATCGATAAGCTTTCTTTTACAATCCACTACTGCCTCATGTGAAGTTAACCAGTCCATACCCAAGATTATATCAAATTCATCAAAGGGCAACAACATTAAATCAGCTGGGAAGCAAAAATCCCGAATCATCAACGGGCAACCCCTACACACTTTATTTACAAGCACACATCTACCCAATGGGTTGGACACACGTATCACAAACTCGGTAGACTCAACTAGCAGAGTCTTTCCGAATTCTAAAGTTTCACACACATATGAGTGAGTCGAACCAGGATCAATTAATGCAATTACAGTAGTGTCATAAAGGGTGAAAGTACCGGTAATGACATCGGGGGAGGAAGCATCCTCTCTGGCTCGTGCAGCATAAGCTCTAGCTGGAGCTCTAGCCTCAGATCGAACTGTAGTGTTCTTCGTTCCTTTCTGACTACCACCTACATTACCGGAATGTCTGGGTGGTCTCCCTCGCATTGATGTGTTGCTCGGCTTAGTGTTCTGAACTGTATTCTACTCAGTTAACCTCGGACATTCTCTAATAAAATGATCTGACGATCCACATTTATAGCAAGACCGATCATGAAATCTACATCTCCCTGAGTGCCATTTCCCACAGTGCTCGCATTCAACTCTATTCTGAGGGACGTTACCAACACTGGCTATCGAAGTAGCTCGAGAGCTCATAGGGGGTCGATCCCGTCTAGGTGGATCTGTAGTAGTTTTATATTGGTTATAGTCATCTCTGGACTTCTTGGCTGTGGAATGAAAGACCTTACCCGAAGATCTTTTACGAATGTCTCTAGCTTCAGTCTCAGCCTTTCTTTTCTCTTTCCCGAGCTTTTCAGCTTTGCAAGCTCTTTCAACTAAAGTCACAAACTCTTGAATTTCAAGAATGCCAACAAACATCTTTATATCCTCATTCAGGCCATCTTCAAATCTTTTACACATAATAGCTTCAGTAGAAACACACTCTCTAGCATATCTGCTGAGTTTGACAAATTTCCGTTCATATTCCGTCACGGTCATTCGTCCTTGTTTCAGCTCAAGGAATTCCTTTCGTTTTTGATCAATAAATCTTTGGCTGATGTACTTACGAAATTCATTTTGGAAGAAATCCCATGTCACTTTTTCTTTCGGAACCACTGATACTGGTGTGTTCCACCAGTGATATGCAGTGTCCCTCAATAAAGATATAGCACACTTCAGGCATTCATCCGGAGTACAAGATAGCTCATCAAGTATCCGTATAGTATTATCAAGCCATATTTCGGCTCGCTCTGCATCATCATCATCATTGGCTTTAAATTCTTCAGCCCCAAATTTTCGGATTTTATCAACTGGGGGCCTACTAGATCTCACCGGATCTATCATCGGGGTTGCTGAAGGAATCGGAGTTGGATTATTTGGGGGTGGAGGTTGGTGTACAGCCGGGTTAGTTCGAATAAATTGGGCAAACCACTCATTCATCATCTGATAAAAGGCTTGTTTAGTCTCTCCTTCGTGGCTACCCGAAACAGGTCGACAGTCTACCGGCACTGATCCGTGTGTACGGTCAGGCGCTACACTCTCTACATCATCAGCTACGGCTCTTTCAGGATTTGTGTCCATTTACTATATAAAACAAAGTTCAGGCGGTCAGAAGTCACCACACTATCAATATATGATAAAGGCATGTATAGTTAGACTCACACGCGCTACGGTAGTCCTAGAATCGACTAAACCGTAAGCTCTGATACCAATAAAATGTCATGTCCCAACTCTCGATGGTGCTCACAATAGTTTGTCAGTTCTCCTTGACTTCCTTCTGCAATGACTAGCCCATGCTTGACCATTTCTTTCCAGACCCATCTCAGGGGAGTCTTGACCTCTGCAACATTCGTTTTGATCCTTTTTTCTGAACTTTCACTGATTGCGTTAATTCCGCCCTTAGCGTGATTAGGTAAAGGATTTGTTACGTTTGGCATGTCATCCAGCTCGACCACACCCATGTTGATAAATTTCTCTACCAATTTCTTGAAAGCCAGGCAGTTTTCTATTGAGTGCCCCGTGATCCCTGCATGGTATTCGCACTGGGCGTTCGAGTTGTACCACTTGGGGTACAGAGGTTGCATTGGTTTTAGATGAAAAGGGGACACAATATGTGCATCGAACAGGGTTTGATACATTTTCTTATACGACATCGGAATCGGTGTGAATTGGGGCTTCTCATTATCTTGTCTTGAGGTGCCAGGTTCTTTCTTGGGTAACCCCTGTTGCCCCGTGGTTGTTGCCTTTGGCCGATTTACGGTGATTGACCTCGAGTGTCCTATGCTCGTGTTATTCACCTCACTTTCTTTCTTTCTTGGGGGCATTCTTTTAGCGCTCTCCCCCGTCTCGATTCCTCTGCTTTTTATAATATTCTCGATCATTTCTCCAGTAGTTACGACATCTGAGAAGCTCCGGGTTGCACTCCCTATCATATGCATGAGGAATGGGGCTTTCAATGTGCGGATGAAGAGCATTGTGGTCTCTTTCTCCATAAGCGGTGGCTGGACCTGGATGGCAACCTCCCTCCATCTCTGTGCATATTGCCTAAAGCTTTCGTTCCCTTTCTTTTCCATGTTCTGCAGAGTGATCCTATCAGGGGTCATGTCCGTTACGTGGCTGTATTGCTCCAAGAATGCTTGAGCCAAATCATCCCATGACCCAATTTTGGCACGACTTAACTGATTGTACCATCTGGCTGCTGCTCCCATCAGGCTGTCTTGGAAACAATGGATCAGTAGTGGGTTATTATTTGTGTAGCCCGTCATCCTTCTACAGAACATAGTGATGTGGGCCTCTGGGTAGGTTGTCCCATTGTACCTTTCGAACTTCGGCATCTTAAAGTTGTAAGGGAGCACCAAGTCGGGGACTAAGCTTAAGTCATTGGCTTTTATCCCCCGACGTTTACCGGTATTTTCCAGAGCTTTAAATCTCTCCTCCACCCATTTTGGCAGTTCTTGTTTTGCCTTTTCAGCCATCTCATCCAGATCTGGGACGCTGGGATTGACCAGATTTTCTCCTGGGTTGTGCCCGAACCTGTCGGGAGGTGCGTCGGTGTTGTGGTATCAGCCTGATATTGTGGCCTGATAGTGATAGATGCCTTTTGGGGATACGTATCTTGTGGTGTTTGGGCATCTAGCGGGGGAAGGGAGGGGTTATCACTGTCGTTCCCTGAGCTAGTGGCAATGCCTCGTTCTTTAGACAGCAATTGCATTAGTTGGTTCACCATATTGTCCTGGGATTTCTGCATCCGCTCCATCATGTCCTTCTGGGTTTTGGCCAATTGCTCTTGTAGTTGCGCTTGTTCTTTTATCTGATCCTGGATTTCTTTTTGCATTTGTTCTAGTCTTTCCATCTTTTGATCCATTATTCTTGTTTTGCCTGTCATACCGTAGTGATGTTCCAGGGTAACTGCCATAATTTTAGGGTCCTTTCGTGAGATTTGATGTGTATGATGCAATGTGACGCTGATGTATGAGATGAATGCAACAAGGTGTCAACTCTGATTCAATTCCACATAGGAAACTTCCTTAGAAAACCTTTTGTGAGATTCGATGTATATGATGCAATGTAATGCAAATGTATGAGATGAATGCAAGAAGGTGTCAACTCTGATTCAATTCCACATAGGAAACTTCCTTAGAAAATAAAGCTCTTTACATAAAACAGATTACAAGAACAGCTTTGCTCTAACGCCTAAGGCTTTAATCTTAGTCAGTAGGGAAGCCAATTCTCACCCACGATCTGACTGCGCCCTGAACTGTACGCTCAATGTGTCAGCTTGTATAGCTAAAGTCTGTAAATAATCGGCTATCTCCCGTATCTTGGTTATAGCCTCCCCCATGAGGTAATCTCTATCTTTGACTTGATTCCGAGAATGCTACAGCTCCACTTCTCTCCGTTCTTCGTTCTCCTTTAAATACCCAATGTGATTCTGACAATTCCGCAACTCCATTTCCAACTCTTCGGTCTTCTTCTTCATTTCTTCGATTCTACTCAAACTTGCCTTTAATTCTCTTACCGAGTTACGGTTTCGGTGATAGTCGAGGGACCTTTCCAACTCTGCCACCCTTGTCTTCAATTCATTTCTTCCGTTCTGACCTTCTGACACTTGCTTTTCTAAGATTTCTTTCTGAGCTTTCATTTCTTGAAACTTCTTTTCCCATTGCTCGGATTTAGCTCTTTCTTCTTGTAGCTCTTGCCGACATTGGTTTGAAGTCTTTCCTAGTTCGGCAGTTCTCATTGAGAGACGCAGCTTCTTGTAGTCCCCCTTTAGGCTATCCAACTCTTCTTCGGCTTTGCTCTTCCCTTTTCTTATCTTTTCCGCTTCCGATTTCTGTATCTCCACATCCAACTTCAAAAACATCTTGTCTTCCTCCAACTGCTCGATTCTCTTTTCCAGTTCCGAACTCCGTTGCACGAAATCTCGCTTTACAATTTCCAACTCTGTTGGTATCACTCGCAATCATTCTTCCATAGACTGAGCATTATCCGAATTTGGTCCCCGGGCATTATCGTTGATTCTCTTGTTTAGCCATACTTTGTACTCAGAAGTCGTCGTTTCGCCCGCGGCTAACCTCTTCATTCGATGAGTTTGTTTCCAAGCATTCGCGATTTCCTTAATCTTCTTCTTATAACCCTCTCCTGTATAAGAGGATTTACTTCGATCTAACCCATGTGTTGCTGGCACAAACTGTCTAGACTGGTATTGCCTCGCTGCTAGCAATGGGGCATACCCGATGACTCCCCAAATTCCGGGTAGAGGTACCCAATAAAGTCTCCGCATCTATAAAGGATCTCTCCAGGCACTATCCACGGGGCTCTCCACTCAATGTCTTTTTCTTGAAGATTCTGAAAGATTGCCATCCAGCCTTCTTCTGTTATGTCTTCTCGCCTTGACATGGCCACCTCCTCTCTTATCGGTGAATAGTCCTTATAAAAGGGTCGACAAGAAACTTTATCCATCTTCCAAAAATGCCCATGAAACCATACCATCAATAGCTGTGCGCATCCGATAAACCTTCCTTCTCCCGATCTTCTGCATGCATTCAACAATCTGAAAGTCTCTGCAAGAATTGCTGGGATTGGTGTGACTTGTTTATCCAAACGGTCGAATAGATCCACTACTGCCTCATCTATGTGCCTTAGGGCCTTTGGGAAGATGACTAATCCGTAGAGGCTCAAGGCAAAGATATCAACTTTCCTTTTCTCATCAGGATGCGTCAAAATCAGATCCCTTAAATTTACCCAAGGAATACACCTCCCCTCGCCCTTCTGTTGGATCTTGGTCGAGATCCACTGTTCACTCATTCCCGTAATTCTCACCAATTTCTTCACCAAAGGAGGAACATAGGCAGGCCTAATATAAACCTTGTTAACTTGCATCTCGGGAATACGGAGCAAAGTGGTGTATTCTTCCACTGTTGGCACTAAATCCACCTTCCCAAAAGTGAAGCAACTGTATGCAGCGTTCCAAAACTAGACCATAGCCCGAAACAGGTGTTTATCTATCTTAACCTCCAATAAGGAAGAGATATCGCCGTAACGGTGGTAGAACATCTGTTTAACTTCATCTCCCAAGTTGGTCCAGATATCCCGCAACTCTTGGAGCTCATTTTGTGTCACGCTAACACGGGAGAAGTCCCTCAACTCCGACACATGACCTTCGACTAAGCTATCTCCTTTTTCCAATTGCAACTTTTCTGACCACGTGTGCACAGCCGCATTGTCCTCTACTTTATCAAGAAAGTTCTTTTCCATAGCAAACTTCCTATTTCAGCAACCGAGAAGAAATTGACACCTTCTATATAAAATGTCATGCAAGTCAAACAAATCAACCAAAGTTAACACTGCATAAAAATAGGTAAGATATCATTAAACACTTATCTAGGTAACTATTTCAACATTCTACCTAGGGTAGGCTCTAGGGTTCCTATATGGGGTTTGGTCCTAGAGAAAGGTACCTGAGCCAGCAGATTCCTTGATCCTCACCCATTATAGGCTCATACGGACCGAGTTCGATTCAGGGGGATACATTTCCCTATGGCCATGCGGAGGTGAAAACCTCACGAAGCACATAGGTACGGATGTATCCCGGAAGCAATCCACTAGCCCATACGGAGGTGAAGACCTCACGAAGGCTTAGTTTCTCACTCCCACTTAAGGGTGTGACCAACGGTCATGCAATGCAATGCCGGAGTACGTCACGAGGCTCGACACCACAGCACAAGCAAATGCATCAAAGAGAAACATGATTTTTCAAAACGAACTTCTAAATTTTCCATCGAAAGGACAAAAATCAATCAATTTACGGCCTGGCTCTCGAAGTCCCCAGTGGAGCGCCAAGCTGTCGTGACCATTTTTTTTAAAAAAAGGGAATCAACTTGGGTTTCAAAAAAAAACAGGGAGTTGCCACCGATCTCTTGTTCGAGGTGCGATCGGGTCACCTTGAGACGAGTTATTTTAATAAAGCATTTTTGATTTATTAAAATAAGTTTGGTCTACGAAATTTGAGAAAATGGGTCCGGGAGTCTGTTGCGCGCAAGGAAGGGTTAGCACCCTTGCAACGCCCAAAAATTGGTACCAAAATGATTGATCAACGTCCTAATGCGGAAAACTTGAAAATCTGGGGTAAAAATAAAAAATCTTTAAACTGGGTTTGAATCTTAAGATTGGCTCGTTTCAAAGGAACAAAAATGTCGTACCCAACACGTTAGGATACGACACGTTTGTACCTTGATATCGAGATCATCTATGGTCTTCAAAGCGTATAAGAAGGATATTCGGTTATTTAGTTGGATGAAAAATTGACACCCAGCACGTTAGGATGTAATCTTTCGAGCTTCTAAACACCCGAATATTTCCTTTGTTTCTTTTCAAAATCGCAATCTTAGGCTATGTTGGAGCTTGAAAAAATAATTCGATGATGAGACGAGTAAACGTTGACCGTAAAATACGCAAATTTGAAAATATTTATCGACAAACTATACAACGTTTTGCATAACAAAATAAAACGAAGAAACAGTAATAATAATGGCAAGTATTGGACGAATAGTAACATATGCACATATATAAGTGATGCAATAACAGTAATAATAATAACAAAATGCTAATAATGATAATGAATAGTGGTAATGAATGTAATAGCAACAATAATAATATTAATAATATTTATGATAATAGTAATAGTAATAATAATAATAATAATAATGATTATAGTGATAGTAACGATAAATGTAATAATAAGAGTAATAATGACTGCAAAACACTAAAAAAAGGGTCAAATTGAGTTAAAAATGGAACTTGAGGGTCAATTTGAAGTGAAGGAAAGAAGAAAGGGGGTTTATTTGAAATACGCGCGAAAGGAGCGGGGCCAAAAACGAAATTTTTCCTCCCCTTACGCGCCGCGTTTTGCTCTGGACTAAAATAGAAACAGAACGAAGTTTAATAGCCAAATTAAAATTAAGCAAAACGAGATTTGCGAACAAAATAAACGAGAAGGGACCCAAAACGCAAATATCCCCATTTAGGGGAAAAGGCGCAGCACCCTTGGGCTGAAACGACACCGTTTCTCAGGGTATTTAAACCCAACTTTGCTGAAAAAATAAAGGGTTTCAACCCTAAAAGTTTTGAGAGCGGCGGCCTTCCACTACCCCTCTCTGCCATTCGCCTATCGATTAGGCTAACCTAGACTGCCCGTCGCACCACCATCGTGTGGGGTGGCCGGCGGCGCTCAGAATGGGCCATTAGCCCTTGTTCTAAAACCCCTCTCTGAAACCAGACATTTAGGGCCCCAAAAATGGAGGAAAGGTGGCTCCCGACACCCCTATCCAGACCCTGTCCTGAGAAAGGCCCCGACTCCGCGGCTGGAGACGTTTCAGGTAAGTTCCTTCCCCTTTTCCTTTCAATTTTTGTTTGTTTTTCTTTGTTTGTCTCTTTTTTAAGGGGACTAAAACAAAATAAGCAGTAACAGCAGCCAATAAACGGGGATAAAAATGGACAGACTCAGACCAACCTTAGAATTTTTGCTCTTTTGATTGTCGATTTGATTTCTGGTTTTGTATTTTTTTGATAATGTGTTGTTTTTTCGAACCCCTGTTACATCAATTTTTCATCGATTTATAGCCCAAATACACAATCTTTTATTATTTGTTCCATGCTCTTCTGCCACTCGTTCTGCTCTCTGTTCTGTAGGGTTTGGGTACGCGTTGGTGGAGACGGAGGCCGAGGCGCATGGGGCGTGCGAGACTCGAGAAGCGATGTGCGCGTGGAGTAGACGCACGTGGGGGACATGCGTGGATCTGAAGCGGCGCGAGTGGTGTCTGCTGTGGAGGTGCATGTGGGGTCCACGCGGGAGGCCAAGGGTTGGCGGCGCTGGGACAAGGAGAAGCCTAGGGTTCTCTGCTTAGGCTATCGTAATCGGGCCTGGGACTTGGGCCTGGTCAGTTTGTAAAAAGGACTATTTTTGGACTTTTTTAATTTACTTTTTGTATAATTTGGGCCCGGGTTTTTAGTTTGGCTTTATTTTGACTAAATGGGCCCGGACAGAAATTGGGAATTACAGTAAGTATGACAAACCCTGGAAGAATGATAGTCATGACTAGCTTTAAAGAATGGTAAGTACGACAAGCCCCGAAGAAATGACATTTGTTGCTAGCTCTGAAGGACTAGAATGTATGGTAAACACAAAAGGAATAGTAAATATGGCGAACTCTGAAGGAATAGTACGTACGACAAACACTGAAGGAATAATACATATGGTAAACGCTAAAAGGATAGTACGTGTGGAGAACACTAATGGAAACAATTCCATAAGAAATGTTATGGCGTATCCTGCATAGTCTTAAGATATGTATAGAGAAAATGGAATGTGCCAAGGAATGTGGTGAACTCATAGTACGAACCAAGTAGATTCGAAGAACAACTCGATCTATAGTGTTTTGTAGGTATAGACTCCAAAATGGGAATAGTTAAAGAAATCACGAAAAGGCTAGTTAAAGAACATAAGTAATGTACAGAAGATGCTAAGGGTTAGGAATGGTCACAAAGAAAGGAATGGCGTCTATGGTATAAAGAAGATAGATACTCGCTAAAGTCAAGTCAAAGAATTAAGATCAATGAGATGATAATGAAATTCCTAGGTCCGTTGAATTGAGACAATATAGGTAAATGTAAGTTAACTCACTAAGTTTTCATGAACTTAACTTTGTGTACTATGTTACAAGTAAGCTTATTGGGTTTCTGCTAGGAAAGAAATCGCCAAGGCTAAGCCCAAGGTGGCGGGACTGACTATTATGCATACAGAACATGTTGGCAGCATAATTGTAGTCAGTAATATTACTAATGGCTATTATGCATAAACAAATAGTATAATATATTTAAGTTATGATATTCACTTGCAAGTCTTTGCTATTTGAAACCTTGTACAAAGGTTGTTAATATCTCCAATACATCTAGTTGCAAGTTAGTTGGAACAGTACTCTTAAATAAGATGTAAATGTTAAAAACAATTTTTGTATGTTATGTTTTCTTTCTTTTACACAAGTTTGTGAATAGATGTGTAACACGCAAGATCTGGATCTGGTGAATCAGATCAAGTTGGGGACATTACAAATAGTCTGTATAGTGTTAGGATTTTGTGCCATTATTGTAGTGATTTTCATCATTTTGCTTATTTTTCAAATAGATTGGTTAAATAAAATTCCATGGTTAAATTATTATCTTTTATATGATTGTCCTTAATGGTTTTTGCATGAAAAACAAAATGAATAAGCAAATATTGACTCATTGATTACCTAATATTAAGTTGCATAATAAAGATGGATTATAGTTCTGGAAGACAGATTAGTAGGTAATCTAAATTGTCTGTAGTGTGAGGAATCAAAATGAGCAATTGATTCGTGGGGATATTATGTTATCTGTTAAGTCCAATTAAGGAGATACCTTGTCTTGGGTATCAAAACGGATGTGTAACACCCCTCGTTCGATCTGGTCGTCGGACTCAAGGTATAGGATACTATAACAGTACAACTTGCACTTTTACTATAGCACTCATGTTAACGCAACTCGCGTATTGACATAGTTTGCATGTCAATACAGCTCATAGATTTACATAGCACGCAAATTATTTCTTTACAGACTAGCTCATACTAACATACTTTACAGAGAGCTCTCACATACTTACCATACAAAGTCAAATCATACATAACAATTTTAATGAATCAATTTGCACACACTTGACAAAACCAACTCGTATATACATTACAGAGTGAGTTAGCACATGACTACTTACAAAATCAGTTCACTCATACATTACATGATAATTCGCACATAATTCGCATATAATCACAGTTCACATGTAAACACAGCTCGCATATAAATATAGCTAGCATGTAAACATAGCTCACACATTGTCATAGTTCGTCTCATAACTATTTATATAGAGTTCACATATAATTATCTTACAAGTCAAATACAGTGATAGTTCACATATTCAAGTAACCACATATACCTAATAAGACCTAAATACATTTACCAAGTATTCAAGCATAACAATGCCAATCTTGTTAAACAAATGCTTCTTTCACCGCTTGATGCATTTCCAACAAACACACACACACACAGAGATATATATATATATATATATATATATAACATAAAGCCATTCAAAGTCCAAGCCACATTTATGATCCAGAATACCATAATTCAACCTATCATAACATCATGGTTTCAGACCAAACCATACCTGCAAATGTCATTTTGATGCCATTCAAGACATCGCATTAAGCTATCACCCAATCATCACATATTCAACAATTTTACATCATTCTCATAGCATTACCTCAACCATTCTACATTAAAAATTTAGCCATCATACACATTTATATACATAACATGTAAACATCCAAAATCAAGTATCATATAGGCTTAAGTTCATAAGTAATAAAAATGACACATATGCAATACGACTCTTATATACATGCCACATAACCAAGTTCAAAACGATTAAAAATCTACCGAGTCAAAAGCTGGATAGTGTGGACTCTGACTTGATCCAATCAACGCGTTCCGCAAAATGAAACTACAAGCCAAGAAACATAATTGAGTAAGCATTTCAAATGCTTAATAAGTAAATGGAAGCTAAAACAGTAAACTCACCTTAATTCACAATTAACAAAACGAATTAGCTAACTATATCACTTTCCTATTTTCATATTTAACATCAATAAGGTGAGATTATCAAATATAGGTCTTATAGCATTTCAATCTATAAGATACAATTAAACTCAAGTCAGTTCCATTCAATCAATATCATCAAATATATATACACTTCAGTTACATTATCCAATCATTATATAACATATCATTTCAGAACATATATCATCATTTCAATCATCCAGTCTTATATTTCCATTTCTATCACATTACATATTACCTGTAACATCCGGGATTTGGGGGCTTTGCATCTTTTATGTTTTCTGCGTATCAGTGTGTTATGCTTGTTGTTTGGCTGCGTTTTGGGGTCCTCGGGAAGGCTCAGGGTTAAGCCGAAGCCTTGGTGAAATTTTAGTTTTTGGCACTTTTTAGAGGATAGCCAAACATGAGTAGGACATTAGAGGTTTTAGTTGCGTTTTGTGTCACAAGGAAATGTAGTGGAAGAGTGGCAAGGGAACTCCACTTAGCATGCAAGGAGATGGCGTCACAAGGAGGTGAGAGGGAGAAGGTTCGAATCACTCAAGCAGCAAGGGAATATTATTTTTGGGCTCAAGCTAGGGAAGTGGTTGGATGACAATCAAACTCTAGAGAAGTGAGGTAAGACTTGGTCAAGATATTCAAACAAGTGGAGGAGAGAAATTTAAGGAGTTGAATCATTCAAATTGGTTTGAATGAGTGGAAAAGAGGGAAACAAGGAGAGAATGAAGGGACGACATGGTGGGGGAGTGCTAGCCGAAATTTTGAGGATTGTGAGAGGAGGGGAGCATTCGGTTTTGGGTATTAAGAGTGGGTGCCGAATTTTGGTAGTATTAGATAGCTTGTGTGTGCAGAATTTTGGCATTTGAGTGTGTTCTTCATTCTAGTTGCTTACTCATTCTCTTTTGCCAAAATTTGCTTAGTCAATATCCACTCTTTTCTTCTTTGATGACCTTTAGCTGAAATTAATAAGACTATTTGGGCATAATTTTTTCATCCTCTTTTCCTTTCATTCTCAAAAACTGAAACCTTGTTCTTCTCTTCCCTTTCTATTTCCTCTTTTTCCTTTCATGAACTTCCCTCTTGCCGAATTCTCTTGACTTTCATTTTCTTGTTCTTGTTTCTTCTTCCATTCACTAAAAACCAGAACCACACCTTCATTTCCTCTCTTAGCCGAAATCTCTAGCATCACTTCATTTGTTTCTTTCCTTGAATTTCTCACCATAGCCGAATTCTCATCTCAGAGTCTGGTAAGTTATTTTTCTCTTTTCTCTTTTCTTTTTCTTTTCCCTCTAGGCCGAATCGTTTTCTTAACCTCTCTTTGGGCTTTGTTTTCACCCTTCTTCCCTTGTAGCTGAATCTTCTCTGTCTTGTCTGTGGGTGCCGAATCCTGAAGATAACCGAAGGTAAGTAGATGTTGTTGGTTTTGGCCGATTGGTGAAAGGGGGGTTCATATTCCCTATTTGGCCGAAAGGCCACCTCCTTTAACCTATTCTTCTTTCAATCAAATCTCATACGGGTATTTGTTTAGGTACAATCAACGTTTTAATCCAAATCTGCTAACTTCGGGATTTCATCGACTTAGGTAAGAAGATTCATTCTAGTCGTTCTATTATTTGATTTATCTTCTATCTGCTGTTTTAACCTTGTTGGGTGGATACTCAAATCATATCCCTCGTAGTGAGTTTTGACCGAGGCTTTTGATGGATGCAAGAAATAAGCAGTTTGGTGAGGAAAGAAAACCTTCGGGTTTGATCCCTAAGTTCAAGAAACGAGCGGTGTCGGCTGTTCGTGATTGGCCACCAGGTTGTATGCCAGCCTCCGAGCAGAATAGTAGACAGATAGCCGTGATTTCGGCTAGTGATAGCCGCGTCATAGATAGCTTAGTGTTGCACGTAATCAGGTGTGTAACTCCTGACACCATCTATAATGTTGTATTATATATTAATATATTCTGTTAAATGCCGAAAATTCGGTATGGCTATTGAGATACCCTTGGAGGGTAAAGGCGAGACATCAGGTTAGTGTTTTTTGTTATATTAAATAAATGGTTATGATGAGATGGTATGATATTCGTTGTGGGCATCCTATACATGCATGCCGAAACCTGTTGCATCTGTGCATAAAAATTATTATGTTTGCATGGGGTTGGGCAGATGTTATTAAATGAAAGGGGAAGCGTTCTGGTGGCTTTGCCACGATCTGTTGTAGTGGCTCTGCCACGATTTGTTCTAGTGACTATGTCACGATTCTGACGATGAGCAGCTAACTGCAACATGACTGCCATCGACGGTGTGTAGCGGTGAGGGTTGATTGTAGAAATCCTCATTGGTGTGATTGGCAAGTACGGGTGGTGTGAAGCGGATGGAAACTTAGGTTGGGATTGGGTTCTGCATTATTTTTTGTGCATGTACTATTCTGTTATTCCGTTTTGTAGGGCTAAAGCCCAATTTGATGGTGCATGAGCATTGCACACTGAGTCCTGTGACTCACTCCGTTGTTTAACATCTTTTCAGGTAGCACATAGTGCAACGGACCGGGCTGGAGAGGAGCACGAGGTGGCCATGCATGGTTTTATTTCGTTTCAGTAAAGAACTTTACTTATTTCTGATAACTGGTTTTTGTTTTCACACTGTAATGAGGCCACTACTGGTCGGGTTTTAAATAATGGATTTTAAGTTTTAGACACTCAGGTTATATGATCAATTGTAATAATGATATGTTTTAAAAAGAGAACACACAGGAAATTTAGTTTTCATGCAACTAAATTCTTAAGTAAATTACTATCTTTTGCAACAAAACCTTCATAACTTAAACTGATAACATGGGTTTCAAAAAGTCACTTGATTTTGGAAATTTGGCAAACTAAACTAGGTTAACACAAAATTACTAAGTTTTCTGGATAAACACTAAACTCGAAATCCCAACAGAGGTTTTTCCCTTAAGAACGCACTGTGTTTTATAAATTCTTCTTAGTGACATGCTAGATCCGGTCGTGGTGTTTGGGCCGGGTTTGGGGTGTTACATTACCATTCATTCAATTACCTTGTTTCCATTATCGAGGGGTGGTCAGCCATTACCGAGGGGTCGTGGCCCAGTCAGAGGAGGAAATGGGTTCGATCGGGGTCGTAGAGCACCTGGTAGGGGTGCTACTAATACGGACGCAAGGCAGCCAGGCCTAGTCTAAGCAGCTCGTCGGTGGGAGGATAGCGATGCACCGGACGTTATAACCGGTATGTTTCTTATCGCTGATAATCCATTTCTTGCCTTGATTGATATCGGATCAACCCACTCTTATGTTGCATGCTTGGTATCTGAAATAACTGCTAGGAAGATGACTGTAGTTAGCCCGCTAAGACAATCCATGATAATGGACAAAATATTTAGGAATGTACCTCTAGAGACTCAATGAGTAGTATTCCCGGTAGACTTAATGGAATTACCCTTTGGGGAGTTTGATCTCATCTTGGGAATGGATTGGTTGGTTAAACATCGTGCTAAGCTGGATTGTGAGACTAAGCGCATGGTGTTGAGTACCCCGGAAAAGGAGGAGGTGGTTGTGATAGGGGAAAGAAGGAATTATTTGTCCAACGTGGTTTCTACGTTGAAGGCTGTTAAGATGGTTCGGAAAGGATGCAGTGCATTCCTAGCTTTTATTAGTGCATTGGATGCAAAAGAAGTGACCGTCAATGAGGTTAGAACAGTAAAGGATTTCGTGGACGTCTTTCTTGAGGAGCTGCCAGGGTTACCTTCGGATCGTGAAGTGGAGTTTGGAATTGAGCTACTTCCAGGAACGGCTCTGGTGTCCATCGCCCCTTATAGAATGGTGTCGAAGGAGTTGGTGGAACTCAAATCTCAAATCCAGGAACTGTTGGATCGTGGTTTCATCCGACCGAGTGTGTCTCTGTGGGGAGCGTCGGTCCTATTTGTGAAGAAGAAGGACGGGTCCATGCGTATGTGCATTGACTACCGCCAGCTGAATAAATTGACAATAAAGAACAAGTACCCGCTGCTGAGAATCGACAATCTGTTCGATCAGCTCAAAGGGGCTACATTCTTTTCAAAGATAGATTTAAGGTCGGGGTATCATCAGTTAAAGGTCAAGGAAGTGGACATTCATTAAACGGCATTTCGAACCCGCTACGATCACTATGAGTTCTTGGTGATGCCATTTGGGTTGACGAATGCACCGACGGCGTTTATGGACATGATGAACCGAGTGTTTCAACCTTACCTAAACCGGTTTGTTGTAGTTTTCATAGACAGTATCCTAGTTTATTCTAAATCAGAAGAGGAGCATGATGCACATCTTCGAGTGGTCTTGCAGATTTTGAGGGAGAGACAGCTGTATGCCAAATTCAGCAAGTGTGAGTTTTGGTTAAGGGAAGTAACTTTCTTAGGGCATGTGGTCTCTGCAGAAGGAATTAGGGTTGGCCCCCGGAAGGTAGAAGTTGTGTTGGACTGGAAACCGCCAAAGTCTGTGGCAGAAGTTCGAAGTTTCTTGGGATTAGCCGGGTATTACAGAAGGTTTGTAGAAGGATTCTCTTTGATTACGGCACCATTAACCAAGTTATTACGGAAAGAGGTACCATTCATTTGGGCAGTTAAACAGCAGGAAAGTTTTGAGAAGTTGAAGAGGATTTTGACAGAAGCGCCGGTGTTAATTCAGCCAGAGGCGGGGAAAGAGTTTACCGTCTACTGTGATGCTTCACACACGGAATTAGGATGTGTGTTAATGCAAGATGGGAAAGTTGTAGCGTATGCACCCTGGCAGTTAAGACCGCATGAGAAAAACTATCCCACGCATGATCTGGAATTGACTGCGGTAGTGTTCGCTCTGAAGATCTGGAGACACTACTTGTATGGAGAGAAGTCTGTTATTTACACCGATCATAAGAGTCTGAAGTACCTCCTTACCCAAAAGGAGTTGAACCTAAGACAACGTACATGGATTGAACTATTGAAGGACTATGATTATTCGATCGAATATCATCCGGGTAAGGCTAATGTGGTGGCAGATGCGCTGAGTCGGAAGGTGATAACGGATTTGAGGGCAATGTCCGTTCATCTCAGTCTGTATGAGGATGGCAGTTTATTAGCGGAACTCCAAGTGAAACCAATGTGGACAAGCCAGATTAAAGAGAAACAGTTGTCAGACGATGTTTTGAATGCTCGACTCCGACAAGTGCAGAATGGTGAAGGAGAGGATTATAGCTTGAACTGTGAAGGGGTTCTGTGTTTCGGTAAGAGAGTTTGTATGCCAAGGGACGTTGAGTTAAGGCAGATGATTCTTCAGGAGGCGCATAGTAGCCCATACACTATGCATCCTGAAGGGAATAAAATGTATCGGGATTTACGGGAGCAGTTCTGGTGGCCAGCTTTGAAACAAGAGGTAACCGAATTTGTGAGTAAATGTTTGACGTGTCAGCAGGTAAAAGCAGAACATTAGTTGCCTTCGGGGTTGTTGCAGCCTATTAAGATTCCGCAGTGGAAGTGGGAAAGGATCACGATGGATTTTATTAGTGGGCTACCTCTTACGCCCACTAAGAAAGATTCGATTTGGGTGATTGTTGATCAGCTGACGAAGTCCACCCACTTCATACCTGTTTGTGTTAACTATTCTCTGCAAAAGTTGGCTAGGCTGTATGTGGCAGAGTTTGTGAGACTGCATGGGGTACCAGTGTGGATCATATCGGATAGAGACCCTAGATTTACGTCACGTTTTTGGAAGGCGTTGCATCAGGCGTTAGGTACAAGGCTAGACTTCAGCACCGCTTTTCATCCGCAGACTGATGGTCAGTCTGAAAGAATAATCCAGATCTTGGAGGATATGTTAAGAGGTTGTGTCATCGGTTTCAGGGGTAGTTGGGAAGAGTATTTACCTTTGGCAGAACTCGCGTACAACAACAGCTACCAATCTAGTATTCGGATGGTGCCCTATGAAGCACTGTATGGACGAAGGTGTCGTACTCCTACTTGCTAGACAGAGTTGGGTGAGCGTCAGGTGTTGGGTCCAGAGTTGGTTTCAGAAATAGAAGGGAAAGTTAAGTTGATTTGGGCTCGATTAAAGGAAGCGTCAGACAGACATAAATCTTATACGAATCTGAAGCGAAAGGATATAGAGTTTGCAGTGGGTGACTGAGTTTTCTTGAAGGTCTCACCGTGGAAAAAGATGATGAGATTTGGACGTAAGGGCAAGTTAAGTCCCAGGTTTATTGGGCCTTATCGGGTTTTAGAACGTATGGGACTAGTGGCATATCGGCTAGAGTTGCCTTCAGAACTAAAACAGATTCATGACGTGTTTCATGTTTCGATGTTAAGGCATTATCGTTCTGATCCATCGCACATTGTGCCAGTGGAAGAGATTGAGGTAAGATCGGACTTGTCCTTCGAGGAGGAGCCAATGCAAATCTTGGATCGAGACGTAAAGGTACTGAGAAGGAAGTCAGTTTCGTTGGTCAAGGTTTTGTGGCGCAACCACGGCGCAGAGGAAGCGACCTGGTAACCAGAGGATGTTATGCGACAGCAGTACCCGCATCTCTTTTGATCATGTAATTTCAGAGTTGAAATTTCTTTAAGGGGGTAGAATTGTAACATTCGGGATTTAGGGGCTTTGCATCTTTTATGTTTTCTGCGTATCGATGTGTTATGCTTGTTGTTTGTCTACGTTTGGTGGGGCCTCGGGAAGGCTCGGGGTTAAGCCGAAGCCTTGGTGAAATTTTAGTTTTTGGCACTTTTTAGAGGATAGCCAAACAGGAGTAGGACATTAAGGGTTTTAGTTACGTTTTGTGTCACAAGGAAATGCAATGGAAGAGTGGCAAGGGAACGCCACTTAGTATGCAAGGAGATGGCGTCACAAGGAGGTGAGAGGGAGAAGGTTCGAATAACTCAAGCAGCAAGGGAATATTATTTTTGGGCTCAGGCTAGGGAAGTGGTTGGATGACAATCAAACTCTGGAGGAGTGAGGTAAGACTTGGTCAAGATATTCAAACAAGTGAATGAGAGAAATTTAAGGATTTGAATCATTCAAATTGGTTTGAATGAGTGGAAAAGAGGGAAGCAAGGAGAGAATGAAGGGACGACATGGTGGGGGAGTGCTAGCTGAAATTTTGAGGAGTGTGAGAGGAGGGGAGCATTCGGTTTTGGGTATTAGGAGTGGGTGCCAAATTTTGGTAGTATTAGGTAGCTTATGTGTGTAGAATTTTGGCATTTGTGTGTGTTCTTCATTCAAGTTGCTTACTCATTCTCTTTTGTCGAAATTTTCTTAGTCAATATCCATTCTTTTCTTCTTTGATGACCTTTAGCCGAAATTAATAAGACTATTTGGGCATAATTCTTTCATCCTCTTTTCCTTTCATTCTCAAAAATCGAAACCTTGTTCTTCCCTTCCCTTTCTATTTCCTCTTTTTCCTTTCATGAACTTCCCTCTTACCGAATTCTCTTGACTTTCATTTTCTTGTTCTTCTTTCTTCTTCCATTCACTAAAAACCGGAACCACACCTTCATTTCCTCTCTTAGCCGAAACCTCTAAGTCTCAGCATCACTTCATTTGTTTCTTTCCCTGAATTTCTCACCATAGCCGAATTCTCATCTCAGAGTCTGGTAAGTTATTTTTCTCTTTTCTCTTTTCTTTTTCTTTTTCCTCTAGGCCGAATCGTTTTCTTAACCTCTCTTTGGGCTTTGTTTTCACCCTTCTTCCCTTGTAGCTGAATCTTCTCTGTCTTGTCTGTGGGTGCCAAATCCTGAAGATAACCGAAGGTAAGTAGATGTTGTTGGTTTTGGCCGATTGGTGAAAGGGGGTTTCATATTCCCTGTTTGGCCAAAAGGCCACCTCCTTTAACCTATTCTTCTTTCAATCGAATCTCATACGGGTATTTGTTTAGGTGTGATCAACGTTTTAATCCAAGTCTGCTAACTTCGGGATTTCATCGACTTAGGTAAGAAGATTCATTCTAGTCGTTCTATTATTTGATTTATCTTCTATCTGCTGTTTTAACCTTGTTGGGTGGATACTTAAATCATATCCGTCGTAGTAAGTTTTGACCGAGGCTTTTGATGGATGCAATAAATACACAGTTTGGTGAGGGAAGCAAACCTTCGGGTTCGATCCCTAAGTTTAAGAAACGAGCGGTGTCGGCTGTTTGTGATTGGCCACCAGGTTGTGGGCCAGCCTCCGAGCAGAATAGTAGACAGATAGCCGTGATTCCGACTAGTGATAGCAGCGTCATAGATAGCTTAGTGTTGCACGTAATCAGGTGTGTAACTCCTCACACCATCTATAATGTTGTGTTATATATTAATATATCCTGTTAAATGCCGAAAATTCGATGTGGCTATTGAGATACCCTTGGAGGGTAAAGGCGAGACATCAAGTTAGTGTTTTCTGTTATATTAAATAAATGGTTATGATGAGATGGTATGATATTCGTTGTGGGCATCCTATACATGCATGCCGAAACCTGTTGCATCTGTGCATAAAAATTATTATGTTTGCAAGGGGTTGGGCAGATGTTATTAAATGAAAGGGGAAGCGTTTTGGTGGCTCTGCCACGATCTGTTGTAGTGGCTCTGCCACGATCTGTTCCAGTGACTATGTCATGATTCTGATGATGAGTAGCTAACTGTAGCATGACTGCCATCGAGGGTGTGTAGCGGTGAGGGTTGATTGTAGAAATCCCCATTAGTGTGATTGGCAGGTACGGGTGGTGTGTAGCAGATGGAAACTTAGGTTGGGATTGGGTTCTGCATTATTTTCTGTGCATGTACTATTCTGTTATTCCGTTCTGTAGGGCTAAAGCCCAATTTGATGGTGCATGAGCATTGCACACTGAGTCCTGTGACTCACTCCGTTGTTTAACATCTTTTCAGGTAGCACATAGTGTAACGGACCGGGCTGGAGAGGAGCACGAGGTGGCCATGCATGGTTTTATTTCATTTCAGTAAAGAACTTTACTTATTTCTGATAACTGGTTTTTGTTTTCACATTGTAATAAGGCCACTATTGGTCGGGTTTTAAGTAATGGATTTTAAGTTTTAGACACTCAGGTTATATGATCAATTGTAATAACGATATGTTTTAAAAAGAGAACACACAAGCAATTTAGTTTTCATGCAACTAAATTCTTAAGTAAATTATTATCTTTTGCAACAAAACCTTCGTAACTTAAACTGATAACATGGGTTTCAAAAAGTTGCTTGATTTTGGAAATTTGGCAAACTAAACTAGGTTAACACAAAATTACTAAGTTTTCTGGAGAAACACTAAACTCGAAATCCCAACAGAGGTTTTTCCCTTAAGAACGCACTGTGTTTTATAAAATCTTCTTAGTGACATGCCAGATCCGGTCGTGGTGTTTGGGCCAGGTTTGGGGTGTTACATTACCATTCATTCAATTACCTTGTTTCCTTTATCGTTTAGCCCAATGAACTATAATAAACAGATACAGATACGCGGGTAACCACCAAAACACACCATATTGCTCGTTTGAGCGATAACTCTAATACACACCTGAGCACCGAAGTGCTAAGCCTGTAGGCATTATATGTCATAAGATAATAGATCCCTCCAAAACACACCAAGGTCTCCATAGAGACAATCAATAACAATGGTCTCTGTAGAGACAAAGCTCGGTAATCCGCAACAAATGCTAGATTCTGGTATAAACAGTGAATTCTTCGTACATCAGTATCATCAAATACCATATCCCATAAAATGCGCAAATAAGCCTATTGGCATGCCAATTGTATCATATCCTTCCTTACATTCATTCGGGCACATTTAACACATTAGTTCGTTTCTTTACAATTCAGTCATTTTTTCACCTTTTTATCTAAATTAGTATACAATTCAAAATACATTCACACAACATAAATTTATAATTAAAACACATACATTACATTTTCATATAGAACTATACCATATGGACTTACCTAGCAAAAATGATAGTATACGATCTATCGATGATTAATCCGTAATTTTCCTTTTTCTCAATTATCTACCGGTTGATTCAAATCTTGATCTACTCAGTAATTTATTTCAATTTATCAATTTCAATCACTTATACTATCTCAGTCCATGTATATGACATATTAATTTCACTTTTCACAATTTCCCCAAATTTTTGCATTTTATTTAATTTAGTCCCTAAAACAGAAATAATCATATCTTTCACATTTAAGCCCTGTTTTGCAATCCGATTTCAGTAACATCATTCTATAGCCCTCTAATATCTATAATTACATAAATTTCATGCTAATTTTTAATTGTTTTCATTTTATTCCTTACGCTAAAAACTAGCATTTAAACTTTACAATTTAATCCATTTTTTTCATTTGTAAGCTTAAAAGCTAACATTTAAACACCAAAAGCTTCTAAATTAATCAATGGTAAATTTTATAAAATTCAACAGTTTTACGAATCAATACTCAAGTTAGCTAAATCGAGCTACAATGATCTCAAAAACATAAAATTTATGAAAAATGAATTTTAGAATCACTTACATGCAAGGGCCAATGGCTAAGAATTTTTGAAGCTCTTAATTTTTCCTTCAATGGTGATATTCGGTGGAGGAGATGAAATAAAACTCATTCTCTTTATTTTCACTTTTGTTTCTTTTAATTAATGCCTTAAATTCATTAATTATAATTAATTTTTAACAAAACAATTGTTAAAATCATGCACCAACCGTCCATACTAATATATTATGGCCTAATTGCCACTTAAATCCTTAAAAAATTTCTATTTAAGCCTTTTAACTAATAAAAATCAATAGCAATTAATTTTTTATGATTTTTACGATTTAGTCATTATACCTTAATTACTAACTGTTCAATAAATTTGTCAGATCAAAAATCGATATAACACTATAATAGAATTGTAAATATTAATAAATAATATTTTACTTACTTGATTATCGAAAAATGGGGTTTTGAAACAGCCGTTTCTAGTTCCACTGAAAAATAGGCTGTTATAGGATGAGTCCCAGAAAATAGAAAAAGAGGTGATTGTCTAGATTGAAAATACATCGAACATGACCCAAGTTGAATTGTTCTGGATCCATGTATGGATTTATTCACTCATGACACTCATAGTGTGACTTACTTCAATCTTGAGTAAGTGACTGACCATGTGTACCTAACTCATATAATTTGATATATTGAAAGCATGTGTTCCATTAGTTTCAAAATTGAAAGCTAATATGTTGGGTTTGTGACTTATGTCTGACATGGTTTCACTTACAATAGTGAAATTCATAGCTCGGTTACAAAGCAAATGGTATCCTCTCACTAGCATTGTATGAAATATGAAAAAGGAACGTGAACATGAGTCATTCATCAGGGATGAATTATTGTTATTACTATTTATTAGGAATAATATTTTTTTTATCGTGGAAGATGCAATAGTAACCATGAGATGAAATAGGATCATATTGGGTGAAAGAATTTAACCCAGGAAGATTAAGCATATCCTATGAAGGCAACATACTAATGACAAGGTTATTAGATAGAGCATAAATCTAGGTTGCTTTCATAATGGTATATAACAAAGTCAGTCATGGTAATTTTAGCGTATGGACTCTATAAATGTAACACCCTATACCCGAGTCCGAGGCTAAGACCGGATACGAGCATTACTATGCTTGAACTTGCTTAAACTTGTATGTACGTGCTATAAAATTTCGTTTCGAATTAAAAACTTCTCTTTCTTAAACAACTCATACATCCCATAGGCCTACGAGGCCTTAAACACATATCTGGAAACTTTCGGAATTCAATCGAAAACTTTTCCTTAAAATAGGGGTCACACGCCCATATGGCTTGGGACACGCCCGTGTACCCCTAAGACACGTCCATGTCTTCCAATCGTGGTCAACACTGACTATATTCACACGGCCTTGACACGCCCGTGGACTTAGACCGTGGTCGACACTGACTATATTCATACGGCCATGGCTCAACTCAAAATATTAATCCAAATCAAAAATTAAAACATGGGTCTTGTACATCTCATAGCAACGATCTCAAAAACGTAAAAATTATCAAAAACGGATCACAAACTAACCTTGAATTAGACCAAAACCATGGCCGAACCCTTGCTTGAGTTTTTCTTTCTTTTTCTTCTTTAGTTTCGGTGAAGAATGAAATAAAATAATGAAGAAACACATGTCTTTTATTTTAATATTATTAACATATATTATAACATTTTAACTTATAATTATATAATATATATAAATATAAGCATATTAACATGAAATTATAACCATATGCCGCCCACTTACATGCTAAAAGGTAAATTTGCAACTTAAATACTCATACAAAAGAAGACAAATCAATTTAGCCACTTAATTTAATAAATGGCTACTTTTACCACTTACGCGATTTAGTCCTTTTCTTTAAATTAAACACACACATGGTCAAATTAATTCACGAAAATTTTTACACATGCACACTCATAAATCATAGACACCAAATATAATATATAAATATTCTATCGACTCAGATTTGTGGTCCCGAAACCACTGTTTCGATTAGGGTCAAATTCAGACTGTTACAACTCTCCCCCTTCAGGGATTTTCGTCCCCGAAAATCTTACCGGTGAATAGGCTTGGATAACGATCTTTCATTGTATCCTCTGACTCCCAAGTTTCTTCTTCAAATCCGTGCTTTTGCCACAGTACTTTAACTAACGGAATTTTCTTATTTCTCAATTCTTTTATCTCTCTAGCCAGAATACAAATCGGTTCCTCCTCATATGTCATATCAGGCTGTATTTCAACCTCTGTTGGGCAAATCACATGTGAAGGATCAGATCGATATCTACGAAGCATCGAAACATGAAAGACATTATGGATCTTTTCTAGCTTTAGTGGTAACTGCAGTCTATAAGCAACCGGCCCAATACGCTCTGTGATTTCATACGGTCCAATGAATCTCAGACTCAACTTGCCTTTACGACCGAATCTGAGTACTTTCTTCCACGGTGAAACTTTCAAAAATACTCGATCTCTGATCTGAAACTCAATGTCTTTTACGTTTCAAATCTGCATATGACTTTTGACGATCTGGTGCAGCTTTCAAACTATCACGGACCACTGCCACTTTCTGTTTAGTTTCTTTAATCAAATCAACCCCGTGTATCTTGTTTTCACTGAGCTCGGTCCAGTACAATGGTGTACGACATTTACGACCGTACAAAGCTTCGTAGGGTGCCATTTTGATACTAGATTGAAAACTATTATTATAAGAAAATTCAATCAGAGGTAAGTATCGTTCCCACGTACCTTCAAACTCGAGGATGCAACATCTCAACATATCCTGAAGTGTCTGAATGATTTGTTCGGATTGACCATCTGTCTGCGGATGAAAAGCTGTACTAAAGTGTAGTTTGGTACCTAAAGCATCTTGCAATTTCTTCCAAAACCGCGACGTAAATCTCGGTCTCTATTTGAAACAATAGAAATAGGCACACCATGTAATCTCACAATTTGAGATACATACAACTCAGCAAGCTTATCGAGCGAATAATCTGTACGTACTGGAACAAAGTGAGCTGATTTGTTCAATCTCTCCACAATAACCCAGATTGCATCTTTCTTACTTGGTGTCATAGGCAAACCGGATACAAAATCCATAGTGACCCTGTCCCACTTCCATTCAGGTATCATGATCGGCTGAAGTAACCCAGAAGGTACCTGATGTTCGGCCTTTACCTGTTGACAAACTAAGCACTTCGAGACAAATTCAGATATGTCTCGTTTCATACCAGGCCACCAATAGAACTGTTTCAGATCATTATACATTTTCGTGCTACCCGGATGAATAGACATTCGGTTGCTATGAGCTTCTTTCAATATCGTCTGAATCAAATTCGAATTCCTCGGAACACATATTCGATCCTTGAACTTCAAACAGTCATTCTCATCAATTCGAAACTCTGACTCAACATTACTTTCACACTGAGCTAGATTTGCCAACAAATCTTTATCAACTTTTTGGGCATCACTAATTTGTTGAATAAACAAAGGTCTTGCTTTTAATTCGGCTACAATCGAACCGTCATCAGACACATCCATATGCACGTTCATTGCATGTAGAGCAAATAATGACTTTCAACTTAAAGCATCCACAACAACATTAGCTTTTCCCGGATGATAGTCAATCACTAGTTCATAATCTTTCAACAACTCTAACATCGGTGTTGTCTCAAATTCAAATCTTTCTAAGTCATCAAATACTTCAGGCTTTTATGATCTAAATAAATATGACATTTCTCACCGAACAGATAATGACACCAAATCTTTAACGCGAACACAATGGCCGCTAGCTCCAAATCATGTGTCTGATAGTTTCTTTCATGTGGCTTCAACTATCTCGAGGCATAAGCTATGACTTTGCCTTCCTGCATCAAAATGCAACCCAAACCATTCAAAGATGCATCACTATAAATAACAAATTCTTTACCCGATTCAGGCTGGACTAACACTGGAGCTTCGGTCAAAAGAGCTTTCAACTGATCGAAACTTTTTTGACACTTTTCCGACCATTCGAACTTAACATCTTTTTGTAATAGCTTTGTCAACGGTGTAGCTATCATAGAAAAACCTTTCACAAATCGTCTGTAGTAACCAGTAAGCCCCAGAAAGCTTCGAATTTCAGAAACATTTTTCGGTGGTTTCCAATCGAGTATAGCCGATTTTTATTCGGATCAACCCGAATACCTGATGCTGAAACAACATGACCCAGAAAACTGACTTCACTCAACCAGAACTCACACTTACTAAACTTTGCATACAATTGTTTATCTCGCAAAGTTTGTAGCACAAGTCTCAGATGCTCGGCATGCTCAGTTTCATCTTTGGAGTAGATCAGAATATCATCTATAAACACTACCACAAACCGATCCAAATACTGTCTAAAAATTTGATTCATCAGATCCATAAAAACAATAGGTGCATTAGTAAGTCCGAAAGGCATAACCAAAAACTCATAGTGTCCGTACCTCGTCCGGAAAGTAGTCTTTGGCACATCAGAATCTCTGACTCGCAACTGATAATAACCCGACCTCAAATCTATCTTTGAAAATGCTGAAGCTCCCTTCAGCTAATCAAACAAGTCATCAATCTGTGGCAACGGGTATTTATTCTTTATAGTCACCTTATTAAGCTGTCGGTAATCAATACACATTTGCATAGTTCCATCTTTCTTTTTTACAAATAGTACTGGCGCACCCGAAGGAGAGAAACTCGGTCGTGCAAAACCCCTATCTGTTAACTCTTGCAACTGTGCTTTCAACTCTTTTAATTCTGTAAGTGCCATGCGATACGGAGCTATAGAAATCGGAGTCGTCCCCAGTACCAACTCAATACCAAACTCTACCTCTCAAACAGGTGGCAAACCTAGTAATTCTTCAGGAAACACATTCGGATACTCGCACACAACTGGTACAGATTCAATCTTCTTTTCAATCACTCTACTATCAAGCACATAAGCAAAGTAAGCTTCATTCCCTTTTCTCACATACTTCCGAGCTAACATCGAAGATATTACGGCTGGTAACCCATTCAGATCATTAGATTCAATCCGAATAGTTTCACCGTTCTGACATCTCAGATCAATCGTCTTTCTTTTACAATTAACAACAGCAGTGAAAAGTCAACCAGTCCATACCCAAAATTATATCGAATTCATCAAAAGGCAACAACATCAAATCGGCTGGAAAACATGAATCTCGAATCATCAACGGGCAATTTTTACACACTTTATCAACCAGAACACACCGGCCCAAAGGATTTGATACTCGAATCACAAACTCAGTAGACTCAACAGATAGACTCTTACTGGATACTAATGTTTCACACACATAAGAATGAGTCGAACTAGGATCAATCAACGCAATAACACTAGTATCATCAAGTGTGAAAGTACCGGTAATAACATCTGAGGAAGAAGCATCCTCACAAGCACGTATAGCATATGCTCTAGCAGGTGCACGAGCCTCAGATCGAACCGCTGTATCTTTTGTTCCTCTCTGACTGCAACCTACATTACCCGAATGCCTGGGTGGTCTACCTCGCGCTGACATGTTGCTCGGTCTCGCATTCTGAACAGTATTTTGCTCGGCTAACATCGGGTACTCCTGAATAAAATGATCTATCGATCCACATTTAAAACAGGACCGATCATGCAATCTACAACTCCCAGAATGCCATTTTCCACAATGCTTGCACTCAACCCTGTTCTGCTGAACATTACCAACACTAGCAATCGAAGTGGCTCGGGAACCAGCAGGAGGTCGGTCTCGGTCTCGTCTAGAAAAGTCTGAAGTAGCTTTATGTCGACTAGATTCATCTCTGAACTTCTTTGATACTGAATGAAAGGTCTTGATCGATGATCTTTTACGGAAGTCTCTGACTTCAAATTCAGCTTTTCTTTTCTCTTTTCCAAGCTCTTCGGCTTTACAGGCTCGTTCAACAAGTACCACGAACTCTTTAATCTCAAGTATGCCAACCAACAACTTAATGTCTTCATTCAAACCATCTTCGAATCTTTTACACATGATCGCTTTGGTTGAAAAACATTGACGAGCATATCGGCTTAATCTTACAAATTTCCGTTCATACTCGGTTACGGTCATACGACCCTGCTCCAATTCCAGAAATTCTTTGCGTTTCTGACCGATGAATCTCTGGCTGATGTATTTCTTACGGAACTCAGTCTGGAAAAATTCCCAGGTTACTTTCTCTTTCGGAACCACCGATATTAGTGTATTCCACCAGTGATATGCGGTGTCTCGTAATAAGGATATAGTAGATTTTAAACTTTCATCTGGAGTACATGATAGCTCGTTGAACACAAGGATAGTATTATCAAGCCACAGCTCAGCTCGTTCCACATCATCATCATCATCATTAGCTTTAAACTCTTCGGCCCCGTGTTTCCTGATTTTATCAACAGGAGGCCTGCTAAATCTCATCGGATCTATCATCGGAGGTACCATAGGTATCGGAGATGGATTATTCAGGGGTAGAGGTTGTTGCGCAGCCGGGTTAGTCCGAATATATTGAGTAAACCAATCGTTCATCATTTGATAGAAGGCTTGCTTAGCCTCCCCCTCATGGCTACTCGAGATAGGTCGAGATTCTACCGGCGCTGTCCCATGCACGGGATTAGGCGCTACGCTCTCGATATCATCAGCTACGGCTCTATCAGGATCCATTTACTATATAAAAACATAATTCAGATGTCAGAAGTATTCACACTGTCTTATTATAAATTAAGGCATGTATAGCTAGACTCACACGCGTTATGGTAGTCCTAGAATCGACTAAACCGTAAACTCTGATACCAATAAAATATAACACCCTTAATCCATATCCGTCATCGGATTAGGGTTACAAGGCATTACTGTACATAACACAACTCGGCATAGTCATACAGATCATTTTGTCAAATATAGTTCACTTAACCAACAAAAAATCCTTTCGTACTTTATTATAATTAATACATAAATAATCCATGCTTCAAAGTTCAAACATACACAAATCATTTGTTAAAACAAATTAACAATCTAATTAACATGTATCAAGGTTCAAATGCTTATATTTAAAATAACCTAAAGTTCGAGACATAAACAAATATCACAACCATGACTTTCGAATTTCAAATTAATAAATAAACATAATTCATTCCATAAACCAAGTATATATATATATATATATATCAACATTTATAATTACAACCATAGCAAACATTATTAAATGAACCAATACAATCTTATACTTAATATTTTGCTTAAATCTTGACTATAATATCACTAATCATTTTTGGTCATAAATGGTAGTTAATAGTATCTTTGATTTACAAAAATACTAATATGCCTAAACAATATGCCAAAATTTAATTACAACAACTACTTCACTTACCACATCATTCGGCTAACAAATTCTCTTTGGCTTAATAATAATACACATTATATCAATTAAATTATTCGTTAAATCTTTCATGAAACATAGCAAGCTCTATCATTCAATCCATATAAATAAGACCAACTATCTAACAATGACATTTCCATCCATAGTTTAATAAGCCATGCATAATCAAAATCACATTCAACCATACTACCAACCAAGCATACTTACACTATCAAATAAGCTTTTATAATCTAGGACCAAAGCACCACCATTTAGCCATTTTTGCATGGCTATATATATATATATACAAGAACAAAATTCATTAAATCGAAACATAATCTAGCCCATACATGCCCTAAGTTCAAAATCCAAACTTTAAAGGTACCAAAATAAGTCGATAGTGTGGATGACTTCGTTGACGACCCCCCGAGCTCGTAGCTTGTACCCAAAATCTATAAAACAGAATAACAAAACACACAGAGTAAGTGAACTTAGCTTAGTAAGCCTTTAGCAAATATAACTACTCAATTGAACATTCAAACATTTTTAAACCAATTATTTTATGACATTAATATAATAACATAGCACAACTGGACTATCATGACCGAATACTACTATCCTTACATAGCATTGCATTTATCACTTATCAAATCCAAAACATCACTATCTTGCTTTAACAAAAATACAAACTTACCAATTGCATATAGTTCAATATGTTTCCATATACAACCGAATTAGTAAGTACCATGTACAATTTAATCACATATAATCGAATGTATATGTATATATATATACATCCATTAAACATCACATGTATACTAATATATAATAATGATACAATATTATTTATTCACATATGTAGAAAACTGAATATACAAGAGCATCTTTTAGTCAACTTACTTGCTCAATAAACATCACATATAAACATGTCAATACATAAACACATACCTTATGGCCGAATGTAATCTACATCATTTAACTAAGCTTTAACTTGCTCAATGTCCGCCATAACTTGACCATTTCATAAGCATAAGCTTGTAATATAAATCACCGGTATAAAACCTGCTAGGCATAAGCCTGAATCACACACTGGCACTAAGCCTGCTAGACCCTAGGTCTGATATTTAATCACCGGCAATAAGCCTGCTAGGCATAAAGCCCGATGAAGTTCACCAGCCCAAGGCTTGCTAGGCCCACAGCCTGAATCATGATGCTTTTAATCTGTCTCACATAATTCGTTCCATATATCGATTCACTTATACACATCATAACCTTTATACAGGTATCAACATAACATATCTCATTCAAACAACTTAAACACATTAAATCTTACCTTAAACCACATTCGACTCTTCAATAATTTAAATACAAGTTTCCAAATCAACATATACTAGGTTATGTACAAAATTTATAAAGTTTTATTGCTTAAAGACTTACCTCGGATATCGTCGGACGACAAAAACTGGTTATTCGACTATTTTCGCTTTTCCCCGATCCAAATCCGTCTTCCTTGGTTCTTGATCTAAACTGTTCAAATTAAGCTCATTCAAATATATTTTCATTCAATTTAGCCCAAAAACACATAAATGGGAAAATTACCATTTTTCCCCTAATATTTCACACTTTTTACAATTTAGTCCTATTTGTACAAAATACAAAATACACAAAATTTGAATAAACACCTTAAGGGCTGAATATACCTAGTCCTCATACAAGTCCATACATTTCATTTATTTCACATTTTAGTCCCTCAAAGTTTTATTTTTGCAATTTAGTCCAATATACTCAATTTCATCAAAAATTCAAAGACAAAACTTGTTAATCTAACACATATATATCATATTTCACCATTTAACAACATAAACAACAAGCTATCATCGATGGCTCAACTCAAAATATTAATCCAAATCAAAAATTAAAACATGGGTCTTGTACATCTCATAGCAACGATCTCAAAAACGTAAAAATTATCAAAAACGAATAACAAACTAACCTTTAATTAGACCAAAACCATGGCCGAACCCTTGCTTGAGTTTTTCTTTCTTTTTCTTCTTTAGTTTTGGTGAAGAAGAATGAAATAAAATAATGAAGAAACACATGTCTTTTATTTTAATATTATTAACATATATTATAACATTTTAACATATAATTATATAATATATATAAAAGCATATTAACATGAAATCATAACCATATGCCGCCCACTTACATGCTAAAAGGTAAATTTGCAACTTAAATACTCATACAAAAGAAGACAAAACAATTTAGCCACTTAATTTAATAAATGGCTACTTTTAGCACTTACGCGATTTAGTCATTTTCTTTAAATTAAACACACAAACGGTCAAATTAATTCACGAAAATTTTTGCACATGCACACTCATAAATCATAGACACCAAACATAATATATAAATATTCTATCGACTCAGATTTGTGGTCCCGAAACCATTGTTCCGATTAGGGTCAAATTCAGACCGTTACAGCTTGGACTTACTTGAAATCTTCCTTGTTACTCACCATGCCATGCCTTGGCTTGGACTTACATGGGATCTCTATCTCTTGATAGCTTTTCAATGCCAAGACTTGTCTTGGACTTACATGACATCTTTGCTTGGAGACTCACCAATGCCATGCCTTGGCTTGGGCTTACATGGGTCTTCATCTCATAGTAACTCTTCAATGCCAAGACTTGTCTCATCTTGAGAATAAAAAAATATGTCGTCAATAAAAACGACGATAAACTTGTTGAGATATGGCCTAAAGATGCGGTTCATTAGGTCCATGAATACTGCAGGAGCATTGGTCAACCCAAAGGGCATGACTAAAAACTCATAATGTCCATATCTTGTTCGAAAAGCAGTCTTGGAAACATATGAATCCTTTACTCCCAACTGATAGTACCCCGATCTCAAGTTTATTTTGGAGAACACAGTAGCTCCTTTCAATTGATCGAACAAATCATCGATTCTAGGCAATGGGTACTTGTTCTTCACTGTCACTTTATTAAGCTGACGGTAATCTATACACAATCTCATGGTGCCATCTTTCTTTTTCACAAATAAAATTGGAGCACCCCATGGAGAACAACTTGATCTTGCAAAGCCTTTATCTGTTAACTCTTGCAACTGTAACTTCAATTCTCTCAACTCCGTTGGAGCCATTCTGTAAGGAGTAATAGATATTGGTACAGTACCGGGAGCTAGCTCAATACTGAACTCTACTTCTCTAACTGGTGGTAGTCCTGGTAATTCTTCAGGAAAAACATCCAAGTACTCATATACTATTGGTACTGACTCAATCTTTAGCTCTGTTTCTCTAGTATTCATCACAAAGGCAAGATATGCCTTATACCTTTTTCTTATGTATCTCTATGCCGTCATATGAGAAATTACTACTGGCGATCTACTTTGTTCATCTGATTCTACATGGAGAAAGTGCCCATTCTCACATCTCATCTCAAGGTATTTCTTCCCACAATTAACTATTACCTCATGGGTGGTCAACCAGTCCATACCAAGAATGATGTCAAACTCATCAAATGGCAGCAACATAAGGTTTGCCTTAAAACAATGGCCTTTAATCATTAATGGACAACCTTTACAAACTTCATCAACTAACACACTCTTGCCTAAAGGATTAGACACCTTAATCGTAAATTCTGTAGTCTCTATAGGCATACTCATACTGGATACTAGTTTCATGCAAATGTAAGAGTGTGTGGATCCTGGATCTATTAAAGCAATAACTTTGATATCATAAAGAGAAAAGGTACCCGTGATAACATCAGGAGATGATGCCTCTTCGCGAGCGCGAATGGCATAAGTCCTTGCAGGCACCCCACCCTCGGGTCTCGTGGCCTGCTCTCTAGGGTTACCTCTTCCACTTGCCCCACTTCTCGGGTTCTTCTGCGGTATTCATCTGATCATACTCCCTGATCTCGGGTTCTGAGTTCTCTCTTCTTTTGTCATCTCAGGATAATCCTTTATGTAGTGGTCTTGGGAACCACATCTAAAACATGCATTTTCATGGGCTCGGTATTCTCCTAGATGAAGTCTGCCACACTGTGGGCATTTGGGTCTATCCGATCGGATGTTCCCCACACTAGCAACTGAAGTCGTCTGTGCCTTATTTCCCGAATACTTCTTACTCTTGTCCTTCCTTGAAAACCCAGTGGAAGTAGCCGATCGGGTGGAGAAATCTCTTGACTTCTTGGATGAGGATTGGAATAACTTATTCCGCTGTCTCTTTCTAGAGTCACGAGACTCCATTTCAGATTTTCTCTTCTCCTTTACTAGCTCTTTGGCTTTACAAGCTCTCTATACTAGCACAACGAATTCCTTTAGTTCTAAGACAGCAACAAACAATTTGATGTCATCATTTAGTCCATCTTCGAATCTTTTACTCATGATGGCCTCAGTGGACACGCATTCTCGAGCGTATTTGCTGAGTCGTACAAATTCACGCTCATAATCAGTCACAGACATCTTGCCTTGCTTCAGTTCTAGAAATTCCTTCCTTTTCTAGTCCACAAACCTTTGACTGATATACTTTTTCTTGAACTCTTCTTGAAAGAATTCCCAAGTAATCTTCTCTCTTGATACTACCGATATCAAGGTGTTCCACCATTGATAGGCAGAATCTCTTAAAAGAGAAACTACACACTTCATGCATTCTTCAGATGTGCACGACAACTCATTAAATACCACGATGGTATTTTCTAACCAGAATTCGGCCTTCTCTGGATCGTCATCTCTTCTAGCCCAGAATTCTTCTGCCCATGTTTCCTGATCCTATCAACAGGAGGTTTGTCTCCTCTTACCACCTCTACTACTTGAGGGGCTACATGAGTAGATTGTGGAATAAACGGGGGTAGAGGGGGTTGTGCATTTGGGTTTGTATGAATGAACTCTGTATACCATGTGTTCATCATATTGAGGAAGGCTTCTCTAACCTCTTCTCTTCCTCCTTGACTCACCGTAGTGAGTCTATTCTCATTCTCGTTCGGCACCGTCCCTTCAGCTGGAGCCGACGTGTTACTTTCTACGTCATCCGCCACAGCTCTTTCGGGATCCATTTACTATATGTATAAACATATTTTAAGTCTACTATATGTATAAACATAATTTAAGTCATCAGGAGTCGTCACACTATCATTATAAAAACATTCTTACGTATGGCATGTATAGCTAGACTCGTGCTCGTGCTACGTTAGTCCTAAAACCAACTAAACCGTAGCTCTGATACCACTAAATGTAACACCCCATACCCGAGTCTGAGGCTAAGACCGGATACGAGACATTACTATGCTTGAACTTGCTTAAACTAGTATTTACGAGCTATAAAATTTCGTTCCGAATTAAAAACTTCTCTTTCTTAAACAACTCATACATCTCATAAGCCTATGAGGCCTTAAACACATATCTGGAAACTTTCAGAATTCAATCAAAAACTTTTCCTTAAAACAGGGGTCACACACCCATGTGGCTTGGGACACGCCCGTGTACCCCTAAGACACGCCCATGTCTTCCGATCGTGGTCGACATTGACTATATTCACACGGCCTTGACATGCCCGTGGACTTAGACTGTGGTCGACACTGACTATATTCACACGACCTTGACACGCCCGTGGACTTAGACCGTGTGTCACACACAGCCTAAACAAATGGCCGTGGGATTAGCCCGTAGTCTAATCTAACTTAAAGTACTAAGGTGCAGGGGACACACAGCCTAGACATACGCCAGTGTGTCTATCCGTGTGGGCACTTGAAGGATATTTACCAAGCCAATTGCCACCCTGAAATCAAGATCAATCTCATATTCAATCCAACAACTCAAATTACTACATCTTTCATGAACAAAACTACATGCTTCATTGATATCGATAAACATACATACTTAGTCAATCTTGGCCAATCACTTAGCCATATACAAAAAGAGTAATAAACTTGATAGCCCATACTTTTGCCCTTTTTTTTTTAGACTTATTCTCAAAATGAAATGTTCCTATACATGCCATACTTAATATAAACATCTTGGCTATACCAAAAGAACGATTGATAGTGTGCTCCGAGCTCCGATGACGATGATCCACGAGATTAGCTTGGCGAGACTACATGGAAAGAAAGAATAAAAGACGTAAGCATTTAGCTTAGTAAGTTTGCATATAATTCACATAACATCATACTTGTTTAACATAAACCATTTGGCATAAACAATGGCATCATAATTTTAGCTATTTAAGCTTACTTACTCTTACTGATTCTTACATATCTCATAATACTTACTAGTCTCATGCTCGTGAGGTAAACAAGGTACCTGTATCACTTGATCACATAGATCAGCATACTTTACTATAATAACCATAATCTCTAATTCATCATTCATAACATGAATAATACTCATTTCCAACTTGATAATAGCTTTGCTTACTTAATTTTCTTGCTATCTCGTTTAAGCTTTACTCATTTATGCTTTACTCATTTGCCCGATGAACTTCTATGAACAACCAAGGATACTAAATCTCATCCCACATATGACTCGATGCCAAAGCCATATCCTAGATATGGTCTTACATGGGATCTCTCATCTTGGTATCGGTGCCATGTCTTGACATGGACTTACTCAAAGTCTTCCTTGTGTGTTCCCTTAGGAACTTACCATTGCCATGTCTTGACGTGGTCTTATTTGGTATCTTTACTCATGAACTAGTCAATGCCGAGCCTTGGCTTGGACTTACTTGAAATCTTCCTTGTTACTCACCAATGCCATGCCTTGGCTTGGACTTACATGGGATCTCTATCTCATGATAGCTTTTCAATGCCAAGACTTGTCTTGGACTTACATGACATCTTTGCTTGGAGACTCACCAATGCCATGCCTTGGCTTGGGTTTACATGGGTCTTCATCTCATAATAACTATTCAATGCCAAGACTTGCCTTGGGCTTACATGATAACTTTGCTTGATTGCTGATGCCATGCCTTGGCTTGGTCTTATACGGACTTTCTTATCTCATGTGGTAGATCGAGTATCCTAAGTAATTCAACTTCAATCGGGACTTTCTCATGCTTAATCTCATTGATTTCTTTATTTAACATAGCATTAAGCATTACTATGGTAATAATGTACATTATACTAAGCAATTCATTGATAGTAATCATAAAGCTTAGAAATCATACAAACTTACCTCGATATACAGAATGTATGTAGATATGCAATTTAGTCCTCAACTTTGTTCTTGCCTCGATTTCGATCCGGGCTTCGTTTTTCTTGATCTATAATAATAGTTTAGATCATTTAATAATCACATTGATTAAAATGACTCTTAACACATACTTTGGCAAAAATTACTATTTTGTCCTTAAACTTTCTCATAATTACAGTTTTGCCCCAAGGCTCGTAAAGTGATTTTTATTCATCTTTTCTGAACTTCATGCTTAGCTGATTCATTTTCTCAACTATAGTAATAACAAAATCTCACTATTTCTACCATGTATGGCAAATTTTATAATAATTACAAACTAGTCCTTACTAGCATTTCTCATGAAATTCACTTAGAAAAAGATGTTTATCTAACATCAAACTCTCATAATCTTCCATAAAACATCATTTTACAAACATGTCATACATGGGTAGATTTTTGAACATGCATCTTAGCTCAACTTATAGCTAAAAATAGCTAATTCATGTTACGAGGACTCCAAAAACACGAAGAACATTAAAAACAGGGCTAAGATGAACTTACTAGCAAGCTTGAAAAATTGAAGAACCCTAGCTATGGCTTCCTTCAAATTTTCGACACTTGAGGAAGAAGATGAGAATGATTTTTTGTCATCTTTTTCCTATTTTAATCATTTAATAGATAAATGACCAAAATGCCCTTCTCATTAAACTTTTACAAATTTCTAACTCATGTCCAATTTTGTCCACAAATTATAATTTGGGAAAATTGCTATTTAAGGACTTCTAATTAATATTCTAAGGCTATTTAATACAAAAAGATTCTAGAAATTCATATTTTGCAACTTTTGCAATTTAGTCCTAATGGACCCTTTAATGGAAATTTCCATAAAATTTCTACATGAAACTTTCATATCACCATGCAAACATCTCAAATACCTTAAAAACTCATTTTACTAACTCAGATTTGTGGTCTCGCGCCACTATTCTGGCTAGGCCCTAAATCGGGCTGTTACAATAACTAAATAATGTTGTAAGTAATAGATGAAGAGTCGAAACTTAATTAACAATTATTTAAGCCTTAATTATATATGTGTTACTGACCCATATGCTAACTCAACACAACTCTAAACGAATTGCAAATTAGAATCGATATGATAAATGAATGAAAATGACTAATGAGAAATATATTGCATAAATTATTATCCACGGTAAATGCATATCCTTAGAAGGAACAAAAGATGACTTAAAAATTGATTTAATTTCTTTGGATTATTATTTAATTGAATGCAATCAAATGATATACTCCAAAGTTAAGGTACAATTAATGCAAATTAGAATCTAAGTGTGTGTGTGCCATCCACCACACTAGAGTTTTGGTAGAACTCTTGGTTTTCTATTAAAAAATTATATTTTTCCTCTCTTACTATTTTAGTAAAACTCTTGTGATTTTTCCTTATATATAGGAACAATGTGGTAGTCAAGTATATACAAAACTGAAATGAGGATACAATGCCAAAATTTAGTGAAATTTATTTAGGCTAAAAATGTCCTTTTCGTGAGTACTCGATATTTAAATTTGTGAGATTATAATTGTAACTTTCTTAACAATTATAATTCAAATTTATGATTATGAATCTTTAATTTTGGTTTCCCCATAGAGTAAGCTAACTTTCCCCACTGGAAAATTATTGTTTTCATTTTGTGTTCGGTTCTTGATAAGAGCCCACTCTCATAGCATCCAAGAGTTCAAGAATAGTGAAGAATATCATTCAATTGAAAGCCAGGAAGGTCTTGTTGCTAGATCCAAAATTTGATAAGATTCCTTAGCTTGGAAATATGAGTACTTGATTTGGTTAAATTTATTACTATAGATATCACAACTAAAGACCCATTTTATGAAAAATTTTAAAGTTTCGTTGTGCCATAAAATCATTTTTCATAAACAATTTTTCCAAGTTATAGTTCATCCAATTATGTAAAATGTTTGAATAAGTCAAAGATGTTAAAATTATAGATACCTCAAGTCAAATGATCACATATACCATTATCACTATAAGAATTATTGGGCCTATTACATAATATTCCAAGAAGCATTTCCATGGAGGGTTAATCTATTACATTGGTCTTCTAACATTTACCCATGCATTGACTCACTATATACCAATGACAACATCTTGTTATCAATCAACCATACATTAGTCTCAATGTATTATTGTGTCTCGACCCACAATAATACCTGTAGTAGCCAATTTTGGCCCAAATTAAAAACCCAAACTAAAATAACTTAATAGTCCAAAATAAAAAAAATAAATGTCCAATTACAACAGAAAATACAACCCATATTAGACCAACCCAGTTCAAACTCGAAGCCCAATAACAGACCCAAGCCCACCTGACCCAATAGCTGGACTAGGGTTTAGAAAAGCTGAAACCCTAGCCTACCCTCAGCGCCGTACCGTCGACCCATCAGCGCCCTCTGCCCGTCTGTCTCCTCGCACGCTTCTAACATCGCCTGCAAAATGAAAGCACACAACAAAAGGCAGCAGAAGAAACAAAGAAGAAAAAAATAAAGACTAATAGAAAAAAAATGAAAGAAAACAAAAACGAATCAGTAACTCGATAAAAAAACCGAAACAAGTCCCTTGTAATCTTCTTCCTTTTTTTACGAACCTTTAGCAATCAAAAACAAAACAAGAGCATTTAAGGTTGACTCCGATTTTATTTTCTATTATCGTTTACTGTTTCTTTTTATTTATCTATTTTTATTTTATTTTTTAAAAAAACTTTCACAAACTAATAAAAAAGGAGAAAAGGAGAATACCTGAACCCCGGGGTCACGTCGTCGGAGTCTCCTCTCTGTCGTCAAGGCCGGATCGAAGGCAAAAAGGGGGGTTTCTTTTTATCTTCTCTCAGGTTTTCGGAACACAAAAGGGGCTGGCCTTCGAAACGAGGACCTTGAACGGGGTGCTAAGGACCATATTTCGCGCACCGTTGGCCACCGTATGCAGTGGTGGTGTGACGGGAAGCAAGCGAATGGCCGATGAACTCCCTTGGTAGGGGAGATGAGAGGGAGAGAAAGGGCTAGGTGGCTGCTATGTAAAAAAATGTTAGGGTTAAAATCTGATTTTTAGGAAATGTTGGGCTTATATACATTTAGCAACATGGCGCCGTTTGGATTCAAGGGAAACTGCGCATATCCCTTCAAAGGGATATTTGCGCGATGGATCCCTCCCCATCGCAGCACCATTCAATCAGCCCCTTTTTTTGTTATTTTTTCCTTTTACAGATTTTACCCTTAAATTTCTTTGGGTTTTCAATCAGGCCCTTGACCCATAGATGCGCATGAGGGCTGGGAATATTATCCTGATCGGTCCCTCCGTCTTTGCGCTTGTTCTATTTAAGGCATTGCGTTTGTTTTTTTTTATTTTTAGATTTGGCCTATGTTTTTTAACTTTTTTTCAATTTGATCCCTAACCCTATAATAGCAAACTGTTTTGTATACTTATTATAAATTTGTTTATATTATTCATTTCATACAGTATTTCATATTATTCATTTTAAAAATTCTTTGCACATATATTTTAAACTATCATTTGTTTAAAATCATGTATATATTATGTATAATAAACTATTTTGCATCATTTATCTTAATTTTTTTATTATTTGTTCATTACTTTGAAATATTTGACATGTTCTTTTTTTTTTAACTTGATTTTACATGTTATTCAAAAATTGTTTTTACCACTTGTTGAAAAATTATTCTATATATACACATATACATACTACTTCTTTTTTTATAAATATAACATCTTTTCTAAAAACATTTTGAATATACATTTTTAAGTTTCTGTTTTTCATTTGTTATTCATTTCAAACTTATGAAGTTATATTATTTATTTTAAATTTTACATATTGTTTAATCTAAATCATGTTATATATAATTTTAAAATTCGCTTATTCTTAAATTGCTATTTTATTTATTTATTTCAATTTTCTCATATATTACTTATTTTAAACTCATATATATATTTTATTTTTTCTTTAACATTTATCTTAAAACTGTTTTATGTATTATTTCTTTTAAAATTCTTTAATTCATTAGTATGTGATTATTGATGTTAATATTTAGATGGTGTATGTTGTGAGATTATTGCCACTGTGTGTATTTTAATTCGTTTACTTCGTATTTTTTGTATTATAGTTATCCATTCGTATAATATTATTGTCATGTATCACTATTCATGCTTGTAACTACGTTTTTTTTGTTATTGCATCATGATTCAAATTCCCACTTTCGCCCGATTTTGATTATCTTTTAACAAGATAAATAAATATATTTTTGAGTCCATTCTATAATCGCTTAATAAAAGCTTTCAAAATAAGGCAATATTCTATGTTTGGAAATCCGAGAAATCATGCCCTACCGTGTTGGGTTTCAGTTTTTCGCTTGGCCAAATAATCGAATATCCCTTTGATATTTTCAATGCATGAGTCTCGGGAATCATGAGATGATCTTGGATTCGAGGATTTAAATTGTCGTGTCCTAATGTGTTGGATGTGATATTTTATTCCTTCGGAGCGAGAGAATCTTAATATCCAATTTGAGAAAATTTAAATATTTTTAAAAGAGATCGTATTTTTAAAATCTTTTTCAAATTTTCAACTTTCAACGTTGAGATGCTAATTAATCAATTTGGTACCAATTTTGGGCGTGACGAGGGTGCTAATCCTTCCTCACACGTAACCGACTCCGGAACCCGTTTTAGTAAACTGAAACATTTTATTAAAACAAAGGTGATCCGATCACACTTAATAAAGATCGGTGGCAGCTCCCGTTTTTATTTTCGTTTTCAAAACCCTAGTCGATTCCCGTTTTCAAAAAACGGTTTCGACAGCTTGGTGACTCCACTGGGGACTGGTTGAGAGTCAGGCCATAGATTGATTAATTTTTGTCCTTTTGATTGAAAATTTGGAAAATTGTTTTGAAAAATAATGTTTCTTTTGATGCATTTGTTGGTGCTATGATTGCAATAATGTTGAATCTCATAAAATACTTTGGCATTGCACTGCATGACCGTTGTGGTTACACCTTTTAAGTGGGAGTGAGAAACTATGCCTTCGTGAGGTTTTCACCTCCGCATAGGCTAGTGGATTGCTTCTGGGATACATCCGTACCTATGTCTTCGTGAGGTTTTCACCTCCGCATGGCCATAGAGAAATGTATTCCCCTGAACCGAACTTGATCCATATGAGCCTATAATGGGTGAGAAATGAGGAATCTATTGGTTCAAGTACCCTTACTTTAGAACCAAACCACATATAGAGAGACCTAGGAGCCTACCCTAGATAGAGCCACGCCAAACCCTAGTGGCCACCCGGACAGGTGTTCAGTGTTGTTTATTTCTCTTGTACTAACGTGTTTGCTTCTGTTTTGATTGCATTACATTGCATCATCATAGAAAGGAGGTGTTGATTCATATTTGATTGCTAAATAGAATAGTTTGTCATAGGAAAATGGATTTCTTGATAAAGTGGATTATAATACGGCCGTCCAAATGTGGTCCAAGTAAACACAACAAGAGAAGGCTGGTAGTCAACAGAGGAGAACAAGACTTTTTTGCCCAAAGTTTCGAGCCAACAAGGATTATTTGAGAGCCGTCATGCCTCAACTTTCTTAAAGAAGCTAATTAACATCGCAGGGATAAGTGAGCAGCGAACCACGACCCAAATCAATCCGAGTGGAAATAAGAGAGACATCTTTTGGGAGGATTTGCAGGATTCGACCGTAACATCCGGATACGAAGAAAAGATTTGGGTCTTCACTATGAGTACGTAGGGCAAGGCCGCATATGTAATCCGTTTTATGTAAAGGATTTTATTTTCTAGAAAAGTTCTTCTAATGGAATTGAATTCAGAATCAACGCCTCTCTTTCTTTTTGCATTCATTCTATGCATTTGCATTGCATTTCATGCATTTGCATTACATCACATCATATGCATTAAAATTTGTAGAAAGACTCTAATTAATTAAAATTATGACAATTACCTTGGAAACCAACGAAAACCCACCAACTACATATCGCTACAATACTCGTAGCAAGACGAAAGCAATGGATCAAAGAATGGAAAGACTAGAACAAATGCAAAGGGATATGCAAGATCAACTGCAAATACAGATGCCTGAGCAATTAGCCAAAATACAAGACATGAGGGATCAGATGCTGGAATCCCAAAGAAATATGATGAATCAACTGGCCCAGCTATTGGCCGGAGATCCCGACAAAGGAAAGTGCCCTGTGACCAATCCTGGTGATGACAATGAAGAACCTTCCTATCCTTTGGGTTTTACCTCGACGAATACCCAAACACAACCGGATGCATACCCACAAAAGGTACCTGTCACCATCAGGTCCCAGTACCAAGCCAGTGCATCGGCACTGATGAACTTTCCAACAGGCTCGGGTTCTAACCCAGGGATAATCCAACTAATATCGCTGTCCCGGATCTTGACGATGTTGCAGAGATGGAGAAAATGAGGAGGGATTTGCCAAAATAACTTGAGGACCGGTGCCGATGGTTGGAAGAGAAGTTTAGGGTATGGAGAACGTCAATTATCATTGCAGAATCAATGCAAAAGACTTAAGCCTAGTCCCTGACTTGGTACTCCTGCTAAAGTTCAAGACTCCGGAGTTTGAGAAGTATAATGGGACTAGTTGCCCTGAAGCTCATATTACGATGTTCTCTCGGAGGATGACAGGATATGTCAACAATGACCAACTATTAATCCACTGTTTTCAAAACAGCCTGATCGGATCTGCGACCAAGTGGTATAATCAGTTGAGTCGTGCCCAAATTGGTTCGTGGAAGGACTTGGCTCAAGCTTTCATGAAACAATATGGCCACGTAACGGATGTGGCACCCGACAGAATCATGCTACAGAATATGGAAAAGAAATCGAGTGAGAGCTTTAGGCAGTATGCCCAACGGTAGAGTGAAGTGGCGACGCAAGTCCAACCACCACTCTTAGAGAAAGAGACGACCATACTCTTTATTAATACACTGAAGGCCCCGTTTATCACTCATATGCTAGGGAGCGTTACAAAGAGCTTCTCGAACATTGTAATGACTGGAGAAATGATTGAGAATGCCATAAAAAGTGGAAGGATAGAGGCAGGAGAAAGTCACAAGAGAATGGCCACAAGGAAGAAAGAAAATGAAGTGAATAATACAAGCATGGGGTACTCAAAGTCGATTATCGTTAATCAGCCAAAAACAGTGACTACTGGGTATCAGGGTTCATCAAGAAAAGAATCTGGCACAAGGTAGAACACTGAAAAACTCCAATTTACGCCAATCCCAATGACGTATAAGGAGTTGTATCAAAGTTTATTTGGTGCGTACGTTGTGTCCCCTCACTACCCGAAACCGATGCAACCTCCATACCCAAAATGGTATGACCCAAATGCCCAGTGTGAGTACCACGCGGGGATCACAGGGCATTCGATAGAAAATTGCCTTGCTTTCAAGAAATTGGTGGAAAAATTCATCAACATGGGTATTGTAAAGTTAGATGACGCGCCAAATGCAGAAATATGAACCCGGGAGCGTTTTGGACAATGGGACTGCGAAAGAAATTCCTGTAGTATTTAGAGCTTACTCAGAGTAATGTACAAAACGCGCTTATTGTTTTAAGCCTGGAATCAATAATATTTCTTTTGTGAAATGGGTTTGTGTCTAGAATTTTTATAAAATGCATCTTTTTGAGCAAATATTTTTTTCATTCTTTTTCATACTATACATTCTTTGGAATATTCTTTCATTCTTCATTCATAAATAATCATCCTTAGAGTCATTTATTCTTTGGAATTTGCCTTCGTACCTACATTAGGTACCTAGATATCAAGACATGAGCGACGCTGTTACTAACTCCCTTTTGAGCGAGATATGGGTCTAGAAGGATCTAATGATTTTGAAGATGACAGAGACCGTAGCTTATCTTTTGATTTGTTAAGGATGGTAGAACAAGATATGAATAGAATCTACCTTGCAAAGGGTCACTAGACGTTGCGAGCTTAGGAAAGGGGCAAAGATCGAAGTCTAATTCATCACAGAAATAAGGTGAGACATCATTGAGCTGTTTTCAATAATTCAAAGATGTTTTCGCACGACCATATCAAGAACACGCTTGGGCTACTGAGACTTGGGTATGCTGTTAAGACTAAGGAAATCCTAAAAGAGGTCCATAAGGGTATTTGAAGATCACATGCTAATGATTTTACGATGGCCAGGCAAATCATGAGGTTCAAATACTGCTGGTTCACCATGGAAGGGGATCGCATCAGTTATACCAAGAAATGCCGTAAGTGCCAAATTTATGGAGACAAGATTCCTCTGTCTCCTTCATCTCTTCATAGGACATCTCTATGGCCTTATTTGTGTGGGGCATGGAGTTTATTGGGCTGATCTCGTCGGAAGCTTCTAGTAGGCATTAATTATTTCACTGAGAGGGTGGAAGTAGCTTCGTAGGCCAATATTACAAAATCGATAGTCATCAGAACAAAAAAAGAGAAAAAGAAAGAAATAATACCGACAAAAAAAAGAGGTCAAAAGATCACATTTAACTGCACAATATCAAAAGTTTGCGGTCTGTTCAAAGATCAGGCGCCACATCACAGTGCGGCAAAGGCAACAAAAAAAAAGGTTCATTAGGAAGATGACCTAGACTTGTAAATATTGGCATAAAGAAGTTACATTTACCCTCTATGCTTATCAAACATTGGCTAAGACCTTTGCTGGGGCAATGCCTTAGTTTGTGGAATAAAAGCGTTTTGTCTATTGAAGTCGACATTTTTTTTTGAGTCTTATCAGAACTAAAGCTGGAAGAGGTAGAATGGATTTAATCCCGATATGATCAGTTGAATTTGAAGAGAAAATGTTAAAAGCTATCTGTCACGGTCAGATGATGCGAGCTTACAACAAAGAAGGTTCGCCCTAGAAAATTTCATGATAGGGCTTTAAAGAAGATTCTTCCCATGCAAAAGGGACTTCAGAAGAAAGTGGATGCCAAACTAGGAAGGACCTTATGCAGTAAAGAAGGCCTGTTCTGGGGAAGCATGGATATTGACTGAGATGGATGGCAAGGACTTGCCCAATCCGGTGAATTTAGAACTCAATAAAAAGTGTTCCAAAGAAAAACAAAAAAAAAACAAAAAAGGAAAAGGAAAAGAAAGAAAAAAGAAGAAAAATGAGAGGCCAAGGCAAAAACCCGCAAAGGGCACTTTGAGGCCAAAGGGAATTTGAGTTGAAAACCCGAAAAGGGCAGCTCAAATTTTGATCTAAAGTGGGGCATACAGCAGTCTTGCCATGCCTGAATTAACAATGAAGAAGTATGCTACGTCTTGGGGCATCGACAAAGTACTCCGGATCCCCTAAACACATATTGAGCTTAAAATGGTTCTGAAGAAGTTTGAACAGAGAAGCTCTGGCTGCGATATCTAGGGCACCTAGTTTCCATCTTACCCATTCTGAATTTGCTATCTTTAATTATTTTATTCGTTTCAAAATACACTATCAATAAATTTCCTTCTTGATTGCATTTGCTATCTTTGCTTAACTTATTTGTTTCGAGCTATACTCCTAATTAATTTCATTCTTATCCATGGTTATGATCTTTTCAAGCATTTCGCATTGAAATAACGATTAGTGGACTAATAACACTTTCACAAAAGGAGTTTCGCATATTACTCTGGGAACTTCTAAATAATACAAGAACCTGAAATAGGATTATTGTTTAGAATTCACCAAGCTTATGGGTTGGAAATATTTGAGTCCAAATTAGGGGTATCTCTTCGGATTTTGTCAAAAATGGTGATTGAACAAAATGACAAGATATTACGTCAGTAATACAATCTTGACGAAAGAGAGCAATATCAACTCAAGCGTGAGAGGGGAATCATTCTCAAGAAGAATGATATTCTGCATCCATACGAATATCATGAATATACATCTGGGAGGATTTCCCAAGGAGTGATCAGTTGATTGAACAAGTTACAGCCCTCTACCCTTGAGTTGTGGTGGTATGGATTGAAAATGAAACAAGTTCTCTACCCTTGAATGGTGGTGGGACGGATTGAAAAAGTTTCTTCCCCCTGAATCATGGTAAGATGGTTTGAAGATGGTACAAGCCCCAGATCCCCAGAGGTACCATGGAATGGACCCTGAAGTTACAGTGGGGCAAACCTGTTGAGCGAGATATAATGGTTTCTTCGAGCTCTATCAAAATACCAGTCGAGTGAGATAGTAGCATAATACGTCAGCAATAAAACTATGATGGATGACGAGCAGTGACAACCCTAAGCATCGAAAAAGGGATCATTTCATTTTGCATTCATACATCATCATTCAAGACACATTTAGTTAGGAGCATTTGATTCTGATCCTTATACATTTTAACAAAGGATCATTCTCATGAAATCCTGCATTCATGCAAGACCCATTTAGTTAGGAGCATTCGATTTATTCTGATCATTACATCCTAATCATTGTAAAAAAAAAAAAATCATCCTCATGACATTCAGCATTCATGCGAATGTCGTCCATAATACATTTAGTTAGGAGCATTAGATTCATTCCGATCATTGCATCCTAACCATTTTACATAAGCATAAACATATAAAACTGATTTTACAGAACAGGTCCCCTAGAGGATGGTGTCGCAACATTAAAGATAGCAGATCTTGTCTTCCTGAGCAAAGCGGATCGAAGATACCAGTCTAGCATCCCTGAGTTTGCAGTGGAGCAGATTGAAGATAGCAGATCTTGCCTTCCTGAGCGAAGCGGATCAAAGATGCAAGTCTTATCTCCCTGGAGTTGTAGTGGAACAGACTAAAGATAGCAAGTCTTATCTCTCTGAAGTTACAGTAGAGTAGATTGAAGCCATAAACTTTATCCCCCTGAAGTTGCAGTGGGGCAGGTTGAAGCTATGATCCTCATTTCTCTGAAGTTGCAGTAGAATAGGTTAAAGCTACGAGTTAGAAGTTATAGTGGGACAGATCAAATCTATCATGGATAATCTTATCTCCCTGAAGTTGCAGTGGAGCTAATGAAAGCCATTAACCTTATCTCCCTAAACTTGTAGTGGAGCAGGTTGAAGATACAAGTCTTATCTCCCTGAAGTTACAGTGGGGCAAACTAAAGATGGCGAATCTTATTTCCCTGAAGTTGTAGTAGAACAGATTGAAGCTATAAATTAGATCTTATCTTCCTAAAGTTACAGCGAAGCAGATCGATCACATCAAACCTTATCTCTCTGAAATTGCAGTAGAGCAGGTTGAAGTTACAAGTATCATCTTCCTGAAGTTGCAATGGAATAGACTAAAGATGGCGAATCTTATTTCCCTGAAGTTGCAGTGGAACAGATTGAAGCTATGAATTAGATCTTATCTTCCTAAAGTTGCAGCGAAGCAGATCGATCACATCAAACCTTATCTCTCTGAAATTGCAGTAGAGCAGGTTGAAGTTACAAGTCTCATCTCCTTGAAGTTGCAGTGGAACAAACTAAAGATGACGAATCTTATTTCCCTGAAGTTGCAGTGGAATAGATTGAAGCTATAAATTAGATTTCATCTCTCTGAAGTTGCAGTAGAGCAGATCACATCAAACCTTATCTCTCTGAGGTTGCAGAAGAGCAGGATGAAGTTACAAGTACCAAACCTTATCTCTCTAAGGTTGCAGAAGAGCAGGATGAAGTTACAAGTCTTATCCTCCTGAAGTTGCTGTGGGGCAGGTTGAAGTTACAAGTCTCATCTCCCTGAAGTTGCAGTGGAATAGACTTAAGATGACGAATCTTATTTCCCTGAAGTTGTAGTGGAACATATTGAAGCTAAATCATAGATCTTACCTCTCTCAAGAGGCGATGAGCAAATCAAAACAAACCTTATCTCCCTGAAGTTGCGGTGGAGCGGGTTGAAGATACAAGTCTTATCTTTCTAAAGTTGCAGTAGAGCAGTGGGTCAAAGCGCCACTCGAAGAACAGAAGCACCAAAGAAGTCAAGATTTGGCGAGACTAGGCACAATTGGCTCTTTTAAAGTCTTTGCTCAGTTCTCGTTACACGACAATGATTAAAGAGGGGCAGCTGTAGTAGCCAATTTTGGCCCAGATTAAAAACCCAAACTAAAATAACTTAATAGTCCAAAATAAAAAACAATAAATGTCCAATTACAACAGAAAATACAACCCAAATTAGACCAACCCAGTTCAAACCCGAAGCCCAATAACAGACCCAAGCCCACCTGACCCAATAGCCGAAGCTTACTCTTAGCGCCGTAACCGTCGACCCATCAGCGCCCTCTTCCCGTCTACCTCCTCGCACGCTTCTGACATCGCCTGCAAAACGAAAGCACACAACAGAAGGAAGCAGAAGAAACAGAGAAGGAAAAAACAAAGACTAACAGAAAACAAAATGAAAGAAAACAAAAACGAATCAGTAACTCGGTTATAAAAACCAAAACAAGTCCCTTGTAATCTTCTTCCTTTTTTTTACGAACCTTCAGTAATCAAAAACAAAATAAGAGCATTTAAGGTTGACTCCGGTTTTATTTTCCATTACCGTTTACTGTTTCTTTTTATTTATTTATTTTTATTTTTTTCAAAAAAAACTTTCACAAACTAATAAAAAAGGAGAAAAGGAGAATACCTGAACCCCGGGGTCACGTCGTCGGAGTCTCCTCTCCGTCGTCAAGGCTAGATCGAAGGCAAAAAGGGCGGTTTCTTTTTTTTCTTCTCTCAGGTTTTCAAAACACAAAAAGGGTTGGCCTTCGAAACGAACGGGGCGCTAAGGCCCATATTTTGCGCACCGTCAGCCACCGTATGCGGTGGTGGTGCGACGGGCAGCATGCGAACGGCCAATGAACTCCCTTGGTAGGGGAGATGAGAGGGAGAGAAAGGGTTAGGTGGCTGCTGTGTAAAAAAAATGTTAGGGTTAAAATTTGATTTTTAGGAAATGTTGGGCTTATACATTTAGCAAAACGGCGCCGTTTGGATTCAAGAGAAACTGCGCATATCCCTTCAAAGGGATATTTGCGCGATGGATCCCTCCCCATCGCAGCGCCATTCAATCAGCCCATTTTTTGTTATTTTTTCCTTTTACAGATTTTACCCTTAAATTTCTTTGGGTTTTCAATCAGGCCCTTGACCCATGGATGCGCATGAGGGCTGGGAATATTATCCTGATCGGTCCCTCCGTCTTTGCGCTTGTTCTATTTAAGGCCTTGCATTCGTTTTTTTTATTTTTAGATTTGGTCTATGTTTTTTTAACTTTTTTTCAATTTGATCCCTAACCCTATAATAGCAAACTGTTTTGTATACTTATTATAAATTTGTTTATATTATTCATTTCATACAGTATTTCATATTATGTATTTTAAAAATTCTTTCCACATATTAATTATTTTAAACTATCATTTGTTTAAAATTATGTATATATTATGTATAATAAACTATTTTGCATCATTTATCTTAATTTTTTTATTATTTTTTAATTACTTTGAAATATTTTACATATTCTTTTTTTTTTTGTTAACTTGATTTTACATGTTATTCAAAAATTGTTTTTACCACTTGTTGAAAAATTATTCTATATATACACATATACATACTACTTTTTTTTTATAAATATAACATCTTTTCTAAAAACATTTTGAATATACATTTTTAAGTTTCTATTTTTCATTTGTTATTCATTTCAAACTTATGAAGTTATATTATTTATTTTAAATTTCACATATTGTTTAATCTAAATCATGTTATATATAATTTTAAAATTCGCTTATTCTTCAATTGCTATTTTATTTATATATTTTAATTTTCTCATATATTACTTATTTTAAACTTATATATATAAATATATATATATATATTATTTTTCTTTAACTTTATCTTAAAACTATTTTATATATTATTTCTTCTAAAATTGTTTAATTCATTAGTCTTTGATTATTGATGTTAATATTTAGATGGTGTATGTTGTGAGATTATTGTCACTGTGTGTATTTTAATTCATTTACTTCGTATTTTTTGTATTATAGTTATCCATTCGTATAATATTATTGTCATGTATCACTATTCATGCTTGTAGCTACGTTTTTTTGTTATTGCATCATGATTCAAATTCCCACTTTCGCCCGATATTGATTATCTTTTAACAAGATAAACAAATATATTTTTGAGTCCATTCTATAATCGCTTAATAAAAGCTTTCAAAATAAGGCAATATTCTATGTTTGGAAATCCGAGAAATCGTGCCATAACGTGTTGATTTTCGGTTTTTCGCTTGGCCAGATAATCGAATATCCCTTTGATATTTTCAATGCATGAGTCTTGGGAATCATGAGATGATCTTGGATTCGAGGATTTAAAATGTCGTGTCCTAACGTGCTAGATGTGATATTTTATTCCTTCGGAGCGAGAGAATCTTAATATCCAATTCGAGAAAATTTAAATATTTTTAAAAGAGATCGTATTTTTAAAATCTTTTTCAAATTTTCAACTTTCGACGTTGAGACACTAATTAATCAATTTGGTACCAATTTTGGGCGTGACAAGGGTGCTAATCCTTCCTCGCACGTAACCGGTTCCTGAACTCGTTTTCTCGAATTTCGTAGACCAAAAACACCGTTTTAGTAAACCGAAACGTTTTATTAAAACAAATGTGATCCGATCACACCTAATGAAGATCGGTGGTGACTCCCATTTTTATTTTCGTTTTCAAAACCCTAGTCGATTCCTGTTTTCAAAAAAACGGTTTCAACAATACTTAATTAATGACAATTTAATAATAATCATATTATTCTAGGCACAATTAATAAGTTTATTTTATACACAGAAATAAAGAACGAATATAATAACGAGAATATCTTTATTAATAAAACAAAGTAAATTAGTTCGCTATTATGATCATCTTATGATTGATTTTTAAGTGTACTCGGACAGTCAGTTATCCTTTGTTGAGGTAAGCTTGACCTTGGGTTTTAACCTAATAATTTTGGGGTTGGTGTAGCACAAATAGTTTTAAATTATTTTTTCAATTACTAATAAAATATATTTTTATTTAAATTTAATTATAATATATAAAAAATATTTTTAATAGTTAATTTATTTTGTTGTGTGAAAAGATATTATATTTAAAATTTTAAACATACAAGAGAATTTTGAATGTAAAAAGAAGCTGTTCTAACTAGCTTTATATTTTTTCCTTTTTCTGAATTATCTATATTAATTGTTCTAGAATAATCATACTTTTCTTTCGCACTACTGTTTGCAACTTGACTTGTCGAAACCCAAAAGGGTGCAATTGCCATTATAATATGTACTTGTTGTTGGAAGGATGCACTTGAAAATTTTATTAATTGAAGGTCCCATTTCTCCATTAATCCTTTCATGTTATTAATTGGACATCTTTGAAAATTACAAATACATTTGCAAACCCTTTTTGGTAGAAGCTTTTCGCTTAATTGAAGTTCTAATTGATATTAGATTGAGGATTCAAATTCGGATAACCGAATACTCCCTCCCCTTAAAAAATAGATAATTTTAATTCTAAATATGGACCAAAATACCAAATAACATAAGTGAGAGCACATGCATTGTAAGGGTGATGATAAGTCAAAAACAAAAATTCAGCATCTCAAGACACCCTAATTGTCTACAAGTAGAAATTGATAAGGTTTATTGGTGAAGAGTGATGGGTGAGCTATGTATGGCAGGTTAGCGAGGCGTTGATTCGTGTGTTGTGGGCACATAAGGAAAAAGGGTCGCCATCTTGCACTTCCTCATCTCACTTTCCCATTAGGTGGCTTGAAAGCTACCTATCTATCTCACTTCTCTACCTGTTTACGGGGTGAGTTGGTGGCTATTTCAATTTTTTTTTCTCTATTCAGATCAATGCAGTGTTGCCCCGACTTGAATCTATTATTTAATTTTATTAAATTTATATAAAATTAAATTGATTTGAAATTATTTTTTTATTCAAACTTAAATCGACTAGTTTTATCTTTAGTTTGAAAATCCAAAGGAAAATGTTTAATATTTGAATGAACTAAATAAATTGGATTTCGAATTTATCCAACTCATTTTGCTTTGATAACCATATAAAATAAAGTCTCAATGTTTCATTATATATAATTAAATTCTTTTTGTGCCAAAGACGTTGCAATTTAAGATATAAAGAGGACTGCAAGTATTATACAAGTGGTTTAGTGTAATAGTAAAGTATATTACACTTTCAAGAGTAGGATTTAAATTCAAACTTTGGAGACGACATTGTTGAGAGGGGTAACTACAAACCCCGAACATGGATCGTAAAACGGACATGAAAAATATTCAAAAATATATATATATTTATTGACTTTGTATAAAATTTAGCACTCAATAAGACAAAAAAACAAATTTAATGTTTTTGAAATTTTAGTGTTTTTAGAGAATTGAAGAAAGTTATGTATCTATGGGCAATAAGAGGAATGTGGATATCAAAATACCCATACAGTTGGAAGATATAAAGGAACACGAGAGCCCTCCATTTATGTTTGAAAAAGATAAAAAAAAAAAAAAATGAGACGAACAATATAATGCATAGATCTGAAAAATTTGATATTGATGGGTGTGTTTTTTCAAACATGTAAAGAACCCTTAACTTCAACATAAGGATAGCTGTTTGAACTCCTTTAGAATTAAAAGCTTGGTGGGTAAATGAAAAAATTTAGGATTTTGGACCACAGATGAGATGCGAGGCATCTTTTTCAGATGTTGCATTTAACATTGTGGGGACTTGGTCTCCCTTTATATTATTTGTGATGTGATTTTTCTTTCGGTCCTCTTATAATTTTTCTCCATTTTAATTTGATATTATTTATCTTAATCCGATTAAAGGAGCAGGTAGACGTGGCCTCTTAGTTAAACGGGATATTATTTGTTCTAGTCCCTTCTATTTTTCAAATATTGCCATTTCTTCAACATGATTTTTAATTTTTACCTTCCAAAATCTTATAATTTTATTTTGGCTCCCAATACTGAGTTCTTAGCTTCTCTTCTATATATATTTTTCAAAAATTTAAAATTCGACCAATCGAAGATGAACATGTATAGATGTTTCTTATAAATGAATTTATCATTTGCTCATTCCACCACATCAACCTTTACAAATATAAATAGTATTATTTGCTTATTTTTATTAGTATAAAGACTAAACAACCTCAATTAATTTGAAGGGAACAAAATTTCTCCTAATCCAATAGTTTGTTAACGAAAATTATTAATGCCCCTATAGGGATTAAATTCATCTTTTTATTTTAAGTATAATTAATATTACTCTTAACCAATAGTACAAAGATCTCTTATGTATTTATTCTTAACGAAAATAATTAATGTTGTCACCAATTATTCTTATTTGCTCACTTTCAAATAATATAAGCCGTTGGAAGAAGTGAAACTGGACTTCTTCCCTCGAGCATTTAGATCAAATTTAAATTTTACTTGAATATCATCCCTAATCCAAATAAGTTTATACTCAAACCATACAACAATGAGGATACCTGTAATTATACCCAAAAATAATACAAAAACTCAATTATTCCGTTAAATTAATTCTGGCCTATAATATTAATGTCGAGACATTCTAACTATTTATTCCGCTTTAAAATTGAAATAGACATATATGTTTTACAAAATTGACAGTTTATACATAAGACAAAGGTAGAGGTTTCTTGAGTATTCAATTCTAAGGAAGTATTTAATGTGGGGACCCGTCAAGGAAACCACAGCACATCGGCAGCCCTATCGGACACCCTAGAAAACAAAATTGTATAACAAAAACACTGTCCAGTCGAGACATTGCCTTGTCCTTGTATTTCTTATTAACTTCTGCATGTGCGTGTGCTTCTCAATTACGCAATTCTCATTTCCCATACCCATAATCCTATATTTGGCCCTCCAACTTACCACTTCCTCACACATTGGTATACACCACAAACTTTATATCTCTGTCACACCTTTTCTCTATACGATACCGTGGCATTTTAAATTTATATTACATTATCATTTAAAATTAAAAAGAAAATGGAGTTATGCTATTATAGTTAAACAGTTTTCTAAAAGTCCTAATCGCTTAATTTTTTCAATCTAAATTTTTGTTTTGTTGGGTGACAGAGCTGATTGCTGGTTGCGGCTTCTTCAACAATATTCTCTGATTTTTTTCCCTTTTTTTTCTTTTAATTTCAATCCACAATATTGGGGTTTTGTTTTGGCTACATTTTTGTGGCTTTGTTTTGTCCATTTTGTTTCTCTGAAAGCATGGATGGTTTTGGTTTTAATTGTTAGTTTCTTGTGAGATCTGTCAAGATAAGCATGTCATTAATTTATTAGGAATTGTTCTTAGAGAGTCTTATCATTATAGAACACAACGATGGTGTTTTTAAAATTGAAATCCAAGATGATGAAGAGGACAATAAATCATTTAAGACTTGCCTTCTATGCATCACTGATGTGATGCTTAGGGTTCTTAATTTGATAATAGCGGGGTTAGGATGCAATTTTCAATAATTTGATCAATGTAATGCATCTTTAGTTTTTTTATGAATACTTTTAGTATTGCGGTCACTATCAATTTGTTTCTCTCTTTTGAAATTATTCCACAAGCATGACATTTGAGCATTAGTTTATAGTGTCTTTTTTTATCGTTTGTACTATATGTCATGTCTTTATATTCTTATTGTCCATGGTTTTTATTAATGATATTATTTTCTCAAAAAATAAAATTACAAAATTCTAAAAAATAAAATATATAAACTTTTAGAAAATTATAAAAAAATAAACTTCAAACAAAATATATAAATTTAAAAATAGTTTTAATATTCAAAAAAATACATATATAAATATGCTTAAATCTCATCTTCTTAAATCTAAGTTAGAAATTATCTTGGTAGCCACCATAAAATTTTGTCAGTAGAATTTTTTATATATTTAAATTAAAATTTATAAATAATATTAATTACTTAAAAAATATTTAAAATTTATATTTATATTATAATATTAATAATGAGTTGCAATAAATTATTTATTATATTTGCAATATAATCTAATTTGAATATTTATTAATATTAAAATAATAAAATGATATTGTGGTAAAAATGATAAAGACACAAAAAATAATTATACTTAAATTTAAATAAATTATTCCATCACTAATAATTTTTTTATTAATTTACAAGAATTATGTTTATGTGTGATTTAAATATCTCAAATATGATTTACATATTCAAATTAGATTTTATAAATAATTTGTATTAATTTTTTAAAATATTTAAATTGATATTTCATATATCAAATTAATAAATTTAAATATTATTTAAATTAACTTACTTTTACTTTAAAAATAATACTTTTAACTTTTCACACTATTTTTTAATAATAATATTAAACGTATAAAATCTTAAATTAAGCTTCCCAAAACTACTTTTTCACAAAAAACTTTTCAAAAAATAATACTATTAAGTCTTAGAGTTTCTTATACACTTTTAGAAGTTTTTTCATCGATCCAAACTGTGAGGTGAAAGAATTCAGCAAGGAGTCGTCACTATTGAAGTTAAATGATGATTAGGTGACCGATTGAATGGGATTCAAGGTTGTTTCTATTAAGATTCGTGAAATTCCTGCAATAATTTCATCATAGTTTACTTAGTAATTTTCTTTTGAACTCATTGAATAAATAAAAATGATCACATTGTCATTTAATATTTTTTTAAAATGTCTTTATTGGTTTTTGCAAGTAAAGCAAAATGTATAAGAAAATATTGGTTCATTAATTATATGAAGTATAACTAATATTAAGTTGCATTATATGGCTAGATTGTAATGCAAGAAGACATCTTGTATTTGTAGGTAATCTAAATTGTCCGCAGTTGACGGCGTCAGATTGAGCAAATTACTCATCCTAGGAATATTATGTCATTCATAAGTTCGATTGAGGATAACTTGTCTTGGCTATCGGAGTTAGACTGACTCCCAAAATCAGAGACATATATATGATTTTCTGGATATATAATACATCGAACAAAACCCAAATTGAATTAGTCTTATATCTGTTTATGGAATAATTCACTTGTAATGTTCATAGCATGACTTACTTAAATCTTGAGTAAGTGAATGACCATGTGTGTATGATTAATGTACTAAGATATATTGAAAACTTGTGACCTCAAGGTATTGAGCCAAAAGTTGGTATGTTAGGTACATAACTTGTGCGTGATATGACTTCACTTACAATAGAGAAATCATAGCATGACAAAAAGAGTAAATAGTATCCTCTTATTGGCATTACATGGATTATGAAAATGAAACATGGTCATGAGTCATTTGTTTGGGACAAATGATTTTATCATTACTAGTATAAGTAATGATCTTTTTTTTATTGCGAAAGATACAATGACGAGCATGAAATAAAATGGGACTGAATTAGGTGAATGAGTTTAAATTAAGGGGATCACAAATATCCTATGAAGGTAACATATATATGACAAGGTCAATGGATTGAAGTTGAAACAAGTATCTTTTAAGATGATATATAACGGAGAGTTTTGTCTTGGTACTTTTAGTGAATTGATTTCAAGATTAAATAACTTTATAATTAATAAGCGAAAAGTCGAAACTTAATTACAAATTATTTTAGCCCTAATGATATATGTGCAGTCAGTTCCCCTAGTAACTCGCTATAACTCTAAACGGTTTGCAGGATAAGAACTTTAAATGAATTGACAAAATAATAAATGAGAAATAAATTACATGAATTATCATCACAATGAATGCATTTTGTTGATAAGACAATAGATGACATATTATTAATTTAATTTCTTTGAATTATTATTTAATTGGATGAATAAATTAAATAACCATTTCTAAATTAAAAATTAAATTATGTAGTCCTCTTAGTTTAATTCCATTAGACTAATTAAATAAACTTGCACATAGATTCTAATACGGTAAAATCGTCATGATTTTTACTAAGTTATAATCAATTGTGTAAATTTTTTAATTTGAATTAATTAATAATTAATTTGGAGGATTATTTAATTATTTAGTTAATTAAATACATGAGTTGATTTTATTTAAGTGAAGAGAGAAGCTCAAAAAATTTGACCAACCAAGAACAACCCAATAGGCCCAATATGGGCATAAGGTTCCGCGACAATGGGAGCAATTTCCCACGGGGTGCCACAATTTGGTACTCCCTTAATCATAATCAAATTGAAACTCTTTGGTTTTAATTAATTAATTAAGGACTTCCAATGAAAATTAAACTACATTAAATTATAAAATTATTCAGAAAAGAAGAATTTAAATGTTATCCAATCATGAATAACAAAAATATGAATTGATTTTCCACCAACTCAGTCAACAATGACAAAAAATAACTTTATACTCAAATTTTAACATTCATATGTATACTATTATTAAAGTATCTAACCAAATTGATGTAGGAATCAAGACCAACTCAATTAAAAAATGATAAAAAATAATTTTGTATTCAATTTTAACATTCATATAAAATAGAGTGTATAATATTATTTAATAATAAATTTTAAATATTTTTATTATCTTTAAAAATCTTCATTTATTTCGTCTGTAAAAAAAAATCCACTTAATGTGTAATTTCCTTCTATTTTTCTCACATTTCCTTATACTTTTTCCTATTTTAGCTTTTGAGATTAAATAGTAATATGTAAATATGATTGGACTGGCCCCAATCCTAAACCATGCACTCCAATCCAAAAGATACTGGCCCATTTGTTGGAAAGCACACGGTTGATTATTTAATATAACATTAATTTCTTAACGATGAGAAAGAGAAATTTATAAACATAGAGATCCAACTTTAGGTTTCATGCCAATCAATTTAAATTTCATACAAACTTGTCACAACTTTAATTTAGTAACGAAAGAAAGTTGAATTCCTAAAATTTTGAATCTTATTTTATATAAATTATATGACCTTTTTTTAGTTTATTTTATTTTAAGTCCTATTATAATTTTTTAATAAAGTATATTTTTTAAATTTTATAGCGTGAGTTATGCTGTTTATTATTATTATTATTATTTATTGTATGACCTAATTTTTACCCCAACCAAGGCCCATTTCTAAAATCTATTAACAAATCTTAAAAAAAAAATAAAACAGACAAGCCCAAACCAGCATTGAAACCCAAACCAAATACCTAAACCCTAGCCCAACTTGCTAGCCCACCACCTAAACAGAAGTGGAACCCTAACAGTCCCAGCGCCGCACGTCCAGCAACCACCCCTCCTCTCCGTGCGCCAGCAGCCCTCACGCATGCCACATTGTGTGCGCATCCACCACGTCCGTGAGAAGGGTCCCTCTCCACCACGACGTTTATACCTACAAAATAGGGAAAGCTTTGTAAAAAAAAGGGCTATATAAGAGCCAAAATAAACATTGTAAGGGGGACGGTTTTTTTTAGTAGATATGAGCAATACACACTACAAAAAAAACATACAAAGGACTGAAGGTTTTTTTTGAGGAAAAGGAAAAATGAAGATTTTAAGAAAAATCTTGGCTTTTATAGCCTATTAAAACGACGCCATTTTGCACCAGGGGTTTAAGGGCCAAAACGGCGCTGTTTGGCCCAGGGTCCGCGCGTAGTTGGCCCAACCCGAAGGGGTCCGCGTGTTTTTACCGAAAGGACTATTTATCGCCCTAGTCCCTCCGCTTTTTCTCACTTTTCAAATCAAGTTTTTTTACTTTCTGTTTTTGCCTAATAATTTTCCCCGGTTCAAATTTGGTCCTACTCGAAGTGATGCGTTTTGGGAGGGCAGGGTATTTGCCCTTTTGGACCCTCTCTGATATGCGCGTGTTGAAATTGGTCCTATCCTTTCGTTTTATTTATAATTTTGCCCCTAATCCTTGGTTTTCAACTCAATTTAGCCTCTATTTCAGCTATTTTGCCATTTTCTTTTAAACTAGTTATTTTGAATTTTTTTTTATTATCTTTGATATCATTATACTGTATGTATTATTATTAGTACCTTCCTTATTATTAATAATGTTATTATTACTATTCTTATTATTTTTATTATAATTGTTATTATTTCTTACTATTATTATTACTATTGTTTTGTTATTATTAATACTATAGTTTACTTTAAAATATTTTTTATTTATATATTCTATTATTATTATTACATTTACCGTTATTATTACTACTATTATATTTACTATTATTATTAGTATCATTATTTGCATTATTCTTACTATTAACACTATTATTTTCATTATTTTTAATATACCTTTATTTTTACCACCATTATTATTATTATTATTATTATTATTATTATTATTATTATTTAATATTATCACTATTATTTTATTATTAATGTTATTTGTATTTTTACTAGTACTATTATTACTATTTTAATTATTAATATTATTTTTATTTTTAACCTATTATTACTGTATTTATTATTTTATTTCCGATTTTAAATTTTTCCCTTATTATATTTATTATTGTCATTCTTTATTATCATCGAATTGACATTATCATTATTTGCTAGGTATGACCATTTTTACGTTTAAACAGATTTTGTATTTTAAAGGTTACATCGACTTTTCTGTTACCACTGTTTTTACCCAAACTCATGAAAAGGTTTTTTAAACAAGGCAATGTTTCGTGTTTGGAAGTTCGAGGAATTGTGCCCAATCGTGCTGGGTTTCGATTTTCTGTTCTTCTAAATGACTAAATATCCTTTAAATATTTTGACCGTGTTTTTTTAATAAGGCAATAGTTCGTGTTTAGAATTTCGAGGAATCGTGCCCAATTGTGCTGGGTTTAAATTTTCCGTTTGTCCAAATGACTAAATATCCTTTAGAGGTTTTGACCATGTTTTCTTAAATAAGGCAATATTTCATATTTGGAAATTCGAGGTATCGTGCTCAATCGTGCTGGATTTCAGTTTTTTAGTTTGGCCAAATAATGGAATACCCTTTTTAAAATTGCAATGCAAGAATTTTGGAAATCATGAAATGATCTTGGTATCGAGGGTTTGAAACACCGTGTCCTAACGTGCTGAATGTGGTATTTCATCTTTTCAGAACAAGAGAATTTCGATATTCAATTCGAATTATCCAAACATTTTCTAAAGGATTCATATTTTAAAATCTCTTCCAATTTTTGATATTAGGACATTAATCAATCAATAAGGTACCAATTTTGGGCGTTACGAGGGTGCTAATCCTTCCTCGTGCGTAACCGACTCCTGGACCCGTTTTCTTAAAATTCATAGACCAAATGTTTTATAAGGTGACCCAATCACACTTCAAAAAAAAAAAGATTGGTGGCGACTCCGTTTTCCATGTTTTTAAAGTCTGCCCGTTTCTCCAAACAAAAAAAATGGTTTCGACATTTATAATTTGATTTCTAACGTATCCCATCATACATGGAATTTAAAAGAAAAAAAAAAGTTGTTAAATTAGTGAATCCTGTGTGACTTAATGGTTAGGGTGTTTCCCGCCTCAAATATGATTTGGATTTGAATCGCGTTGCTATTAAGCTTTGTCCTCCTTTATATAATTCACAAAAAAGTAAAAATTGTTAAGTTAGTAATTCTAGGTTGAAACCGTTAAACACATAGTCCTTTAACCCTTTTAATAAACAAGTTGATTTTGTTGGCGTATATTAAGTTGTGTAATTACTCTTCTTGGGCTTACTTGTGTATATGGAAATCCTAGAAACGCCATGATGCACTTAAATAGATACAGAAAACAGTTCGAGTAGGAGAAAGAAAACTGGAAAAGCTTGAAGTGGAGGGCATCAAAACCTTGTTTGATCGTTTCATAGTTGCAGGGAACACAGACCCAACAGTGAAGAATGGGCAAGAATTGGGGTCATGTAGAAGTATCAAGAGGAAGAGGTTTGAAGATAACAGATAGTGCTGCTCAAGATTGAGGTCCGAAAAGGACACTTATACCACGTTTGGTTCACTGTTATGGAATAAAACTGTAATGGGATAGAATTGTAATTAGTAACTCAATTGTTTGGTTGAATGGAATTGAATATAACTGTAATAGTATTCTTGTATTTGGTTGAATGAAATAAATGTTATAATAGCATAGAAAAAAGTTGAAATGACCAGAACACCCTTAACATAATTTTTTTTTAAATAGATGATTATTTTTATTAAATTTTAATAAAAATAAAAATAAATAATTTAATCATATTTTAATATAATTATTATTAAAAATAATTTAATAATATACAATTTAATAATATTTCTAATATAATTATGTCTTTATTTTTGTAAAAATATTAAAAAACCAAAAGATATCATTTAATTAAATTTAGTGATAATTTTGTAATTTTTTAAAATTGAATGACCAAAATATAAACTTATTAATAATTTAATGATTTGAGTGTAATTTACCCATAAAATCCCACCAAATACCCAAGCCCACCCACAAAAATCCCAAAATGCACCAGTCATCACTTTCTTCCCCGATTATTATTTCCCTTTCACCAAAATTTTTCATCAAAGATTATTCTTAAAATGCTTTATTCCAACAAATTTTTTTCTTTGAATAATGTTAAGACTTTTATTTAGAAAAACAAATAAAAAAACAAAGCCCAAAAAATAAAAGGTTCATAAAAGTGGGCTGAAACAAGAACAAATTAAAGCCCAACAACCCAATCCAGGAGAAAGCTCTAGAAGCCACCGATGCTTCAGCCAATGAAACAAAAGTAGTAAACTCTCCTAAAAAGTAACAATCGGCGATTAAACAATCCCCTTCCCAAGCTTCTTCAACCTTTCATCCCCTGCAAAAATGCCCTTTTTGGATCCTACATCCACCCAAGACTCCCCTCCCTTGAATTAGAAAACATATGTTCAGAGAGCCTTCCCCTCTTCGATCCCTTTCTACTTCTTCTCTGACAAAATCAGGAACTCCATCTCGCAGGCATTGATGTATCCTTCGTTTTAATCCTTCAATAGCCAACAGATGGGCAACACCATTTCAACATTTTTATTTTATCTAAAATGATAAAATATTTATCCTTCCATTCTTATCTACTTGTTATGCTTAAAAATTTTAGATTCCAAAATTCCCAAAGAGCAACCAGCCATGGCTTTCTTTTTTGCTTTAAAGACCAAACAGTTACAAAGATGAAGAAACATGCAAGTTACTTACTTAAAAATTTAAGCAGATTCAGTTCCTTTAGGTATTCCAATAGATGGGTTGTTGTTCTTTTCTTTGTATTATGTTAGTGTTTGAGATTGAGATGGCTTAGTCTCTTTTTTTAAAGATAAATGTTATAAAATTTTGTTATTTTTTCTGCCATAGTTTACTTGTTGCAATGTTCAGATTAAAGTGTTGTTGTTTATGATTGATTTTCTTCGTTTAATTTTGGAGTTTTAGATGATTTTCTGCATGGGTAAATTTCGTAAAGAAAAGAAATTTATTTCGGGAATCGCCGAATAACCCATTCGGAGGTGCGTGTGCGTAATGGTGATTACGGGACTATGCTGCTTAGTCTCGGAATGGTCATTCGGTTGAATGGTATTTAGCCAACCAAACGCTTGCTTCACTGTGGCGGGGTGAATACACCCGGAATAGCTTAGCTATTTAGGTGAACCAAACATGGTGTTAGTGTAACACTTTGACAATCTCAATGTCACTAATAGTATTGTACTGAAAAATAAAGAATAAAATTTATGAGAAAGTAAAAGTTATTGATAAAATAATAATAAAATTAAAGTAGACACCGAAAAAATAAATTATGAATAGTGAATTTTTAGTGAGGACTAAATCGAATTTTAGCAAAAGTATGAGGACTAAAATGTCAATAGACCATAAAAGGAAAATATTAGAAAAGTAATTAATTATTTTATGTGAAAATGACATTGAAAATATAATGATATTTAGAAATGAAAAATCAAGGTATAAACTAAATTGTAAATGAAAAGACATTAAAGGGATTAAAAGTGCAATCATACTATAAAGTGAAAAAGGATTAAATTATAATTATACCATGAATAAATAATGTCTAAATAAGTAATGATTAAATTGGACACATATGTAAGCCATGTGTCAATATGTGATGGAAAAATATGAAATGACCAAATTACTCATATGATTAAAATAAATATATTTTAAAGAGTATTTTTTTCCCCTCGTTAAATATTATTTATAATTTTATATTACAAAAATAAGATATTTTTTACTGCATGAATATGGGTTATTAGATTAAAGTTTTAAGATTAAATCCTAGCCATTGATAATAAATAATTAACTGAATAAAGTTATTGAAAATTAAAGAAAAATCTAGAAAATTTAAGAGAATTCATTCTCTTCTCTCTCTCCCTATATATAGGACGTGGGAGTGGTGAAAAAAATGGGGTGAGAAATATTTTATTTTATGCAATTTGGTTTTTTTCTTATTTAAGAACATTCTTTAGAATTTTTTTTTTAAATTTCCATGAAATAAAGTGAGAATTTTTACAAAAATAACTAGAGAGTGTTATATAATTAGAATTCAATCAAGGAAGCTTGGAAATGAAGATGGAAGTGAAGAGGAAGCATGGATATGTAAGGGATTTAAGAGAAAAACATGGTTACGAATGGAGATCTTGCTGGAGCATATATGGAATGAAAATCTTGAAGTTATTTAAAATTTTGAGCTTAAAACAATTTTTTATAATATTAAAAAAAATTAATTAAACCAAATTAAGGGTTTTAGAAACAATTTAAAATCATATAGAATCATTTTGGGGGTGATAGGAAGTGCTTGGGGGATAAAAAAAATCCCTCGGAAGCCAAAATAGATCAAAACAATGTAGTGGGGGACGTCACCCTTTAAGTCAATGTTGTGGCGTTGCAAAGGGAGATGTTGTGACTTTTTAGCAGAGTAGCTCAAAAGCACTTGAAAACATGCCTGAACAATCCCAAAACATTTCAACAAGTTTCAAAACATTATACATCACATTCTAAACCCATTTTGTCTCAAATTAAAAATCATGAAAGCATTCAAATCAAATAACGAGCTAAGCTTGATATAGAACACCAAAATGACTTGAATTACAATTCAAAATTTACAATTATAATATCCAAATTAAGTCTTTATGTACATGCCAAAGTTCTTATACAAATGAAAATTAATATAAATACATTACAGCCTGATAACTATAGAATATAGAGTTATTTACAATACCTTTAAGCTTATAAATCATGCAAATTATGAGTGGTCGATAGCAATTTTTGTACTTTTACTTGTAATTCCATTTTATTAAGTAAATATATGAAAATTTCTTAAATTGACTAATTATTATGTTGAACACATGATATTTGAAGGAAGTCAGTGGATTCAGTGGAAAGAAGTAGTACACGTGCTGATGCCCAATGTCGTAGCATCGGACCAACGGGTGGGGCTTTGGAACTCTATTTTTGGACACTGAAATAAGCCTTTTTGGGCTTAAGAACTCGTTCCAACCCAATGTTGGAGGAGCTTATCAGACTAGGATATCCAACATAGGACCAAACCGTATGCCTAAGGAGAGAATTGGAAAAATCAAAGGATAAAGCACCTAGCCCTCAACCTCCTCAATTGCAAGCCATAAATTAAGGAGCAAACTTATCAGCCTTGAGAAGATCATGGGGAAGCCACCTACATGGAGAAAATCAAGGGGAGTTGATGCCAAAAATAGTAAAGGAAGAGTGGGGCTCACTAGTATAAATAGGGGCAAGCATTTGAGATCATTCATCCATTCATCCATCACTCATTCATTCATTTATTCACACAACACAAAGTTGATAGAGCAATTTAGAGGTATTGAGAGCAGCCAATTTTGGTAACTTGAGAGCATTTGAGCGTAGGAGCAAAAGAGAAAAGAGAATGAGGAGCAACACGAGCAATGCCTCGAAAAATCACCAGAATCGGCTTACAGTTTCCTTTCCTTTAATCTTTTATTTTGTTTAGTGTTGATAAACATGATTACAACTTATTCTTTTGTTTTTAATTTAATGATGATGACTTAATTTTGATGATACTAGAATTGTAACACCTTAATTTTGGTAGATATAAAGTTTTGGGCATATAGTAGCAAACAATTTGTCTGGCATGGTGTTATTCGCCTAAATGATCATTTTGGCGCATTTGTGTGGGCGTATAGTAACCGCCACTTGAGTTAGTAAGAATTTAATTTCATGATATTTTTCTATATTAAGAAGACGTTCATGTTAAGGGATAAAAAGGAAATATGGGATGAGTATTTGCCAAAGGTATAGTACGTCTGGTTTGTATGGAATACTGTGCTAGTTAGACTTTAAGTAATATGGTTAGAAACCAACTGTATAGTTCAACCTGATAAGTTTGATGAAAGGAACTTATTTATACTTTTCTCGAAAATTGTAGGCCAATAAGAAGGTAAGTTCTGATACGCATGACACTTGTTAAATTCCACTAAGCAATATGAATTATATTTATATGTGAGAATATGTTTTGAAAGGGGTCTTCTTTCTTCTTCCTCCTCTTCCTTAAGTGGTATATACTGGAACCTTCCGTAAAACTGAATGCATCCTACCTCGATGATCTAGAGGCTAAGGTTCTTTTATGATCAGTAGCTACTTCGCATCAAGGTAAGTATTTCAACTCTGTATGTTAAGAAATGAATGAGTAAATTTGTATTTGGTAATTGAATAGCGAGACTATAAGAATAAGGTTTCTGCATGGGATTGTCAGCGATTGAAATGATAAGTAATTTGTATGTACAAGAGTATTAATGGTGAAAATTATGTTTCTAAGAAGTTGTTGTTGCTGGTTCATGATGAATATCTAGATCTAGATATTTGAACTGTAGTGTAACATCCCGAAATTGGGCCTAGTAGGATTGGGTCATTGGGCCTTGGGCTTAGGAGTGTTTAAAATCTTCAAGAATATGAGAATGGTGTTTTGCAAATTGGATTTATTAGTTAAGTGGATTTGGAAGGTTACAAAGTTTCTATGAATTCTCGGGTTTAATTGGGCTTTAGGAAAAATTTTAGTATCATCTTGTTGCTTGTGTTAGTTCAGGTATGATTTTATTATGTGCCTAATATAGTCTTATGAAGGCTTGGAATTATTTGGATTTAGAATAATTTTTAGTATGGAGAATTTAGTGAAGTGGATCAAGTGACCCTGATACTTAAGTTAATTTAAGTGTGTTAGCATAAGTGAGCAAGTAGTAAAGTGGTGTTGGCGCATGAGTAATTGTATGAGGGAAGAGGTTCGAATCCCATGGATGGCAATAATGTGACTTTTATTTTTGCATGTGTATGGCATGTGTCGGTCAACTCTAATTAAGATAAGGTTGGACTTTATCATTTATGGATAGTAGACTAAGGGAATAAGGCAAGTTATTAGTTAAGGTATGGAATCAAGGTGTTATGGAAGGATAAGGGGACATAAGGCTTGATGTATGGGTGATGTTTTGGAAATTTTTCATGGTCATTTTGACCATGAATGTGGACGGCTTAGGGGGTAGGGGGGTTGGCCGAATATTGTATGGGATTAGGGGGAGGATAGTTGGCCAAACTTTTGGTATTTTGTGCATCTTTTTCCCTTTTCTCCAAAATCTTTCTCCTTAGCCGAATTTGTCTTGGGCATTAGGTAAAAATTATGTTTTGTTTTGGCTATCATCTTTGACCATATTGGTATTCTCTTTTTCTTCTTTTCCTCTCAAGCTTTTCTTTCTTTTCGTACCGAAATATTATTACTTTTGAAGGCATTTTTCCCTTCATTCTTTTTCTTCAAAACCGAATATCCCTCTCCCAAATTCCATCAATTGCCGATTCTCTCTAAGCCCATACTTTTCCTTTTCATCCTTGTTAAAGCCGAAACTCTCTGGTGCCCATCAAAAGCCGAAAGTTCACTTCATTGCCACCCCCTTTGAATCGATTTCTCCTGCAAGCTCTTTTGCCGATTTCTTGAAGTAGAGATTAATTGCGTCTTAGTCATCTTATTGGTAAGGATCTCTCTAGCCGAACTCTTGTTCTTTTCTTCCTCTAATTGTCGAAAATTAGGGTACTAATCCCATTATTGCTTTAGCCGAAACCTTGAAGGATCTATCGAGATTTTTGAAGTAGTCGACTACAAGGAAAGATCATCGGGATTCCAAGAATCCAAGGTAAGCTCTATGTGGTATTCGGCCAAACGGTCATTTATTTGTGATTAAATGTTAGAATGGAATCTAACATAAATCTATAGGGATTTCGACATTTTCATAGCCAAGAGACTACTTTCGGGATTTAAAATCATAAGGTAAGTATATATGAACATTCGGCCAATGCCATATTTTAGTATTAGTGCCTAACTGATTTCACCTATGGGTATTAGGAAGGAGTGCAATCGGTTTTGGTAGATTTTTTGGGATTCAGTGAACTCGCTAAGTAAACCAGGTGTGTAACCCCGCACTATTTCCTGATAGATTTATGGTTCTAATATTATGTGTATGTTAATAATAATATGGAAGTGGCCAAAGGTACCATACAAATGGTACAGAGTACTCAGGTACGTTATTCTCTAAAGTTATGTCAATAATAAGAATATCTGTTATGACACAAATGTGAAAATGCTATGAAAGTGAAATAAGGCCTATGGCATGAGATTGCATGATATGTATGATATATGGGGCATATGGGTGATTATATTAAGGGGAAGTGATCTGGTGGTTTTATACCACAATATCTGAATGTGGTGACTTATGTCACGTAATCTGAATGTGGTGACTTATGTCACAAAATTATTATTATCTGGTGGCTATGCCACGAAATTATAAGGGCGATGTGCCAGTCGACTGCAGCGACTGCCTTCGATGGTGTGTAGCGGATGGAGGGTCGACTTAGTAGTCCCCACGGTGTGATGGTTGGTATGGGTGATGTGTAGCGGATGGTTTCTAGGTTTGGGTTCGGGATTGCATCATTATATTTAATTGCTATATGTATATGTATGGTCTGTTATGCCTGAATTGTTGAGACTTAGTGTTGGTTGTTACACATTGAGTCTGTTTGACTCACCCCGTTGTGGGATATTTTTCAGGTGACGCTCAGTGATGGACCGGGTCGGCAGGAGCTCAGTGGTGGCCATGCTCAGCACGAAATTTATTTTATTTAGACTTTCTATTTTTTTTAAGTACTTTGAATTTATTTTTTTTGGGTTTTGTTTTTGATGTAATAAGGCCACTAGTATGAACTATTTATGCATGCATTTTAATTATTTTATTATGGTACGAATTTTTATCAAATTAAACTTTAAGTAACTTTTCTTAAGAATAAATCTTAAAATATTTTTGACTTAATATTTCATAAATAAAGTTTTATTAAAATCTAGACTTCAAGTCTAGACTTCAAAACCATCCAAAATTTTCCAAAGAAGCAAACAAGTTTTGAATCGTTTTACTCAAGGAACATACCAGATCCGGTCAAGGCTCGTGGGCCGGGTTTGGGGTGTTTCAACTTGGTATCAGAGCCCAGTTTTAAACTCTCGGCCTTGGGTTTAAAGCCCACAACGTTTTCAAAATAGAGCCCAATTAAGATTTTGTGAAAATTTTGGAACTGAGCAGGTTTTCTGGCATGGCACCTGAGTCTCCGACCCGAAGTCAACCAGGTAAGTACCCCTAACTGTTGTATGACTTATTGTATGGTTTGTATGTGGGTATAAAGGGAACGTAGATTAGTACACTAGGAACTATTGAACTCTAGGATTAGTTTACTCCAACACTGAATTGCATAAAATTTTAAAGCCTAATTAAACAAACCTGTGAGTGAGTCGCCAAGCTAGGGTGTGGCAACCATTGTGCGCATGTCTAGGATTGGTTTCGGTGGGAGCTTGGTATTTAAGCAGTCCTAGTGACTCACCTCCTCTTCACTCGAATCCTACCTGGTGCGTAGTGACGGTTCACCCTAACTAAGAGGACTTGTTCACGGGCTAAATTCAATAACTAAAACCCGAAAGAGACCAGCTACACAGTTTTATAAAACCTTAGTTTTAAATTCACCAAATTATCCCTTTGATGTGTAGAAAAAAATTATTTTTGCAAATTTTTCCAAAATATTCCCGATTTACAAAATTACCCAAATACCCCTGGTTTGTAAAAAATTACTAAAACACCATTGGATTATAAAATTACCATAATACCCTCGACTTTTGTTAAAATATTCTTACTTTACAAAAATATCAAAACCCCTAATTTGCAAAATATCAAAATACCCCGATTTGGAAAATTACCAAAATAACCCTATAGGACAAATTACGAAAATACCCCTGGGATTAGAATGAACGAAAATGCTTGAGTGGTGAATGTGTGTGTGTAATAGGTACTATCGAATGAATGTGTTTTCTCTGAATTAGGGTAGAAAACTTGAAACGAAAACTTTGGAATGATAGAAAGAACTACTACTAAACTTCTTTTCATAAAATTTCTTCGCGGGTAATCAGCGGAACAAAGACTAATGCATAAAAATTCTTAAATCAGATTAAATCGCGATCATAGACATGAATTCTAGGGGACGTGGTCGTCGTGGACGTGGTAAAGGCCGAAGTGCTAGGGCTAGATCTTTGGCACCGAGGCATATTTCCAAAAAGGAGGCGTTAGCATCGCTAGTGGCTGTGACGGGGTCTCTTGATCGAGTTGGGATTAATGAGCTGACTCAGATAGTTAAGGAAGAATTGGAGGAGGTTAAAGGAATCGGTGAAGCACTTCGAGTTGGGTCTGTGGACTGTAAGAAGAAAAGAGATCACGGTTCTCTAGGGTAACAATCTCGTTCTGTAAAGCATGTCAAGGCACGACCAAACTATCCGGCTTGTGATTTTTGCAAGAGGCATCATCCGGGAGAATGTTGGAGGAGGTTAGGAGCATGCTTGAGATGCGGGTCTAAGGAGCATAAGGCTCGGGATTGTTTCCTCACTCTCAAATCAGGTATGTTTTGGTTGGAAGTGATGATTGAATGTAAGAAAATTTTTGGTATAAGTGGTAGATAACGGTTTGCTGTTGTGGTTAGATGTTTGGTTCTTTGAAAAAGGATTCAAGATTATGTTAAAAAGTACATTGTGATTTTTTAAGGGCAGAGTGCGCAGCGAAAGCATAGTGGTGTGTTTTGAATAGTGTGTTAGTAGTTGGTTGGAAATTTCGAGGACGAAATTTTTTTTAGGAGGGTAGAATTGTAACATCTCGAACGAAATTTTTTTAGGAGGGTATAATTGTAACATCCCGAAATTGGGCCTAGTAGGATTGGGTCGATTGGGCCTTGGGCTTAGGAGTGTTTAAAATCTTCAAGAATATGAGAATGGTGTTTTGCAAATTGGATTTATTAGTTAAGTGGATTTGGAAGGTTACAAAGTTTCTATGAATTCTCGGGTTTAATTGGGCTTTAGGAAAAATTTGAGTATCATTTTGTTTCTTGTGTTAGTTCGGGTATGATTTTATTATGTGCCTAATATAGTCTTATGAAGGCTTGGAATTATTTGGATTTAGAATAATTTTTAGTATGGAGAATTTAGTGAAGTGGATCAAGTGACCCTGATACTTAAGTTAATTTAAGTGTGTTAGCATAAGTGAGCAAGTAGTAAAGTGGTGTTGGCGCATGAGTAATTGTATGAGGGAAGAGGTTCGAATCCCATGGATGGCAATAATGTGACTTTTATTTTTGCATGTGTATGGCATGTGTCGGTCAACTCTAATTAAGATAAGGTTGGACTTTATCATTTATGGATAGTAGACTAAGGGAATAAGGCAAGTTATTAGTTAAGGTATGGAATCAAGGTGTTATGGAAGGATAATGGGACATAAGGCTTGATGTATGGGTGATGTTTTGGAAATTTTTCATGGTCATTTTGACCATGAATGTGGACGGCTTAGGGGGCTGGGGGGGTTGGCCGAATATTGTATGGGATTAGGGGGAGGATAGTTGGCCAAACTTTTGGTATTTTGTGCATCTTTTTCCCTTTTCTCCAAAATCTTTCTCCTTAGCCGAATTTGTCTTGGGCATTAGGTAAAAATTATGTTTTGTTTTGGCTATCATCTTTGACCATATTGGTATTCTCTTTTTCTTCTTTTCCTCTCAAGCTTTTCTTTCTTTTCGTACCGAAATATTATTACTTTTGAAGGCATTTTTCCCTTCATTCTTTTTCTTCAAAACCGAATATCCCTCTCCCAAATTCCATCAATTACCGATTCTCTCTAAGCCCATACTTTTCCTTTTCATCCTTGTTAAAGCCGAAACTCTCTGGTGCCCATCAAAAGCCGAAAGTTCACTTCATTGCCACCCCCTTTGAATCGATTTCTCCTGCAAGCTCTTTTGCCGATTTCTTGAAGTAGAGATTAATTGCGTCTTAGTCATCTTATTGGTAAGGATCTCTCTAGCCGAACTCTTGTTCTTTTCTTCCTCTAATTGTCAAAAATTAGGGTACTAATCCCATTATTGCTTTAGCCGAAACCTTGAAGGATCTGTCGAGATTTTTGAAGTAGTCGACTACAAGGAAAGATCATCGGGATTTCAAGAATCCAAGGTAAGTTCTATGTGGTATTCGGCCAAACGGTCATTTATTTGTGATTAAATGTTAGAATGGAATCTAACATAAATCTATAGGGATTTCGACATTTTCATAGCCAAGAGACTACTTTCGGGATTTAAAATCATAAGGTAAGTATATATGAACATTCGACCAATGCCATATTTTAGTATTAGTGCCTAACCGATTTCACCTATGGGTATTAGGAAGGAGTGCAATCGGTTTTGGTAGATTTTTTGGGATTCAGTGAACTCGCTAAGTAAACCAGGTGTGTAACCCCGCACTATTTCCTGATAGATTTATGGTTCTAATATTATGTGTATGTTAATAATAATATGGAAGTGGCCAAAGGTACCATACAAATGGTACAGAGTACTCAGGTACGTTATTCTCTAAAGTTATGTCAATAATAAGAATATCTGTTATGACACAAATGTGAAAATGCTATGAAAGTGAAATAAGGCCTATGGCATGAGATTGCATGATATGTATGATATATAGGGCATATGGGTGATTATATTAAGGGGAAGTGATCTGGTGGTTTTATACCACAATATCTGAATGTGGTGACTTATGTCACGTAATCTGAATGTGGTGACTTATGTCACAAAATTATTATTATCTGGTGGCTATGCCACGAAATTATAAGGGCGATGTGCCAGTCGACTGCAGCGACTGCCTTCGATGGTGTGTAGCGGATGGAGGGTCGACTTAGTAGTCCCCACGGTGTGATGGTTGGTACGGGTGATGTGTAGCGGATGGTTTCTAGGTTTGGGTTCGGGATTGCATCATTATATTTAATTGCTATATGTATATGTATGGTCTGTTATGCCTGAATTGTTGAGACTTAGTGTTGGTTGTTACACATTGAGTCTGTTTGACTCACCCCGTTGTGGGATATTTTTCAGGTGACGCTCAGTGATGGACCGGGTCGACAGGAGCTTAGTGGTGGCCATGCTCAGCACGAAATTTATTTTATTTAGACTTTCTATTTTTTTTAAGTACTTTGAATTTATTTTTTTTGGGTTTTGTTTTTGATGTAATAAGGCCACTAGTATGAACTATTTATGCATGCATTTTAATTATTTTATTATGGTACGAATTTTTATCAAATTAAACTTTAAGTAACTTTTCTTAAGAATAAATCTTAAAATATTTTTGACTTAATATTTCGTAAATAAAGTTTTATTAAAATCTAGACTTCAAGTCTAGACTTCAAAACCATCCAAAATTTTCCAAAGAAGCAAACAAGTTTTGAATCGTTTTACTCAAGGAACATACCAGATTCGGTCAAGGCTCGTGGGCCGGGTTTGGGGTGTTTCATGTAGTATGTGAGATTCAGATGAGTTCTATACTAACTCCTGCATGTATACTGTTTATATTGTGAGTCATATATAGAAAATTGATTGAACTATGGATCCAAAGTCATGAAGAGTATAGTATGTGATGATTGGTCTACGAGTATGACTGAGTATGTATAGGTATGAAATGTATGCTATGAGATGTTTATTCTGTTTAAGTGTAAGTTAGTGAAGTAAAAGGTTGAATTTAGATTGTGTAAATGCATGAAGAGTCTGTCAAGAGAGTCTGTGTCTATTCACTATAGTGGTGTCTGATGGAGTTTGTCGGGACTAAAAACATGAACTTTGAAGGAAAAGTTCATGGCAATGACACCCTCTAAAAAAGAACTAAGGAATAGTGATTACCCAATGGGGTTCTCTGTGTCCCAGGATGATGATTGGAAAACCTCACGTGATGTGAGTTTAGGCAAATTCATATTGCACGCACGACAGCTAATAATAGCCATTGTGGCGAACTCTGAAAGGATTGCCTTAGTGGTATGCTCTATTTGATTGCATGTATGGTATGTTATGCTAAGTCTACGTGGCATGAACTGTCAAGAATATCTAGTAAGTTATGAATTTGAATGTCTATCTCTATGGTAAGATACGAGTAAGTACTAGTAGTTTTGTAATAAGTATGACCAAGATAAGGTATTTGATGTGATTCTGGCCACATCATGTGTTTCTAATCGAAGGACTCAAAATTGGCCCAAGCGCGAGGGGCCTAAAGTTAAAATAAAAATTTTTAAACGAGTGTTGTAACATCCTGAAATTGTGGGGCTATGCATTTAATGTGTGGTTATGTTTAATGTGAGTGTTAGGGGTCCAGAATGGGCTCAGGGTTGGGCAGAGGCCTTAATTGAATTTTCTGTTTGGACACTCTAGTCGAAAGCCTGATAAGATAGGGCTTAAAAGATGTTATCTGTGTTTTAAAATACAAATGGGCTTGTGGCCCAGTGGCAAAGTGGCGCCATTTAAAAGCAGGGAAGTGGCGTCAACGAGGAGGCCCAAATTTAAGTTGCATAAAGCCCAACTATTTTAATTAAAATTGGCATTAGGGTTTTATTCTCCCATTCTCTTCTTTATTTTCGGCATTTAGGGTTTTCATCTTCTCTCTTTTCCTCCTTTTCTGAATAAAAGCTGAAAACTCCCTTAAGCATTCTTCCTTTTCACATTTGCCTGCCATAGCCGAATCTGCCCTAGCCTTGCCGAAATTCTTCTTTTTCCTATACCGTTCCTATCACTTCTTTACGTTTGATATTACTCTTTTCTCTCAATCATCTCCTTCTCAAAAGCCAAAACTTTATAGATCTCTTGAGATTATCTTTTCTTTTTGACCTTCTCAAAAGCCGAAACTTCATAGATCTCTTGAGATTATCTTTTCTTTTTGATCTTCTCAAAAGCCGAAACTTTATAGATCTCTTGAGATCATCTTTTCCTTTTGATCTTCTCAAAAGCCAAAACTTTATAGACCCCTTGAGATTATCTTTTCTTTTTGACCTTCTCAAAAGCTGAAACTTTATAGATCTCTTGAGATCATCTTTTCTTTTTGATCTTCTCAAAAGCCAAAATCTTCTAGGAGTTGCCGAACTCTCTATAAAGGTAGGTGCCGATTTCTTCTGATCTATTCTGTTTCTCTTTCGGTTTTTAGAAGAAAAAGCCGAAAGGCTAATGGATTGTTAGTTTCTTGTGTTTATGTGTTGGGCGACATTGGGGAATTGAAGTAGATCGCTTAGATCTAAAAGCTGGAACCGTTAGTCTCTGAACTTCATATCTCTCTTTTCGGGATTTCAAGGTAAGGGGTTCTCCTTAGATTCTCTTTAGATTCGCTATCATAATTGTGATCTTAACCATATGTTATGATAAGGTCTTTTAATGGAATCAAATATCGATCAGGCGAAGGAGGGGATTGGATCTGTTAAACCAATCCCTAAGTTTAAGAAACGAGCGGTGTCAACAGTTCGGGATTGGCCACTGGGTTGTGGACCGGCTTCAGAACAAAATCTTAGGCACTTAGCAGTCGTATCGGCTTCTGATAGTGTCAACATAGAAGGTCTCGTCTTGAATGTAATCAGGTATGTAGATCTCTAACACACTAATTAATCTGTACTAAATATATGTTATGGGCTAAAAGCCGAAAAAAGGCTGTACAGTAATCTGTACTAAATATATGTTATGGGCTAAAAGCCAAAAAAAGGCTGTATAGACAGTCGGATTACCCAAAAAGGGTAGGCAAGGGATGCCAGGTACGTAATTATAGAAACTTCTCTATGTGTATCGATGTATGTGATAGACTGTGAACTTTTAGGTAGTATACTGTTTTGATTCTGCATGGATGTATGCATGGGGTGGGATAAATATGATGAAGGGGAAGAGCATGTTAATAGGTCACTTGGTGATCGGTGGTTAAACCACAAATTATAAAGTTAGGTCACAATAGTGATCGGTGGCTAAGCCACGTTAAATTTATTCCTGACTGTTAGGAATAGGCAGCATGGCTGTCGATATGGTGTGTAGCGGTTGGTGGGTTGATTGTAAAAATCCCCGAGGTGTGTTGGTTTGTACGGGCTGGTGTGTAGAGGATGGATTTTTAGGTTGGGTTGGGCCATGTTGCATGTAAATATTTTGTTGCCATTGTGTATGGGCTAAGGCCCAAAATGTGTTTGTGGGCCCAAGCCTTTAATGTGTTTTCGGGATTTGCACACTGAGTCTTGGTGACTCACCCTTTTATTTTCCCTGACTTTTCAGACGAGCAGTAGATCGTAGACATGGGAGCCGAGGCGGACTCAAGAGGCCATCAAGTTTTTTTATTTTCATAAACTATTTCTGGTTTTTCTTTAAGTTTAAATTTTGGGACTATTTATGTAATAAGGCCTCCATAGCTTAGGTTATCAATTTATAATTGTTAATGTCTTCATTTATTTTTTTTAAATTTATATCCACTAAAAGAGCAAAGGTTTTCTTCCAATATCACTTATTTAATGAATACTTGAATAAAGAAACTGAATTTCCAAAGATCATCCAAGTGAAGTTTTTAACGTAAACCCCGTAGCATACCAGATCCGGTCGTAGCGTTTGGGCCGGGTTTGGGGTGTTACAATTTTGGTATCAGAGCCCGGTTCAAAACTCGGGCTGTGAAATGGGTCTAGTAGTGTTTTGAAAACTTGATGTGAATTTGAGAAAAATGTCTTGGATGAAGATATGGCCTTCGAGTCTACCAGCACCCGATCCACGCAGGTAAGTATTCTAACTTTTGATATGATATGCATGATTGGGCTTGATGGGCTTGATGGACGTAGACTAGTATGTTAGGCATTGATGGACTTTAGGCTTAGTTTAACCAACTCTTTAAATTCATAAGACTTAATATATCCAAACAAACCCGTGAACATATCGCTGGGTTAGGGTGTGGCAACAGGCATACGCATGTCTAGGATTGGATTTAGGGAGAGCTTGGTACTTAAGCAGTCCTAGTGACTCACCTCCTCTTCGCTGGAATCCTACCTGGTGCGTAGTGACTGTTCACCTTAGCCATGAGGACTTGTTGACGGGCCAAAATCTATAATTAAAACCCGAAAGGGACCAGCCACCCTATTTCGCAGAATTACCAAAATTTATGAAATTTCCAAAACACCCTTGGTATTATAAATTAGCCATGCTTTGCAAATTACCTGAAAAACCCTAGATTCATTGAAGTACCCAGTTTACAAAATTGAATTTTCTAAAATACCCCTGTTTTAAAAAAAACCCAAAATACCTCTATTTCGGAAAGAATCACCAAGATACCCTATTTTGAGGAAATTACAAAAATACCCTGTAGGACAAAACTACGGAAATACCCCTGGGTAGAGAAATGATGGAAAAACCCTTATGCGATGAATGGGAGTGCATGGATGCTACTTGTATGTTGATGTATGATAGTTGATGTATGTGGTTCCTAGAAATAGGAGATACAAACTTGAGACTGAAACTCGTAGATATAATGTAGAATTCGAAAGAACTACTCTTAAACTACTGTTCATAAGATTGTTCGTGGTTAATCTGTGAAAGAAATTAATAATTCATAAAATTTCTAATCAGATAAACACAAATCGGTAGAATGAGTACAAGGGGTTGTGGACGTCCGCCGCGTAGCCGTGGTAGGGGTAGGATGGCCGTGTCGGAACCAGTAAGATCTGGCCACGGGTCAGGAAACGAGATGCCAGCTGCGGAGGCCGAATTTCAGGATCAAACGGCCGGAGATGATGCGGTATCTCAGGTGATGTTAAGGGTTTTAGAGAGGGTTGCTGGGGCAGGTATGGGCACAAGAGCCCGGAAATTTGTGTCGGAGTGACTTAGAGCTAATGGGACAGAAGTGTTTAGGGGAATTTCTGGTATAGCCCCAAGTACAACTGAATATTGGTTGGAGGCGGTTGAGCGTATAATGGATGATCTGGATTTTACGTAAGAAGAAAAACTGAAAGGGGTTGTATCTCTCCTGCGGGACGAAGCTTATCAATGGTGGCTTACGGTTAAAGATGGTTCGATGGCTGACTGTATCACCTGGGATTTCTTCAAAGCGGTGTTCCAGAGTAAATATATTGGGACAAGTTATGTGGATGCACAGCGTAGAGCGTTTCTGAATCTGGTTCAGGGAAGTAGGTCGGTGGCTGCGTATGAAGCGGAATTCTTACGCCTTAGCCGTTATGCTCAAGGGATGGTGGCCATAGACCATGAACGTTGTGTTCGATTTGAAGATGGTCTGAGGGGTGATCTGCGTGTGCTGATAGCACCACAGCGGGAGAGGGAATTTGCCGTGCTTGTGGAAAAGGCTAAGATAGCTAAGGAGGTTAAGCGGACAGAAAAATTGAATCGGGATAGAGATAGGGGTGGAGTTAAGAGGAATGTTGGATCGTCAGGGGCAACTGGGCATACTCAGAAAAGGCCTAGGTCAGACGGGCCGAGACGGGATGAGAGACTTGCTGCTGCTAGTCAGACACAGAAGTGTGGCTGATGTGGTAAATTCCATGTAGGTGAGTGTTGGGCGGCCAGTGGGAAGTGCTTTAGGAGTGGATCTATGGACCACCAAGTTAGAAACTGTCCGCAGCAACGGGGCAGTGAAGGGCCCACAGGTCAAGAGAATGTACCGCTGGGAAGAGGAGGTCAACAACCACCAAGGGGCCGTGGTCAAGTCAATTGTGGCAATGGCACAGGACATGGTCGTGGAGGTGCAGGTTATGCTGAGGCAAGGCAGCCAGCTCTGGTCTATGCAGCACGTCGCCAAGGGGACGAGGAAGCTCTAGATGCGAATACCGGTGCGTACTCTACTATAGTATACTAAGTGTTTCTTTTGGCTTTAGAATTAGAGTGTGCAGCGAAAGCATAGTAGTGACACTTGGGTAGTACGATTAGTAGTTAGTTGGAAATTTCGAGGACGAAATTTCTTTAAGGGGGGTAGAACTGTAACATCCTGAAATTGTGGGGCTATACATTTAATGTGTGGTTATGTTTAATGTGAGTGTTAGGGGTCCAGAATGGGCTTAGGGTTGGGCAGAGGCCTTAATCGAATTTTCTGTTTGGACACTCTAGTGGAAAGCCTGGTAAGATATGGCTTAAAAGATGTTATCTGTGTTTTAAAATACAAATGGACTTGTGACCCAGTGGCAAAGTGGTGCCACTTAAAAGCAGGGAAGTGGCATCAACTGAGGAGGCCCAAATTCAAGTTGCATAAAGCCCAACTATTTTAATTAAAATTGGCATTAGGGTTTCATTCTCCTATTCTCTTCTTTATTTTTGGCATTTAGGGTTTTCATCTTCTCTCTTTTCCTCCTTTTCTGAATAAAAGCTGAAAACTCCCTTAAGCATTCTTCCTTTTCACATTTGTCTGCCATAGCAGAATCTGCCCTAGCCTTGCTGAAATTCTTCTTTTTCCTATACCGTTCCTATCACTTCTTTACGTTTGATATTACTCTTTTCTCTCAATCATCTCCTTCTCAAAAGCTGAAACTTTATAGATCTCTTGAGATTATCTTTTCTTTTTGACCTTCTCAAAAGCCGAAACTTCATAGATCTCTTGAGATCATCTTTTCTTTTTGACCTTCTCAAAAGCCGAAACTTTATAGATCTCTTGAGATCATCTTTTCTTTTTGATCTTCTCAAAAGCCGAAACTTTATAGATCTCTTGAGATTATCTTTTCTTTTTGACCTTCTCAAAAGCCAAAACTTTATAGATCTCTTGAGATCATCTTTTCTTTTTGATCTTCTCAAAAGCTGAAATCTTTTAGGAGTTGCCGAACTCTCTGTAAAGGTAGGTGCCGATTTCTTCTGATCTATTTTTTTTCTCTTTCAGTTTTTAGAAGACAAAGCCGAAAGGCTAATGGATTGTTGGTTTCTTGTGTTTACGTGTTGGGCGACATTCGGGAATTGAAGTAGATTGCTTAGATCTAAAAGCCGGAACCGTTAGTCTCTGAACTTCATATCTCTCTTTTCGGGATTTCAAGGTAAGGGGTTCTCCTTAGATTCTCTTTAGATTTGCTATCGTAATTGTGATCTTAACCATATGTTATGATAAGGTCTTTTAATGGAATCAAATATCGATCAGGCGAAGGAGGGGATTGGATCTGTTAAACCAATCCCTAAGTTTAAGAAACGAGCGGTGTCAGTAGTTCGGGATTGGCCATCGGGTTGTGGACCGGCTTCAGAACAAAATCTTAGGCAGTTAGCAGTCGTATCGGCTTCTGATAGTGTCGACATAGAAGGTCTCGTCTTGACTGTAATCAGGTGTGTAGATCTCTAACACACTAATTAATCTGTACTAAATATATGTTATGGGCTAAAAGCCGAAAAAAGGCTGTATAGATAGTCAGATTACCCAAAAAGGGTAGGCAAGGGATGCCAGGTACGTAATCATAGAAACTTCTCTATGTGTATCGATGTATGTGATAGACTGTGAACTTTTAGGTAGTATACTGTTTTGATTCTGCATGGATGTATGCATGGGGTGGGATAAATATGATGAAGGGGAAGAGCATGTTAATAGGTCACTTGGTGATTGGTGGTTAAACCACAAATTATAAAGTTAGGACACAATAGTGATCGGTGGCTAAGCCACGTTAAATTTATTCCTGACTGTTAGGAATAGGCAGCATGGCTGTCGATATGGTGTGTAGCGGTTGGTGGGTTGATTGTAAAAATCCCCGAGGTGTGTTGGTTGGTACGGGCTGGTGTGTAGAGGATGGATTTTTAGGTTGGGTTGGGCCATGTTGCATGTAAATATTTTGTTGCCATTGTGTATGGGCTAAGGCCCAAAATGTGTTTGTGGGCCCAAGCCTTTAATGTGTTTTCGAGATTTGCACACTGAGTCTTGGTGACTCACCCTTTTATTTTCCCTGACTTTTCAGACGAGCAGTAGATCGTGGACATGGGAGCCGAGGCGGACTCGAGGGGCCATCAAGTCTTTTTATTTTCATAAACTGTTTCCGGTTTTTCTTTAAGTTTAAATTTTGGGACTATTTATGTAATAAGGCCTCCATAGCGTAGGTTATCAATTTATAATTGTTAATATCTTCATTTATTTTTTTTTAAATTTATATCCACTAAAAGAGCAAATGTTTTCTTCCAATATCACTTATTTAACGATACTTGAATAAAGAAACTGAATTTCCAAAGATCATCCAAGTGAAGTTTTTAACGTTAACCCCGTAGCATACCAGATCCGGTCGTAGCGTTTGGGCCGGGTTTGGGGTGTTACAAGTGTTTTACGTGATATTTTCATGTTTGCTATCTTGAAATGTCATGTATAAAGTTATCTTTTATTTTGTTTTATCCACAGATTTTATCATACATTATATGTTTTAGTGTTGATGCGTGAGTAGTTAGCTTGTGTCTTGTGTTCAACTTTTTGGCAAGTGAAGCGTTTGTCATATTATGTTGTTGTTTTCTATATTTTGATCTTAAGTGTTGTGTATGTGCATGCATGTGTGATTGTGTTGTTTGTTCTTATACGTAAATGTGTGTGAGTCAAGTATGGTTTCTAAATTCTTGGCTGAATTTTGAGTGAAGAAAATTATGCTTAAGTGTTGCCTATTTATACTTGATGTAGGTGACCATTCATTACCGAAATGCATGCACAAGGGAACCTTCTAGAATCTTCATGAATCAAGCTTTCAATGTGGCTCATGTAGCTGTTCATATGGTGTGCTAAATACATCTCAACATACATTTCTTAAGGTGAAAGGATTCTTAGCATTAAAGAAGATACATGGACCGTGGGGAATGTACCTTCTAGAAACAAGGTTTATTCCATACATCCACATGCTCATAATGGCGTCATTAAGATGGTGCATGGCCCATACAAAGTACATTCGGCCAAGGGGGAATTATGGGACATTAAAGGCTGCACATACAAGGAATTTGAAGTTGATTCATTGCCAAGCATGCATGAAATGCACCAAAGTGAAACAACACAACTATTCGGCCATGCATGGATTTTTTTTACCTTCATGAACCGAATTTTTAACGCTTTAATGTGAATATGTTAATGTCAAGTGTGAACATGATTATGGTGTGTGTGAACACCATTAGATGCTGAATTTCATTAGCCATTTAGAAGTTTATAAATAGCTATGTAAATGGATATTTGGGGTAAGACCATTTCTAATACAATGACTTATTTTCATGAGAATTGTTTCTCTCTCAGTTCTTAACTGAACTTATCAAACTTTTTAAAAGTTTGTGGTGTTCACCCTTTTGTCTTATCATCTTGTAACCTATCCCGGGGTGTGGCGACTTCTACCATACCAAGGTTCGAGTATTTTTCAAGTTTAAGTTGGTTGAGTTCCCTTATAACTTCCGCTCCTTAAAGCATTTGAGTACTTTGGGTCAAAGTCTCCACCATCACGTGAACTTATTCAAGACGATTGATCCTTCAAGTAATTTTTCAAACTTTCCATGTCTCGAGAAATCACATCTGTTGGTATTAGAGATCGAGATTCCTGAATTAAGGTTCGTATCTATCTTATCGTTTTTGTTGAAAATAATATTTGAAAAAAAATTGTGCAAAAAAAATTCGAAGTGAAAAAAAAGGAAGGAAAAGAATGAGTAAGACTCGGAAAAAAAGTTTGGAGACTCGTCAAGAAAAATTTTTCCCGATTCATATTTCTAACACCATTTTACCCTTTTCAGAAAATTTTCACGCAACCAAAAAATTTTCGACCCAAAAATTACCATTTTACTCCTACTCCCAAATTTCCTCTAAAAACCCTTTTAAAATCCAATCTTCATAATTTTTGAACTTTTTGTGAAAAAAGTGCCAAATTACCAAAATACCCCTACCATCTTTTTTGTTACCTTTTGAACTAGTTCTAGTCACATGCATTCGAAAAGTTGAAAAGGTTCTCCTAGTTAATTTAGGAACCCCGTGAGAGGAACTACGGACGGAAAAAAAAGGCAAGAGTGTGTGAGAACATTCGAGTGGAAAAAGCCAAATTTGTGTGCCAACATGAGTGGAGCGATTTCCTTCGATGTGAATTTGCGAGGTTTTCTTGGTAAGGTACTCTTTTATCATCTTGACTTCTTTTTGTTACTAATCGTTTTGTTTGTGTGGAAAATAAATCATGTTTGAAGAAAATTTAGTTATGAGAAAGGCTACAAATGTTCATACCCACAATGGAAGCTCACAACGAGAAAAGTTGTTCCAAACGTGTTGTCATGTCTACGACTGTAACATCCCAATTTTCAGTGATGTTGGAAACAGTGATTCGAGATCACTAAATCTGACAAGTGAGTTCAAATTTTTTTTTTATTAATCATTATTTATGAGTTAAATGTGATTTTAGAAATATTTTTGAAATAATGATTTTTGTGTTTTAAAATAATTATTGTGTTAATTAGTTTCAGAAACGAGGTACCGAGACCTCGATTTCATAAATTAAGCCATTTATGGAGTGTTATTGAGTTAGTATTAAAGTTTCGTTAGAAAATTTTAACGTTTTGGTACTTAATTAGTTGAAAATGAATGAATTGAAAAATGTGCAAAACTTGTTAAAATGATTAAATAGCTTAAGAGGTAATTAAGGGAGGACCAAATAGAGAATTATACATTTAGTGTAAGGTTGGACGGCATGTGTGTCCAAGAAATAACAAAAATTAGTGTGAACAAGGGGTAAAATTGGAATTTTATAAATAAAACAAATAAAACAAAGACTAAATTGAAAATCTAGATATTTCTTCATCATTCTTCACTAAAAACGCCATAGGAGAGTCTTCTAAGCTAGTTTTTCATATTTTTTACACCATGTGAGTTCAATTCTTGCTCTTTTCTCATAATTTTTGTGTTTTTAAGACTTTTACAATTAGGTCCAACTATTTATTTCATTAGTTTTTTTATTTCATGGGTAATTTTGAAAGTTACCATTGATGAGTGCTGGATATTTATGATGAATTAACATGGAATTGAAGCTCCAATTTTGTTATGTGATGATTTTATTTAATAATTTTGATAAATATTAACTTTAGGACCAAATTGTGAAAAGGTTAAGAATTAGGGTTTGGTATTAAAATTCTAAACATTAATGGTTGTGTAGCCTAAAATAATTAGATAAAGTGTTAATTGAGAAAAAAATTAGGTTAATTGATAGGAAAATTGATAAGGGACTAAATTGTAAAAATTGTAAAATTTGGGGTAAATGTGTAATTTTAAAGATTGAAAAGTATAAATTGTAAAGTGAATTAGAATTGAATTAGATGCTAATGAATGAATAATTTTATATTATAGATCAAGAATCCGACGACAAACGTGAAAAAGAGAAATTAGCCGAATAGTCCCTGAATTACTACAACTTCCATAATTTACCCCAGGTAAGTCCGTATCGTTAAACCTTAACATTTATGTGTTAAATTGATGAATGGTAATATATATATATATTTATTTATATTTATTGTTAAAAATAAATTATTGTTGAAACTATGAAATTGAATTGAAATGATCGAAAAGAATGAAAAGCCGGATTGAGTACAGTCGTTCAGTGCAAAGGATGAATTGATGGATAAGACCATGGTTAGACCATGGAAATGTTTAAATGTAAGACCATAGCTGGCTATGGCATTTTAATGAAAAGACCATAACTAGATTATGGCACAAAGAAAACGATGTACTCATATCCGTAAGTCATTCTCCGATTTGGAATGACTTGGTTAGTGACATGGAAAATTTATGTATATTCATGATTATGAATTGTTATTGAAATAAATATACACAAAATTTATAAAAATGATGGTACATGAATATTAATTGTTGTAATTATTATTTATTGTGTATGATAAGTGGAATGAGGTGAGTATTTGATATTATGATATTGAGTTGAATTCTTGAGGATTTGTGATTATTGAATTGAAATGAATATTGGTTGAAATTGAAAAGTGATTTTAAACCCTATTAACTGTATCAGGCTGAGTTGGATATAGTTGGCATGCCATAGGATTGGAAGTGTTCAGGGATTACTTCGACTTTGAGTCGATGAGACACTGGGTGTCAAATTGTTACTTCGGATAAATTCGATGAGGTACTGGGTACCAAATTACTTAGGCATAGCCGATGAGACACTGGGTGTCAAACTATTACTTCGGATTATCCGATGAGGTACTGGGTGCCAAACTGGTGTGTTTTGGCTGGATCCGTGTATCCGTCTGAGTTCGAGTCGTGTTAATAAGGGTAAATGAATAATAAAGTTTTATAATTGATATTGAAATGGTATGGTATGAGAAATGGAAGTGAAATAGTGAATTGAAAATAGAATGTGAACTATGTTGCAAATATATGGAATATGTGAGTTATATACTCATGAAATGACTATGGAATGGATATTGTAATTGTATAATGAAATGTGAAAAGCAATTTAAGATAACAAATTAATGAGAATTGAATGTACTATGAGTGATCTGTAAATATTTATAAATTAATATTGAAAGACTTATGATTATTACCGGTATATACTTGAAATACTTGGAAATGATATTTACATGATATATTGAAACGTGACATGGAAACGGTATTTACTTAATATATTAAAAAGTGACATGTAAATATGTGATTATCTTTAATTATGTTAATACAAGGAAAGCATGCATATGGTAACATGTCAAGAAAATAAGTTTATCAATATTAAATTTATATGTAAGATGGGCAATTACTCTAACTATTGTTGTTGCTTGATGTTTAGGCAAGTGCCAAGCTATTAGCTGAATATTGATTTTTTATTTATTTTATGCATTGAAATGGTAAGTATTTAAATGAAAATAAGTTAGTGTTCATGAAGGAATGGTAAGGTTTAGATTATGCAATTTCTTATGGAACGAATTATTATGTGTCCAATTAGAATAAGACTTGGTTAAATGTATTAATTTGTAACCGTGGCTGAATGATATGCATATGATTTGTAACAGCCTGATTTAGGGCTTAGTCAGAATAGTGGTGCGAGACCACAAATCCGAAGTAGAAATATGAGTTTTAAGGTTTATGAGATGTTCGCATGGTTATGTGAACGTTTCATGAAGTAATATTATTGAATTATGATTGAATTGTTCATTAGGACTAAATTGCAAAAGTTGCAAAATATGAGATTCTAGAAGCTTTTAGAATGAAAGTTTTGGATTATTAATCAAAGGTCCTTAAATAGCAATTTGCCCAATTTCTAATTTTTGGACAAAAATGGGCATGAGTTAGTAAATTTTGAAAGTTTAGCAAAAAGGGGCATTTTGGTCATTTGTCTAATAAATGATTATAAAGGGAAAGGAAGTCAAAAGTTATGCTCATCTTCTTCCCCTTAGTGCCGAAATTTTTAAAAACTCCATAGCTAGGGTTTGTTCAAATTTTCAAGCTCATAGTAAGTGCATCCTAGCCCCGTTTTTAATATTATTCGTAGTTTTGAAGTTCTCGTAACTTGAATTAGCTATTTTTAGCTATATGTTGAGCTAGGATTCATGTTCAAAAATATACCCATGTATGATATGCATGTATTTTGATGTTTTAAGGAAGATTATGAAAGCTTGATGTGGAATAAACATCTTTTTCTAAGTGAATTCCATGAAAAATGCATGTAAGGACTAAATTGTAAAAGTCATAAAATTTGGTCATACATGAATAAAATATTGAGAATTTGATATTTCTATAGTTGAGAAAATGAATCAGCAAAGCATGAAATACAAGAAAGTTGAATGAATATCACTTTACGAGCCTAGGGGCAAAAGTGTAAATATAATAAAGTTCAGGGGCAAAATGGTAATTTTACCAAAATATGAATTATGAGTTAATTTAGTCAATGTGAGTATTAAATGAGTTAATTTATTATTACAGATTAAGAAAAATGAAGCCCGGATCGAAACCGAGGTAGGAACAAAGTTGTGGACTAAATTGACTATCTTCATACATTTTGTATACCGAGGTAAGTTTGTATGATTTTTAAGTTTCATGAGTATTTTCATTGAATTACTTATATATGTTGTTATTGTACAATATTTCTATAAAGTTGTTTAAATATGTTTAAACAAGGACATTAAGGAAATTAAGTATATGAAAGTCCCGAATGAAGTTGGATTACCGAGGATACTTAATCTACATCATGAGACAAGAAAGCCCGTATAAGACCATGTTAAGATATGGCATCGGTAATAAAGCAAGGGGATCATGTAAGCCCAAGACAAGTCTTGGCATTGAAAAGTTACCATGAGATAAATATTCCATGTAAGTCCAAGCCAAGGCATGGCATTGGTGAGTTCCCAAGTAAAGAGATCATGTAAGTCCAAGATAAGTCTTAGTCTTGGCATTGAAAAGTTATTATGAGGCAAAAACCCATATGAGTCCAAGCCAAGGCATGGCATTGGTGAGTCTCTAAAGAGGAAATATCATGTAAGTCCATGTCAAGACATGGCATTGACAAGTTCATGAGATAAGGATACCACGTAAGACCATGTCAAGACATGGCAATGGTAAGTTTCCAAGGAAACACACACGGAAGATTTCGTATAAGCCCATGTCAAGACATGGAATCGACACCAAGTTAAGAGATCCCATGTAAGATTTAGTATGATAGATTTAGTATCCTTGGTTATTTTGGTTACTTCATTGGGCAAAAGAGTAAAAAAGGAATGAGGTAACAAGAAAGTTAAGTATGTAAAGTTATTGTCAAGTCAAAGTGGAAAAGAGTATTATTCAAGTTCAGAAAGATAAAGTTGGAATTTATGTTTACAATAGCAAAGTATACTAATCTTTATGATTAAGTGATTTCAGGTATCTTGTTTACATTACAATCATGAGTCGAGTAAGAAACATGAAATGATTATGAATAAGTAAGAGTAAGTAAGCTTAAGCACTTGAGATTTGGGATGATATTGCTTATGATGGATGAGTTATATTAGCAATTATAATACTATATGTATTAGATGCAAACTTACTAAGCTAAATGCTTACTTCTTTATTTCTTTCTTTCCTTGTAGTCCCTCCAAGCTAACTTGAGGATCATTGACGTCGGAGCTCGGAACACACTATCAACCACTATTTTGGTTATAGCCAAGTTATTTTTAATAAGTATGGCATGTATAGGAATCTTTTAATTTTGAGTTTTGTCTTAAGAAGAGCCATAGTGTTAGCTATTAAGTTTTTATTCTTTTTGTATATGGCTAAAGGAGTTTGGTCAATATTTTATTAAGTTTATATAAATCAATGTTGATGAATTATGCATTATTGTTCATGTTTTCATGAAGTATTGAGTTGTTGAATTGGGTGTGTGAATGGTCTTGATTTCAGGGTGGCAAATGGCTTGGAAAATAGCCTTTAAGTGCCCACATGGATAGTCACACGGGTGTGTGACTAGGCCGTGTGGGATACACGGACAGCCCACATGGGGGTGTTAATAGACCATGTGTCCCCTACATGTTAGTGTTTTAAGTCAGAATAGACCACGGGCTATTCACATAGGCGTGTTCCTAGGCCGTGTGGGATGGTCAGTGTTCACCACGGGTAAAGAACACGGGCGTGTTCCTAGGCCGTGTGACACAAACAGAATATCCAATTTATTATACACGGGGTAGGGACATGGGCGTGTGTGACCACACGACCTAAACCCACGGTCGTGTCTCATTTCACATGGGCGTGTGACCCCTGTGTTGATGAAAAAGTTTTCTAAGTTTGTAAAAGTTTTCGGATGTGAGTTTAAGGCCTCGTAGGCCCATGAAATGCACGTTATGATTAAGAAAGAAAAGTTTCAAATCAAAACGAAATTTTATAGCCCGTAAGTGCACGTTTAAGCATGTTTCATGTATGGTAATGTCTCGTATCCAGTCCCAGCTTCGGACTCGGGTATGGGGTGTTACATGACTAGTATGATATGCATATGGAAGAAGTGTGGAAGAATTAAAGTTATATAAAATTTTACTAAGCTTGAGGGTATAAGTCTACGTGTGATGGATTAGTTCACATTGTGAATTAGTAAGAATAGTTTTTGAGTATTACGGTAACATTATTGGATTATTTTTATATATAAAGTATTATAATTGATATAAATCAGTATGATTAAAGACTATACGAGCTTACTAAGCAATCATTGCTTACGTATATGTTTTATTTATTTACCTTACAGATTATCGGAAGCTCGAACGGGTTGGAAGCTTATCGGAGCTATGTCACACTATCCATTGGTTTTATTGGTAATTATTGATGACTTGATTCTGGTTATAATGACATGTATAGGTTATTTTGACTAAAGGTTAGTCTAAAGGTGTTTTGTTAAAATTAGCCATGTATTTGGCTCGTTTTGGTATTGTGGTGTTTGCATGATTGCCTTAAAATGTTGATATGATTGAATGATGAGAGGTAAAGTAGTAGTTGAATAAACATAAAAAGTGCATAAAATCATATTGGTTATGTGTGAACATATAGGTTAATGATAATTGGTTTCAAGAAGATTTTTTAGTAAAAATTTGCACATATGTGTTTGAATAAGTTAGGTAGAGTGCCTATGAAGGTACATTGGTTAGGTACTTAGAATGTAATAACCCATTTTTGGTGAGATCGAAACAGTGGTTTCAGAACCACAAATCCGATCTAAAGTAAAAATTTATTTTAATATTATTTTATGATTTGCATTATGTTAGAAAGGTCATATGAAAATTTTGATACGAAAATTTTACCGATTTCATGTTTAATTAGGGAAAGGACTAAATTGCATAAAATGCAAAAGTTTCCTTTTAGTAGCTATAGGTATCAAATTGCTGTAGGATTTAAAACTAGAGGTTCTTATATGGTAATTAGACCATTGAAGAAAAGTTAGTAGATAATTTAGTGACTCATCCATGGAAAAATTAGAAATTGGCAACGACTAAATTGTAAATCACTAAAATTAAAAGATGGCAAATAATTTAAAAAAAAGAAATCATCATCTTTTTATTCATCCTCTTTCCCAAAATTTCTATGGAAACCCTAGGAGAGAGGATGAAAACTTTTCAAGCTCAATAAGGTATGAAATCAAATCCCGTTTTTAATGATTTTTTATATTTTTGGAATCAGGATAGTCTAATCTATCTATTTGAGGGATTTATTTGAAAAGATAACAAAGTGTAGAAACTTTGTCATGGATGAATATGTTGGAAATTTGAAATTTATGGTAGAAAATGAAAGGTTGTTGGTAGATAAACAACTTTTACAGAGTAATTTTTGATGAAAACTCGGTTTAGGGACTAAAATGAAAAGTGGGTAAAACCCATGGAAAATGATGAAATTTTTGAAATGTAGGTGCTGTAAAAGTTGTACATAAATTTTGGCTAGGCTTGGAAAGAGGATTAAATTCCATGAATTTCATTTTTCGAGCTTAGGGACAAAATTGGAACTTATGAAAAGTATAGGGGTAAAATGGTAATTTTGCCTAGGATGTAATTGAATGCAAATTTATATGAAATGTGATAAATTGATAGTTAAATTTTTTTATATAGACCTGGAAAGACCAACTATCGAACTAGATTGAGGAAAACAAAAGGTTTCGGATTAGTTGAAATTCAAATACGAACAATTGTCAAGGTAAGTTTGTGTAACCTAAATATGTAAGTTAATGTGTTTGCATTGAATTGTATGATGTTGTTGATATGTATGTGAAGATATACCTTGTGAAATAATCACAAATCGAAAAAATGATGATAAAATGCCATGTCCTAGTTGGATGTTAAAATTCGATAGAATAAGGTGATTTCTCAAAAAGAGTATAATACTGCATATGTTGCAGATAAGATTTAACCCGAATGGGTAATCCTGGAATAAGCCCTTTCGAGCATATATTATAGATTGGATATAGCACGGATGGGTAATCCAAATCAAGTTCTTTAGAGCATATGCTATAGAAAGGATTTAGCGTGAACTGGTAATCCCGTTATAAAATATGTGGCTTGAGAGTGTGCTTTATGATCATGTTCCAAATGGATACTTTTGAACATGAATTGACGGATAGTTGATATGTATACTATGTCTATACTACCCGAATGTCCATCGAAATTTCAATAGTTCAACGGGAAATATTCTTAAAATACAGAAAGGTGAAACTAACTAGATGTTTATAATGCGATGAGCTTATCTATGTGTACTTGTTATTCATATGATGTTATGTGACTAACTTGATGAAATGTATATGTTTAGGTAAAATTACCCGAAAATTTTGGATGGTATGTCTATGTATGCTTGTATGAATAAATATAACTGGTAAGTTTATTTTTCTGTTATACGAACTTACTAAGCATGAAAATGCTTACCCCGTTTAAATTTTCCCTATTTTATAGTGCTCGTAAGCTCGCGAAGGTTGGAGGTCAGTTGGAGCATCAATCACACTATCCACTATCTCATTTTGGTATAATGGCATGTATAGGCTCATTTGGCCAAATGATGGCTTGTAAGTGATGTTTTGTAATCTAGTTATTGGAATGGCTAGTGATGGTTTAAGTTTTGTTATGTATGATGTTATTTTATGGTAATTACTTAAGTTTATTATGGATTGGTTTGGTGGAATTATATCAAGCTTATGTGCTTATGATTACAGTATATTTAAGTTAAGAGTACATGTGATGCTATATCATATTAGACGATTTAACCTGCATGATTATAATGTTTGGATTGGTTGATATATGTTTGCATGATTTGGTGTAGGGTTGTTGTCAATTGGGTGAGAAAATAAAGTTAGGAAATGGCTTTATTTTGTCCACATGGGTAGACACATGGGTGTGTGTCTAGGACACACGGGTGTGTGTCTAGGTCGCACGGCCTACCTCATGGACGTGTGGCCTGGCCGTGTGTCCCCTGCATCATAAAAATGAGAAACAGAATGCTTAGAATTGGGCATACAGGCAGAGACAAAGGCGTGTGTCTCAGCCGTGTGGTTGACACGGCTGTGTGAAAACTGCACCTAAATTTCGAAAATAAAATTCGCCACACGGCCTAGCACACGGACGTGTGACTTTAATTACTTCATGCCTTATAAGTCAGAAAGTTACACGGGTTAGGGACACGGGCGTGTGTAGTCACACGGCCCGACCAAACGGGTGTGTCCCTAGACCACACGGGCGTGTGGGCACTGTTTATAAGAAAAATTTTGAAATTTTGAAAAAAACTTTATGAGATCCCGGTCTAGTCCCAATTCGTTTCTAATACTTATAAAGGGTCTCGAGGGTCCGTTTAAGGAACGATATGATTGTTTTCAGTGATGAATAGCATCTTTAACTCGATTTATCTATAATTGTTTTGTAAGTTCTGATAATACCCTGTAGCCCTGTTCTGACGACGAATATGGGTTATGTAACAGCCCAATTTTGGGCTTAGTCGGAACAGTGGTTTCGGGACCACAAATCCTATGTTGAGAAATTTATTTTATTTATATTTTTTATGGTCTACAATTTCACAGAATGATTTCGTGAAAATCTCATTCGAAAATTTTGACGTTTAGGCACTCAATTTAGTCAAAAGGACTAAATTGTAAAAAGTGCAAAAGTTGAAATCTACATGTTAGAGGTGTCCAATTGTTATGAAATTTCAAATTGGAGGTCCTTAAATGATAATTAGGCCATTTGTTAAGTTGGTGGACAAAAATGGACATGGATGGGTATGTTTCAAAAGATTTTTTAAGGGGCATTTTGGTAATTTAGTGAATTAAATGAATTAAAAACAAAATTTAAATGCCAAATTTGTCCATCTTCAAGCTTAGGCCGAATTTAACATTTGGAAAGCCATGGATAGGGTTTTCAAGCTTTCCAAGCTTCATGGTAAGTCCATTCTAGCCCTGTTTTTCATGTTCTTTACGTTTTTGGAGTCCCGATAACTTGATTTAGCTTATTCTAGCAATAATTTAACCTAGGGTTCATATTTGGAAAAATACCCATAGGTGAAATGTATTTATTTTGATGTTTTATGGCAGAATATGAAGCTTAGAATTATGTTAAACAACTTTTACTAAGCGATTTTAAGTGAAAACGAGTAAAATGACATAATCGGCAAAAATACCTAATGTACATAAGTGCATGTTAGAGCAAGAATTTGATGTTGCCATAGAAGGGAAAAATGATTAGCATGTTATAAAACATAAGAATAAGGGATGAAGTTTAATTTTCTAGCCTAGGGGCAAAATCATAATTATGCAAAAGTTTAGGGGCAAAATTGTAATTTTGCCAAAGTTTGAACTGTTTTGAGTAGTGCATTAATTAAATAAGTGAAATGTGATGTCTTAGACCCCGGAAAATGAGATTTGGATCTAGAACGGGAGGAAAATTGAAAATCGGGAAAGTTGGTAAAATGACCGTTTTGGTATCGAGGTAAGTTCATATGTTTAATAAGCATTTAATTATGCATATTTGAATGATAAATTGATATTATGGCCATAAATACTATAGTATTGAGTTTCAGATATAATGATTAATGTTCGATAATAATTCGATATTGGAAAGAGAACTTGTATAATTTATATGTTAGACCATATTTTGTATTATGGCTTTGTATGATAACAAGAAAGTATTGACTAGCATAGTTTGATGAGAGTAAGTTAAGTTGATGATATGATGAGATTTAGAATGTAAGTATGTAAGTTGAGTAGCATTTTACTATTATGCAATTATTGTTATTAGTAATATTATTATTGAGTTATGCGACTAACCTTGAGAATTTGAGCAAGTATGTTTCAACTATGACTTGACAAGGCATTGATATCTCAAAGTCCATGGCTATACCATGGCAATTAAGGAAGAATTGACAGAAAAGTCCATGTTCATAACATGGCACTTAAGGAGGAATTGACGGTTAAGGATACCATGTAAGACCATGTCAAGACATGGCATTGGTAAGGCAAGGATCCCGTGTAAGACCATGTCCAGACATGGCATCGGCATTGATTAAGGACTCCATGTAAGACCACATCAAGATGTGGCATTGGCACTAAGACAAGGATACCATGTGAGACCATGTTTGGAACACAACATTTGGTAACACAAGGATACCATGTAAGACCATGTTTGGAGCATGGCATTTGGTAAGATAAGGATATCGTGTAAGACCATGCCAAGGCATGGCGTTGATAAGTTCTATAAGGCAAGGAAATCATGTAAGACCATGTCAAGACATGGCATTGATGAGTTACTATAAAGCAAAGGTCCCATGTAAGACCATGCCAAGGCATGGCATTGGTGAGTTCATAAGGCAAGGATACCACGTAAGACCATGTCAATACATGGCAATGGTAAGTTCAAAAAGGAAAAGGTTCCCGAGTAGTCCAAAGAGTAAGTCAAAGAAATGACAAGGTGAGAACATGAAGAAAGAGTACAGATATGAGTACAGGTATGCATTTAAGGCTTATTTAATATTGAGATTGTAAGTAATTGAGATTATCAAGTATTAAGTAAGTGATGAGTTTTCAGTTATGCTTGTGACACTTTATGACATGATTGGAAATATGCCTATATTATGAAAGAGTACTCATGTGTTAAGTGAGAATGTTGCAGGTATGTAAGCAAGCTATTAAGTAAGGTACCCTTTGTATTCTGAGCCTTTGGTAAGGTTACCGATGAGTTCACCAGGAAAATCGATTTATTGAAATTATGTGTGGCTTGTAGTGATAAGTGTAGGTATATGCATGTGTAACGTATGAGCAATATGCTCGATATGTAATCAGAAATTGGAAAGATTGTTATAGGTAAGTAATGAATACAACTAAAGTGAGTGAGAGCAAAAAATTTACAAATAAAATTGTTTTGGACAGCAACAGTTATGTGATTTTGAAAAATCACCAAAAATAGTAGAAATTGAATTATAAGTTGGATGAGATATTGGTTTAAATATTATTGAGTCTATTTTCATATAAAAGAAACATAACAAAAAAGGATTTGTATAATTTGAGATATGTAAATTTTTGTGAGACTGGTTCAGAATGACTACTTGATCCCCTATTCTGTCTTGGAAAAATCATTAAAAATTGTAAAAAAAATAATTATGTGATATAATTTATATTCCTGAAATTCTGAATGAGTCTAGTTTCAAATAAACTAAACATTAAGGTCATCTGATTTCTGTACGAGGAGATAATTGATTCGTAGTGAAGAGAGGTCAGAATAGTCAAATAGTGAAACAGGGGAAATTTTAATGAATAAACTGTACTAATTGGCAAGACCAAAAATTCTAGAAATTTTATGGTATAAAGATATGTGAGTCTAGTTTTAGGGAAAATTAGCGGTTTGTAATTTAGAGCTCTGTATTTCAAGAAATAAATAATTTAGTGACAGTGATTCAAGTAGACAGATTAATGTGAACATGAGTAATAAGGTATAAGCATGTGATTTAATGATTGTATCAATTAGAGAACTTTTTGTGAGGATTTGTCTCGTTGAGGCTTTGGTAAGGCTACAAATGAGTAAGTTGAGAAAGTAAGAACTTAGCATTATTTGTGCAAGTTATGACAGCTTAGTAGTAAGCTAAATTCATTGCTAATGCTTATTATTTTTACATGTGAACTTACTAAGCTTTATAAGCTTACCCCCTTTTCTTTCCCATGTTTCAGAGTCCTATTAAACAAACTCGGGCTGAAGGTCGTCGGAGATCGCTTCACACTATCAAGCTATCTATGGGTATCTTTATTTATAAATGATTTAAGTTATGGCATGTATAGGGGCTTGACTAAGTCATTTTGTATATGTGTTAATTAATTTGATTAAGCGTATTGCTTCATAACGGTAATAAGGATTATTCTGTATTTAGCCACGAGTTGTGGATCATATTGGTCATGGAGTTATAATGCTTGTGTATGCATGTGTTTGTTAAAGTTTAAATTATAAGTGAAATTTTGTGGCTCGGGATTTGGTAGAATGTATTGTTAAGTCTGGTAATGCCTCGTACCCGGTTTCAGCGCAGTATATGGGTAAGGGGTGTTACAGGTTAGGGGTGTTACATTTAGTGGTATCAGAGTTACGATTTAGCCGATTCTCGAACTAACATAGCAAGTACAGGTCTAGCTATACATGCCATTATATAAATCATGATAGTGTGATGTCTCCTGACCACTCTTAAATGTATTTTCATATAGTAATATCTTCCAACCAAGTGAGAGATGAGTCTAAGGAAGCTGAGAGATTGAGTTTCTGTGCAACGAGTCGCAACTAGTAGTAGGAGGAGGCCCATGTCTGAGGGCCGTGAAGAGGCAAAAGTAGCCTTCTTCAAAATGATGGATGAGTGGTTTAGCGAATATATGAGAAAAAATCCCGCTGTTCAACGACCTCCCCCACCTGCTTCACAACCTGATGAAATGCCACAGGGTACTGAACCTATGAGAATGGGTAAGGCTCCAGTAAACAAAATTAGAAAGTATGGGGCTGAAGAATTTAGGGCTATGGCCGATGATGATCCTGAAAGGGCCGAGTTTTGGCTGGAGAATACTATTCAGGTTCTAGATGAACTATCATGTACACTAACTGAATGTTTGAAATGCGCAGTATCCTTGTTGAAAGACACAACCTACCACTAGTGGAAAACCATAACCTCTGTGGTACCGAGGGAAAATGTCACTTAGGAATTTTTCCAAACAGAGTTTAAGAAGAAATATATTAGTCAAAGATCCCTAGATCAGAAAAAGAAGGAATTCCTAGAACTCAAACAGGGGAATATGACCGTATTCGAGTATGAACGAGAGTTTGTTAGAATAAGCAAATATGCTACTGAATGGGTTCAAACCGAAGCCGATATGTACAAACGATTTGAAGAAAGGCTAAATGAAGACATCAAACTATTGATTGGGATTTTGGAATTAAGAGAATTTGTAGTATTGGCCGAACGAGCATGTAACACCCCTTACCCATGTTCAAAGCCAGAACTGGGTTTAAGGCATTACCTAACTTATCTCGCTTAAAGGTATAAAATAGGGCTATAATATTTCATTTAAACCCATCACTAGCTCATTCTCGGCCCACGAGGCCCTATGCATACCTCCGAGAGGTTTCAGAATCTATCCGAGAACTTTTACGAGCTTGGGAAAAACTTTTCTTCAAAATAGGGGCCACACGCCCGTGTTGGTTTAGGGACACGCCCGTGTACCCCTAAGTCATGCCCGTGTCTTCCACCCGTGGTTGATCCTGACCAATTTCACATGGCCGAACACACGCCCGTGTCCCCCATACGACCTTGACACGCTCGTGTTTTAGCCCGTGTGCCAAAACCTTGGCATTCTGACTATGACGTCATCATCTCACTATGGTCACACGGCCAAGGCACACGCCTGTATCCTTAGCCCGTGTGTCGAACTAAATTCCATATTTAAGGTGTAGACTTCACACGGCCTGGGCACATGCCCATGTCTTAGGCCGTGCCTCCCACATGGATGAGACACACGGCCGTGTCTCTGACCGTGTGGTTACTACAAGGCTTACTGACTTGTAATTCTAGCATGCAAGGGGACACACGATCGATCCACAAGCCCATAGGGCTGACCACATGTCACACATGGCCTAGACACACGCCCGTGTGTCTACCTGTGTGGACAATTAAATGGCTATCTACCAAGCCCTTTGCCACCCTAAGTTGCACACATAAATACTCCAATTCAAGTCAACATAACTTAAACCCAAAGGCACATCCAAGAACTCAATTCAAAACATCAAGACATATACAAAGGCAAATGCTTCATGAAAATCATCTTCATTAAGCAAAAGAATTTGCCAAGTATTGACCTAACTTATAAGACCATTTACAAAATAACTTTAGTAACATACATAGCCAACACTTTGGCTAACAAAAGCAACTTAACAAAATACTCGAGTCCTATACATGCCATACTCAAAATAAGTCTAAATTGTTATACCAAAGTGATACCGATAGTGTGATTTCCCAACTCCTACATCCTCGTTCCTCGAGTTATCTTGGCAATACTACAAGGAGAAAAGGGCAATGAAAGGGGTAAGCATAAAGATTAGTAAGTTTTCATGGAAATAAATAGCAATAATAAGCTCATAGTATAATCCATCCATGGCATTAACTAGCTATACACAAGTCTTAGGCTTCTTGCCATACTTACCTGCAATTGCCCTTATTTAGCACATACCGTGCCACACATCGTAATTGTTTCTTCGTGACTCATTCATGAGTACCTGTATTCACTCATTCACATGACTTTAGTACAAATCTCATTTCTACTTCTAAACTCATCTACTTATCCCTTTAATCACTAGGGATATTCAAAGACGCATATCCATCGTCATTCATGTAGGTACAAAGCCAATGTCACATCCCCGAGGTGGTCTTACATAGAGTCACTTCTAAATGCCAATGCCATATCCCGGATATGGTCTTATATGAACTTTCACATCAAGTGTCGATACCATATCCTGGATATGGTCTTATACGATTTTCACATCAAGTGTTGATGCCATATCCCAGATATGGTCTTATACGATTTTCATATTCATTATCGAAGCCATATCCCAGATATGGTCTTATACGAGATCTCAACTTGATGCCGAGGCCATGCCTCGAACATGGTCTTATACGGGACCCTACCCATTTCTCATCTCGATGATAGCATTCTCATATTCATTATAGTCCACTAGGACTTCAACATCATATTCAACATTAACTACTCAATTTAGTAGAGTATCATGCATCAATATAATGCCAATCATTCTCAAACATGCTAACATAAATGTTGAATATATCACATACTAACTTACCTCGATTTCAAAATGAGCTAACTCGTCGATCTAGTCTGAGACTTTGTTCTTTCCTCGATCGAGGCGAATTCTCTGTTCTTCTTGCTCTATAATAGAAATTTAGCTTATTTTAATCACCACATTAATAAAAGCATTTCAATAATCATGCTTAGGCAAAATTACTATTTTGCCCCTAGGCTCGAAAATTAATTCTAATCACATTTCTACCTTCAACAAGCCTAGGTGAACATTTAATACTCTTATAGCTATCATCAAAACTCAACGTTTCACATAATTACTACAAATTTGTAACCTTTTCATCAAGGTCCAATTAGGTGTTTTCAAGGCAACACGTTTCACAAAAGTTGTTTATCTAACAACTAAGACTCAATTTCTTCCACAAAAAATGCAGCAAATAACAATGAAAGCTCTCATGGCAAAACTCTAAACTTTTCACCATATTGCACAATAGTCCCCTCATTTGAAAGCTTAAGCTTTAGGGGTCTCAAAAGTAACCTTTTATCAAGAAATGATCCCTAGAAAACTTACTTGTGAAGAGAAGATTGTGCTAAATTTTTTAAAGCTTTTAACCCCTATTTGGCTACCAATTTTTGGTGGAAGAGATGAGCAAGAAAGATGGACATATCTTTTCTTTATTCTAATATTAAACTATCAATTTAGTCCACCTACTCACCAACTTTGACCAACTTGGTCAATCCTTGTCCCCTATGGCCGGCCACTAATGTTTTGGGGGTCTAATTGCCTTTTAAAGACCTCCAATCATCAATCTATGGCTAGTTGGCACCCTTAGCAAATAAAATGGAACTTTCGCACTTTATGCGGTTTAGTCCTTTTTCACGATTAAACATGAAATCGCTAAAATAAAAGTACCAAAATTCTCATGTACATATACCATCATACTCTGACTCATAAAATGACATGAAAATAAATTTCTCTAATCTCGAATTAGTGATCCCGAGATCACTGTTCCGACTAGCCCCTAAATCGGGTTGTTACAAAGCACATAAAGCTGAAGAATTAAGCAAAGAAAATAGACAAGCCGAAAGAGAGGCTCGGGTTCTGAGTAAAAGATTTATGAGCAAGATTCAATCATATGCCTCAAAGAAATCAAGAAGTCATCATGAACGTTTTACCTCATTAGTGGGATACTGAAGGAAGGAGCAAAGTTCTAAGCGTTCTAACCCAAGGTTTTCATCTCCCTTGGCAACCAGTGTTAGGAGTGTGTGGGAGTGTTGGAAACCCTAAGCCTTGATATAATGTCTGTAATAAATTGCATTTCAGAGAGTGTCGAATGAGAAGTGGGGCTTGCTTTAAGTATGGTTCTCTCGACCATTTTCTTAAAGATTTCTCGGAAAGGGTTGAGAAAGACATTGAACAGACCTCGAAGCTGAGTAATCCTGTCTCGAGGGGTAGACCAGCACGGTATTCCAGAAATGTCAGTGGTAGTCGTAGTGCTACAAAAGATTCAACAGCTAAATCCGAGGCTCAGACTCCGGCAAGAACATATGTGATACGTGCAAGAGAAGATACCTCGGCACCAAATGTTATCACTGGTACATTCTCTCTACTTGATACTAATATTATTGCTTTGATTGATCATGATTCCACGCATTCATATATATGCACAAAATTTGTGCCTGATAAAAATATGATTGTTGAATTCACCGAATTGGTAGTTAAAGTTTCAAACCCCTTGGGTCAGCATGTTATGGTGGTTAAAATTTGTAAGAATTGTCCGTTGATAATAGAGGGTCACTATTTTCCGGCTAATTTGATGTTGTTACCCTTTGATGAATTTGGTATAATATTGGGAATGGATTGGTTAACCCAACTTGATGTAGTGGTAAATTGTAAGCATGAATATATTGTATTGAAGTGTCAGAATGGTGAGTTACTTTGGGTTGAATCTGTGAAACTAGATGGGTTGTCTAATGTGATTTCAGTAATATTAGCACAGAGATATATTGTATTGAAGTATCTGAGTTGAAAATCCAGTCAGTGCCGGTTACCTATGAGTTTCCTGAGGTGTTTCCAGAAGAACTACCTGGTTTACCACCAAATAGAATAGACCTTGTACCAGGGACGATACCGATATCTATTGCACTGTATAGAATGGCTCCTACTGAATTGAAGGAGTTGAAAGTACAATTGTTATAATTGATTGACAAAGGGTTCGCTAGACTAAGCTTTTCACCATGGGGTGCCCTGGTATTGTTTGTAAAGAAGAAAGATAGATCATTGAGGTTATGCATCTATTATAGATAGCTTAATAAGGTCACAGTAAAGAATAAGTACCCGTTGCCTCGTATAGATGACTTGTTTGATCAATTAAAAGGTGCCACTGTATTTTTGAAAATTGACCTACGATCTGGTTACTATCAACTACGGGTAAAAGATTTGGATCTGTCGAAGATAGCTTTCAGAACCATATATGGACATTGAGTTTATGGTGATATCGTTTGGATTGACTAATGCCCCGACAATATTTATGGATTTAATGAACCAGATTTTTAGACTATACCTGGACATGTTCGTGGTTGTTTTTATTGATGATATTTTGGTTTATTCCCTAGATGAAAATGAGCATGTTGAACATTTGAGAACTGTATTGCAAACTCTGTGTGAGAAGCAATTGTATGCCAAGTTCAGTAAATGTGAATTCTGGTTAAAGGAAGTTAGTTTCCTTGGTCATGTTGCATCTGCAAAAGGTATTCGGGTGGACCCGAATAAAATTTCAGCTATTGTAAGTTGGAAGCCACCGAGGAATGTTTCAGAAGTAAGAAGTTTTCTGGGATTAACTGGATATTATTAGAGATTTGTTAAAGGATTTTCAATGATAGCTTCTCCGATGACCCGATTGCTACAAAAAGATGTGAAATTTGAGTGGACTGACAAGTGTCAACAGAGCTTCGATAGATTGAAAGCCTTATTGACGGAAGCACCTGTATTAGTTCAACCTGAATCGGGTAAAGAATTTGTAGTTTACAGTGATGTCTCATTAAATGGTTTGGGTTTTGTGTTGATGCAAGATGACAAAGTAGTGGTTTATGCATCTAGACAGCTAAAACTGCATGAAAGGAATTACCCGGTACATGATCTTGAATTAGCAGCCATTGTTTTTGAACTGAAAATATGGCGGCATTATTTCTTTGGTGAAAAATGTCACATCTTTACGGATCACAAAAGTTTGAAGTATTTAATGACACAAAAAGAATTGAATTTGAGACATTGAAGATGGTTGGAGTTATTGAAGGATTATGACCTCGTTATTGACCATCATCCGGGGAAAGCTAATGTAGTTGCGGATGCCTTGAGCTAAAAATCTTTATTTGCCTTGAGCTGAAATCTTTATTTACCTAAAGGGCACTGAGCACCTGGTTATCATTGTCTGATGATGATTCAATCATAGCTGAGTTAAAAGCTAGACCAACATTTCGGCAACAAATCTATGAAGCTCAGAAGGATGATGATAAGTTATAGGACAAACGAGTACAAATTGAGTTAGATCCTGACTTAGAGTTTTAGATTGATTAGGATGGGTGTTTTTTATTCAAAGACAGAATATGTGTACCGAAGAATTCAGAATTAGTACAGAAAATTCTACATGAAGCTCATCATGATACGATGTCTATCCATCCTAGTAGTAATAAAATGTACAATGACTTGAAAAAGATGTACTAGTGGCCCGGGATGAAAAGAGATATGTCTGAGTTTGTGTCCAAATGTTTGACATGTCAGCAAGTAAAGGCTGAACATTAAGTGCCTTCGAGATTATTGCAGCCAATTTCAATACCGAAAAGGAAATGGGAAAGAATTACCATGGATTTTGTATCGGGATTACCCTTATCCCCGAAAAAGAAAGATGTTGTTTGGGTAATTGTTGATCGTTTAACGAAGTCAGAACACTTTATCCCAATACCTATGGATTTTTCATTGGTAGACTGGCTGAATTATATGTCTCTGAGATTGTAAGACTACATGGAGTGCCAATATCCATTATTTCAGATAGAGATCCACGGTTTACGTCCTGATTTTGGAGTAAGTTGCAAGAAGCTTTGGGCACTCGTTTACACTTTAGTACTGCATTCCATCCTCAAACAGATGGACAATCTAAGCGTGTGATACAGATTCTAGAAGACATGCTTCGGTATTGTGTACTTGAATTTGGAGGTAATTAGGAAAAATACTTACCTTTGATTGAATTTGCTTACAATAACAATTATCAGTGTGGTATTAAAATGGCGCCGTATGAGGCTTCATATGGTTGCAAATGTAGAACTCCATTGTATTGGACAGAGTTAAGTGAGAAAAAGATACACGAAGTTGACTTGATCTGGGAAACCGAAGACAAAGTAAAGATGATTTGAGATAGTTTGAAAGAGGCCTCAGATCGTCAAAAGTCTTATGCTGATTTAAAGCGAAAAGAAATAGAATTTCAGGTTGGTGATAAAGTGTTCTTAAAAGTGTCACCTTAGAAGAAAGTTCTCCGATTTGGCCAGAAAGGAAAATTCAATCCACGGTTCATCGGGCCATATGAGATCATTGAAAGAATTGGGCCTATTGCATATCGGTTAGCATTACCACCGGATCTCGATAAAATTCATATCGTGTTTCATGTATCCATGTTGCAACGCTACATATCGGACCCTTCACACGTTATTACTCCAACAGAAGTGGAGATTCAGCCTGATATGACCTACAATGAAGAACCGATTAAAATACTGGCATATAAGATGAAAGAACTAAGAAATAAAAAGGTGGCACTAGTAAACGTTCTCTGGCAATGTCATGGATTAGAGGAAGCTACCTGGGAGCCGGAGGATATTATGAGGAAGTAATACCCTAACCTCTTTTCTAGTAAGAATTTTCGAGGACGAAAATTTTTGAGGGGGAGTGTAACACCCTTACCCGTAACTGACGCCGATACAGGTACGAGGCGTTACCTTACTAAAACACATACTAGCATACATTTCCAAGTCATAAAAGTTCATTCAAATTTAAAACTTTTCAAACTTTGTCTTAAAACACTTAATATGGGCCTACAAGGCTCAAACACAATTTAGAAACGATTCGGGACCAAACCGAGTTCTTTAGAAAACTTTGGAAAATGTCACTAAAAACAGGGGCACACGCCCGTGTGGAAGGGCAACACGCTCGAGTGACTTGATAACATGGCAATGTTGAAAGATCGTGTAACTCACACAGCCTAGACATATAGGGACACACGCATGTCCCGTGCTCGTATGGATTTATTTTCTCAACTCGAACCTACAGGGGTTTTCACACGACCTAGCACACGCCCGTGTCCCTCACACGACCATGACACGCTCGAGTGTAAAAACCTTGATATTCTGTTTTTGACGTCATCAACCCAATAAGGTCACACGGCCAAGACACATGCCTGTGTCCTTAGGCCGTGTGGCGAATTAAATTCCTAAATTCAAGTGCAGACTTCACACAACCTTGGCACATGCCCATGTCCTATGGCCATGTCTTTCACACGATTGAGACACATGGCCTTGTCTCAGCCCGTGTGGTTACTACTGGGCATTCTTATTTGCCAACTTAAGATGCAGGGGGCACACGACTGAACGAAACGTCCATGGGGTAGACCGTGTGTCACACACGGCCTAGACATATGCCCGTGTGTCTACCTGTGTAGACAAAAACAAGGCTATTTACCAAGCCTTTTATGCCACCCTTACTTGAACCAACATAGCCACTTCAAATAACCTACTCATTCATGCATTAACCTACCAATTATTGAACCATGCATTTTGCACGTTCATGAAAAACATCATCATTTTCATATATCAATAATGAGTAATAGCCATCATTCATAGCCTTATGCAAAATGGATCAATCTTCAAGAAAAGCCAACACATTTGGCCAAAACAACATGACACTCAACAAAAGACTAAGTCCCTATACAAGCCATACTCAAAATGCTAAATCTAACTATACCAAATGTTCAGATTGATAGTGTGATCGATGCCTTCGATGTCTGTTGATCCCCGAGTTAACTTGGCGACACTATAAGAAAATAGAAAGGAAAAGGGAGTAAGAAAAAAACTTAGTAAGTCGTAGGTAAATAATTAACAACAATTACCATACATTATCATACTCATAATATATTACAGCTTACACAAAATTTCCAAATGTTTGAAAGCATAACTTACTCCTTTTCATCCTTACTAATCATAAAACATAAATCGAGCTCATTTCTCATAAATTTCATGTAGGTACCTGTATCACTTACAACATAGTCGTAACTTTCCCCACTTTTGTCACAAGCTTTATTTTACCCGTTGAACCAGTTGGAATACCGAAGAATACCTGACAAGCCTCACACCAGAGGGTGAAATGCCGATGCCATGTCCCAGACATGGCCTTACACTGGCTCACACATCGAGGCCGATGCCATGTCCCAGACATGGTCTTACACTAGCTCTCATCTCAATGCCGATGCCATTTCCTAGACATGGCCTCACACTGGCTCTCGTCTCAATGCCGATGCCATGTCCCAGACATGGTCTTACACTGGCTCTTGTATTGTGGCCGATGCCATGTCCCAGACAATGTCTTACACTAGCACACATATCATTGCCGATGCCATGTCCCAGACATGGTCTTAAACTAGCACACATATCACTCAAATGTCATGGCTTGGGTATCCAATCTATTCCTAAGATTCAACTGAGAGTATACCACGTCGAACTTAGTCATGCATATTCATAACAATAATTAAACATTTTACGCAATATCAATTGTTAAATGCATAATAACAATGGAGTTGTATCATTTACGTACAACTTACCTCGGTATACAAAAAGTGAGCGACTAAATTGAATTAGTCTACTAGCTTGGTTTTCCCCGGTCTAGGTCTGGACTCCATTTTTCTTGATCTATAATGATAAAATTCACTCATTTAATCACCACATTAATCAAAACATTTCAGAATTCCTGCTTTGGTAAAATTATCTTTTTGCCCCTATACTTTTACATAATTATGATTTTGCCCCTAGGCTCGGAAATCGATTTTCATCACATTTCCTCATTAACCAAGCCTAGCCAAATCTATTTTAAGCTTATAACAACTCACAAATCTAATTATTTCACACATTTACTACCTATTTTACAACCATTACAAAAAAGGTCTATTTTATGTGTTTTCGTGGAAACTCCTTTCACAAAAGTTATTTATTAAACAATCAAGTTTCATTTTCTTCCATAAAAATTCAGTAAACAACACTAATATTCTCATGGTAAAACCCTAGAATCTCAATCATTTTGCAAATTAGTCCCCTCATTAGCTAGTTTAAGCTACAAGGGTTCCAAAAGTACAAAAATTATCAAAAATGACCATAAAAAACACTTACTTGCAAAGGTTTAAGTTGCTAAAAATTTTCAAGCTTTACAAAGCCCCCCATTTACTGAAAATTTCGGTGGTAGTATGAAAAAGATGAAAAGATGATATCTTTTCTCTTTATTTTATTTTATTTCATCCATTAAGTCACCTAATACCACCCACTTTGACCAAATTTTCATTTCTTTGTCCCTTATGGCCAACCAACACATTCCTAATGGCCTAATTACACATTAAGGACCTCGAATTTAATATTCTATAGCTATTTGACACCTTTAGCCTGTAGAACAAAACTTTTGCACTTTATGCGATTTAGTCATTTTTTTTCAAAGATTAAGCATGAAATCACTAAAATTAATGCACCAAAATTTTCATGCACCCATATAATCACACTATAACACATAAACTAATATTAAAAAAATTTTCTCCGACCTCGGATTAGTGGTTCTGAAACTATTGTTCTGACTAGCCCCAAAATCGGGCTGTTATAGGGAGAGTTGTAACAATCCATTTTCGGTGAGATCGAAACAGTGGCTTTAGAACCACAAATCTGAGCCAAAGTAAAAATTTATTTTAATATTATTTTATGGTAATTACTTAAGTTTATTATGGGTTGGTTTGATGGAATTATATCAAGCTCATGTGTTTATGATTAGAGTATATTTAAGCTAAGAGTACATGTGATGCTATAACATATTAGACGGTTTAACCTGCATGATTATAATGTTTGGATTGGTTGATATATGTTTGCATGATTTGGTTTAGGGTTGTGGTCAATTGGGTGAGAAAATAAAGTTAGGAAATGGCTTTATTTTGTCCACATGGGTAGATACACAGACGTGTGTCTAGGTCGTGTCATGGGCGTGTGGTCTGGCCGTGCGTCCCCTGCATCTTAAAGATGAGAAACATAATGCTTAGAATTGGGCACACAGGAAGAGACACGGGCGTGTGTCTCAGCTGTGTGGTTGACACGGCCTTGAACACGGGCGTCTGAAAACTGCACCTAAATTTTGAAATTAAAATTCGCCACACGACCTAGCACACGGGCATGTGACTTGGCCGTGTGACTTTAATTACTTCATGCCTTATAAGTCAGAGAGTTACACGGGTTAGGGACACGGCCCGACCACACGGGCGAGTCCCTAGACCATACGGGCTTGTGGGCACTATTTATAAGAAAACTTTTGAAATTTTGAGAAAAACTTTATGAGATCCCAATCTAGTACTGATTCATTTCTAATACTTATAATGGGTTTCGAGGGTCCATTTAAAGAATGATATGATTGTTTTCAGAGATGAATAGCATCTTTAACTCGATTTATCTGTAATTATTTTGTAAGTCTCGGTAATACCCCGTAACCCTATTCTAGAGACGGATACAGTTAGGGGTGTTACATAGAAAGTCTATTTTGACATGTTTAGAGTGTCTAAGTTTTAAATTGGTTGAACAAATGGTTTTGATTTGCTTGATGTGTAAGATTACAAGGAATGGTAACCATAATGTTTAAAGCTTATATTGAGTCCACAAGGCCAGACACATGGGCGTGTGACTGGACCGTGTAAGACATACGGCTGACACATGGGCGTGTGAATTGGCCGTGTGTCCCCTGCTACTTAAAATTTTCAAAACATAATGCCTAGGAATTTACACACGGGCAAAGACACGGGCGTCTGTCTCAGCCGTGTGAGGCACACGACCTAACACACGGGCGTGTGGCCGACCGTGTGACCCAAGTCAGAGAGTTACACGGGGTAGGACACAGTTTGAGACACGGGTGTGTCCTAAGACCACACGAGCATGTCCCAGATTCACACGGGCGTGTATGCCCTGTTTCTAGGAAATTTGTTTTTTGAAAATTTCATGAATAATTTCCTTGAGTGTTTGAATTAGTTCTGATTTGTTTTTAACACGTATTTTGGGCCTCGAGAACCCATGAAAGGGATATCATGATTATATTGTGTTATGAATGCTAAAGGAATGCGTAACGTTTGTAATTGATCAAAAAAGTCCAGTAATGCTTTGTAACCTTGTTCCGGTGACAGACAAAGGTTAGAGGGTGTTACAATTAGTGGTATCAGAGCTTTGTAGGTTTAGTCAGTTCTCGGATTGAACATAGTATATGTGAAGTTTAGAATACATTCCATTATATAACCAGTGATAGTGTGATATCTCATGACTCTGATGAGATTTGTTTTACTTATACATAAAGATGCTTTCTAACTGAGCTAATTTTGATAATGCTGAAAGGGATACTCAAGTTCTTGATTAAAAGTTACTTATGATGAGTAGAGATGGAATTCATAAAGCTATGATTAAATGTTTATATTGATTATGTTGATGATAAATGTTATGTTATACGTGTGAATATAGGAGAATCAAATTTTGAGACTTTACGACCTCCACCCCCTCACCTATATATCTCATACAATAGATTCACAAGATTTATTTTGATTAAGCTTACAAGTGGGAAACCGAAGAGTTTAGTGGCTAAGTAATTAATAATGTGGTTAGAACTGAGATGGGTTAGTAAGTAAAGACGGTTTTACAAGAGATATCAGATTTTTCTGAAGATTATATAGGATATATAATGTCGCTATTAAGGAAAAAAGTTATTCACGAGTAATCGATTTATTCAGGTATTGTATTTAAAGAATGGGTTAATCAAAATTTCTTCTAAATTGATTTCTTTAGTGGTTGGGATAATATGATATTATTGATGACTTTAGTAGTCAGTGGGAAAGTATTGAAATTGAAAAAAATATCTAAATGTAGCTGTTATAGTCGAGTATCTTACAGCGAGCTCTTCTGGGTATTCTATATGTTCTTTTATCCTTGAGGTATATGCAACTGTTCATTTTCAGATGTGATTTTTATCATATAGAAAGTCTGGTTAATCATAACGTTAGATGGAAGTATTGTTAGTCTGGTTGATTCATGATTGGTATTGCTCTATCTTTATTTGGTTTTCTAATTTATTATGTTAGATAGAAGACTTGATGATCAGACTCATATGAAGCTATTTTCTACTTCTATTGGTTGATGTTCTGAATTACATATATGCAATTTACAATGTCTCTATTATAACTGTTTCTAGTTCGTATGAGCAATATTCTTCTTCTGGACTTTTTTTGGGATATCATCGATCTCTTTATCATTCAATAAGATTTTTATTCTTGGAAATTTAGTATAGCTTCACATCTTGGATTTCGTTATCTTGATTTTCTTGTCATTCTTATGGTTAAATCTTATCTATCAAACATGGTTCATCTGTAAAAGATATTTATGAGTCAAAAATAATTATATTTATTACTGTTATAAATCCTAGTTCGGTCATGGGAGTTCGGTGATATGGATCTTAGATTATAGAAGTTGTATTACTGTACTGGTTGTTATTGGAACTACTTTCGGTTTTCCTCTTCTATTTTGGAGTGCACTATTGATGTTGAGATATTGTTCTATCTATATAGTTGAAACGTCGGTCCTGTTATAGCACTATGGTTTTTAATCTATCTGATGGTTGTGGCTTTGGTATAGTTCAAAGCTTCAATGTTAATAACTGAAAAAGCTTTATTATACATAATCCCTCTCTAGTTTTGTGAAAGGGTTGACATTGGCAAAAATGTAGATGGTGGAGAATTGAGCTCAAACTAGTATATTGGTTTTCATTCCTCAGGTAATCTTGATTAATGTCAACAAGTTAAAATAGGATGTCATGATCCGTTTAAGTTAATGCAGTTTTTAAGGATCTTTGATTAGTATTCTAAGGGAATTGTGACAGATTGTATGTTTGGGTTGGCTGGACAACAAGAAGAAGGGATTATGCTGGAAAGTTATCATCTGATAGATAAAATCAACTTAGTTATTCTAATCAGAGTAGGTTATTCATTTGAAAGGTTAATTGAGTTATACGCATTTGAGTTTATCTTCAGGTCCGAGAATAAATTTTGTGTATTCACTGGTAAATTGACGAATCGTCAGAACGAGGGATTCATATTCTAATAGACAGAATTCAAAAATATATATGTTAGATCAGATATAATCGGGAAATGTTATTATGGGTTAAAGTCGTCCCAATTGTTGAAGTATCGCACTTGTGTAAAATGGTATAGCTTGACGTTTTCCTAAAAAAAGGGGAACAAATATCAGTTGAAAGTTATAGATGCAACTACGTCAGAAATATCAGTCAGAGTTTGATAATCAGGGTTTCTTGGTTATGTTTCGACAGAAGATTATTGGGAATTTCTCGATAACTGTGTTACTAATGGTAAATATGTGATAGGAGAATATCATGATCGTTCAGTTAAATGTAGTATGATATTAAGTTTTGATATGACTTCTGACACTCTGAATCGAAATGAGTTATGATGAACTTATATGTGGTTTATCATTTGGAAGAAAATAGAAAGACTCGATTTGATGACTTATATCAGGTGAGAAATTTTGAGGACGAAATTTCCTAAGGGGGAGAGTTGTAACAACTCAATTTTCAATGATGTTGGAAACAGTGATTCCAGATCACTAAATCCGACGAGTGAGTTCGAAATTTTTTTTTATTAATCATTATTTATGAGTTAAGTATGATTTTAGATATATTTTTGAATTAGTGAATTTTGTGTTTTAAAATAATTTTTGGGTTAATTAGTTTCAGAAATGAGGTACTGAAGACCTCGATTTCATAAATTGAGCCGTAAATATTTTTATAAATATTTACTGAGTGTTATTGAGTTAGTATTAAAGTTTTGTTAGAAAATTTTAATGTTTTGGTACTTAATTAATTGAAAAGAAATGAGTTGAAAAAGGTGCAAGACTTGTTAAAATGATTAAATAGCTTAAGAGGTAATTAAGGGAGGACCAAATAGACATTTATACACTTAGTATAAGGTTGGACGGCATGTCTGTCCAAGAAATAACAAAAATTAGTGTAAACAAGGGGTAAAGTTGGAAATTTTGTAAATAAAACAAAGAAAACAAAGATTAAATTGAAAATCTAGATATTTCTTCATCATTCTTCAGCTAAAAATGCCATAAGAGAGTCCTCTAAGATGGTTTTTCATATTTTTACACAACGTGAGTTCAATTCTTGCTCTTTTCCTGTAATTTTTGTGTTTTTAAGACTTTTACAATTAGGTCCAACTATTTATTTCATTAGTTTTTGATTTCATGGGTAATTTTGAAAGTTACCATTGATGAGTGTTGGATGTTTATAATGAAATAACATGGAATTGAAGCTCTAATTTTGTTATGTGATTATTTTATTTAGTAATTTTGATAGATATTGATTTTAGGACCAAATTCTGAAAAGGTTTAGTGTAAGGCCCCAAAAGTTAAGGGTTTGTAGTTTTGCTTAAATTCATGTTGTGCTTATTTGGCTAGTTATTTAAGTGTGTTTGGGGGTCCTAAAGAGGCCTGGTTTCGAGTTTGAGCCTTGGAAAATTTTGGTTTTTGGCTCTTTAGTGGAGAGGGCTGTTGGCAATAGGGCTTAAGTAAATTTGCATGTGTTTTAGAAACACAAGTGGAGCATGTGGTGGGGTGGTTGTGCGTCAATGAGAGAGCAAGAAGGGCAGGGGTTCGAATCCCTCAGTTTGCAAATTGGAGGCTTTTATTTTGTGATAGGTGAGTAGAAGAAGCATAATTCAGATCAAACTCTGCAAGGGGAGTTGGAGACTTGGTCAAATAATTTGAATAGATGAAGGGGAGAAAATGTAGGAGGAAAAAGGGGAGAAAATCATGGAGTTAATGAGTGAGGGAGTAGTGGCCGAATTTGGGAGTGTGCTTTAGGGGGAGATTTCGGCTTGGGGATCGCATTTGGGTGACAATTTCGGCCATTTGAGTGTGAGTTCAAACTGAATTCTTTCTGTGTTTTACTACTCCCTTTTGGTACATTTCGGGTCTTTTTCCTTTGAAGTTTTGGTGGGGTATTTTCTCCTCTTCATGCACATTTCTACCTTTAGTGCATTTTCTTCTTTTGCCTATAGCTATTCACTTTTCATCAACTTTCTTTCTCTTTCATTTTCTTGCTAAGTGCCAAAGTGTTAAGCCTCCACCTTCACTTTCTTTTCTTTTTCCCCTTCACACTATTCTTTTTCTTTGCAAAAACATTTCGCGATCGTTGCTCTTTGCTGCCGAACCTCTCTTCTCCATTCGATCCTTCTCTAGTTAAAGGTAACGTTTCTCTTCCTCTTGTCCCCTATTTTTACATAGCTAAAGCCGAAACTCTTAACATTGACTCATTGTTGTCTAGGCCAAATCTACTCACCCTTTTTCATCTCGAATCCCTTTTGTTCTCTATTTTGAGGGCCGAATCCTATGGTGAGACAACTGTCGATTGTTGATCGTGTATTGGTTGCTAAGTGTGTCTATAGCCGAATCTGGGGTTGGTGTTCTTATTGTTTCGTTGTGTTTTTCTTTAGGCAAAAATGCTCTCTTTCCCATTACCATGAAGATGGTTATCGCTAACACCTTCCCTTTTCATTAAATGATGTTAGGGGCTTGATTTCCGTAGTAAATGGATAGGGCCGACTACTTGGTGCACTGAAGGAGATCGTATTCGTGGTAAGTGAAGTTAGTATAGTAAAGTGATTCAAAGTTATGGTTATCAAAGGTTAAGACTAACCTGTTGTCAACTATCACTACAGGTGTCTTGGAAGCGGTGGAAAACACAACTCGTAATCAAGGTGTGTAATCTCACACCCCTGCTTAAACTGCTATTGCCATGATTTGTGAATCGGCTAAATGCCGAAATACTGAAAAGCCAAAATACCGACAACTGAGATCACTCGAGCATGCAAGCGCTCGTAGGGATAAACCGAGCCACTAGTGATGGCAATAGACCGTTGGGAGTGTCACGAACACTCTCGTGGAAATGAGGCCATAATGGGCCTTGTTGAGCTGAAGCGGGCTAAATAGGCCCAACTGGTTAACGGGCCCATATAAGTAAAAACAATGAAAAGTGTAAGTTGATTGATGCGACTGCAAAGTCCGTAGAACTGAGACTGAAAACGAACAGAATGGGCCACACGAGCGTGTGGGCCCGTATGGGTCGAAATCGAGTTTTAGGCCCAATAGCACGGTATTGATCGAAAAAGGAAACCGAGTCACTCGAGGCGACATTAGGCCTTCGGAAAGGCCATTGTAGGGGTAAAATTACCGAAATACCCCCGGGGGGCGAAATTTCCATTTTACCCCCAAATGACCGATTTACCCTTAGTGGTAGGATCATCGATGTATGAGTAGTAACTAGATGAACGATGTCTATGATGATGCACTGTTTTCATGATTTAATTATGACATGGCATATTGTATGGGTTGAGTTATGGATTTGGAGGTAGCACTGTACTAGTGGCTCTGCCACGTTATACTAATTTGGTGGCTATTGCCATGTTATACTGATTTAGTGGCTTAGTCACATATACTGTTATTAGCAGCTAGTCTGCGTTATTGGTGTGCTGGTTGGGTGGGTTGACTTGGTCCCCACAGGTGTGCTGGTTGGTACGGGTGGTGTATTGGTTGGACTGGGTTGGGTACATTTGATTTGTCTATCATAGGCTTCGACCCAGACTGTTACTGATTAGGGCTTCGACCCAGACTGTTATTGAATAGGGCTTTGGCCCAGACTGCTACTGAATAGGGCTTAGGCCCAAATTGACACTGTATGGGCTCAGGCCAGACTGTGGGTGTACTAAAAGGGATTACACACTGAGTTCTTGTAACTCACCCTTCTTTTTAACTGTGCATGTAATCCTATCCTTAGAGGATTTGGAGCTGAGAGGGACTCGGAGGTGGCCACACGCGTCCTGTATGTTCATGGGGTTAATTTGGTAATTTTATTTTAGTTTATTTTACTTTAATTTCTGGGTTAATAATTTTTGTAATAAGGCCATTGGGATTGTTTTAACTTTAATTTGGTATTTCCTTACAACCTGCTGATTTATTAAACACGGGTTTTTAAACAATAACTACTATTTTTAAAATATCATGTTTTTGCAACTGGTTAAAACGAACTTCCATAATAGACAAGATGTTTAAAAGCAGGACAACAAAGGCGTAATAATGTTTTACAAAATGAAGTGATTTCAAGTAAATTTTTTTATTAATAAGCAACGTAAATTGGGTTCTTTCAAAATGGTAGAAAATTTTGATTCGTAGATGAGTTTTCCAAATGAACGCAAAGTTTTCAAACAACCATCTGATGTGGTACGCTAGATCTGGTCATAACGTCTAGGCCATGTTTGGGGTGTTACATTTAGTGGTATCAGAGCCAAGTTGCAAAACTTAGCTGTGGAATGGGTTTTGAAATTTTCCAAATCTGTTTAAATTCTGGTTTAAAAAGTAGTGAATACTGAACGTATGGCACACCGAGTCTTCGGCACCAAATCCGTAAGTTTCTTACTCTGTACTTTGTTATATGTTGAAATGGCTGTATTAAGAAACTACTAAGGACTGTTGTAGGATACTGAAACTCTTTAGATGTAGAAACTAAGACTATAGGAGACTGAAACTGTAGTAAGTGTGATCTGCGAGAACAACCCTAATTACTGCTTTTCATAAGATATCTGTTAATAATTACATGAATTATATGTTGATTCATAAAACTTTTTAATCAGAAAAGACGCTACATTGATATGAGCGCAAGAGGTCACAGACGGGGTACATGTGGCCGTGGTAGAGGCCGAGGTGCCTGGGCTGGGTCCTCAGCATCAGGACATATGCCGGGAAGGAAAGCGCCGGCATCACCAGTGACTGAAACGGGGTCTTATGACCGAGCCGGAGGGGATGATGCCCTGTCCCAAGCAATGCTGCGAGTTCTGGAAAGGGTTGCTAGAGCGAGTACTGGGTTAGTGGCCCGAAGGTCAATTTCTGAGTGACTCCGATCTAACGGGGCGGAATCTTTAGGGGCATCTCTGGTGTAGCCTCGAATGTGGCAGAATATTGGTTGGAGGCGGACGAGCGAATCATGGATGACCTAGACTACACAGTGGAGCAAAAGCTGAAAGGAGCAATGTCTTTACTGCGAGATGAGGCGTATCAATGGTGGCTTACCGTGAGGGAAGGCACGCAGGCCGACCGGGTGACATGGGATTTCTTTAAGTCGGCTTTCCAAGGAAAATATGTCGGGGCAAGCTATGTGGATGCTCGGAGAAAGAAATTTCTGAATATGGTTTAGGGGTATAAGTCTGTAGCGGAGTATGAGGCTGAGTTCCTACGCTTGAGCCGGTACGCTCGGGGCATAGTTGTAACACCCCTATCCCGAAACCATCGCCGGATTAGGGTTCAGAGACATTACCAGACAATAGGATCATTTCACAACTCATTTACGACACAAAGTCAAACATCATCATAATACATCAAACATAACCTATTAGTCCCTTATTAAAGCGTAATAGACCTTAAACACATGCTAGAGGAGGGTCGGGACTAAACTGAAACACATACAAAATTTCATGGAAAATTAAAACTTTTCTAAGTTGCAGGGCTTACACGCTCGTGTGGGTAGGCCGTGTGCCTTCCACGGCTAATAGACACACCCATGTGTCCTTCTCGTGGTCTATCCTGACTATACTCCGACGGCCACCAAGCACGCCCGTGTGCCTTAGCCATGGACTATCATGACTTGGCCCCCACAGTCACAAAGCACGCCCGTGTCCCCTGACCGTGGTCGATCCTGCCAAAACCAACACGATTATCCAGCACTCCCGTGCTAAGGTCGTGTACTACTAGGCCATATACTGACTTACTCACACGGTCACTAGGCACGCTTGTGTGCCATGGCCGTGTGACATTAATAGGCCATTTGCAAGGAAAAAATGCCACCCAAAATGGGTCACCTACAAGCACCATTCCATTTCATGCATATATGACAACCAAAAACATACCAAATTAACCATTCAAACCATGTATTCATACCAATTCTATGACAATAATCAATATATCCTTTCATACAATTTCATTTCCAAACATGTCAACTTAAACACATTCATTCACTAAACATCATTCATTCTCATAATTCACTAATTCTTACTAACATTTTACCATCACAAAGATTTCCATTCATAAGTCAATTTCTCAACTCACAATCCATACCAAAAGATGCATCATATATATATATACCAAAGTCATTCATGCTAAAACTAGCACATATCTAGCCACATCTCATGGCTACTTACAAATCCCAAACATGATTCAAATAACTAGCTTATACATGCCATATTTTACTATGTATATCTTTCCAAAATACCCAAAGTAGATTGCCGATAGTGTGACTGAGATGTTGACGATCCCCAGATCCGAGTTAGCTTTACTGACACTGCAAAGTAGAGAAACAAATCACACAGTAAGCTTCCCAAAGCTTAGTAAGTTCGACATACAATATAATTGTCTCATCAATTTAAACCAATACATATAATAAACAATCACATAGATCAATTATCTCATATTCATGCCCTCTCATCCATAGCTAAAATACTCATTCACTCAATCATAGCTTGTTTATAACTCATCAACCACAAAGGTTCAACACATACCTTAACTAACACATAGTTATTCAACTTCCAAGCTCTTCAATGCTCGATATTACATGTCGGTCATCCTTTGATATTTGTTCAACTTAATCTCACACACAGTGCTAAATACATACCAGAAGCATACTCATCATCGCACACTTAGTGCCTAATCTTTCAACCGACTTATCTCTGTATCGCACACACAGTGCCAAATCAAACAACCGAAGCTTTCACAATTTCGCACACACAGTGCTATTCACTTCTATTTCGATTTCAATTTCGCATATTTAGTGCCATTAACTAATTCTTGCACATAGCATCTCAATTTCATACACAGTGCTATTCACTTCTATTTCGATTTCAATTTCGAACATTTAGTGCCATTAACTAATTCTTGCACATAGCATCTCAATTTCGTACACATTTACATATTCATTTCATAATGCTAAAACATATCTTAATAACATGTATTATATCCGAACTTACCTCGGATGTCGAACTATCGAAACGGTCGATTAATAGAGTACTTTATCTTTGCCTCGATCTCAATCCGAACTTCTCCTCTCTTGGTCTATACACATTCAAATTCAATCCATTCAATCACCAATTCATTCATTTTAATCCAAACACACATATTTATGGCATTTTACACAATAGCCCTCAAATTTTCACATTTAGACACTTTAGTCCTTTATTCATAAAATCATCAAATTCACATAATTAGCTTGCACCCATGCTTAGCCGAATACTCACTATACTCATACAAGCTCATACATTTCATTTGTTTCACATTTTAGTCCTCCAATTTCTTATTTTCTCAATTAAGCCCAAAATACTCAATTTCACTAAAAATCCCAATACAAACTATTTAATGAAAACACCAAGTTTCCATATTTCACTATCAACTAACACATAGCTCAAGTGTTCATCTTTGACTCATCACAAAAACATCATCAATTCAAAAAATTAAAACATGGGTTAGCTAGAGCACGAAGCAATGATTACAAAAACATAGAAATTATCAAAAATCGAAGCCAAAACATACCTTAATTTTGCTTAACAATGGCCGAATACCCCAAAGCCCTATTCCTTTCTTTTTTCCTTCAAATTTTCGGCACTCACAAAGATGATAACATTCATCTTTTCTTTCATTTGTTTTATTATAATCATAATAATATTCATTTTACCATACTATCCCTTTTACTAAACATGAAATAACAAATATACATTAATGGCATATTTGTCTATTTAACATCCACTATCTTTAAAAAAAATCATTCTATTCAACTCAATTAAAAAAATCATATTTTTGCAAAATTACTCATTTACCCCTAATGATTTCTTTACAATTTAGTCCCTAAGCTTGTAAAAATGAAATTCATGCAAATTCATCCCTACCCAAGTCTAGCCGAATTTCATATACATCCATAGCAACTCATACATTTTATTATTTCACAATTTTTACCATGAATATTTCATATTTTTCTATTAAGTTCCTATTTGACAAATTTATCAAAAATCACTTTACAAAAGTTGTTTATCTAACAACAAGGACTCATAATCTTTCATTAAACATCAAAAACAACATGTATGCATTCATGGAAAAACCTTAGTCTTTTAACAGTTTTACAAATTAGTCCATGGGCTAGCTAGATTAACCTACAACGATTCCGAAAACATAAAAATCATTAAAATGGAACTGAAATTCACTTACATGCAAGGGAATAGCTTGACCAAACCTAAAATCCTCCTCAAATGGTGATTTTCGGTTGAGCTTAGATGAAATGAAGAAGACGATACCTTTATTTTAGTTAATTTTATCATTATTTACTAAATTACATTTATAACCTTTTAAAACATTAAAAATTTCATTAATACCAAGCCATATACATCCACTAACTTCATTAATGGTCTAATTACCACATAAGGACTCTTACATTAAATTTCTGTAGCCATTTTGATACCTTCTACTAGAACTCTACTTTTGCATTTTTTTCGATTTAGTCATTTTTATCGAATTAAGCATGCAAACGGTATAATTTCTTAACGAAATTTTTATACGATAATACTAATATGCTATAGAAATTAAAATAATAAAATTATTAATCTCACATCAAATTTGTGGTCCCAAAACTATTGTTCCGGTTTAACTGAAAACAGCCTGTTACATTACTGATAATATAAAATGTGATAAAGTAGAATGATTGAGCTACAATTACACCGGCCTGATCAAGACTGCGAGTTAACTATAATTCAGTCAATAGACAAAATGAGTTGATAACTCAATGTATATAACATATATAAATTCAAATAGAATCATAAGTATAACAAATATAATTTCCCAAACTCGTGTTCAAATAAGATTCAGAGGACATTTAGTACAATATTAAGAAATACGATCAAAAGAAGAACAATTCAAATTCAGATATAGAATAGATCAGAAACAAATGCAGCTTTCCTACCCCCTATCCGCTACACACCATCTCCAACCAACCCAGCACACCATAAAGGGGATTTAATATCCATCCAGCGCTACACACCACATTAGTGTTGGTAAGACATGTTCAACATGATTGCAGACTAGCTGCCAAATCAAATTGCGATAAAACGTTAGATACATATATAGATTGTGACTTAGACACTGAACCAGAACAGATCACTTCCTCCGTTACACTATTCCTATCTAATGCAGATGCAGATTACAGAAATTAGATATCAAGACATACACACAATTACCTAGATACAGTTCATAATCAGATAGTACAGATCAGTATCATTAACAGTCATCACATTCAGTATACGTTTAGATAATCAATTACTCAGTCTTAGATCATTAGATAGCAACTTATACGATCTAATTCGGACTATACGAATCCTACGGAAGGCTTACATTTGAGTCAAATGATGCTTACGGCCCTAGGGAGAATTCCAATTTCTGACCCACAAACCTATGTGGTTTCACACAGACTAAATGGCTGGCATGTATGGCTCTACAACCTGGCACACGCCCGTGTGTCTCTCACGGCCTGACACACGCTCGTGTCACTAGCTCTTGTAGTCATAAATATCAAACAATGAGTCACAAGGCCTGGACACACGCTCATGTCTCTAGCCCATGTGATCCTTAATGGTAAACAGTGAGTCACGCAACCTGGACACATGCCCATGTCTCTGGCCCGTGTGGTCCCTAAAGGTAAACAATAAGTCACATGGCCTAACAGACGCCAGTGTGATACACAAGGCCATGTGGCATTGACAATCATGCTTTTTGGCTTTCGAATTTCGCAGAAATTCGAGTTTTCAATACGCACCTGAAGTGGTTTTGACATATGATCAATGTAGAGGATTCTTAATACCCAAAACGAACATTAAATAACCAATCAAGCAATAATTCGTAACAAACCCCAAGATTAAAGTGCAACCAATTTCGTTGAAGCGTTTCGACACAAACCCAACTCAACATCAAAATTACCTTTGTACAAAATCGCGATTCACAAATCAAGAACCTTAGGGAAATCATTATCCTTGAGACCTTCTCTTGAAGACAGTAATCAAACACAAAAACAAATAACTCGAATAGTTTAGACAAGAAACCAACTTTGGCGAAGGTGACAACACTAATGTTTTCAGTTATGGAACTACTGAAGTCACGACATTAACGGAAACAAACTTACCCAGCTGGCAGATATGAAGTATAAATCTAAGCGATAACCAAGCAAAAAAAAAAAAAAGAGAATCAAGGAAAAGAGTGAAAGGAAGAAAAAGAAAATAAAGTATGAAGAAGAAGAAATTAAAAAAAAATGGAAAGGAAGGAAAAGGAAAATGTTACATTCTGATCTAACTACCGATCAAAATTCTAACATGTAGCAAAAATATTCCTTAACGCAAGCATCAAGACTTGAACACATGACCAGAGGGTATACAAAGGCTTAACCATTGAACTAGTAGGCTCATTCTTGACACAGATTCGCACAGAATTAAACTTAAGTCAATGGCTCAAGAGTAGAGGTTAATTAAAATAAAAGAGCAAAACTTCCTAAAAACACTACTCAAACCACTGACCACAAACACATAAGTAGAGCACAAAGCCACAGATACAAAGACTTAATTATGGCATAATTCAATAGTCAGACATTCAAATTTTTGGGGCATTACAGTTTGGCTACTGTGGGCTCTATCACCACACATCGGAACGTGGACCTCCAACACACCAAAATGACTCATAGAGTTGATCATGTCCCATAAATGAAGCATATAGCTAACACTCTCCAACACACCGAACACACATATCCCAGTGAATAGAGCTTAAAGCACACTCCCTTATCTCTCCAAAAACTGTCCCTTAGCCTCAACATCCTAAAATCACATCACAATCCTATGGCATGCCAACTATATCCAACTGTCTCATAAAATCACAAGGCCAAAATATCCACATTATTAACACATATTTACTTACCGATTTTTTGCACATTTTCATTACATATTCACATCGTTAGCACATTATAATCATTGTCACATGGTATGAAAACATGCCCACATATTCTCTTTCACAACAATCATCACAAGCCTAAGGCACATGTCATAGCATCTAATGTATGTTCATATTTTCACAATTGCACAAGCACACATATATCACATTTATTCATAGGTGTGAGAACACTTACACTTGGAATTTAGAGTAAGGGTTTAGGCTACTTTTAAATTCCCAATTACACAATGAATCATTTACGAGCAGCAATTCCAAAGCACTCACCAGAAATATGCTTTTGTTGGAAAGTCGAAAGCTCAGAGAAGCTTTTCTTTGCCTTTGTCTCTACTCGTTGAAGGTCCTATTGAATCCGACATTTCAACAAGACAAACCAAACAAATATGCAATCAACAATTAGTCATCAGCTCACCTTAGTCAGTCAAAAACAATAGTCTAAGATACGTTCTCTTTTAACCGAAACCTTCGACATAGAAACTTTAAATTCAAATATATCAGCCTACACTTTATCAAATTTTGTTCATCTGCAGAATCATCTATGACTAATTCTAAACCTTTAAACTACACAAAACTACTCAGTTCATGGTATCAACATTTTTCGATAAGTTTTGGCCATTATGACAAAAATTCATTAGAAGTCTAGAAATTCTTAAAAAAAACTTCAAAATAACTTTAGAAACCTTCTAATCTAGTTAAAACAAGTTGGAAAAACTTTAAAACCATATTTTAATCCAAAATCCCAAAATTCACCATTAATAATTAATTTTTTGGCTTTTATTTAAAACATGCATTTTAATGGCTGAAATTTCAGTTTAAGAGACTAGATATCATTTAAAACTATTAGAAGGACGAATGGTTACCTTCAATGGAAGAAAAATGAGGTTTGATGCAAATCCAAAACAACCCACTCTTGAAGAAGATGATGATGAAATTAGTGAGGTTTTTAGGTGTTTCTCTTGGTTCTAATTGAGATTTATGGTTCAAAGGATATTAGGAATCAAGAGGGATTAGGTTTTCAAAGTAAAAATCAATTGGGAGAGATAGAGAGTAGAAGGGACGACACAAGCAAAGTGAGGAGCAAACTATCATGAAAATAAATCGGAGAAGGGGATTTTTAGGTTGATTTTAAAAATCTGGGTAAACTACTTCATAAAAACTCTTAGCTTTGACTCTTTCACAAATTAGTCCTATTTTCAAAATTAAAGGTATTTAAAACTCATTTCAAAGATTGACTTAATTTCCTAATAGCCATTGTCGAAAACATTATTGATTACCAACCTTACAAAATTCCAAGCACATATAAGCAAAAATTCCTAAAATACCCTCAAAACTTCTAGGCCCAATTTTGGGGTGTTACAATTCTCCCCCTCTAAAAAGAATTTCATCCTCGAAATTATCTGAGCTAAATAGATAAGGATATTGACATCTCATCACTTCTTCTGTAACATCCCGAACCCGTAACCATCATCGATTTAGGGTTAAGAGACATTACCAGACAATCAAAAACTTTTATGGACATTTCGTAAAATAATCTGACCAATCACATCAAAGTGTCCCTTAAATAGGTCTACGTGCAACACCCCGGTTTTTGCTTAATTTTGGCTTTTGTAATTTTGGTATGAATGAGTGTCTGCTTGAATGGTTATGTGTTCTGGGTGTGTGTGGGAGGTCCCAAGTTCAAGTCTCAACAAGGGTAAATTTTGGTATTTTTATGAATAAAGCTAAAACTCTGGTTAATAGGCTTATACCTTTAAGTGTGTAAGTAACTAACAAGAATGGGCCTGCTGGTCTGGTGGTTAAGTGGTGTGTTATTATGTTTGAGGTCATGTGTTCGAACCTCGACATGAGCAAGGATGTTGTTTTTGCTCAGTGGACTGTAACAGTTTTGGTTTAGCTGAAACACTAAGGTGATTGAGATGAGTGGGGAAGTGAGGGACGATTTTAGGAGGAAAATAAGGGATTAGGGAGGGGTTATTGATTTCTGATTACTCTGCCTCTCTTTTAATTGAAATTTTCGGTTATCATTCTCTATTTCCCCCACCTTGCTGCCGAAACTCTCCCCATCTCTTTCTTTTTCTTTTCGTTCTTTTCCATTAACTCGTTGGTTCAGTACGATGTTGGCCGTGATCGGTAAGTTTGATTATGTTTTATCCTGAATATGATCGTGGATAAGGGACTTAGAAAAAGTGTTTATTTTGATTGTTAGGAGTCAATCAAGCGGCTGGAGATTAGCCATTAACGGTGGGAGGTTGTGGAATTTATGTTGTTCGTTTGGAGGTAAGTGTTAAGTGGTTGGGTGGACTCATGATTGGAATGATGGATTTGTTTAAACCGTGACTAAGGGCTAATTTTGGGTTTTGTACTGTCAATTATAGGTTCGGGATTGCTCGGGATTGCTATAGCATCGATTCGATACCAAGTGTGTACCCAAAAATGTAGAAAATGAGGTTTCAATGAAAGCCGAAAACCTTTCTATCGATGCCACACGGGCGTATGGTCGCCCGTGTGGTAGGCCGTATGGTCAATGAGCCAGGCCGTGTGTGAGAGACACGACCGTGTGACGGTTGAGCTAGGCCGTGTGTGACACACGAGCTCGACCAATTGTGCCGTGTGGGCCACACGGGCGTGTGAGATTCTAGGCCAAGTAGTGTGATCGACGAACCCATTTTTCTGTAATGTTTTGTAAGGTTACACGGGTCGCCTTAGTTGACCGTGGGCCTAATGTAGGGTCGGTAAGCTTTACCTAAACCCTTAATTATGTGACTTGGATTTCTGATTTCTGTACCGAGCATGGATTCTAATATTTGAATGTATGAACTGTGTTTGCATAATAGCATGGCATTTTATGTATGTTGCATTGCATCGGGGTGGGTTGATGATTCGGAGGAAGTATCTGAAAGGCTCTCAAGCCTGTTATCTGGCAGCCCAGCTGCAACTTTTTGATTATATTCCGCATCCGGTACAGCATGGTGTGTAGGGATGGGTTGGTTATTTTACCCCCACATAGTGTGTAGGGTTGGACGAAGTTGGTGTGTAGAGGCTGGTGGGTAGGATTCTGCTATTCTGTCTGATCTGTTTATTATGACTGAAATGGGCTAAGGCCCTAGACCATATCTGATTCTGCATCTGAGTGGGCTAAAGTTCACACGATTTCTGTAATGAGCTCAGACCCGAACTGTGTACATATGTCTGTTATCTGATATTTTGTGCGTATGTTTTCTGTGGGGATTACACACTGAGTTTGCAAAAACTCACCCTTTTCTGTTTAATCTGTTCAGGTAATCCCCAACAGTAGACGGATCAGTGCAGCGGAGGACTCGGCGGTGACAACGATTCCGGACACTTATATACGGTTTATTTTTAATTACGATTTGGTTATTTTTGGGTATGTTTCTTGTAATAAGGCCTTTACGGATTTTCACTTAAATTTGGGATTATTATTTTATGAACTGCTAGCAGTAGACAAGACACGAGTTTTTAAAGTAACCAAATGTTTTATAAAAAAACACAAATTCGTAAATTACTTTTAAACAGCTTCTGCAATATAACGTTTTGAAATGGTCAATAAATGAATAAACGACATGTTTTTTACGGTAACCTAAAATATCAAAAAGGGCATTATTGTAATTACATTTTCTATTTATCTGCAAATGGTTTTAGTGCAATTATGTTTTTCAAAGCACTGTCATGTGACGTCGCCAGATTCAGCCATAACATCTAGGCCGAGTTGTGGGTGTTACATTTAGTGGTATCAGAGCCAGGTTACAAAACTCGACCGTGAATTTGGGTTTTTAAAATTGGTTTCTCTGAAATGATTTCTTTTACGATTCAAAATATTTCTGAACTAAGTATGTGGTACACCAAGTCTCCGGCGCCGATCCTGTAAGTGCTCTGAATTCTGTTTAAATTTTTCTGAAATACTACTTGCATGCTTGAAACAGCCTTAGGTAGTATACTGTACTGAAAACACTTTAGGTAGTGTAAACCAAAGACTGTAGCGAAACTGAATATTGTAGTAAAACTACTATTCGCGAAAACAAACTCTAAACTTCTGATACTATTCTGCATAAAACATTTGTTAATAAATATTGGAACTGTAACTAATGCATAAAACTGTTAATCCAGATAAATTCTGAAAATATGATGAACGCACGAGGTATACGCAGACGGGGTACTAGAGGCCGTGGTAGAGGCCGTAGGGGGCTCGAGCTGGGTCCTTCGCATCTGAGAATCTACCCAATCTAGATACGAGCGAGATGCCAATCTCACCTACTACAGAGACTGGGTCTCATGATCATGAGGCTCGGAATGACGCACTATCCCAAGCCATGTTACGGATTTTAGAGAGGGTTGCTAGGCCCAACACTGGATCTGGGGGTCGAGGGTCGGTTACGGAACGACTCCGGTTCAATAGGGCTGAGTTATTCAAGGGCGTTAGTGGAGTCGCCCTTAGCGTGGCCGAGTACTGGATGGAGGCCACGGAAAGAATCATGGACGACTTGGACTTTACTGCTGAGCAGAAGCTTAAAAATGTTGTCTCTCTACTTCACGACGAAGCGTATCAGTGGTGGCTGACGGTTAAGGAGGGCACTCAGCCTGACCGTCTGACTTAGGATTATTTTAAGACGGCTTTCCAGAATAAATATGTGGGAGCCAGCTACATCGATGCTAGGAGGCGTGAGTTCCTTAATCTCACCTAGGAAGACCGTTCTGTCGCCGAGTATGAGGCCAAGTTCCTGAGATCGAGTTGATATGCCTGGGGCATGGTGGCGACTGAGTATGAGCGTTGTGTTCGGTTTGAGGATGGACTTAGGGACAGCTTACGGGTTCTGATAGCTCCAAAGAGGGGGCATGACTTTTCTGTTTTAGTGGAGAAGGCGAAGATCGCCGAGGAGGTTTAGCGTGCTGAGCGCCACAACCGCGAGAAAGGAAAGAATAAGAAGGACTCAGAGCCCTCAAATTCTGTGATGAGGCCTAAGAGAAAGGCCAGATCTAATGGGCCAATGGGACTTGGGCCTTCTGTTGTACCTGCTGGGGTGGCGCTTTGTGGGCATTGTGGTAGACGCCATCCGGGCGAGTGTTGGAGAATGAATGAGGCATGTTTGAGATACGGGTCGACTGAGCATCGTGTCAGGAACTGTCCACTGAGGACTGATCAGTTGCAAGCTGCGGGTACTGGTACTGCGCAGACATTGAGAGTAGCTCAGCAGTCACCTAGGGGCCAAGGTCATGCCAGGGGTGGTAATGGTATGGGCCGAGGACCGAGAGCACCAAGCACAGGTGTAGGATCGACTGAGGCGAGGCAGCCTGCATTGGTCTATGCTGCATATCGCCGAGAGGATGGTGATGCTCCGGACATCATTACGGGTACATTCTTAATTTTTGATGTACCATACACTGCATTGATAGACATAGACTCTACACACTCTTACGTAGCTAGCTCTGTGTCTAAAACTTTGAGGATTTCGGTTGAGAGTACTTCGAGCGAGATAATCGTTGTCAGTCCGTTGGGGCAATCTATTCGGGTTAATAAATTGTTTAGAGATGTTCCACTAGAGGTTCAAGGGACAGTATTTCTGGCTGATCTGATAGAGCTTCCATTTGGGGAGTTCGATTTGATTCTTGGAATGGACTGGTTGGTCAAGCATTGGGTGAGTCTAGACTGTGCTACAAAAAGGGTTATTTTGATAACCGAGGAGCATAACGAGGTACTGGTGATTGGGGAACGTCAGGATTATCTGGTGAATGTGATTTTTACGTTAGTAGCGAAAAAGTTGGTACAGAAAGGATGTGAGGCATTCTTGGCCTACATCAGTGTTTCGGATTCTATGGACTCTTCGGTTAGGGACATTAGAACCGTAAGAGAATTTCCAGATGTTTTTCCTAAGGAACTACTAGGTCTGCCTCCGAGCCGAAAGGTAGAGTTTGGAATTGAGCTCTTTCCTGGTACAGCTCTGGTGTCCATCGCCCCTTATAGAATGGCACCGAAGAAGCTTGTGGAGCTTAAGGCTCAAATTCAAGAGTTACTGGATCGTGGGTTCATCTGCCCTACCGTGTCTCCATGGGGAGCACTTGTGCTATTGTGAAAAAAGAAGGATGGATCCATGCATATGTGTATCGACTACCGTCAATTGAATAAGTTGACCATCAAGAATAAGTACCCCCTTCCGAGGATTGATGGTCTATTTGACCAGTTCCAAGGAGCTTCGATTTTCTCCAAGATCGATCTACGATCAGGGTATCACTAGTTGAAAGTTAAAGAGGTTGACGTACATAAGACGACATTTAGGACTCGCTGCGGGCATTACAAGTTCCTAGTGATGCCATTTGGACTAACGAATGCACCAACAGCTTTTATGGATCTGATGAACTGAGTGTTCCAACCCTATCTGGATCGGTTCGTGGTAGTCTTCTTTGACGATATTTTGGTGTATTCGAAGACTGAGGACGAGCATGATGAGCATCTCCAAGTGGTATTACAGATGCTTCGTGAGAAATAGTTGTATGCGAAGTCCAGTAAGTGGGAATTTTAGTTCTGAGAAGTAATGTTTCTGGGGCATGTAGTTTCTACGGAGGGGATTCGTGTTGATCCTCACAAGATTGAGGCTGTGTTGGAGTGGAAATAGTCAAAGAATGTGTCTGAAATTTGTAGCTTTCTAGGGCTAGTGGGTTATTATCGACACTTCGTAGAAGGGTTCTCTTTGATCGCAGCACCATTGACTAAGCTTCTGCGTAAGGGAGTTCCCTTTGTCTGGACCGATAAGCAACAAGAGAGCTTCGAGAAGCTCAAATCTATTTTGACACAAGCTCCAGTTCTGATACAGCCTGAAGCTAGGAAGGATTTTGTTGTATACAATGATGCGTCGCATGTGGGTCTGGGTTGTGTTCTGATGTAGGATGGTAAAGTGGTAGCTTATGCGTCTCGTCATCTCAAAACACATGAGGCTAACTATCCGATGCACGATTTGGAGTTGGCAGCGGTAATCTTTGCTTTGAAAATCTGGAGGCACTATCTGTACGGTGAGAAGTGTACTATCTACACTGATCACAAGAGCCTCAAGTATCTCCTCACCCAGAAGAAGTTAAATCTTAGGTAGCGTAGATGGGTGGAACTACTTAAGGATTATGACTGCACTATTGAGTACCTCCCTGGTAAGGCGAATGTGGTGGCAGATGCTTTTAGCCATAGGGCGATGACTGATTTGAAAGCAATGTTCGCTCAACTCAGTTTATTCGACGATGGGAGTCTGTTAGCCAAGCTTCAGGTTAAGCCTACGTGGATTGATCAGATCAGAGGTAAAAGATGAGGGATAAGTCCCTCGAGTTGAGGTTCCGTCAGGTTGAGAATGGGGATACTACGGATTTTGGAACAGTGAAAGGGTACTTTGCTTCCGCGGTCGGATCTGTGTGTCGAATGATGAGGATTTGAGGTAGTCAATTCTGAGGTAGCCTTTATGCTATGCACCCCGGCGAGAATAAAATGTCCCAAGATTTGCGAGAGTTATACTGGTGGCCAGGGTTGAAGCAAGAGGTTACTAACTTTGTTGCTCGTTGTCTGACTTGTCAACAGGTTAAGGCTGAGCATCAGTTGCCTTCGAGGTTGCTACAGCCGGTAAAGATACCGATGTGGACATGGGAGCAAGTAACTTTAGACTTCGTTAGTGGGTTGCCCTTAACACCCACTAAGAAGGATTCTATCTGGGTCATCATGGACCAATTAACCATGTTTGCTCATTTCATTACGGTCAGGACGGACTTTTCGCTCCAGAAATTGGCTAAGCTGTACGTGTCCGAAATAATGAGGCTGCATGGGGTTCCTGTTTCGATCATCTCCGATAGGGATCCTCACTTCATGTCTCAGTTCTGGAAGAAATTGCACGAAGCTCTGGGTTCAAGACTGGACTTCAGTACTGCTTTCCATCCTCAGGCAGATGGTCAGTCAAAGAGGGTGATTTAAGTACTGGAGGATATGTTGAGGAGCTGTGTTATAGATTTCCGAGGTAGTTGGGAGGAGTATTTTCCATTGGCAGAGTTCGTCTATAACAACAGCTATCAGGCTAGCATACAGATGGCACCGTATGAGGCCCAATATGGTCGTAAGTGTCGCACTCCTTTGTGCTGGACTGAGTTGGGTAAGCGACGTGTTCTGGGTCCGAAATTGGTTTCGAAAACTGAAGATAAAGTTCGATTGATTCGAGATCGACTGAAAGCAGCATCTAATAGGCAGAAATCCTATGCTGATCTAAAGAGAAAGGATATTGAGTATTATGTGGGGGACTTAGTTTTTCTCAAGGTCTCGTCATGGAAGAAGGTTCTGAGGTTCGGCCGCAAGGGTAAACTGAGCCCTCGGTTTATTGGACCGTACCGTATTTTGAAACGAGTAGGGCCAGTCACATATCATTTGGAGCTTCCTTCAGAGCTGAATCGCATTCATGATGTGTTCCACATCTTAATGTTGAGACGCTACCGCTCTGATCCCACACATATTGTGCCTATTGAGGACATCAAGGTTAGGCCAGATCTGACATTTGAGGAGGAGCCGGTCTAGATTTTGGAACGTGATGTTAAGGTTCTGCGGAGGAAATCTATCCCCTTAGTGAAGGTGTCGTGGCGGAATCATAGCACTAAGGAGGCAACTTGGGAGCTGGAGGATTCGATGCGTCAGCAGTATCCTCACCTCTTCTAATCAGGTAAAATTTCGAGGACGAAATTTTCTTTTAGGGGGTAAAGTTGTAACGCCCCGATTTTTGCTTAATTTTGGCTTTTGTAATTTTGGCATGAATGAGTGTCTGCTTGAGTGGTTATGTGTTCTGGGTGTGTGTGGGAGGTCCCAAGTTCAAGTCTCAACTTGGGTAAATTTTTGTATTTTTATGAATAAATCCCAAACTCTGGTTAATAGGCTTATAAATTTAAGTGTGTAAGTAACTAACAAGAATGGGCCTGCTGGTCTGGTGGTTAAGTGGTGTGTTATTATGTTTGAGGTCATGTGTTCGAACCTCGACACGAGCAAGGATGTTGTTTTTGCTCAGTGGACTATAAGTGTTTTGGTTTAGAAGAAATACTAAAGTGATCGAGATGAGTGGGGAAGTGAGGAACAGTTTTAGGAGGAAAATAAGGGATTAGGGAGGGGTTATTGATTTCTGATTAATCTGCCTCTCTTTTAATTGAAATTTTGGGTCATCATCCTCCCTTTTCCCCCACCTTGCTGCCAAAACCATCCCCCATCTCTTTCTTTTGCTTTTCGTTCTTTTCCATTAACTCGTTGGGCGTGTGAGCCCATTTTTCTATAATGTTCTGTAAGGTTGCACGGGTCGCCCTAGTTGACTGTGGGCCTAATGTAGGGTCGGTAAGCTTTACCTAAACCCCTAATTATGTGACTTGGCTTTCTGATTTCTGTACCGAGCATGAATTCTGATATTTGAATGTATGAACTGTGTTTGCATAATAGCATGACATTTTATGTATGTTGCATTGTAACAGGGTGGGTTGATGATTCGGAGGAAGTATCTGAAAGGCTCTCAAGCCTATTATCTAGCAGCCCAGCTGCAACTTTCTGATTATGTGCCGCATTCGGTACAACATGGTGTGTAGGGATAGGTGGGTTGATTTTATCCCCACATGGTGTGTAGGGTTGGACGGAGTTGGTGTGTAGAGGCTGGTGGGTTGAATTCTGTTATTCTGTTTGATCTGTTTGTTATGACTAAAATGAGCTAAGGCCCTAGACCATATCTGATTCTACATTTGAGTGGACTAAAGTCCACACTATTTCTGAAATGGGCTTAGACCCAAACTGTGTATATATGTCTGTTATCTGATATTCCGTGTGTATATTTTCTGTGGGGATTACACACTAAGTTTGTGAAAACTCACCCTTTTCTGTTTAATCTGTTTAGGTAATCCCCAACAGTAGATTGATCGGTGCAGCGGAGGACTTGGCAGTGACCATGGTTTCGGACACTTATTTACTGTTTATTTTTAATTACGATTTGGTTATTTTTGGGTATATTTCTTGTAATAAGGCCTTTACGGATTTTCACTTAAATTTGGGATTATTATTTTATGAACTGCTAGCAGTAGGACAAGACTCGAGTTTTCAAAGTAACCAAATGTTTTATAAAAAACACACGAATTCACAAATTACTTTTAAACAACTTCTGCATTGTATAACGTTTTGAAAATGGTCAATAAATGACTAAATGATGTGTTTTTTACAGTAACCTAAAATATCGAAAAGGGCATTATTGTAATTACATTTTCCAATTATCTAAAAATGATTTTACTGCAATTATGTTTTCCAAAGCACTATCATGTGACGTCGTCAAATTCGACCATAACGTCTAGGTCAGGTTTGGGGTCTTACACGACGAAACCTTAATCATGCTTTAGAAAGGTGCCAGAACTAAACTGAACACATGTGGAAATTCTCAAAAATTTAAAATTTTTTCTAAGTTACAGAGGTCACATGCTCGTGTGGCAGGTCGTGCGCCTCTAACGGCCTCAGACATGCCCTGTGTCTAAGCCGTGTCAAAACAGGGCATACATACTGACTTGTCCACACGGCCTGAGACACGCCCGTGTGCCTCACTCGTGGTCGACACTAATTTGCACCACACGGCCAGTCACACGCCCGTGTGTCCAGCCGGTGGCCACTACTGACATGATCCACACGGCCAGTCACACTCCTGTGTGTCTTGCCCGTGGTCGATTCTGACTTGTTTTAAATTGCAACCTCGAAGGACACGATCGAGCCACGCGCCCGTGTGCTCAATCGTGTGGGCAATTATAGGCCATTTTTAAGGCCAAAATGCCACCCACACTTGGGTCATCCCTACAAACACATACAAGCATCATCCCATACACAATTGGCAACCAAAACACATCAAATTGTGCATCATTTTTACTCAATTATGAGCCTAACAACCATACCAACTTAATAGTAATTTAACTCAATATAACCACAAGCACTTCAAAGCATAATCCATCACAAATTTACCATCAATAATATGCTAGCTATACATCAATAAGCTTACCATTCATATGACCATTTCATTTGCTATCAAGCTATAGCAAGACTAGCATCATAGGACATAACTAGTCATTCATAACACAACCATATATCTAGCCATATCATGTGGCCATGTACATATATCAAACATATCCTAGAACAACTAGCTTATACATGCCATATTTAGCTATATAGACATTCAAAAGTACAAAAGTAGAGTTTGGTAGTGTGGTGATGATCCTCGACGGTTCCCGAGCCTTTTGTAGATTTGACGATCTGTAAAACAGAGTAAACACACACAAAGTAAGCTTAACATAAAAGGCACATAATCACATTGATACAATGTCAGTAATATTTCTCATTTGCAATTTCATAATATGTTCTTTGGCTCATTTGTTTATCCATAGAATGCCAACATATCACATCTCAAAGCTTCACTTATGCTCATAACACATTCAAGCATATATCACATATTATCTCATCAAACCCATACATATATTCACTTCGGTAAGTTCATATATATACACTTACCTTTCATACACATACATAGTGTACCTTTCAGACGTACCTGACTCGTTTATACATTTCATGTAGTCTCTCATTTCTCAGATTTGCCCATTGAACCGTTCAAAATCAAATAGGAAGCTCGGAATACTCAGAATGGTCGTACAATGCCAATGTCCCAGACGTGGTCTTACATGTAACCAGATATCGATGCCACTGTCCCAGACAGGGTCTTACACGAATCAATACGATGCCAATGTCCCAAACATGGTCTTACACGTAAATCTCAGATCGATGCCAACGTCCCAGACATTGTCTTACACGTAAATCTCAGATCGATGCCAACGTCCAAGACGTGGTCTTACACAATGCTTCATAACGATGCCAACATCCAAGACGTGGTCTTACACGATATCTCAATTGGACACCTATGTCATGACATACGCAATCCTACCTATTCCTAGGTTCGTACGAGACTTTTTCAGATGTTGACACCATGTCGATACTATCTCGGATTTCATGTACTCATCATCTCTTACACATTCATCATTATGAATTTTCATATGAACATACATATATCAATGTAATACATTTATTTGTGCATAAACTTACCTTTGATTCGGATAAACGGAAACGAACTCGGCTACTCAATCACTTTCGACTTTCCGCAATCTAAATTTATTTTCTTCGGTTCTTGTTCTATACATATTCAATTTTAACTCATTTATTCACTAATTCATTCAATTCAGTCCAAAAACACATATTTAGGGAAATTTACAAATTAGCCCTCATATTTTCACATTTTGACATTTTCGTCCCTATTTCACAAAATACACATAATTTTCTTATACCCATGCTTGGCCGAATGTTCAATATAATCATACAAATCCATACATTTCATTTATTTCACAATTTAGTCCCTCAAAATATTATTTTCTCAATTAAGTCCAAAATACTCAAAATCATCAAAACTCCAAAGACAAAACATGTTAATCTAACACATATCTTTCATAATCCATCTTCAAACATCACAAAACTCATGTGTTCATCAATGGCATATTTCGAAATCATCATCAATTCACAAAATTGAAGCATGGGTTTTGAAGAACACGAAGCAACAATTACAAAAACGTAAAAATCATCAAGAACCAAAGCAAAACATACCTTGAATCAAGCTCAAAAATGGTCGAATGCCCTAGCTTAGTTTCCTTTCTTCTTTTTCTTTGATAATTCGGCACAACAAGATGATAAATGGGCATTTCTAATGATTTTTTTATTATATTATGATTTAATTCATCATTTACCAAATTGCCCTTAATGAAAACTTAATAAAATCTTTAAATTAAAAGCCTATTACTTTCCATGCTATTGAAAAATGGCCTAATTTCATTTTAAGGCCTTCATATTAAAAGAACATGGCATTTAAACACTTCAACAATTATCACGGCACTTTTGCATTTTACGCGATTTAGACCTTTTTCTCAAATTAAGCACACAAATGACAAAATTAATTCGCAGAAATTTCACACATACCAATTCACATGCTGTAGACTCGGGAAATAATATTAAAATATTTTTTTGACTCAGATTTGTGGTCCCAAAACCACTATTCTGACTAGGGTCAAAACTGGACTGTTACATCCTCGGTTTCCCAAGTAGCCTCTTCCGTTTTCTGGTTGCACCACAAAACCTTAACCAACAAAACTCTCTTGTTTCGCAAAACCTTCTCTTAACGAGCTAAAATCTCTATCAGTTCCTCTTCATAAGTGAGATCAAGTCAAACCCCGATCTCTTCTACTAGCACAATATTCGACGAATCTAAATGATACTTCCGTAGCATAGACACATGGAAAACATCATGAATTGACTTAAGTTCGGGTGGTAACTTGAGTAGATAAGCTACCAGTCCAATCCTCTCAACAACTTTTACGGTCCAACATATCTTGGACTCAATTTACCTTTTCTTCCAAATCTTAAAACTTTATTTCAGGGTGAATATTTCAAGAACACCTTATCGCCAACTTGAAACTCAATGTCTCGGTGTTTCAAATTCGTATGAGTTTTCTGCCTATATGTTGCTGCTTTCAACCTCTCACATATAACCTTCACTTTCTCTTCAGTGTCTCGAACTAATTCCGGTCCAAAACCCCTCTTTCCATCTAATTCTTTCCAACACAAAGGAGTCCTACACTTCCTACCATACAACGCCTCAAACAGTGCCATGTGAATACTTGCTTCGAAACTATTGTTGTAAGCAAACTCTGCTAAAGGCAGATATCACTCACAACTACCACTGAACTGAATGACACAACTTTGCAACATATCTTTTAACACTTGAATTACCCTCTCAGATTGGCCATCTGTTTGGGGGTGATAAGTTGTACTGAAAGTAAGTTTTGACCTCAATGCCTCTTACAAAATCTTCCAAAACCTCGACTTAAAACGCAGATCTCTATCGAAGATGATAGAAACCAAAACTCCATAAAGATATACAATCTCCACAATGTACAAATCTTCCAACTTTTGGAAAGACTAATTGGTACGCACATCCAACAAATGGGTACTCTTCGAAAAGCAATCTTTTATAACCCAAATCGAATCCTTCTTTGATGACATCAAAGGTAAACCTGAAACAAAATCCATAGTGATCCTTTTCAACTTCCATTCAGGAATCGCAACTGGTTGCAACAACCTTAAAGGAAATTGATGTTTAGCTTTCACCTTTTAACACACCAAACATCAAGCTACGAAATCTGTAGCATCACGCTTCAACCCAGGCCAACAATAACTCTCATAGAGATCACGATGCATTTTACTACTACCGGGATGCATAACGTAAGGGCTGCTATGCGCCTCGGTAAGGATTGCTTGTCTTAAATCCACATCTTGCAACACATACAATCTACCTCAGAAATTCAGGATACCTTTTGCATCAATATCATAGTCTCTCTTAATACCTTGCCTAACTTGACAAATCCTTTTCAATAAATCTTCCTCTAATGGTTGTTTTTCCTTAATTTGTTGAGCCAAAATTGACCTCACTTGAAGCTCAGCTAATAAACCATCGTTACTAGCCAAACTCAAGCGCGCAAACATAGCTCTCAACTCTGTCATCGACTTCCTACTCAAAGCATCAATAACAACATTCGTCGTAGCAGGATGATACTCAATCACATAATCATAATCCTTCAAAAGCTCAATCCAATGCCTTTGCCTTAAATTCAACACCTTTTGGGTGAGGAGGTACTTAAGGCTCTTTGATAAGTATAAACCACACATTTCTCTCCATACAAATAATGGTGCCAAATCTTAAGTGCAAATACCACAACAGCTAATTCCAAATCATGGGTAGAATAGTTGCACTCATGAGTCTTCAATTGTCTCGAAGCATAAGCCACAACTTTAGCCTCTTGCATCAATACACAACCAAGACCCAAATACGAAGCATCACTATAAACCATTAAGTCGTTTCTAGGTTCTGGTTGAATCTACACAGGTGCCTTTGTCAACACTACTTTAAGCCATTCAAAACTTTTTTGCCTCTTATCGGTCCATTCAAACACCACATCATTCTGAAGTAGTTTCATTAATGATGTAGCAATAAGGGAAAACCCTTCAAAAAATCCTACAATAATAACCGACCAAACCTAAGAAACTCCACACTTCAATAACACTCTAGGCGACTTCCACTCCAAGATCGCCTCAATCTTCCTAGGATCCACTCGAATCCCTTCTGACGATACCACATGTCCTAAAAATGAAAATTTCTTATGCCAAAATTCACACTTACATAACTTAGCAAACAACTGCTTAACCCTCAAAATCTACAAAACAACCCTTAGATGCTCATCTTGATCCTCCTTTGAATGAGAATACACCAAAATATTATCTATGAGTACCACCACAAACTGGTCCAAGTACAAATGGAGCACTCAGTTCATCAAATCCATGAATGCATCAAGGGCATTAGTTAAACCAAACAGGATCACCAAAAACTCATAATGCCCATATCGAGTCCTAAATGTGGCTTTCATAACATCAGACTCCTTCACCTTCAACTGATAATACCCAGATCTAAGATTAATATTCAAAAACACCATTGCACCTCAGAACTGATCAAATAAGTCATCAACTCGAGGAAAAGGGTACTTATTCTTAATAGTCAACTTATTCCACTGCCTACAATCAATACACATCCTCATCGTATCGTCTTTTTTCTTCACAAAGAAAAATTGCTGCACTCGACGATAATACACTCGGTCAAATAAAACCTTTATCTAGTAGCTATTGCAATTGAATCTTTAACTCTTTGAGCTCCTTTGGTGCCATTCAATAAGTTACAATGGACACCGGTACAGTACCAGGATAGAGCTCAATACTGAACTCGACTTCTCAATCCGATGGCAAACCAAGCAACTCTTAATAAACCACATCAGGAAAATCCTGAACTTTCAACTCCTTACTATCTAAATTCATAACATAGGCTAAGTAAGCTTCACAACCTTTCCCCATCAGATTTTCAGCTTTCATTATCGAAACTATATTAAAGAAAAATCCCAGTCTTTCACCAACTATAACAATTTCCAACCCATCACTATTCTTCAAAGTAATTCGCTTCGTTTCAAACTCTACCTTAGCCTTATGTTCAGTCAACTAGTCCATACCCAAAATAACGTCAAAACCATAAAATGGTAATTCCATGAGATTCATAGAGAAAACATGCCCTTGTATCATAATGGGGCATTTATGATAAACTTTATTCACAAAAACACATTCATACCAAAATCAATCATTTTTACAGGAATCCCTAACTTGTAAGCTAATTCGCTCAAAATATACGAATGTGTAGAACCAGAATCAACCAAGGATAACAATGGAATAGAAAAGTGAAAGTACTTGCAATAACATCAGTCAGATCTTGATACTTAGGTTCCCTAACAATATAAACACGATTTGGACCTCCAGACTTAATTTGTGAAGCAACAGTGTGAGAAACAATTCGCTGTCCAATGGATCTCCCATGACCCCTAGCAGGCACAAAAACATATGTCGAACTCTGAGCCTGTGAAACCTCAACTCCATTCGGGCAAACCCTCAAAAAATGTTCTTTCGAACAACACTTATAAGAACCACCTATCAACTTACAGCACTATCTAGGATGCCTACTATCACAATGTGCACAAAGTGGCCATCCAAAACCACCAGTGTTAGCCACAACGTTACTTTGCTGTTTAAACTGACTTGGTCAAGACCCACGTCTTGTACCCCTACAAGAACTGTAATTATCCCACCCTCTCTTGGACGATCGTCTAGAAACACCGTCAGAAACCCTCTTACCAGTCTCAACCACCACAGAACGTGCTGGCTCAGCCAAAGTCTCATCAACAGCTTTGGCCTTTCCCACAGGCTCATTAAACAACTCTTCATTTTGGGCCACCAAGAAAACCTAAATCTCTCGATTGAGCCTAAAACAGAACCTCTTACAATGGTCCTCCTCAGTCAAAACCATCTCATTAGAATACTAACTAAGTCGCACAAACTCTACCTCATTGCTAGCCACAGACAAACCACCTTCCACATGGTCCAAAAATTCCCGCTTACGAGCTTTCATATACTACTCACCCATGAACTTCCTCCTAAATACCTCAAGGAAATAATCCTAGGTCAAACAATTAGCAGTTGTACCTCTCGTGATAGTATTCGACCAACGATGAGCTTCACCATCGAGTAAGGACACTATGGAACCCAATTTTCCCTTGTTAAAATAGGACATCTGCTCGAGGATCTTTCCAATTCCTTCCAACTAGTACTCAGCTACGGTCAGATCGATCCCTTTAACTCCAGAAAACTCTTTACCACCTAATGCCCAAAGCTGTTCAAGTAGCAACCCATGATTCACAAATGCAGGAGCAGGGCTAGCACTAGCAATCTGCTGAAATGCTCCAATTATTGCTTCCATCAGAGGGCCTACACCCTCATCAAGTATGCTTACTCTACACAGCGGTACATGAGATGCAGAGGATGTACCATCATCTTAAGCAATAGCTCTCACATTCACATGTCTAGGAGGCACATCGAACTAATCTAAAATACACACAAATAAAAGAGGTGTGAGTGGTGAAGGAAATAATCCAATTCTCGTTCCTGCAAGCAAACTTTAGGAATAAAGGCAATGCTTTCCCATTCGTACCCAACATGCATTAAAAATAAGAGATATCTAAGGCAATTCAAGCACCTGAATAATTTAATCACTTGGATTTCTAGATCCATGGGTTATGAAACACAAATCAGCATATCAACAACAATTACCTAGGTCCAAGTGTTATTGAACCTAGACTCTGATACCATCAAATATAACACCCTATACCCAGCTTGGTCACCGGGCCTGAATACTAGGACGCTACACCACAATCTCCCACTTGTATTAATCACAAACTGCCACATTATTACACATGCATAACTTTTTTTCTTTTAATATAATAGCATTCACTTGAAACATAGGCCATTCACACTCTAAGGGAGTTGAATCATGCGAAACATTCATTGAATAATCATAAAATAGGTATTAAACATGCATTAGGACCACTTAACAAAATTTCCCAAATCTGTTACGTAAGTATTGATACTAGTAGAGTGGTATCGATACTGCTTGGAAAATCGATACCAAATTAGCTTATTGTTTCTAGTCTTAAAAACCCAACTTTCAAAAAAATATCAGTACCACTGAAAAAGTATCAATAATTTTACCTTGAGTATCTATACTCGTGGAAAAATATAGATAACAACTAGCAAAACTGACTTCCTGCACTTCAAAAATTGTAGAGGTATCATTTTTAAAACTCGAATATTGATACCTTTGTTCCAGACCCTAAAAAAACAACATATCATCACATAGATCATTCCAAACTAGTCCACAACATCATGCATCAGTTATCTCATAAAATAAACACCAAAATGTCTCAATAACAATCCCAAACATCATATTTAAAGTACACGAAGTTCCTAAGCACAACAGGCATGCAAACAACCAAAAATCATAGCAAAGCCAACATAACATCTACCACATTACCTTTTTATCCCCCAAACAAGAATAATCAAATAACACTTACTAATAGCAGTAAAAATTTCTAGCTTAGATCACCCCTCGAGACCACACTGCTCACACCGGCACTACTTATCTACAATGGTTAAAAAGGAGTGGATGAGCTTAATGAGCTTAGTGAATACTCAAAACAACCACTATGTAAACAATATTATGTATCGACTCATCAAACATGTCACATATTCATAATATATTTAACTCTAATATCATCTTTCACACATTTAATCATCTTCTATTTATACTATTACACATTTATCACATTAACCACATGATTATTTAAACATGTCATAGCACATATAAATCACATTTAATCACATTCAATCACATTATATGATAGTTTGGCTGTTGAGGTTATGAAACATAATGTGGACTCTATCACCAAACATTGGATACAGGAATTTCCAACACACCAAAATGACTCATAGAGTCGATCATGTCCTATAAGTGAAGCATATAGCTAACACTCTCCAACACACCAAACACACATATCCCGGTGAATGGAGCTTAACTCACATTCCTTTATCTCTCCAAAAATTATTCGTGGGTCTCAACGCCCAAAAATCATATCACAAATGTGAGTACTCGCAATCCTATAGCATGCCAACTATATCCAACGGTCTCATAAAATCACAAGGCCAAAATATCCATATTGTTATCACATATTTACTTACCAATTTTGCACATTTTCACTGCATATTCACATCATTAGCATATTATAATCACTATCACATGTTATGAAAACATACCTACATATTTACTGTTATATGTCATTAATAACATACCCACATATTCTCTTTCACAACAATCATCACAAGCCTATGGCACATGTCATAGCATCTCATATAATTTCATATTTTCACAATTACACAAGCACACATATATCACATTTAATCATAGATGTGAGAACACTTACACTCAGAATTAGAGTAGGGGTTTAAGTTAATTCTAAATTCCCAATTATACAATGAATCATTTACGAGCAGTAATTCCAAAACACTTACCAGAAATATGCTTTTGTCAAAAAGCTAAAAGCTCAAACAAGCTTTCTTTGCCTTTGTCTCTACTCGTTGAATGTCCTATTGAATCTAACACTTCAACAAGACAAACCAAACAAATATACAATCAATAATCTGTCATTAACTCACCTTAATCAATCAAAAACAATAGTTTTAGCTACATTCTCTTTTAACCGAAACCTCTGACATAAAAACTTTAAATACAACTATATCATCCTACACTTAGTCTTTTCGAACGAAATAAATTCCATTCATCTACACAATATCTATGACTAATTCCCAACCATTAAACTACACAAACCTACTCAGTTCATGGTGTTAACATTTTTTGATAAGTTTTGGCCATTATGACGAAAATTTATTAGAACTCGAGAAATTCTTAACAAAACTTCAAAATAACTTTAGAAACCTTCTAATCTTCTTAAAACAAGTTGAAAAACACTTTAAAATCACATTTTAATCCACAATGTCGAAATTCACCATTAACAACTAAATTTTTGGCTTTTATTTAAAACATGTGTTTTAATGGCTAAAATTTTAGTTTAAGAGACTAGATATAACTTAAAACTATTAGAAGGATGAATGGTTACCTTCGATGGAGGAAAAATGATCTTTGACACAAATTTGAAAAAACCCACTCTTGAAGATGATGATGAGATTAGTAAGGTTTTGAGGTGTTTTTCTTGGTTCCAATTGAGATTTATGGTTCAAAGGATGTTGGAAATCAAGAGGGATTACGATTTGGAACTAAAAATCAATTAGAAGATATAGAAGAGTAGAAGGGATGACACAAACAAAGTGAGGAGCAAACTATCTTGAAACAAACTGGAAAAGGAGTTTTTAGGCTAATTTTAAAATTCTGGGTAAATTGCTTCATAAAAACTCTCAGTTTTGACTCTTTTACAAATCAATCCTATTTTCAAAATTAAAAGTATTTAAAACTCATTTAAAAAATTGACTTAATTTCCTAATAGCCATTGTCGAAAACATTATCGATTACCAACCTTACGAAATTTAGAGCACATATAAGCTAAAGTTCCTAAAATACCCTTGAAACTTCTAAGCCCAATTTTGGGGTGTTATGTAACACCCCTAACTCGTATCCGCCTCCAGAATAGAGTTACAGAGTATTACCAAAAAAATTAAAACTTAAAACATTAATTTTTAAATATTTCATGAATCATGTTATAATTCATTCAAATACATGAATATAGTCCCTTATATGAGCCCCTAAGGCCCTAAAAACACTATAAATGAATCGGGACTAAATAAAAAACGTATAGAATTTTGGGGAATAAGTTAAAATTTTTCAAACTGCAAGGGTCACGCGACCGCGTGACCAGGCCATGTGACTCACACGATTGAGACACACACTCGTATCTCAGACCGTGTGGGCATTCGAAGTAGGGACACAGCCATGTCCCAGCCCATGTCCGTGCCTATGTAACTCTCTGACTTGGGTCACACGACCAAGACACACGCCCGTGTGCCAGGCCATGTAACTCTCAAAATGGCCTCACATGCCCGTGTGCCAGGCCGTGTGCTAGGCCGTGTAACAGCCTGACTTGTAACCCTTTGAAACCTATAGAGGACATACGATTGTGTCGCATGGACATGTGTCATACACGGCTGAGACACACATCCGTGTCTTAGGCCGTGTGGACAAGAAATAGGCCTTTTTAAGCCATTACCTTCACCCATATTGTGCACACACATACAACCCATTTGCATCCAATTCAAGCATCGAAAATGTACCTAAAATATGCAAAATCAAGTTAGCACAATATGGTACCTAATCATACAACCAATATGCCAAAAGGCACCTCAATAATCATAACATTACATATACTCAAACACAAGCATAACTTATCCATTTAACAACTCAATAATTTCAACCAATTTCCATATCAAATTCTACCAAAATGACCATACTAAAATCACATTCAAATATACCAAAATGGTCACTAAAATATACATCAACTTGACCATAATAAAACCACATATATATACACAAGCCAACATGACAACTAATTTATTAACCAAAATACTAAATTTACAAGCCAAACATAATGGTTATATCATCAAGCACAAAACACCTATACATGCCATTATAACCATGACTTAAAAACATCAAAATTTACCCATACAGCCGATGGATAGTGTGATAGGTCTCCAAAGAAATTCCAACCTGAAAAAGCTTCTAATTAACTACAAAACATAGAAAAATGAACACAAGGTAAGCATATAATGCTTAGTAAGTTCATAATTCATTAATGATGCTTACCAATACAATGCATAAGTTTAAAATAAATATGAATCATTCCAACACAAGCTTGGCACAAGCCTAAGCATCACCAACAACCCAAATTAGTGCTTGATCACATAAATTCAATATCAACACATGATAAAAATAACTTTCCACAAATCATGAAGACACATGCTTCCTACCTTCACGATGAAGTGGAATCACGATGGTCTTCACCATCCCTTTTCATAGTTGATGGTTGTCACCACCCCTTTTCATAATCGATAGTCGAAGCTATCCCTTTTCATAATTCAATGGTCGTCACCATCCCTTTTCCTAGTTGATGGTGGTCACCATCCCTTTTCAAAATTGAGTGATCGTCGATACGCCATTGAGTTTTTTTGCCGAGACATAATTTGATATTATATAATGATAGCATTTAAAACATAATTTAAAATGTTATTTAAACGTACGAACTTACCTTGACGATAGAATGTAGAAACAGAGTCGATTAATCTGAAGCTTTCTCTTTGCCTCAATCTAAAGCCATACGAGGTCTATCTTGATCTAAATGAATAAATTCAATCAATTTAATAGCCATTCTATTCAATTCAATCCAAATTCACATTTTTGCAAAATTACTCTTTTTCCCCTAATGTTTTGTTTTCTTACAAATTAGTCCTTGAGCTTGTAAAATGAAATTCATACAATTTCATCCCTACCCAAGCCTAGCCAAATTTCATATAAGCTCATAGCAGCCCATACATTCCATTATTTTACAAATTACACCATGATTAATTCTCATTTTTTAATTTAATCCCTTATTGACAATTTCATCAAAAATCACTTAACAAAAGTTGTTTACCTAACAACAAAGATTCATTTTCTTCCATCAAACATCACAAACAACATGTATACATTCATGGAAAAACCCTAATCTTTTAAAAATTTTGCAAATTAGTCCTTGGGCTAGCTAGATTAAGTTACAACACCTCCAAAAACATAAAAATCATTAAAAACGAAATGAAAAAAATGCTTACATGCACAAGGTAGCCTAGTTGAACCTTCAAAGCACTAAAAATGGTGTTTTCTTTCTTCAAAAATTGGTGGAAACCAAGTGAGAAAGATGATACCAAAATTTTTGTTTTGTTTAATTAATCTTATTTACTTATTTACTATTTTAACCAATGTTTTTAACTATAGAAATCATTTAAACTATGTCCAAATATGTCCACCAACTAAACAAATGTCTAATTACAACATAAACCCTCCAACCATTTAGTATCATAGCTATTTAATCCCTTTAGCTTATAGAACTCAAGTTTTGCACCTTTTGCAATTTAGTTCTTTTTATCGAATTAAGCATGCAAACGGTAAAATTTCTTAACGAAATTTTTATACGATACTACTAACATACTGTAGACATTAAAATAATAATAAAATAATTATTCACATATCAGATTTGTGGTCCCAAAACCATTGCTCTAATTTCACTCAAAACGGGCTGTTACAACTCTTCCTTTAAAGGAATTTTCGTCCCCGAAAATCTTACCAGAAGAGAGGCTTGGATATTATTTTCTCATAGCTTTCCCAGTTCCTAAGTGGCCTCCTATAATAGCCTGTTCTTTAGTGGTGTCAGAAACAATGGTTTCGAGGCCACCAAATTCGACGAGTAAGTTCGTAAATATTATTATTTAATATTTACAAGTCAAATGTGACTTTGAAAAGGTTTTTGATTTGATAATTTATGTCATTTAAGCAGTTTATTAAGTTCGAGTGGTAAGACCTTAAGTTAAATAAGTTTTAGAAAATGAGGTATCGGGACCTCCTTTCTATAAACAGTCATAAATATTTTTATAAATATTGTTATTAAAGTAGTATTAAAGTTTGATTGAAAAATTTTCACGTTTCGATAGTTAATTAATTAAAAAGGACTAAATCGTAAAAGATGTAAAATTTGATCACTATTTGATTTGAGTAATTACATAGTTAATTGAATAAGCATGAAAAATTTATGATTATTAAATAGAAAAAATGGAAATTTGATAATTAAATTAAATAAAATAAAAACTAAAATGCTATATCATCATTTTCTTATCTTCTTCACGAATTGAAAGAAGAAAGCAACCATGGTTATATCTTCAAGCTTTGGCCATGCTTTGGATGATGCATGTAAGTCCAATTTAGCCTCGTTTTTAATATTTTTTATGTTTTTGAGATCGTTGCAACTAGGTCCAGCTAGTCCGTACCTTCGATTTTGAAACTGTTAAAGATTTTGAATGTTGTCATTGATGAATTTAGTGGTTTTCTTATTTTAAATGATGAATTTGAATTTTTTTATTTAAAAGTATTTTATTAAGTGATTTTTGATGAATTTTCTAATTAGGGACTAAATTGTTAAAATAGTAAAAGTACAAGGATTTGATGTGAAATTATTGCAATAATGGACTGTTTTGGATTCCATAAGTATTTAGCTAGGCTCAATTTTGGGTGAAAATGGTTAATTTGCATGTTTTATGCTCAGGGACTAAATTGAATAAAAGTAAAACTTTAGGTGTAATTTTGTGAAAATGTCAAAAATGACTAAATTGCATAAAATATATTCTTTTATTGTCTAAATTAATAGATTGAATGAAATTATTAATTTAGATCAAGATTGGATGGAAAATTGAGGAGAATGAAAATTACCAAAATGCCCCTGCACTTTGACATTTCTGCACTTTTGTCAGGTAAGTTCGTATGAACTGTACTATGTATAACGTTGATTAGATTGAACGTTATTATATGAATCAATATATATACGTTAATTATACAATTTATCGAGTAAAGAAACGATGAAAAATTCAACGACGTAGAATGACTATCGAGCCCCGTTTGAACCCTATGAATATATAGGATACAAGTGACATGTCATTAGGGTTACCATGTTCAGGGTGCTGGTCCTGAACGTCCTACCGATGCCTTTTAGGCATATTGGTTGTATGATTAAATACTATGATCATCTAGCATGAATATGCATGTGTTAGGTACAATTTGGATGCATGAAAATAGGTGCATTTGGCTTGTGCAAGTGACCAAGTTTTGGATGAGGAAAGTGGCTTCAAAATGGCCTATTTTTCGTCCAAACGGCCTAAGACATGAGCGTGTGTCTCAGCCGTATGTGACACACAGCCATACGACACATCTGTGTGTCCCTTATAGGTTTTTAAAGGTTATATTTTGAGAGTGGCATGGCCTGGCACACGGGCGTGTGGCTTAGCTGTGAGAAACCAAGTCAGATAGTTACACAGGCACGAACACGGGCTGGGACATGGCTATGTGTCCTTACTTAGAATGCCCACACAGCTTGAGACATAGGCATGTGTCTCAACCGTGTGAGTCACATGGCCGTGTGACCCCTGTAGTATGAATTTTTCTATCTTCTGCAATGAAATTCTAAATGTTTTTGATTTAATCCCGGATCGTTTCTAAAATGTTTCTAAGGCCACAAGGGCTCAAAAAAGGGACGTTATGCATGTGTTTGAATGGAATATGATGTGTTTTATAAATGATTGTAATTGAATGTTTTAAGTTAAAAGTTTTTAGTAATGCTCCGTAACCCTATTCCGGTGATGGATATGGGTTAAGGGTGTTACACCTCCTCTATCCTGTGTCGTTGCCAGAGAACTTTCACTAAAGTTATGTTTTTATTTCTCAATTCTTTAACCTCTCGAGCTATGATTCTGACCGGTTTTTCGCTATACGATATATCAGGCTGATTCTGAACATCCGCTGGTGAGATAACGTGTGAAGGGTCTGATTGATACCGTCGTAACATTGATACGTGAAACACATTATGAATCCTTTCCAACTCTGACGGTAAAGCTAAACGATACGCTACTAGATCAAATCTTTCAATAATCTCATACAGCCCGATAAATCGCAGACTTAGCTTTCCTTTACAACTGAAACGAAGAACTTTCTTTCAGGGTGATACTTTCAAGAATACTTATCGCTGACTTGAAATTTAGTATCTTTACGTTTTAAATCCGCATATGATTTCTGTCGATCTAAAGCTGCTTTCAAACTATCTCGGATTACTTTCACTTTTTCTTCAGTCTTCGAATAAAATCAACCCCGTGAATCATTTTCTCACTGAGCTCAGTCCAATACAATGGAGTTAGGCATTTACGACCATACAAAGCTTCGTACGATGCCATCTTTATGATTGGTTGATAATTGTTATTGTATGTGAACTCAACCAATGGTAAATATTTCTCCCATTTGTCTTCGAATTCTAAAATGCAACTTCGAAGCATATCCTCGAGTACCTGAATTATTTTTTCAGACTGACCATTTGTATGAGGATGGAAAACAATGCTAAAATGTAAACGCATACGTGGAGCCTCCTATAACTTGCTCCATAATCATGATGTAAACTGCGGATCTCGATCCGAAATAATGGAAACTGGCACCCCGTGCAATATGAAAATCTCAGCAACATATAGCTCAGCTAATCTCTTAAGAGAATAATCATTACGCATTGGAATAAAATGTGTAGACTTTGTCAGACAGTCAATGACAACCAAAATTGCATCTCTCTTCCTCGAAGACAAGGGTAATCCCGATACGAAATCCATGTGACACACTTCCGTTTCCACTCTGGTATCATCACTGGCTGTAACAAACCAGAAGGTACCTAATGTTCAGCTTTAACTTGATGACATACTAAACATCTCGATACAAACTCAGAAATTTCTTGTTTCATACCCGGCCACCAATACATTTGTTTCAAGTCACTGTACATCTTATTGCTACCAGGATGAACACATGAACTACCACTATAATCCTCATGTAAAATCTTCTAAACGAGACCTGAATTTCTCAAAACACAAATTTTGCCTCTGAAGTATAAACAATCATCTGATCCAATCTAAAAATCTAAATCAGAAGTCAACTCACTTTATTTCCATTCAACTAACAACGCATCATCATGTTTCTGAGCCTCGCAAATCTGTTGTAAAAACACCGGCCTAGCCTTCAACTCAGCTAAGATCGAAACATCATCAGACAACATCAATTGCATATTCAGAGCTTGTAAAGCAAATAGAGATTTTCTACTCAAAGCATCAGCGACTACATTAGCTTTACACGGATGATAATCTATAATCAAATCATAATATTTCAATAGCTTGAGCCACCTATACTATCTCAAATTCAAATCTTTTTGCGACAGTAAATACTTCAATCTTTTGTGATATGTAAAAATGTGACACTTTTCACCATATAAATGGTGTCGTCAAATTTTCAACACAAACATAATAGCTGCAAGCTCCAAATCGTGTGTCAGATAATTATTTACGTGCGGCTTTAACTGATTGGAAGCATAAGCTATCACTTTGCCTTCTTGCATCAAAATGCAACCTAAACCATTCAAAGACGCATCACTAAAAATCACGAACTCTTTACCTGACTCAAGCTGAACTAACACCGGTGCCTCGGTCAACAATGCCTTCAACTGATGGAAACTTTGCTAACATTTCTCAGACCACTTGAACTTCACATCTTTTTGCAATAATCTCGTCATTGGTGTAGCAATCATCGAGAATCCTTTTACGAACCTTCTATAATACCCAGCTAGTCTCAAAAAACTTCTAACCTCAGATGCATTTCTCAAAGGTTTCCAATCAACAACGGTTGGAATCTTGCTCAGATCAACTCTAATGCTTTCGGCTGATACAAGATGTCCAAAAAATCCAACTTCCTAAAGCCAAAATTCACATTTGCTAAACTTAACGAATAATTGCTTTCCGCGCAAAGTTTACAAAACAATTCTCAAATGCTCGGCATGATCAGTCTTATCTTGTGAGTAAATCAAGATATCATTGATAAATACCACAACAAATTGATCTAAATATGGTCTAAAAATTATGTTCATCAAATCCATAAATACTGCAGGTGCATTAGTTAAACCAAATAGCATCACAAGAAATTCAAAGTGTCCGTATCTAGTCCAAAATGCAGTTTTTGGCACATCAAAATCTTAACTCGTAGTTTATAATAACCAGAACAAAGATCAATCTTCGAAAATACTATTGCACCTTTCAACTGATCAAACAGATCATCAATACACAGTAATGTGTATTTATTCTTGGTCATAACTTTTTTAAGCTAGCGGTAATCAATGCATAATCTCATTGATCTATCATTTTTCTTAACGAACAAAACAGGTGCACCCCAAGGTGAAAAACTAGGTCGAGCAAAACCCCTACCTACCAACTCTTGCAATTGTGCTTTCAACCCTTTCAACTCAGTAGGAGACATTCTGTAAGGAGTTATCGATATCGGTGATGTTCCCGGTACTAACTCAATGACAAACTCAACTTCTCTGATCGACGGTAACCCGAGTAACTCTTTTGGAAACACATCTAGATACTCACAAACCACTGGAACTAATTCTAACTTCAACTCAGGAACTCTGGAATCAAATACATGTAAGGTACGTGTCACAGCCCTTTCTCACATATTTTTGTGCTGACATAGCTAAAATAACACTAGACATACCACTCAAACTATCTGATTAAATCTAAAGCTTTTCACCATTCTGACATTTTAACACAATAAGCTTTCATCTACAATTTACAATAGCATCATGTAGAGTCAGCCAATCCATGCTCAAAATCACATCAAACTCATCAAACAGAAATAGCATCAAATCAGCCGAAAAATTACAACCCCGTATCATCAATGGACATTTTTTGCAAACCTTACCAACTAGCACATACTGACCTAGGCGGTTTGATACTTTAACCACGAATTGAGTGGACTTAACAGGTAAATTCTTACTTTACACTAGGTTCATGCATACATATGGATGGGTTGACCCTGGATTAATCAAAGCAATAAAATCAGTATCAAAGATAGAAAATGTACCAGTAATAACATTTAGCGCTGAAGCTTCCTCTCGTCCACAACTTGCGTAAGGTCTAGCTAGTGCTAGTGCCTCAGAACTCACAGTAGAGTCTTTTATTCTAGTACGAATATCACTCGCATTTTCAGGATTACGAGGTGGTCTACCTCTCGCAGTAGTATTGCTCGGTCGAATATTCTGAACCTTTTCTCTTTCGGGTAGCTCTGGGCAATCTCGAATAAAATGCTTATATGATCTGCATTTGAAACACGAACCTTCTTTTGCTCTGCACTCCCTAAAATGTCGACACCCGCACAATTACAATCAGGCTTATTGTCTTTAACGCTGCCTACGCTCGCTACAAACGTAGCTTGAGCTTTTGAACCCGCTTGATGTTTACTTTGGTCTCTACCAGAATATCCCACTAAAGTAGTTGAACAGCTATAATGTTCTCTCGATATCTTCAATGACAACTGATATGACTTCCTCGATGTTCTCTTTCTTGAATCCCTAGCTTCATAATCAACTTTTCTCTTCTCTTTGCTAAGCTCATTGGGTTTATGAGCTTGATCAACTAGCACAACAAATTATTTCAGTTCAAGTATCCCGACTAGAAGCTCTATATCTTCATTTAACCCTTCCTCGAATCGTTTACATATAGCAACCTCGATTGGAATACATTCCCAGACATATTTTCTCAATTTGACAAATTCCCTTTCGTATTTAAACACTGACATACGACCCTGTTTAAGCTCAAGGAATTCTTTACGTTTCTGATCAATAAATCTCTAACTTATGTACTTCTTTCAAAATTCAGTTTGAAAGAATTCCCAATCGATACACTCTCTCGGCACAACAGAAACCAAAGTATTCCACCACTGATATGCTGACTCTTTTAGTAGAGATACGACACATTTTACACACTTTGTTGGTGTACAAGATAACTTATCGAAAACTCTGATAGTATTTTCTAACCAGAAATCAGCTCTCTCCAGATAATCATCAACTATAGCTCTAAATTCTTCAGCCTCATATTTGTGAATTTTGTCAACTGACGGTTTATTAACTTGCATTGGTTTCGTACCTTGGGGAACGACAGGGATCAGTTGGGGAACAGGTAAGGGTGGAGGTCGTTGAGTCGTCGGGCTCGTTTGTACGAACTAGGTAAACCACTTACTCATCATTTGGAAGAAAGCTTCCTTAGCTTCTCCTCCCAGACCCTCAGATACGGGCCTTGTACCACTCAACGTTGCTCTATGAACGGAGGCTTGTGCGTTATTTTAGACTTCATCATAGTCAGCTCGGTTGGAAGTCATTACTATATGAAAACATATTTCAAACGAGTCAAGTAATCAAACTATCATCGGTTATATAATGGCATGTATTACTAGACTCACACACACTACGTTCAATCTGAGAATCGACTAAATCGTAGCTCTAATACCCCTAGATGTAACACCCTTAACCCGTATCATTCGCCGGAATAGACTTATGGATTATTACCAGAAAATTTAAAACTTAAAACATTCATTTCTAAACATTTCATAAAATGAATCATGTTATAATCCATTCAAATACATGCATATTGTCCCTTATACGAGCCTTCGAGGCCCTAAAAACACTTTAGAAATGAATCATGACTAAATTAGAAATGTATAGAATTTTTGGGAAAAAGTTAGAATTTTTCAAATTGCAGGGGTCACACGGGCGTGTGACTAGGCCATGTGACTCAGACGGCTGAGACACACACCCGTGTCTCAGGCCGTGTGGGCATTTGAAGTAGGGACACACGACTGTGTCCCAGCCCATGTTTGTGCCTGTGTAACTCTCTGACTTGGGTCACATGGCCAAGCCACACGCCTGTGTGTCAGGCCGTGTAACTCTCGAAATGGCGTCACACGCCCGTGTGCCAAGCCGTGTGCTAGACTGCGTAACAACCTGACTTGCAACCTTTGAAACCTAAAAGGGACACACGGCTGAGACACACGCCCGTGTCTTAGGCCGTGTGGACAAGAAATAGGCCATTTTTAAGCCATTACCTTCACCCACACATACAAGCAATTTGCATCCAATTCAAGCATCCAAATTGTACATAAAATATGTAGAATCAAGCTAGCACAATATGGTACCTAATCATACAATCAATATGCCAAAAGGCACCTAAATAATCATGACATTACATATACTCAAACACAAGCATAACTTATCCATTGAACAACTCAATAATTGAAACCAATTTCCATACCAAATTCTACCAAAATCACATTCAAATATACCAAAATGGTCACTAAAATACATATTAACTTGACCATTCCAACATCAAGCACAAAAAGCACCAAAATGCAAAATTAACAACCATAAAAAAACCACATATATATATACAAGCCAACATGACAACTAATTCATTAACCAAAATACCACATTTACAAGCCAAACATAATGGCTATATCATCGAGCACAAAACACCTATACATGCCATTATAACCATGAATTAAAAACATAAAAATCTACCCATATAGCCGATGGATAGTGTGATATGTATCTGACGAACTTCCAACCCGAACGAGCTTCCGATTAACTACAAAACATAGAAAAATGAACACAAGGTAATCATATAATGCTTAATACATTTGTAATTTATAAATGATGCTTACCAATACATTACATAAGCTTAAAATAAATATGAATCATCCTAACACAAGCTTGGCACAAGCCTAAGCATCACCAACAACCCAAATTAGTGCTTGACCACATAAATTCAATATCAACACATGATAAAATAACTTTCGACAAATCTTAAGTACACATGCTTCCTACCTTCCATAGTAACAAGTAACTTGCATCAAAAACTCTTATCGAAGCTCACATGAAGTGGAATCACGATGGTCTTCACCATTCTTTTTCATAGTTGATGGTCATCACCATCCCCTTTCATAATTGATAGCCGAAGCTATCCCTTTTCATAGTTCGATGGTCGTCACCATACCTTTTCATAGTTGATGGTCGTCACCATCCCTTTTCATAATTGAGTGATCGTCGATAAGCCTTTGAGTTTTTCCACTGAGTCATAATTTGATATTATATAATGATAGCATTTAAAACATAATTTAAAACGCTATTTAAATGTACGAACTTACCTCGATGATAAAATGTAGAAACGGAATCGATTAATCCGAAGCTTTCTCTTTGCCCCAATCTAAAGTCGTACGAGGTTTATCTTTATCTAAATGAATAAATTCAATCAATTTAATAGTCATTCTATTCAATTCAATCCAAATTCATATTTTTGCAAAATTACTCTTTTGCCCCTAATGTTTTGATTTCTTTACAAATTAGTCCTTAAGCTTGTAAAATAAAATTCATGCAATTTCATCCCTACCCAAGCCGGGCCAAATTTCATATAAGCTCATAGAAACCCACACATTTCATTATTTCAAAAATTACACCATGAATATTTCTCATTTTTCAATTTAATCCCTAATTGACAATTTCATCAAAAATCACGTAATAAAAGTTGTTTATCTAACAATAAAGATTCATTTTCTTCCATCAAGCATCACAAACAACATGTATACATTCTTGGAGAAACCTTAATATTTTAACAGTTTTGCAAATTAGTCCCTGGGCTAGCTAGATGAAGTTACGACTCTAAAAACATAGAAATCATTAAAAACGGGATGAAAAAATGCTTACATGCACAAGGTAGCCTAGCTGAACCTTCAAAGCACCAAAAATGGTGTTTTCTTTCTTCAAAAATCGGTGGAAACCAAGTGAGAAAGATGATACCAAAATTTTTGTTTTGTTTAATTAATCTTATTTACTTATTTACCACTTTAACCTTTTTTTAACTTTAAAAATCATTTAAACTATGTCCAAATATGTCCACCAACTAAACAAATAGTCTAATTATAATATAAACCCTCCAATCATTTAATATTATAGCTATTTAATCCCTTTAGCTTATAGAACTCAAGTTTTACACCTTTTGCAGTTTAGTCCTTTTTAGCGAATTAAGCATGCAAACAGTAAATTTTCTCAATGAAATTTTTATACGATACTACTAACATGTTGTAGACATTAAAATAATAATAAAATAATTGTTCACGCATCATATTCATGGTCCCAAAACTACTATTCCGATTTCACTAAAAACGGGCTATTACATGTCACATGTTTGGTATTAGAGCTCGATTTAGTAGGTTCTCGAATAGCTTTTATGGAAGGCACCCTGTATGCATAAACACTAAACTTGGTTTAATCTCTTAGGTATGTGAAAGATAGTTGTTATTGTAAAATAATAAGTAAGACAATAGAGAATGATAAATGATTGATTCATTAAGAAATATAGAAGATATTACATGGTTCCTAAAATAGAAAAATAAAATATACAATTAAGAAATTCTCGTTCTCCTCCTCAGTGTGTGGAATAGTTGGTTCTTCAAAGACGTCTTCTGTAGAAGGAACTCCTTCTGTTTGTTCAACACCTTCTGGAGCTTGTTCTAAGTCAATACACCCTTCAAATTTTTCTTTGTTAGGCGTGATAGGGGTGAAGAATCCATCTGCATGTTTCCATTTAGATTGATTTTTCCCACTATTTGCCTTTAGGATTGTAAACATCAAAATTCAATGAATCAGTAGAGATATATTTTAGAAAACCAAAGTCTACTTGAGTTAAGTCCATCGGATTAAAGGCCACTTGGCTGTGAAGAACCAAGTTAGATTTTAATTCTGGTAATGCCTTATGTAATTATTTTTTGGTGTCTTCTTGGTACTTTATTAAGGCTTAATCACTGGAATGGTGTAAACTATCCAATTTAGTATTGTGACGTAGTTCTTGGACCTTGAGTTGCTCCTCTATTGATTTGACTTTTCATTCTAATTGCTTATTAGTTAATTGTGTTTCCACGCATATAGATTTCAAAGCTAAGACACAAGAATCGAGTTGATTGATCTTGTCTCTATTAATCTGATCAGTTTGATGTAGGTAATCTATGATCTCTCCACTGGATCTAATTGTCTCCTTTATATTGGCTAACATGGCACTGTAGGGAGTATTGATTTCTTGAAGGAAACTACTCTAGAGACTGTACTCCACAGAGAGGGCTTGTGAAGATTCAGCTATTAAGGAGAGAGGATACTGTTCTAGTTTGGAGGGAAGGAAAGTACAAAAGACTTCTTTCATCTGATGTGGAATTGTGTCCTAGGGAAATAGAAAAAGGTATGGATGTAACAACCCGTTTTTCAGTGGTGTCAGAATAGTGGTTTCAGGGCCACCAATCAGACGTGTGAGTCCGTAAATAATATTATTTAATATTTACGAATAATAGATGGTGTGATAATAAAATTTGATTTAATGATTTTTGGTTAAATGGAAGAACAATTAGGTTCAAGTGGTAAGACCCTAAAGTTAAGTGGTTTTAGAAAATGAGGTATCGGGACCTCGTTTCTATAAACTGAGCAGTGTTATTAAGGTTGTATTAAAGTTTTGTTAAGAAATTTTAATGTTTGAATAGTTAATTAAGTAAAAAGGACTAAATCGTAAAAGTTTAAAAAGTCAATCGCTATTAGTTTAAAGGTGTTAATTGATTAAAGAATTATAATTGGATGGCTTTAATGGATAAATTAACCATCCTTAAAATATTGGGACGGTTTGATGCTTTAATTTCTTTTAATTTTAATGTTTTATATGTTATTTCATTATTATAATAAAGAATAAAAGGTTAATAAAATAAGAAAACATAATGTTTTCTTCTTCAATTGCTTTGTTCATCACCGAAATACCATGGCAAGAAGAGCCAAGGTTCAGCTATGGCTATATCTTTGCATGGTAAGCCATTTTTCACCCATTTCTAATATTTTTTATTTTTTTGAGATCGTTGCAACTAGGTCCAGCTAGCTCGTACCTTTTTTTATTTTGAAAATGTTAGAGATTTTGAATGTTTCCATTGATGAATCTTTGTGATTTTAGATGTTAAATGATGAATTTTAGGTGTTAGTTATTATTTATAAGTATTTTGTTAAGTGATTTTGATGAATTTAACGATTAGGAAATTGTTGAAATATTAAAAATACAAGGACTTGATGTGAAATTTTTACAAATATGGGCTGTAATGGAAGCTATGAACATTCAGTTGTCATGGGTTTTCAATAAAAATGGTTAATTTGCATGTTTTAGGCTCAGGGATTAAATTGAATAAAAGTAAAATATTGGGGCAATTTTATAAAAATGTCAAAATGACTAAATTATATAAAATGAAATAATTTTACTGTCTAAATTAATGGTTTGAATGAAATTATTAATTTAGATCAAGAATGAAAGGAAAATCGAAGGGAAGGGAAAATTACCAAATAGCCCCTATACTTTGACATTTCTACAATTTAGCCAGGTAAGTTCGTATGAACTAAAATCACTTAAATGTTGATTAAATTGAATGTTTAATATGTTGTTCTAATGTAAATGAATCTATAAAAATATGATTATAAATTGTTTTAGTATTATATATTGATCTATATGTTGATATGTTAATTGTTATGTAACTGAATGATGTAAATCCAACGGTCACGATGATTATTAAGCCTTGTTTGAACCTTAGGAATTAGTAGGATACAAATGACATGTCATTAGGGTTTTCATGTTTCGGGTGTTGGTCTTGAATGTCCTATCGATGGCTGAGGTCCTGCATTTGTTGCGGATACTCCACAGCTCATATGGCAGCATCGTGTAGCTTACATTTCAACCCACACCTCATATGAGTAGACCCATTTAACAGCTCATGTGAAAAGGAAAGGAAAGGTTACGGTTATATGTTTAGTACACTTCATGTGAGCTATCCCGCATATCTGATGGTATTCTAAATAGTTCAACGGGCATGAAAAGGAAATGAATGATAAGTGTTCAAAAGAAACTATGTGATGTATTTATGAAAAGGGTTGAAATGGTAAGTTTCATTGAAAGTATGATATTTTAAGGAAAATGTTGAGTTAAAATGAATTATATTCAAGTGTAATGACTTACCTATGTTAAATTCATGTGAATTATGTTTGAATATGTAATAATTTGTGTATTGATGATGATATTTAGGCTTGTGCCAAGCTTATGTGATTAGTGAATGTTTATGCTTACGTCTTGTATTATGCAAATGAAAAAGGGTAAGAAAAGGTAATGAAACAGTAACTTTATAATTGAGATGAAATATGATGATATAAAATGATTGATGAGTTAAAGGACTTACTTATATGTGAAAAATTACTTATGTTATGGATGAATTTACCTATGTCGTGAATAAAAACACTAATTCATAAATTGATAATGTTATTTCAGCTTATGCTAAGTAAATGTAATGGAAAGTAAGTAAATGAAATGGAAAGTAAGTAAATGGAATGGTAAGAAAGTAAATGGAGTGGTTCATAGTTTATGAAAAGTTTAATGATTGTGTAATATATCTTATAAATCTTATTATATTAGGAATGAAAAATATATGTGATATTGATGGACTTACTCATTTATGAGTTGATGGTTATAAAGTTTGATAAACTTTGTGGCATTGGTATAGGTTTATATTTAACCTATAAAGTTCAATGTTGAAATGGAATGTTATTTTTAAGGTTTATACGAGCTTACTAAGCATTCATTGCTTACGTAGTTATTTTTCCTTTACTTTATAGATTATAAGAAGCTCGATCAGTTTGAAAGCTCATCGAAGATCTATCACACTATCCAGTGATTATATCAGTAGTTTTGATGTGTTGGTCAGGGTTATAATGGCATGTATAGGTGGACTTATGTTTAATGATCTAGTTGTTTTGGCATGTATAAGTGTTATTATGGTTGACGTACTTATGGTACTTTGATGCCATGATGGTTGGAGTTATTATGGCTAAGTATTGATTTTGGTATGTATATATATGTTGGTTGTTTGGTACCATTTGGAAATGGTTGGTTTGTGTCACTTATGTGGTTTTAATGCTTTTGAGTAATTGTCCAAATGGTAAGTTTATATTGATATGTATAGGTCAAGTATGACATGTTTTGAAATGGTAGTAATGTGATAAAATATGCATATGTTTAGGTATGTTAGTTTAATTGTGATTGAGGTGCCTATATGTCATATTGGTTGAATGGAATATGGTCATTTAAATGGGTCATCTTATGTATGTTTTGGTATATTTTGATGCCTTGGTCTAGGGTGCAAATGGCTTGTAGGTACATGCTTGAAGTGGGTGAAGGAAATGGCTTGATTTTGGCCAATTTCTTGTCCACACGACCATGTGACACGACCGTGTGTCCCTTGTAGGTTTCAAAGGTTTCAAGTCAAGCAGTTACATGGCCTAGCACACGGCCTGGCACACGGGCATGTAAGGCCATTCCGAGTGTTACACGGCTTGGCACATGGGCATGTGGCTTCGCCCGTGTGACCTAACTTCGAAAGTTACACAAGTATAGACACGGGCTAGGACACGATCGTGTGTCCCTATTTCGATTGTTACATGACCTGAGACACACGCGTGTGTCTCAGCCGTGTGACCACTATAGTTCATTTTTTTCTAAACTTTTCTTAAATGTTTCAAATGTTTCCAATTTAGTCCCGAATTGTTTCTAAAGTGTTTTTAAGGCCTCAAAAGCTTAAATAAGGGACAAAAGGCATGTGATTGAATGATTTATACTATGCTTATATTGATGTATGAGATGTATGTTTTTATGTTGCATTTATACGGTAGTGCTCTGTAACCCTATTTTGGCGATGGATACGGGTTAGGGGTGTTACAATGGATGCATACAGGTTACGCCATGGAAAGAAGTTTTTGGCATCTACAAATGAGGTTGATGGAATTTAAGGACTGGTATGAACCTTTAGCTAATTTACTTGTAAAGTCTATATTGGAGCCTCAACTAATGGAGGATTAGCAATCTAAGTTGGAGAGTCTGAAGGTTGGACAGACTCCACGGGAATCCCAGGAGCTACAGGGAGTGCAGAGACTTCAGAAGAAGGGACTTTTGAACCTGGGAGTCCCTTTTTAAGTCTCCATAGCTTAAGTTAGGGGTGTTCACTCTTATCTGATTTTTGAGTGTCCACCCTTATTCTAGGCCTTTTCGGGTATTTCTTTATGGATGGTTTTGAAGTGTCAACGATGCATTTCTCCTTAACACGTGCATCATGTAAAAACAAATTGATGTCCATATTAGAAGCTTAATTGGGCGAAGTGTGAGATTGTGGAATGGACCTTGCACTATCGATACGAGTGTTAGCTTCATTTTAAGAAGAAGATGTAAGAGGGTGAATCCCAGGAGTAATAAGCCAATTTTGGGAACAAAACCCACAAATGTTATAGAAATATTAAAGGGGTTCTCCTACTCGCCCAGTTAAAAGGCAGGTGCCACCATGTGGCTAGGACTCTAAAGACGAAGGCACGTTGAAGTTATCTAACTAGTTAATGGGTTCAGTGGCACGACGACCGTTTGGGCTCTGGTTTTGCAAATAGTACTGGAAAACATTCTTAACTGTAACTAATTCCCCCAACTCAACAGTATGCCCCCTGTTTATAAGTTTAAACTGCTTATTGGTAACTTTTGAATCAACAAGCTGATTATGAGAACAAATGGATTCTCGGGGAAAACGAAATACAGTCTCAAGTTTGCAAATGATCCTTACTAACTTCTCTGTTTTCCAATGCAATGTAACCCCTCAAATTGGGCCTAGACGTTATGGCCCAATCTAAGTGGTCACATGGGCCATGGAAATGGCCAAAACATGAGTTGAAATAAACGGATTTAATTTTGAAAACACATATTTAATATTTCTTTAGAATTCATTTGTTTAAAACATAATCTTGAGAAGCAATCTTGTTTATTATTTGAAAGATGTTATAATTATAACAGCTCGTTTTACAGTGGTGTCAAGAATAATGCTTTCGGGGCCACCAAATTTGATGAGTAAGTTTGTATATATTATTATTTAATATTTATGAGTCAAATATGGTTTTTAAAAAATTGTTTTTAATTTGATAAATTATGATTTCTAAGCGATTTATTAAATTCAAGTGGTATGACCCTGAGGTCAGGTGGTTTTAGAAAATGAGGTATCGGGACCTCGTTGTATAAACCGAGTAGTAAATATTTTTATATATATTTACGGAGTGTCATTAAGGCGTTATTAAAGTTTTGTTGAAAAATTTTAACATTTCGATAGTTAATTAATTAAAAAGGACTAAATCGTAAAAAATGTAAAATTTAATCACTGTTTGATATGAGTGATTAAATGGTTAATTGAACAAAGGAAAAAGGACTTAAATGGTAATTAGACCATTCAAGGTGTTTGTAACACCCCAAACCCAGCCCAAACACTACGATCGGATCCGGCATATCACTAGGAAGAAGTTTAGGAAATTTGACTGGTTTCGGAAAAATTCTAAGTCATTTTAAAATCTCAAATTTCGTGGTTCAGCTAAAAACTCGTTGTTTGGTTGACTTTGAAATTTAATTAGTCGAGCCTCGTGATTAGGTACTTTTGAAATCACTTACCGTTTGTTCGATTATCAGGTTTTTAATAACAATAATAAAATGCCCTTTCTAATTTATAAGAAACGTTGTTTGGTAGGTTATAAGAAAACTTTAGTTTGTTATTTAGTTTTTAAAAACGTCCCATTGAGCAGTCCGTAATTAATATGTCCAAAATTTAAAACCAGAAAGAAAATTTCCTAATTTTGTAATGGCCTTATTACAAATCAAAGAAGAATCCCCAACAGTGATAAACGTTAAATAAAATAAAATTTACTCGAAAAAATCCATGCGTGGCCACCTCGAGTTCCCTCCAGCCCAGTCCATAAAGCTAGGAATCACCTGCAATTGGTTAAACAAAAGTGTGAGTCAGGAGACTCAGTGTGCAATTAGTCCACATAATCCACAGGTGGGCCTGAGCCCCAAAACACCATCGGCTGAAGCCCAATCATACGGTATAGCAAACAATCAACATGATAGCCCAACCCAGCCTAGTTTTCCATCCTCTACACTCCACTCCATATGTCCATCCTCAACACACCTGGGGATTTCTACAATCAACCCTCCATCCTCTACACTCCTTTTTGGCAGTCATGCTAACAGACACACTGCTCAAAGTCAATATAATGTGGCCTAGCCACCGATCACCATGTGACCAAATCACTGATACGATAATGTGGCACCAAGCCATCATTTAGTGTGACATTGTCACCCATAAGCACTTCCCCTTCATATCACAACCATCCCAATATCCCATGCACATGCAATAAAGTATGATAGACAGGTTATATGATGTCATACACATAATTATGCTATCAAAATTATAAGGTTTAATCAAGATACAATAACCTGATATTTCGGTTTTACCCTACAGGGGTCACTCAATCACCATTGCCGGGATTTTCGGCTTTCATAACACATACACGATTATTGCAACAAAAAGGAGTAGTGTGATAATTACACACCTGTAAATACACAAGACTATACTATCGATCTCGCTAACGTCCTTACTCGCAGGGATCACAGCGATCTATTTATCCCTTTCAGAAGCCGGCCCACAACCCGGTGGCCAATCTCGAACGGTAGACACCGCACGCTTTTTAAACTTAGGGGCTAGGTTTACGGGTCCAACCCCCTCCTTTGCCTGACTGGTATTGGATTCCATCATAAGATCTTGGTCAGGAGATCGAGTCAAGAAATCGAGCAGAGAAATTAAGGATATACGCTAAATAATATAACGATTTCTTACCTAAGTTGATAGAACCTGGAGGCTACTACACTTGGATTAGTAAGCCACTGGAACCCTTACACAACTCCTTATTAGAATCGACCATCTTAGATATGGTCAAAAAGAGTGGCCTTTCGGCCTAACAAAAAAAACGTGAACTCCCCTACCTTGGTTGACCGATTGCCCTTCCTAAGATCCTTCAATACCGCTTAGATGCAAAAAGAATGTGAATGGAGGCCCCTCCTACATTTGGCCAAAGATATACAGAACATGGTTAACCTCACCAGTTACCAATCAAATAGAGATTAAAAGAGAAAAGAGAAGGAGGCTAGCGCTTACCACTTAACAGGATGGAATCGATTCGAAAGGGAGATAGGAGGATGAGTGGCGGCACTTTCCTGAAACAATAATCGAGTAAGAGATGTGAACACAACAAGGGATTTGGAAAATTAAGAAGATAAAAACAACTCAGGAGGAAAGAAGAGAAAGTAGGTTTCAGTTTATGAAGAAACAGAGAGAAAATATGAGAAGAATTGGCTATGGAGGTTCGGCTTACCAAGAAGATAAAGAAAGATTTTGAAGCACAAAAGTTTCGGCCTTGAAAGAATAAACTTGCAACAATGGTGATTAAAAAAAAGAAATGTGGCTAGAGAATGAAGCACTACTGTTTCAGTAATGGAGTAAGATCAACAGGGATGCTACGGCTTGGAATAAATGAGGGAAGAAGCAAAAGAAGAATGAAAGCTATGAGGGTTCGGCAAGAGGGAAAGAAAGCTTGCTCACACGTTACCAAAATGCTAAAAAGAGGAGATAGTTTCGGTTTAGGCTAAAGAAGAATGAATAAAGCCCTTAGGAATTTCGGCTACTCAAAGAAAAGATCGAAATTGCCCGAAATGCAACATACTCAAATGCCGAAAAAGAGAGCTCACTACCTAAAGCTAACCCTTTAGAATTTTCAGCACTAACACCCCCTAAAACCGAATGCCTAACCCACCTAGCACCCTTTCAAAAATTCAGCTAGCACCCTACACCACATTTAACCCCTTGATTCTCTCCTAACCTCACTCACCACCTCCCTTTCAAAATAGTTTGAAAGTTTCAAATCCCCCTTTTTACTCTTGTCCACCCTTTTTAAAAAACTTGACCAAGTCCACCCCACTCTTCAAGGCTCCCAACCGAAACCATCATCCAAGCCCTTTGGCGCATAAGAAAAAAAATAAACGTCCACTTTGCTGACGACGCGAATTGAACCTGCTCCCTCTCTGCTCCCCCTGAGGCGTCACTTACCTGTACCCTAAGTGGCGCCTCCTTGCCACCTTACCAATTGAATTCTTGTGTCAACAACCACTAACAATAAACCTTAAGTCCTGCCCCAATCAGCTTTCCTCTTAAAGTGCCTAAATTAAAATTTTGGCCAAGGTTCCGACTTAACCCCGGGCCTTCCCAGAGACCCCAAACACACTCAAACAACACACAAAGTATACACACAGAAACAAGATAAATGCAGAGCCCCTAAATACCAGATGTTACAGTGTTAGTGGACAATAATGGACATGAATTTGATGTTTTATTTAATTATTAACTAAGGTTAATATGGTAATTTTATAATAAAATAAAATAATGTTTGTATCATCTTTTCAATTCATTTCTTTCACCGATTTGAGAAAGGAGAAATCCATTGTTAAAGGCTTGAAAGCTTCGGCCACACTTCATTGTGTGCATGTAATTCCGATTTAGCCTCGTTTCTAATAATTTTTATGTTTTTAAGATCGTTGCAAGTAGGTCCAGCTAGCCCGTACCTTCGATTTTGAAATTGTTAAAGATTTTTAATGTTTCCATTTATGAAACTTGTGATTTTTTATGTTAGATGATGAATTTGAAATGTCATTTGATAATTAAAAATATTTTGTTAAGTGATTTTTGATGAATTTATCGATTAGTAACTAAATTGTTAAAATAGTAAATATACAAGGGTCTACTATGAAAATATTGCAAAAATGAGCTATATTGAATGTTATGAATATTCAACTTGCTTGGGTTTGTATTAAAAATGGTTAATTTGCATGTTTTGGGCTCAGGGACTAAATTAAATAAAAGTAAAACTTTAGTTCCAATTTCGTAAAAATGTCAAATTGACTAAATTGCATAAATGCATTTTTATACTGTCTAAATTAATAGATTTAATGAAATTATTAATTTAGATCAAGATCGATTACAAAATTGAGGAGAATGGAAAATTACCAAAATGTCCTTGTACTTTTTCATTTCTACAAATTAGCCGGGTAAGTTCGTATGAACTGTATTATCTATAAGTTATTATACAATTTATCGTGTTATGAAACAACATAAATCCAACAGTGTACCGACGATCATCGACCAATGAAAAGGGATAGCTCCGGCTATCGATTATGAAAAGGAATGGTGACAACCATCAATTATGAAAAGGGACGATTACGACCATCGTTTAGCATGTAACATCCTAAAATTTGGGATTTTATGTTTTGCATTATACCATGCGTTAGGCTAGCTAAGAGTGTCAGTTGTGTATATTTAGGGACCCTAAGAAGGCTTAGGGTTGAGTTGGGCCTTAGTAGAATTTTTGTGTTTAAGCACTTAAAGGGGAGAAGGCAAGTGGCATCAAGACTTAGGGAAATAAGTGTGTATTTTGCTAGCACATGAGCAGCTAGTAGCAAGGTGGTGAGGCGTCACATGAAAGGGCTTAAGGGATGGAGTTTGAATCCCACCTATTGCAACTTTTGGGATTAAATTTTTATGCTAATCAGGTGGAAAATGGTAAGTGTCAACCATGGCTCTAAAGAAGGTAAGGAAGACTTTCTAGTGATGGAAAGAACACTAAGGAGAGATCAAGGTGAAAATAAGGAAAGAAATAAAGGAAAGAGATAAGGGGGGATATGTTGGCCGAATTTTGGGTGGTACTTGGGGAAAGAAATTTGGTCAACCATGACCTTTTTGGAAAAGGGTATACAGTTTTGGTAAGGGGGAAAGAGCCAAAATAGTTTTGCAAGTTTTGGTGCATGAAGAGTTTTTTTCTCTTGTTAACATTTTGGTGCTTTCTTTTCTAATCTTTTCCCTTTGCTTGCCGAATTTTTGTTAGACTTTTTGAGGAGTTTTTGGTTTCATTTGAAGGTCCTTTCTTTTTACCATTTGGTACTTCTTCTTTTTACCATTTGGTACCTCTTTTCCTTTCCTAAAACCGTGACCATTACGGAGCATTTTCTTTTCTCCTTCTCATCTTTGCCATAGTTTTCTTTTCCTCTTTTCGTTAGAAGGCATACTTGGAGACCGAATCTCCCTTGTTCTTTCCTCTCCAAAAAGCCGAATCTCTTAACCATCTTATCTTCTCTCCTTTTCGCGTGGGGCGTTTTCTTCCTTGGTTGAATGGGGTAAGTGTCTTCATTCTCTTTCTTTCATTTCTTTCCTCCATAGCCGAAGGTGTGACCACCATCATTCGGTTGTTTCACTTTATTTCTAAACCAAAACACCATTCCCTTTCTACTCTCTCATATCGTGATCATCTCATTTTTATAGTGCTCTAATAGGTTGGCCGAATATCACATCCTTACCGACTCATCTGTAGCCTTAAGTCGAATCGATGGGAGTCAGATCTACCATCAATAAGGTAAGGAGTTTCTTCTTGGTTCATTCGATATATCTCTACTCGGTTTTTTTGCAAATCGGATCGAAGGTTATGACTAATCGATTATTTTAGGGATTAAATCACTCGTTCTTCTCTACTCGTTGACCCTTCAGAAGTAGTGGTAAGCTGAAATCCTCTCCCTAAACAATTACATTCTCTCATCGTAGTATTATTCTGATCAAGACTCTTTCAATGGAGGCAAGTGGTAGAGTTATTAAAGGAAAATCGATAGGAGGGCAAAAAGGGAGTGGACTTGCAATCTCTACTCCCAAATTCAAACGTAGGGCAGTATCGGCAGTTCGGGATTTTTCACCAGGTTGTGGACCATCTTCTGGTGAGAGTAGGCAAATCGTGGTCATTAATGATACTAAGGGTAAGCATTTCTTTAGATCGTTTGATTTAGATTTGGATAAAGACACTATCTTTTGTTAGTTAATCGAGCGTTATGGTGACATAGGTGCCGACGATCAAGAAGGTTTAGTCCTTACTGTAATCAGGTGTGTAATCTCACACTGAAATCCTGTAAATCCATGATTCACCATCATGTTGTAAAAATAGATCGATGTTGCTTACAAATCTAATAATCGTAATATGGCATGAATCGAGTAACTTGCTTAAACAACGTTAATTCTAAGATCTGTCAAAATCGGTATTAATTAGCTAAATTACAAAAATACCCTTATGGGCCGAATTACTAAAAAACTCTAATGGGCCATTTTTACGAAAATGCCCCTATGGGCTGATTTACCAAAATACCCTAACAGGCCGATTTGCTAAAATGCCTTAGTGGGCCGAATTACCAAAGTGCTTTAATGGACCGATTCACTGAAATATTTCATTAGATTAATGGTTGTTATATATGTGGATATATTTTTATTATGTTGCATCTTTACATATTGCATGGGTGGGGGAAAATTGTATGGAGAGCAGTGTAGCCTGGTGGCATTGCCACAATTTGTTTATTATTGTGCTTAATTATGATTTCGGTGGCTTGACCACAAAAATATTATATTACAGCAGCTTGACTGCAAAATTTGGTGTGAGCGACGGAGTGGGTTGACTTGATCCCCACAGGTGTGATTGGCTGGTCGGGGGTGTGATGGATGGATGGGTTGGGTTACATTCATTTCATTTAATTATTACTATGTAAATAGGCTTAGGCCCGTGATTATGCTATGCGGGTTCAGGCCCAGTGGATGACGGTAAGGGGATTATACACTGAGTTCTTGTAACTCACCTCCTTTTCTTTCTTAATCCTTGCAGGTAATGCTCAGTAATGAGGACTTGGGCCCATGGATGACTCGGTGGAGGCCATACTTTGGAAATAATGTTTTCAAACATTAGTAAACTTCTTTTCCGTTCTATTTCGTTACTTTTATTATTTTGGGTTTAAAGTTGTAATAAGGCCTCTGGGATTTGTTTTAATTTGCTTTATGTTTTGACGTACTTATTATTTTTCTTGAATTGTTCCAAACGGGGATTTTTCTGAAATCATAAACAACGGTTTTCCAAAATTGATTAACAAACAGATTTCATAACAAATATGTATAAATAATTTAACTTGGATTTTCCTCCGAATTTTATCAACGTCTTTTTCAAGAGTCACGATTTTAAAGTTCACTAATTCAATTTTTGATTTATCAATCAACCTCTCGAAATTAGTAGTTTTTATAATCAAACTTGTTTTCTTAACTATAAACAAATAACGACAACTTTAGCAAGAATCACAAGTTATTTACACGTTTTCTTCATGTGACATGCCAGATCCGGTTAAACCGCATGGGCCGGGTTTGGGGTGTTACATTTTATGGTATCAGAGTCAGGTTGCAAAACTCAGCTATGGTTTGGGTTCAAAAGCGTTTTCCAAAGCTATTTGAAATTTAATTTATAAATGCATGTTTTAGAGGAAGTATGGCACCACGGGTATCCGGCACCAAGTCAGTAAGTTTTTGTTTTCATTTTATGATTATTGTGGTATGACTGTGGTAAGAAAACTCCACAAAATAGAAATACTCTAGAACTTTAAGCTTTAGGAGCTGAAACTATAGAGATTGAGACTTTAGGATACGTTTTGCGGAAACAACTTTACTTCCTATACTTCATAAAACATTGTTTAATAAACATTGAATAGCATACTGATTCATAAGACTCTTAATCAGATTAAATCGACTTAGCAAACATGAGCGCTAGAGGACATGGACGCGGTAGACGTGGACGTGGTAGAGGTCGAGGTGCTAGAGTTGTATCTTAGGCATCTGGACATATGCTAGAAATGGACGCACCTGCGTCAACAATGACCGAAGCTAGGTCACATGATCGAATGAGAGAGGACGACGCTCTGTCCCAAGCGATGTTGCGGGTACTGGAAAGGGTTGCTGGGGCTAGAACTGGGTCGGCAGCTCGTGAGTCGATATTCGAACGACTTAGATCGAATGGGCTGAACTTTTTAGGGGTATTTCGGGTGTAGCCCCAAGTGTAGTGGAGTACTGGCTTGAGGTGGTGGAGCGGATTATGGACGACCTGGATTGCACAGCTAAGCAAAAATTGAAAGGGGTTGTGTCATTGCTAAGAGACGAGGCGTATCAGTGGTGGCTCACTGTTCGAGAAGGTACTCAGGCTAATCGTATTGCCTGGGAATTCTTTAACACATCATTTCAAGGAAAATATGTCGGGGCTAGCTATGTAGATGCCCGAAGAAAGGAACTCCTGAATCTGGTTCAAGGAAGTAGATCTGTGGCAGTATACGAGGCAGAGTTTCTACGTATGAGCCAGTATGCTGGGGAATAGTGCCGACTGATTATGAACGCTGTGTGCGTTTTGAGGACGGGTTGCGTGATTAGTTACAGGTACTGATAGCCCCACAGAAGGAGAGCAATTTTGCTACATTGGTGGAAAAAGCTAAGATTGCTGAGGAAGTAAAACACTCAGAACGGCAAAATCGAGACAAGGATAGGGGCAGGAACAAGAGAGACTCTGGGTATTCAGGTCTTGCTAGAGGATTTCAGAAAAGGCCCAGGAATGAGGGACCAGTTTGAGTGAGTGCTCCAGCTACTACCAATCAGTTACAGCCTTGCGTGGACTGTGGGAAATTTCATTCGGGTGAATGTTGGAAGAGAACTGGTGGTTGTTTCAAATGTGGATCCAAGGACCATCGATTTAGGGATTGCCCTCGAGAGCCTGTTCAGACTCAAGTAGTTCATAACAGATTTGCACAGCCAGCAGGGGGCGCTCAGCAGCCGCCGAGAGGCCGTGGACTAGGTCGAGGTGGTAATGGCGTAGGACGAGGTCAGGGTACACCGGGTAGAGGTACCGGTAATAGGGGTAACACAGAGGCAAGACAGCCAGGTTTGGTCTATGCGGTCAGACGTCGCGAGGATGGTGATACACTGGACGTCATAACCGATACGTTCTTCATATTTGATGTACCTTTTACCGCTTTGATAGACATTGGATCCACTCATTCGTATGTTGCATGTGCTGTGTCTGGAACTTTGAATATTAGATCTGAGATTACTACTAGAGAAACAACTGTGATTAGCCCTTTAGGACAGTCGGTGGTAGTAAATAAGTTGTTTAAGGATGTGCCCTTAAAAGTTTAGGGAGTAGTATTTCTGGCGAATTTGATGGAACTGTCGTTCAGGGAGTTAGACCTTATATGGGCATGGACTGGTTGGTTAAGCATCGTGCGAACTTGGATTGTGTTGCAAAGCGGATGGTACTAAGAACTTCAGAGGATAAGGAAGTGATGATGGTAGGTGAAAGAAGAAATTATCTATCTAATATGGTATCTGCTTTAAAGGCGGAAAGGTTGGTACGAAAGGGGTGTGAAGCGTTCTTAGCCTTTATTAGTACTTTGGATGCCAAAGAGTTGTCGGTAGAGAGTGTTAGAACGGTGAAAGAGTTGTCAGACATCTTTCCCGAGGAGCTTCCAGGATTGCCTCCGGATCGGGAAGTGGAATTTAATATTGAGCTATTGCCAGGAATGGCTCCGGTGTCCATTTCCCCTTACAGAATGGCGCCGAAGGAGCTAGTGGAACTTAAAGCTCAAATTCAGGAATTGTTGGATCGTGGATTTATTTGACCAAGTGTGTCACTGTGAGGAGCGTCGCTTTTGTTCGTTAAGAAAAAGGATGGGTCGATGCGTATGTGCATCGATTATAGGCAATTGAATAAGTTGACGATCAAGAACAAGTACCCGTTACCGAAGATCGATGATCTGTTCGATCAGCTGCGAGGAGCTTCAGTTTTCTCGAAGATAGACTTGAGATCGGGGTATACCAGCTTAAGGTCAAGGAGGCAGATATTATAAAACTGCATTTCGAACTCGTTATGGGCATTATGAGTTCTTGGTGATGCCGTTTGGGTTGACAAATGCACCAGCTGCATTTATGGACATGATGAACCGAGTCTTCCAACCTTATCTAGATCAGTTTCTGGTGGTGTTCATAGATGACATCTTGGTGTATTCAAAGACAGAAGAGGAGCATGATTCGCATCTACGGGTTGTATTGCAGATATTAAGGGAGAAGTAGCTGTATGCCAAATTCAGTAAGTGTGAATTTTGGCTAAATGAGGTGACCTTTTTGGGACACGTTGTGTCTGCTGAGGGAATTAGAGTTGATCCCTGGAAGATCGAGGCTGTATTGGACTGGAAGCTACCGAAGTCAATGGTAGAAATCCAAAGTTTTCTAGGTTTAGCTGGGTATTATAGGCGATTCGTTGAGAGGTTTTCATTGATTGATGCACCCCAAACTAAGCTGTTGCATAAGGGAGTACCATTTGTGTGGTCCGATAAGCAGTAAGAAAGCTTTGAGAGATTGAAGAAGATTCTGACAGAAGCGTCAGTATTGATTCAGCCTGAGGCAGGTAAAGAGTTTATTGTTTATTGTGATGCGTCACACACGGGTTTGGGATGTGTGTTGGTGCAAGGGGGAAGTGGTGGCTTATGCATCTCGTCAATTAAGGCCGCATGAGGTGAACTATCCCACACATGATTTGGAGTTAGCTGCAGTGGTATTTGCTCTGAAGATATGGAGACACTATCTGTACGGGGAGAAGTCGATTATCTACAAAAACCATAAGAGTCTGAAGTACCTCCTTACCCAGAAGGAGTTGAACTTAAGACAGCGGAGGTGGATAGAATTGTTGAAAGATTATGACTGCTCAATTGAGTACCATCCAGGTAAAGCTAACGTAGTGGCAGATGCGTTGAGTCGTAAGGTGATATCAGATTTGAGAGCGATGTTCTCATCTCAGCCTTTATGAAGATGGTAGCTTGTTAGCTGAACTTCAAGTGAAGCCTGCATGGGTAAGTCAGATTAAGGAAAAGCAGTTGTTAGATGAAAGGTTGGGTTCTCGGCTTCAGCAAGTGGAAGGTGGTGAGATAGGGGATTTTGGATTAAATAGTGATGGAGTATTGTGTTTCTGCGGAAGAGTTTATATGCCCAGGGATTCAGAATTGAGACAAATGATTCTGCGTGAGGCGCATAGTAGTCCATACGCTATGCACCCCAGGAGAAACAAAATGTACTGAGACCTCCGTGAGCAGTATTGGTGGCCAGGGTTGAAACGGGAGGTTATCGACTTTGTGAGCAAGTGCTTGACATGCCAGCAGGTGAAGGCGGAACATCAACTGCCTTCAGGGTTGCTACAACCGGTGAAAATCCCACTATAGAAACGGGAAAGGATAACGATGGACTTTGTTAGTGGGCTACCTTTAACGCCTACTAAGAAAGATTCAGTATGGGTAATAGTGGATCAGTTAACGAAGTCTGCTCATTTCCTACCTGTTCGTACGGATTATACGTTGCAGAAGTTGGCCAAGTTGTATATAGCAGAAGTCGTGAGGGTACTAGTGTCTATTATATCGGACAAGGATCCTAAGTTTACATCACGGTTCTGGAAGGCTTTACATGAAGCTTTGGGTACAAGACTAAATTTCAGCACGGCGTTTCATCCGCACACTAATGGTCAGTCAGAGAGAGTAATCCAGATTCTAGAAGACATGTTAAGGGGCTGTGTGATCGACTTCAGGGGTAGTTGGGAAGATTTTCTACCATTGGCAGAGTTTGCATACAACAACAACTATCAATCCAGCATCCAGATGGCACCCTATGAGGCGTTGTATGGTCGTAGGTGTCGTACTCCTACTTGTCGAAACACTATTCCCTTTCTACTCCCTCATATCGTGATCATCTCATTTTTGTAGTGCTCTAATAGGTTGGCCGAATATCACATCCTTGCCGACTCATTTTTAGCCTTAAGTCGGATCGGTGGGAGTCGGATCTACCATCAATAAGGTAAGGAGTTTCTTCTTGGTTCATTTGATATATCTCTACTCGATTATTTTTCAAATCGGATCGATGGTTGTGACTAATCGATTATTTTAGGTATTAAATCACTCGTTCTTCTCTACTCGTTGACCCTTCGGAAGTAGTGGTAAGCCGAAATCCTCTCCCTAGACAACTACATTCTCTCATCGTAGTATTATTCTGATCAAGACTCTTTCAATGGAGTGGACTTGCAATCTCTACCCCCAAATTCAAACATAGGGCGGTATCGGTAGTTCGGTATTTTCCACCAGGTTGTGGACCATCTTCTGGTGAGAGTAGGCAAATCGTGGTCATTCACGATACTAAGGGTAAACATTTCTTTAGATCGTTTGATTTAGATTTGGATAAAGACACTACTTTTGTTAGTTAATCGAGTGCTATGGTGACATAGGTGCCGACGATCAAGAAGGTTTAGTCCTTACCGTAATCAGGTGTGTAATCTCACACCGAAATCCTGTAAATTCGTGATTCACCATTATGTTGGAAAAATAGATCGATGTTGCTTACGAATCTAATAATCGTAATATGGCATGAATCGAGTAACTTGCTTAAACAACATTAATTCTAAGATCTGTCAAAATCGGTATTAATTAGCTAAATTACAAAAATGCCCTTATGAGTCGAATTACTAAAAAGCTCTAATGGGCTATTTTTATGAAAATGCCCTTATGGGCCGATTTACCAAAATGCCCTAACAGGCCGATTTACCAAAGTGCTTTAATGGACCGATTCACCAAAATATTTCATTAGATTAATGGTTGTTATATATGTGGATATATTTTTATTATGTTGCATCTTTACATATTGCATGGGTGGGGAAAAATTGTATGGAGAGCAGTGTAGCCTGGTGGCATTGCCACAATTTGTTTATTATTGTGCTTAATTATGATTTCGGTGGCTTGACCACAAAAATATTATATTACAGCAGCTTGACTGCAATATTTGGTGTGAGCGGCGAGGTGGGTTGACTTGATCCCCACAGGTGTGATTGGCTGGTCGGGGGTGTGATGGATGGATGGGTTGGGTTACATTCATTTCATTTAATTATTACTATGTAAATGGGCTTAGGCCCATGATTATGCTATGCGGGTTCAGGCCCAGTGGATGACGGTAAGGGGATTATACACTGAGTTCTTGTAACTCACCCCCTTTTCTTTCTTAATCCTTGCAAGTAATGCTCAGTAATGAGGACTTGGGCCCATGGATGACTCGGTGGAGGCCATACTTTGGAAATAATGTTTTCGAACATTAGTAAACTTCTTTTCCGCTTTATTTCATTACTTTTACTATTTTGGGTTTAAAGTTGTAATAAGGCCTTGGGATTTGTTTTAATTTGCTTTATGTTTTGACGTACTTATTATTTTTCTTGAATTGTTCCAAACGGGGATTTTTCTGGAATCATAAACAACGGTTTTCCAAAATTGATTAATAAACGAATTTCATAACAAATATGTATAAATAATTTAACTTGGATTTTCCTTCGAATTTTATCAACGTCTTTTTCAAAAGTCGCGATTTTAAAGTTCACTAGTTCAATTTTCGATTTATCAATCAACCTCTCGAAAGTAGTAGTTTTTATAATCAAACTTGTTTTCTTAGCTATAAACAAATAACGACAACTTTAGTAAGAACCACAAGTTATTTACACGTTTTCTTCATGTGACATGCCAAATCCGGTCATACCGCATGGGCCGGGTTTGGGGTGTTACGTGGCACACTTTGTGTGAGCTCTTGTAAGGATTCCAATTGACTTCACTATGAAAATATGGAAAGTTATGTTTTACCAATGATTGAAGTATGAATATTTATTTTTATGAAAGGTATGATATAATTGATGCTATGTTATGTTTCATATCTTAACATGTGATGATATTATTAAGTTATGTGTTTAATCACTATCTTGTGGCTATGGTTAATGTATTGTTTATGTCATACGTGTATGCAAATGAAATGGTAAGTGTTCAATAAGAACCAAGACATGTTTATATAAAACTCAGTGGGATGGTGATACATGAAAAGACATGATATGTTGTGATGGATGATAAATCCAATTGAATCATACTCAAGTATAATAGTTATCCATGTCAAATTCATATTAATCATGTTTAAATGAACTAACATGTGTTGTTGATGTGCTAGGGCTTATGCCAAGCTTGTGGATATGATTGATGCTTATGATTATGCTTGTACTATGCATACGAAAAGGGTAAGAAAAAGGAAATGAACGGTTAGTACATAATTGGGATGTAGTATGATGTTATAAAAGCTTTAATGTGATAAATGATGTATTATGTGTGAGCAAATTGCTTATGTTATGAATAAATACACTAAGTCGGGAATTGATAAGGTTGTTTAGGCTTATGATAAGCATTGGGAACGAAATGAAAAGAAAGTAAATGGAAAGATATATAATTTTATAGAAAGTTTGATGATTATATATTATGTCTCATGAAATCCTATCATGTTATGAATAGTTAATAATTATGCGACATTAATGAACTTATTCAATTGTGAGTTGATAATTATGGTTGGATAAATCTTGAGGCATTGGTATAGGTTTGTATTTAACCTATAAATTTCACTATTGAAATGTAATTTTATGTTTATGGTTTACACAAGCTTTCTAATAATTCATTGCTTACGTAGTGGTTTTTCCTCTACTTTACAGATTATTGGAAGCTCGATAGGGTTGCAAGCTAATCGAAGATCCATCACACTATCCATCGATTTTATCGGTTGGTTAGGGTTATAATGGCAAGTATAGGTGAAGTTATGGTTGATGATTAGTTGAATGTTAGTTGATGTGTTTGGCATGTTTATGTCATTTTGGGAAATGTAGCCTTGGTATATTTGGGGCCTTGTTGATATGTGTTAATTTTATAATGTGTTAAAGCATGTTTGAATGGTCAAAGTGATATATGATGATTTGACCTCAACATGGTCAAGATATGGTTTGCTTTGGAAAGGTTTTGAACTAGATATGGCATGAATCTAATATGGTATGGTGATTATGTATCAATTATGTTATGTTTTGGCACGGTAACAAGTTAATTGATAATTGGATAAATATGTACATGTACAGGTGTTTTTAGTTGATATCTTAGTTCATGATGCTTAAATTATTAAAGATGGAATGGTAGTTTAAAATGCATGTTATAAATGGTCTTGTGATATGATTGAATGTGGTAAATTGGTACAATTGTTATAAATGACATATTTGGGTATTGGTGCTAGTTGATGAATGGTACAGGTGGCATCATTTGGTGTGAAATTGATAGTTAAAACAAATGGTATGTTTTGACATAAACTTAGTTAGAAGTTAGTGAATATTTTGGCCAATTTGAGCACATGGTTATACATGTTTTAGGTGTTGAGATTAAGGTGCCCTTTGGGTATATTGGTTGTATGCAAATATACCATGTTTGGACAGCTTGATTTTTGCATGATCTTAATTTGAAGGCTTGTTTATATGTGCAAAATTGATTGTACGTATATGCTTGAATGGGTGAGAAAAATGGCTTGGAAATGGCCTATTTTTACAAGCACCGGTGAGAACATATGCTATATGTGCACAAGAGGATGCTTCTACACCTGATGTTATTACTGGTACATTTTCTCTTCTTGATACTGATATTCTTGCTTTGATTGGTCCTAGTTCAACACATTCATACATATGCACAAATTTATTGTCTGTTAAAAATTTACCTGTTGAGTCAACTGAGTTTGTGGTTAAAGTTTCGAACCCCCTGAGCCAGTATGTGATGATGGATAAAGTTTGTACAAATTGTCCATTAATGGTACGGTGTTATTGTTTCTCGGGTGTTTTACTGTTATTGTCATTTGATGAATTTGATGTAATTTTGGGTATGGATTGGTTAACTCAATATGATGCAGTGGTAAATTGTAAACAGAAATATATTGTGTTAAAATGTCAGAATGATAAACTGGATGGGTTGTCTAATGTAATCTCAACTATATCAGCACAGAAATATAGCAAAAAAAAAAAGGTATGATGCTTATCTTGCATATGTGTTGGACACTAAAGTATCTAAGTCGAAGATTAAGTCAGTGCCGATTGCTTGTGAGTTTCCTGATGTGTTCCCAGAAGAATTACCCAGATTACTGCCGGTTAGAAAGGTGGAATTTTCCATAGATCTTATTCCTGGAACAACACCGATATCTATAGCACCTTACAAAATGGCTCCTACTGAGTTGAAAGAATTGAAAGCACAGTTGCAAGAATTAACAGACAGAGGTTTTGCTCGACCTAGCTCATCACCTTGGGGTGCACCATTTTATTTGTTAATAAGAAAGATGGGTCGTTGGGATTATGTATTGATTACAGACAGCTCAATAAGATTACAATTAAGAACAAGTATCCACTACCCTGTATTGATGACTTGTTTGACCAGTTGAAATGTGCCACTGTATTTTCAAAGATTGATCTACGTTTTGGTTACTATCAGCTTAGAGTGAAAGACTCAGATGTACCGAAGACAGCCTTCAGAACTAGGTTCGGGCACTATGAGCTTCTTGTGATGCCGTTCGGTTTGATAAATGCACCTACAGTATTTACGGATCTGATGAACAGAATTTTCAGATCGTATTTAGACAGATTTGTGGTGGTATTTATTGATGATATTTTGGTATATTTTCGAGATGAAAATAAACATGCCGATCATTTGAGAATTGTGTTATAAACTCTGCGTGAGAATCAACTATATGCCAAATTCAGTAAATGTGAGTTCTGGCTTCGGGAAGTCAATTTTCTTGGACATATAGTATCTGCAGAAGGTATCAGGGTGGATCCAAATAAAATTTTAGCTATTGTTAATTGGAAGCCACCAAAAAATGTGTCTGAATTCGGAAGTTTTCTAGGATTAGCCGGATATTATAGGAGATTTGTACAAGGGTTTTCCATGATAGCTTCTCCGATGACACGATTGTTGCAAAAAGATATAAAAATTGAATGGACTGATAAATGCCAGCAGAGTTTTGACAGATTGAAAGCCTTGTTGACTGAAGCACTCATGTTAGTTCAGCCTGAATCAGGTAAGGAATTTGTAATTTACAGTGATGCATCATTGAATGGTTTAGGCTATGTTTTGATGCAAGAAGGTAAAGTAATAGCTTATGCTTCTAAATAGCTAAAACCACATGAAAAGAACTACCCGATACATGATCTGGAATTAGCAGCTATTGTTTTTGCTTTGAAAATTTGGCGACACTACTTGTTTGGTGAAAAATGTCACATATTCACCGATAATTTTAAAGTATTTAATTTCGTAAAAAGACTTGAATCTGAGACAGCTCAGGTGGCTTGAGTTATTAAAAGATTATGATTTGGTTATTGATTATCATCCAGGAAAAGCCAATGTAGTTGCAGATGCTCTGAGCAAAAAATCCCTATTTGCCTTGCGAGCAATGAATACCCAATTATCTTTTTCTGGTGATGGTTCAATCATAACTGAGTTAAAAGCCAAACCAACATTTCTACAGTAGATTTGTGAAGCTCAGAAAAACGATGATGAACTACAAGCTAAACAGGTTCAATGTAAGTCAAATTCCAATTCAGAATTTCAGATTGGATCTAATGGTTGTCTGTTATTCAGAGGCAAAATATGTGTACCAAATAATTCAGAACTTGTACAGAAGATATTGTACAAAGCTCACAATGGTGTTATGTTTGTTCATCCGGGGAGTAACAAAATGTACAATGATTTGAAAAAGACGTACTGGTGGTCGGGAATGAAACATGACATTTCTGAATTTGTGTCTAAGTGTTTGATATGTCAGCAAGTTAAAGCTAAACACCAGGTACCTTCGGGATTATTACAGCCAGTTACGATACTGGAATGGAAATGGGAAAGAGTTACTATGAATTTTGTATCAGGGTTACCCCTATCTCCAAAAAAGAAAGATTCCATTTGGGTAATTATCGACAGATTAATGAAGTTTGCACACTTTATTCCAGTACGTATGGATTTCTCTTTAGAAAGTTTGGCTGCGTTATATGTTTATGAGATTGTTAGACTACATGGGGTACCAGTCTCCATTATTTCTGATAGAGATCCCCGGTTTACATCTCGGTTCTGGAATAAGTTGCAAGAAGCTTTGAGTACTCAATTTCATTTTAGTACCACATTCCATCCTTAGATTGATGGACAATTCTAACGTGCTATACAGATTTTAGAATATATGCTTCGGTGTTGTGTGTTGGAATTCGAAGGTAATTGGGAAAAATATTTACCTTTAGTTGAATTTGCATACAATAATAGATATCAGTCAAGTACTAAAATGGCTCCGTAAGAGGCTTTGTACGGTTGTAAATGTAGAACTCCATTGTATTGGATAGAGCTCAGTGAGAAAAAGATACACGAAGTTGATTTAGTCCGTGAAACTGAAGAAAAGGTGAAAGTGATTCGGGATAGTTTGAAAGTGGCCTCTGATCGTAAAAAGTCTTATGCTGATCTAAAATGAAAAGAGATAATATTTCAAGTTGGTGATGACGTATTCTTGAAACTATCACCTTGGAAGAAAGTTCTCCGGTTTGGCCATAAAGGAAAATTAAGTCCATGGTTCATTGGACCATATGAAATCACAGAAAGAGTCGGCCCTGTTGCATATCGATTAGCATTACCACCAGAGCTTGACAGAATTCATAATGTTTTTCATGTGTCTATGTTACGACGGTATCGGTCAGATCCTTCACATGTTATATCTCCGACTAAAGTGAAAATTTAGCCTGACATGACTTATAGTGAAGAACCGATTAAAATCCTAGCACGAGAGGCAAAAGAATTAAGAAATAAAATGGTGAGGTCTCAGAATGCCTCAGAATATTTCACATTGGTTTGGTATAAATAAGTTCTTCATAAGTTTAACATAGTGATTTTAATCAATTTGTAAGGCGATTATACAAATTGTGGTATGAATTTGGGTTGGGATTTATATTTAAACTACGTGTTTTGGTTTTGAACAACATTTCAAAGATTTGTGCACGATTATTAGTTAAGTTTTCTGCTATTGAACAAGGTTCTCACATATTTGAGAAAATCATATATTTTTCGTACAACGTTTATTTTGAGATTTTGACTTACAAATGGCAACTTTTGGTATGTTATGAAGTTGTGCAAGAAATATTAAATTGAGTTATTACCAGTTACTTTTAACGACAATTAGTTATTGTTTCAAAAGGCTAAATAAGTTTTATCTAATTTCCTAAAAATGAAGCAAACAAAGAAGTTTCTCAGTTTTAATCAGAGTTTTTGTTTGTGCCACTTTTAGTGGCCAATGTAACCTCCGAGTTTCAGTTTAAACTTCTAGGTTGAGTTTTGGGGTGTTACAAAAGATTGGGTTGACCCAAGGTCAACCAATGGATATATAGTAACATCAAAGAGATAGAATGTATCAGCAATCACATCAGGCGCAGCAGCTTCCTTACTGACTCGAATAGCATATATTTGAGCTGGTGCCCTAACTTCTGACCAGACAACTGTGTCTTTCGTTCTAGTACGAGGAGTCGTTGTATTACTGCTCTCTCCAAGACGTCTATCTTTCTAAGATGTTAACTTTTTTTTCACTCCGATCCTCTCTATCTCTAACTAGTCTTAGACAGTTTCGTAAAAAGTGATCAGTTGAACCACATCTACAACATGCTCCCAATTTAGTTATGCATTCACTAGTATGAAGTTTTCCACAGTGTTTACAGGTTGGGTTTGAAGCGTTCTGAATACTTCCTACACTACCAACAAGCTTTGTTTGAGACTTTAAATCATGTTGAACCGACTTACTTTTACTAGGATACTCTGATGCTGACGTGGCGCGACTAAAATCTTCTCTGGTTTTCTTTGACAGCAGTACAAAAAACGAATTAGAGGAACTTTTGTTAAATTCTCGAGCCCGTCTATCTCTTTGCAGCTTGCGATTATACACTTCTTCCATTTTCTGTGCACGATTAAATACAAGGAAAACTTCTCAAATTTCATTTCCTCCAATCATCATTCTAATCTCATCATTCAAGCCATCTTCAAACTAAATACACATTTCTTCTTTAGTAGGCACAATTTCACAAGCATATTTGTTGAGATATACGAATCCTCTCTCGTACTTAGCTACCGATTTATTTCCCTACTTTAATTCAAGAAATTATTTTTTCTTTTTATCGAGATACCATTTGTCGACATATTTCTTCTTGAACTCTGACTGAAATAAATCCCAAGAAATTTTATCTCTCGGTACTACTGTTGTCAACGTAGTCCACAAACCATATGTTTCCTCTTTCAATAACTAAACATCACATCTAAGATAGTCGTCAAGAGAAAAAGCCATTTCCTCAAATACCCGCAAAATATTTTGAAGCCAATACTCGGCTTTAACAGAGTCATCTTCCGATCTACCTCAAATTTCTTCAGCACCATACTTTCTAATTTTTTCAATTGGTGGTCGTCGACTAGATTCAGTCATATGAGAATGTGGAGCTGCCACAGGAGGTATAACAGGGGGTGGAGATTGTTGAGCCACAAAATTAGTTTCCATAAATTTAGTAAATCATTGATTCATAAGCCTGAAGAACATAGTTTTAATCTTGTTTCCAGATACTTTTGAAATCAAAATACTATGACTCATCCCTTGTTCCAAAGTTGATACATTACTATTAACCTCATCGGTATTAGCACGATCAGATCTAGCCTACATCTTTACAATCTATAAGAAAAACACGGGTTATATCGAATCAATCACATCACACTATCACAAGTTTAAATGGCATGTAATTCTACACTTCTAACACGGTACGTTCAGTCTGAGAATTGACTAAACTGTAGCTCTGAAACCATTAAATCTAACACCCCTCACCTATCACCATCACCGTTTCAAGGTTATGGGATGCTACGACATGTTAACAGTTCATAACAAGTAACATCGAGCCATTATATTAACAAAAGTTTAACTAAAATAAAATAAACAAATGAATTCAATCACAGCATACATTTACGAGGCTTAAAATGAGCTTTAGGAACCCTCAAAACAAGCCAATTCAAAACCTATACTTTCCCAACAGGTTACCGAAATTGATATTGCATTAATTGACTTAAAAACACTTTAAACATTCAAAAACATATCAATTCAAACAACATAAACCTTCTAACCAACATTCCATACAAAGGCACCTCAAATCAAAGCGAAACAATTTAAGACAAAAGGTATACTTTCATGCCACAAATATATAACGTTAACTCACACCTAGCACAATTCTACACATTTCTACCCATTTTAAACATACCAAAGTTTTTCTCTAAACATTAAAAATGCAAAAAGATTACAAGCTAACCACAATACAAGTGAACACATAACATTACCATGTCATTCACATCTTAATCTTACAAGTAACCACACTTATGATAGGCCACATCATATATACATACCAAATCTCAAAACATTTGCATCTCAAACCTATTACATGCCATATAAGCCAAAAACTAAACATCCAAAAACTACTTAATTCAAATGGATAGTGTGACTCGAAGGTTGATCTGATCTCTCGTTCCACAAAACGATATCTATAAGAAAACAAGTAACATAAGTAAGCTTATCAAGCTCAGTAAGTTCGACGGATAAAAATGGTAAATCTTACCGAACTAAACATGATAATTTAAACTATTAAAACTTAATGGTCAATATTTCCTGTCAAACACAATTCATATCTAGTGAGTTTATACACTTCGAGTACAAGCTTCATGTAATAATTTCATAAGAGGTTTATCATATCCAACACAAGTTACTACCAAGAATTCATGAATAATACAAGACAATACAACATTTCAATACAATACTTTAATACAAGAATTATTGCCTGATAAATGTTATAATGAGATAAGTATATAGGTAAACCAACCAGGACATGCCAAATGCTCGTAAGAGCTAGTCCAACCAAAAACACGCCTCGGTACCAAGTGCCCAGCCCATAGGCTATACATCCGCCCCTGTAACACGCCAGTATCAAGATAGTATAACACGATGGTTCGCAACAAATGCTGAACATTGGTATACTCAGGAAATAACTGTAAATCATGTAACATCCTCCTCTCCACCAATCCCACATAACGCGCAATATAATCCATTTGCATTACCAACAATACTCTATCCAACGTTCATCTGGCTCAAGAATAACATTTTAAATCATATTTCCCAACCAACTTCATATCACCATTATAGTAATTTAATATCCACTAATACTATAATAATTCATTAGGCATATATATATATATATATATATAATTTTAAACTGAACGAACTTACCTGGGATAAATTGCAGTAGTTGCAAAACTTCAGGGATTATTCTGCTACTTTTCCTTTTCTCGTATATCAACAAAATCTTGATCTAAAATATAATTTATTTAATTTATTAGCTTAAATTTCTTATATTAATCAATTTTAAAATTTGTACTATTATATTTACAAAAATTACATAATTACCCTTAACTTTTACATTTTATGCGATATAGTCCCTTAACACGAAAATCATCAAATTAACCACTTTTGAAACTCACTATACCAACCAAATTTTTAGGGCTTCTAAACCGTCCCCAAAAAACCACTATTTCACAATTATACCATGAGATTTTAACATTTTAACAATTTAATTCTTTAACTAAAAACTAACAAAAAAATCACTCTATAAAACAACCCAAAATCACAACCAAAGCTTCAAACTCATAATTGACATCAAGAACAATCAAGATTCATCAATGGCAACAATCAAATTTAATAGTTTCAAAAATAAAGGTACAGGTTTGCTAGACCTAATTGTAATGATCTCAAAAACATAAAATTCATTAAAAACGGGACTCAAAAAGTCACTTATGCAAGGAAATATGCTAGCCAAACCTCCAAGCTTTTTCTCCCATAGTGTTTTCGGCCAAAAGCAAGTAAAAATGAAGAAGATTATATTTTCCTTAATTTGTTTTAAATTAACTTCAATTTAATTACAAAATTACCATTATAACATATTTTACTCAATATTAATTTCAATTACCGTCCACTAACCACTGAGATGGTTTAATTACTCTATCAAACCCTCCTCATTTGATGAAATAATCAATCAGCCCTAAAAGATCAATAGTTATTAACTTTTGTAATTTTTATAATTTAGTCCTTTTTCTTTAATCAGTTATCTAAACTGTAACAACCCATTTTTTAGTGAAATCAGAATAGTGGTTTCGAGACCACAAATCCGAGTCAGAAAGAAAATTTATTTTAATATTATTGCATGAATTGCATTATGATAGAAATGACGTATGAAAATTTCATTAAGAAAATTTTACCAATTTCATGTTTAATTGTGGAAAGGACCAAATTGAGTAAAATGCAAAAGTTGAATTCTAGTAGCTATAAGGAGTAATTAGCTATGTAATTCAAAACTTGAGGTCCTTATATGGTAACTATACCATTAAGAAAAGTTAGTAGATATTTTTGGTGAATCATCCATGGAAAATTAGAAAAAGAAAATGACTAAATTGGAATGTTGAAAATTAATGGATGATAATTAAATTAAATAGAAATAACATATTATTATTATCATCATCTTCCCCAAAATACATGAAAACCCTAGGAAAGAGAAACATTCAAGCAAGCTTTCTTGACTTAATTGGGTAAGCATTCTTGTCCCGTTTTTAGTAATTTTTATATTTTCAAGTTCGTAATAGCTTAATCTATCTATTTTGGGGACTAATTTGTAAAGATATCAAAGTACAAAAATTTTTCCATGGATGTAAATGCTGAAATTTTGAAATTTATGGTAGAAAATGAAAGGTTATTGATAGATAAACAACTTTTACAAAAAGAATTTTGATAAAATTATGATCTAGGGACTAAATTGAAAAATTGTAAAATCCATGGAAAAATTTTGGTTTTTCTGAAATTCATGGGCTGATATTGTGACATGTAAAATTTAGTTAGGCTTGAAATAAGGATTGAATTGCATGAATTTCAATTTCCGGGCCTAGGGACGAAATCGTCTTTTATGAAAAGTATAGGGGCAAAATGGTAATTTTGTCTAGGATGTGAATTGAATTAAATTGAATATAAAATGGATTAAATTGATATTAAATTCATTTATATAGATCTAGAAAACTCAAATACGAAGTTAGATCGAGGAAAAGAAAAAGTGTTGGATTAGTAGAATTCATCAATTTTTTGGGAAGTTCATGTAACTTAATTAAGTATATTAATATGATTGAATCAAATGTTGTATTTGTGTGAATTGCATAAATGTTTAATGTATGAAATTAAAATTAATCACATACTTGATATTGCTTAATAAATGATAAGTCTCGTTTGAATAATGAAATCGATGGATACAATATTTTCCTGTATTGATTATAGTCCTGCATATGTTGCAGACATTATAGCTCTGACGAGCATCCTGCTAAAAGCCCTCTCGAGCATTCCTTTTATATGGTTCCTGCGAGCATCCTGATCAGTAATGATCCTACATGTGTTGCGCACTACCGTAGCTTTTTGTGAGAGTCATGCAACACGATTCGATCGGTTGTGATCTAGCATTTATTGTGGACACAAACACAGCTCTTCGTGAGCATCCTGATATAGGCTCTTATGAGCTTCCTGAGATGGCTTGCTTGAAATCCCTGTTATGCTATCCAGAGCTCCCTGATAGTAACTCTTCAGAGTTACCTGTTAAGCTGAATGAGCTTCCTGATTAAAACTCTTATGAGTTTCTTGTTTAGCTCGGATAAGCTTCATGATACATGGCTCACATTAGCATCATGTTACATGGCTCACATTAGCATCATGTTACATGGCTCACATTAGCATCATGTTACATGGCTCGAGAGAGTGCTTCCTGATTATGTGCTTTAATTGAGTACCCCTGAATACGAATTGACGGATTTATAGTTTTGTACACTTTGAGTGTACTACTGATGTATCCATCGATATTTTAAATAAATTCAATGGGTAAAGTTTTAATATGTATACACTGAACTTAAGATGACTTGCTATGGAAATGTATGACTTATGTGAAAATACGATATGAAAGGATTATGTATATGAAAGTTATTACCTGATGAGCTCATTATCATCATTATTATTTGAAAAGTATTTAGAAAATTTATGACTAACTTGTTTGATTGAGTGTATGTGATTAGGCAAATGGCTAATTTTGTCGGGATGCATGTTATTGATATGCTTATTTTGAAAGAACATGATTGGTAAGTGAAATTCCTGTTATACGAACCTACTAAGCATCAAACGCTTACTAGGTTTCCTTTCCTCTATTTTATAGTACTTGGAAGCTTGTAAAGGTTGGAGATTGGTCAGAGCATCATCACACTATCCTCCTACTTGTTTTCATATAAACAGGAAACTTATTTTGGTATAATGGCATGTATAGGCTATTGGTGTCAAGTGAGGGTATGTGAATGTTTTGGTTGTATTTAACCATTGGAATGGCTATTGATAACATATTTAATATATTTATGCATGAAGTTATATTATGTTTGGTATGTGCGTATGCATGGATTAGTATCTTAGATATAATCACACTTGGGTAAGTATATGATTAGAAAAGAGTAAGATGAATACTTGAAAGTATGAGTAAACATGTCATATATAAAATTTGAATATTAGTTTGAATTATGTCTTGGATTGGTTGGTAAATGTATTCAAATGTTGTTGTAGGTCGATGGCAAATTTGGGTGAGAAATATGGCTAGAAAATGCATTATTTTGTCCACACGGGTAGAAACACGGGCGTGTGTCTAGACTGTGTGCGACACACAGCCATGTGCACGGGTGTGTGGTTTGGCCATGTATCCCCTGCATCCTTAAATTTGAGAAACAGAATGCTTCAAATTGTTCACACGGGCAGAGACACGGGTTTGTGTCTCAGCCGTGTGTGACACATGGCCTAGCACATGGGCGTGTGTCTTGGCCTTGTGAAACTTGCACCTAATTTTCAAAAATTTAATTGACCACAGGGCCCAGCACACAGGCATGTGGCTAACTGTGTCACCTAAGTCAGAGAGTTACAAGGGTATGGACACGGGCTGGGACACAGCCGTGTGCCTCACATCGAATGCCCACACGGCCTGAGACATAGGTGTGTCACTTTGCCGTGTGAGCCACACGGCCTACTCACACGGGCGTGTGACCCCTGTATTAAAGAAAAATCTTAAAATTTCACGAAAAATTTTCTAAGTCTCCGATTTAGTCCTTACTTGTTTCTAATGCATAAATTGGGTCTCGAAGGTCCATTTAAGGGATGATATGATTAGTTTTGGATATGAATAGTAAATGACATGAATTATCTATAATTGTTCTATAAACTCCGATAATGCTCTGTAACCTTGTTCCAGCGATGGATATGGGTTAGAGTGTTACATAAACGTTAAAATTTCTTAACCAAATTTTGATACGACCCTAATGACCTCATAACTATTATAAAAATAATATTTACGAGCTGGCACGTCAGAATTTGTGGTCCCAAAACCATTGGTCTAACACCACTGAAAAACGGGTTGTTACATGCATTATTAAAACATAACACATTAATAAATAACATGAAAATGATTTAATTTATGCACAAAATCCATATAATAAAGCACAAATTTGGATATTTCATAAATTCATGTCCATGATTGAGATAAGAAAAATTCGCTAAATTCATTAATAAATGCTCGAGAGTAATGTTATTTTTAAGCAAAAAGGTGGAAAAAAGGACTTGAAAAACCCTATACAATTTAGATTTTGCACACCCCAAACTTAATCCATTGCCCATCCCGAGTAACATTTCATGTAAAGCACAACTTTTGCTAAGGCAATTTTCGCAACAAGTTTAAATAGCATCAATCTCTGCACATAATCATGCATAAGCAAAATCATGCTCACAAATTCTTTTTATTGATAAGTAGCTCGAATGTAAACATTATTTCAACATTTAGTCTAAGTGTGGAAAAATGCTAGAATAAGTAATAGAGTGCATGCTTTTCAAAATCATACATAACATTCACCATTCGATCAAAGTTTCCTTATCAATCAAACAATGCAATCACAAGGTCTAATTAATGGTCCTCATATGTTAAACTTCGCACTTCCTCTCCACTAATGTAGTTGGCATAATCATCCAAAGCAATAGGTCTTTTATAAGGTTGTAATGGGGCTAGATTTAAGGTAGGGTGTAACATCCTGAAAAGGGCCTATGCATTTTCGGTTTAATTGTATGAAATGACATGTCTTATGTGTTATGAATGTGTTTTGAACGTTTTTGGAAACCTGGAAATGTATGGAAATGTTAAGTGTAAAAAGAGGAAAGTGAACATTTTTGGAAACTAGGAAATGTAAGGAAATGATTTAGAAATGATTCAAAAGAGGAAAGTAAACATTTCGGGAAACTTGGAAATGTATGGAAATGTTAAGTTTAAAGGAGGCAAACGAAAATTTTTGGAAACTTGGAAATGTAAAGAAATGTCAAGTTTTAAAGGTTAAAAAGAGGAAACTAAGGCAAGATGGCCTTAAGAAAATTAATAGGAGGAATTTGACACACAAACAGGCTTGGAAAAGTGGCCTGAAGATATCACTTAAGGCCCAAGTAGGTGACGCCACAAGCTATGCAAGTGGGCCTGAGTTCGAGTCACTTGGGGAGCAAATAAAAGAGTTTTATTTTGCTGCAAGGAGCAAGGGAGTTGGACGGCCCATGGCTAAATTCTAGGAGCTTTTATTCTTTTATAATTAGTGGATAAATAAGGGATAAATAAATGATTTATTTATCATTATTTTCAAGAGATAATTGTTGGATTAAATTCTTTTAATAAAGTGATAATTCAAGGGATAAAGCTATCAAAATAGAAGAGTGGTGGCCAAGTAAGGGACTCTAGCTAGTAAATTCGGCTATAAAAGGAAAAGAGGGGCCATTCATTCATTCACTTTTCCTTTGCCGAATTTCTTAAGCAAATTCTCCTCTCTCTGCCGAATTTCCTACAGTTTTTATTCTTCTTCTCTTTGTTAGCCAAAGCCGAAATACCTTGTGTTCTAGCCGAATCCTCCATCTTTATTCTTCCTTCTCTTTTCTTTCTAATCCCTCCAAAAGCCGAAAGTAAGCCTTTTAAGGCCATAGCCGAATATCTCAAGTGGCTTCAAGCTTAGGTGCTGTCGATTTCTTCAAAGGTAAGAACAAGTTTGATTTCTATTCTTTTCTTTTAGATTTGTCGAAAATCTAGGACTAATCCCATCAATATTCTTGTTGCCAAAACCTTGAGGAGATCTTTCGGGATTTACTAAGTGTCAACTACAAGGAAGGAGAAGTTCTTTTCCCGAAGGTACACCATAGGCCGCGTGTTCCCTAGTTATTCGGTGAGTTTCGGGATTTAAAATCCACAAGGCAAGTGTCTATAGCATTCGGCCAAGGCTTATTTTGGTATGAAGATCTATTTCTTATTTCGTTTAAAAGCCGAAACTAATTAGTTAAGTGATTTTAGTGCCTAGCCAATTGCAAGGGGACAACTCTGCGAAGTTTCAGGATTTGACTATAGTCAATTCGACACCAAGGTAAGTTTTAGTGTACTAATCCTACTAGGATTTGGATTTATGGCCGAATGGCTCTTTACTAAGTATTAAATGATTGATTAAATGTAAAGATCTAAGATCTAAGGCATTAGATCAAGCTTTTCGAGATTTGGATTGGAAACCCTAAGCAAATCAGGTGTGTACCCTACCCTAAGTTTTAATATGTTCATGGCTATGTTTTAGATTAAATGTGTTATTAAGAATGTGAAAATATGGCTAAGTACCATGCTATGGTACAAAGTGCTCAGGTACGTTTCCTACTCCTAATAGGATTATGAAATATGTTATAAGTAACATGAGAATAATGATAAGAATGTGAACTTTGGCATGTTAATGCATAATATGATTTGGGCATATGGGTTATATGAAAAGGGGAAGTGAATGTGGTGACCTAAGACCACGAACACGGTGACCTAAGACCATGATATCTGAATGTGGTGACCTAAGACCACAGTAATCTGAATGTGGTGACCTAAGACCACAGTAATCTGAACATGGTGACCTAAGACCACAAATGCGGTGACCTAAGACCTCGATATGGAGTGTAGCGGAAGGAGGGTCGACTTAGTAGTCCCCACGGTGTACAGGTTGGTACGGGGGAGTGTAGCGGATGGCTTAATAGGTTTGGGTTTGGGTTGCATCATTATTTTTACCTGTTATTTGAATATGTATGTGATATGATAATGCATGCCTGAAATGTTAAGACTTAGTGTTTGTGTACACATTGAGTCTGTTTGACTCACCCCGTTGGGGAACTTTTTCTTCCAAGTGATGATCAGTAATGGACCAGGTCGGCAGGAGCTTAAAGGTGGCCATGCACAACAAGGAAAATTTTATTATTTGGACTTTTATTTTATTTAAGCACTTTAATTCATTTTTGGGAATTATTTGATGTAATAAGGCCATTGTTGAACTACTTTATTTTTCCTTTATTTATTACGGTACAAATTTTTATTAATTAAAGATCAAGTGAAATTTATTTTCAAATAAACTCTAAATATTTTGTCACCTCAAATAAACTCGTTTTCAACTCAAGCCCAACCCAAAACAAACTTTCTTTCAAAACACCCAAGTTTTTCCTAAGTCACAAAAGAATTTGAAACGGTTTACACCGGGGAACATACCAGATCCGGTCAAGGCTCGTGGGCCGGGTGTGGGGTGTTTCATAGGGATAAAGAGAAGTGAATTTTAAATTCAATAATCTTAACCTCTATCTGTACCTTGGATCAATTTGAGGTACATTCTTCCTGCTAATGAGTTTTTACCCTCCAAACTTAATTTTGAAACATATGCCCAATATTTCTCAATACTTTGAGTATTTATTTTGCTCTTTTTACTTAACATTTGAATAAAGATTTTTTTTTAACATACGAAGAACATGTACATCTTTTTGTATTTTTCCTCGATCTTTGCTCACAAAGACAAGTATAGATAACATAAGTGCAAAAATAAGATAAAATTTAAAAAGATGGTAGCATAGCTTATGATGTAGGTAAATAACAATAAAATAGGATTTAAGGCTCAAATCAAGGTTTTAAGGGTCAAATTTATATAGGGTAGGCTTGAAAGGCTCAAACAATCCAAAGAAAATGTGCCTAAATCATGTTTAGATTCTTATGCCTCCTAGGATTTTGCCTCAAGAAAGTTACTAAGTTAATTCTAATAACTTAAACCTTCATGCATGTTTATTTCAAAAGAAGTTTAATTTTCACGGTAAAAGGATACATAAGACCTAAGAATATGATCTTGTGTCAGAGTCTTAAAAATTAATATAAAGAATGATCGAGCCTAGAAACAAACTATGACAACGATTGAGGCAAGTGCACCTATCGAGCAGTTGTATAGTTTAGTGGCAAGACCGGATTGTCGAACCCAAAGGAACCAAAAGTACTAATACTAACCTTCTTTTTATTATTTAACCTAAGAATTAAAGAAATTTGTTATTTAACTAACTATTAAGCTAAGGATGCTAAGACACAGAGAAGGAATTGGGGAAATACTTGTGGGAAAAACCAATTGATTAAGACAATACCCGAGGAAGAATCCACCTAGACTTCACTTGTTATCTAACTCTGAACCAGACGATTTATTCACTTGACTTGATCCGTAGGATTCCCTAATTTATATTAATACCTCTTTCGAGGCTACTAACGTCTAACCCTAGGTTGATTAATTGAAATCTCTTTCTAATTAAAACCCCTAGAATTGCATTACTCAATCTATGGATTCCCATATTAGGTTTGACCCTAATCCGACAGATTTTCGTCATCCTATCTCTAGGGTTGCGATCAACTTCGCTTAATTATATTAGATCTACTCTTAAACAGGGAATATTCCTCCTCTGCCTAAGCACATCAATACTTGAATCAATATCCTAAAATATCAAAACAAGAATTAAGAACATATAATTAAGAACAATTCAAGTATTTATCATATAGTTCAGAAAACAATAACAAGATCCGTCTTAGGTTTCATCCCCCTCAGGTGTTTGAGGGGTTTAGTATATAATAATAAAAGAATACATCTCAGAAGAAAATATAAAACAAAACATAAGAAAAACCCTAAAACCCCTTGAAGGAAATTGAAGGGAAGATCCTTGTCTTGAGTATAACTCCAGATTCTTGAGATGAATCAACTGGCTTTCTTCGAGTAAATCCCACAATTCTGGCCTCTCTGGCTTGGCTCTTCGGCCTAACTGGACCGCCCCTTAAAGGTTGGCCTCTAGGGTGTTTATATAGGCTTTTGGAATGGCTTTCTTTGCCTCTAAGTACCCTATTCTGAATAGAATTAAAACAGGTCACGTCAGGGACACACCCGTGGCACACGCCCGTGCAAGTCGTATCCAGGCTGTGGTCGGGTCTGTTAAAGAGGCACGGCCGTGTTGCTCAGGCCCAGACCGTGTCGATTTCGTATTTTGGCCCATTTACTCCGTTTTTGTCCCGTTTCTCGTTCTTTTCATCCTTCGATGCTATCTTAAGTATAAAACATCAAATTAAAGAATTAGGAGCACCAAATTCTACAATTCAAGGAATAAATCATCCAAAAGTATGCTAAATGTGGGATTAAAATATGTATATATTACGGTTTATCAGAATACACAAGCATTCCATAACTTAAGATAACAGAAAAAAACTCAGATAAAATTAGAAATCATGCTTGCATTTAGACAAACTTATGAACAAAAATTCTTTTTGGCCATTCATTTATTTCAGCATACTTATATGGAAAAGATTTGAACATACTTGAAAATTTAAAAATTTATGCAAATATTGCCTTACCCCCTTTAGAAAGAAGCAATGTTCTCATTGCGAAAGCAAAGCAATGAATGAAAACTGAACACCAGGTACGATAGCAAGAAAGAGAGGTGAGTCATGAAGACTACTTAAATACCAACTCTTTCTCAACAATACAATCCTAGCATGTTCATTCCCATTACCACATCACTTCATTTTTTTCTAATGAAGAGGCATTGAGCTTATTCACGCTTGCAATATCTTTTTTATTATACTAACTAAGGAATAAAAATAAACTTCTAAAAATAAATACTAATGATAAGAAATTTCCCCCTTTTTATTTGCGTCATCCTCCACGTCTTTTTCCTTTTCCCTTCTTCGTCACACTTGATCCCTCAATCTCCTCTTGCCATGTCTCAAAGATATGATTTGGGAACTTAGGAACAAAAGTGTTAGATATATTTTTAAGAGTATTTCGTATGGAATCATCCCTAACTTTTACATATCTCCAGTAAGCTTGTTGTTGGTTATGGATGAATTTCCACATATCCATCATAGTTGAAAATTCTAAATTTTTCATAGTATTTGAGGAAGTAGAAAATTTGGTCCCACCCTCAATTAAGGGTTGTTTGGTTCCTCTTCAGTTTCTGCTTCTTTTGTCTCATCAACTGAGTTAGCTATCGATTTAGATTTGGTTGATGACCCTTCTGGTTCTAGTTCGTTTGGCTCATTTGGTTTAACTTGGTTTAATAATCCAACATTCTCCACTAACCTCTCAAGGTCATGCCTTTTTATGAAACCTTGAACATAAAGGTCTTTTAGGTTTGCCTTCTATCTTACTTGGGCCCTCAAGCAAAGGGAAGTAATCAATGATGGAATGTAACACCCCAAACCCGGCCTAGAAGTTAGGCCCGAATCTGGCGTGTCACAAAAAAAACTCGTTTGAAAATTACAGCCTCTTTGTTAAAATCCAAAACACTTAAGCAATTGTGTCTACGTGAAAACATGATTATCTTTAATAAACCTTTTTTTGTTGCGAAAGCATATTTGAAATAAAAGATTTACGAAAATGTAACGTTTGAATTAGAGTTGCAAAAGCATCTTGAAACATTGCAGGAACATTGATAAAATACAAGTATTTTTGAAAGATTGATTGATGAATCACAAATCAAGGAATTGAACTTTAAATCCGTGACTTTTGAAAATGTCGTTAATAATTTGAAAGAAAGTTCGAGTTAAATCATATTTGTAAAAATTTGTTTTGAAATCCAATTGTTAATCGATTTTGGAAAACCTTTATTTACGTTTTTAGAAAAATTCTCGTTTTAAACAATTTAAGAAAAATAATAAAAACATCCCAACCATAAAGCAAAAATAAAAATAGTTCAGAGGCCTTATTACAACTTAAACCAAAATAGAAAAATAATAAAATAAACGGAAATGGAAGTTTAAAATTCAATAACATCATTTCTGAAGTATAGCCTCCACCGAGTCATCCATGGGCCCAAGTCCTCACTACAGAGCATTACCTACAAGGGTTAAGAGAAAGGGGGTGAGTTACAAGAACTCAGTATATAATCCTCTTACCATCATCCATTGGGTCGGAACACACATAGCAATATTTTGGACCTAAGCCCATTTACAATCATAGCATAATATCATATATATAACATGCATGTGTTATGCAATTTCCCAACCAAACCTAAATTTCCATCCGCTACACACCACCCGTACCAACCAGCACACCTGTGGGGATCAAGTCAACCCACCCCGCCAACACACCAATCGCAGGCATTAAGCCATTTAATTCGCAGGCAAAATGCCATTTAAATCAATTATTTGCAGGCCAGTGGCCATTAACACGCAGGATTAAGCCATTTAATACAATATTTCGCAGGCTAGTGGCCATTAATACGCAGGCATTATGTAACATCCTGAATTTACGGGCTTGTGCATTTTGGGTAGTGTATGCTTAAAATATTAATTTAAGGATTTGAGGTGCAACTGGGGCTCAAGTTTTGGCTGAGGTTTTGAATTAAATATTTTGTTTAGACACTCTAGGGGCTTAAATTAAAGTTTTAATAGTTTAATTGACATTTGTGGCCCAGCAACTAGGGGCACAGTAAAGGGGAGCTATAAGTGGCGTCACTAGTGCATGAGGAAGGCCCAAATTGTGGTTGCTTGAAGCCCAAGTTATAGGGCTAAATTTTGGCACTTAAAAGAGTAAGGGGGGACGGCACAAGGCTATTATTTAGGGATTTATTTTATGTGGATAATAAGCAGATAAAGGCTATTTTTGAGGGAATAATAGATTAAGATAAGGGAAAAGATGAGAGCTCATCCAGGAGGCTTGAGTTGGCCGAAAATCAAACTCTGTGAAGGGGAGGAATCAGTTTAGTATAGTCTAAGGGGGTGTGCCGAATTCTTCATTATGTTCTCTGAAAATTCTCTCAAGATTTCTCTTTTATTTTCGGTAAACTTGAACCCTCTCTTTTCTTTTTCTGCCAGAAACCAAAACTTCTTAGATCTCAATTGCCGAAACCCCACCATTCTTTTTCTCTTTTCTTTGGCCGAATCTCTCTATCCATTCCTTGCTTATCTTTTCAAATTCTTTGTTCTTCCAAAAGCCAAAATCCCTAGGATCTCACCTCCTGAAGTTGCCGAATCTTCTTCAGTGGAGTCTGCTGGTGCCGAAATCTGAAGGGAATTTTAGGTAAGTATTGATTTGTGAGATTCAAATCTTTTCCGGCTTTTCAAAGTCCCTAGTCGAATGGCTATTGAGTGACTAATCTATTGTTTTTCTCTTATTTTCGGCATTCGGGTCACTCGTATAGATCTCTAAGTTATAGTTCGGTAACACTCGAATCGTGTTACTTTTGGGATTTCAAGGTAAGAAGATCTATTAGTTTCAACGTGTAAATTTGGGTATTTATTAACCCCTGGCCGATTGTAGGAGAGGCCTTATTTTCACATCTTTCTGGCTTTTTGAGCAAAGTTGTAGATAGGAGGCAGTAGATCGGTTTAGCAAGGGTATCGACATTAATCAGGTGTGTAGCTTCTCACACCATTAGATTGAATGCTAATATATATATATGTAATAAATCTGTTACACTCTGTTAAATGCCGAAATCCCAGCATAACGTTTGAAAACTAGAGAAGGGTAAAGGCTAAATATCAGGTTAGTGTTTTCTGCCATTCCTCAGTGGATGTTTCTGTTAAAAATGATATGTTTTATATGTCGATTTCTATGCATGCTTGGGGTTGGGTGATTGATGGAAGGGGAAGTGGTCTGTTCTGGTGGCTTATGCCATTTCAGCCTGGTGACTCTGTCACAACTCTGTTTCTGGTGGCTTTTTCCATTTCAGCCTGGTGACTCTGTCACAACTTTAACGATGAGCAGCTAACTGCAGCATGACTGTCATCGATGGTGTGTAGCGGTGTGGGTTGATTGTAGAAATCCCCAATGGTGTGATTGGCAGGTAAGGGTGGTGTGTAGCGGATGGAAACCTAGGATTGGGTTGGGTTTTATGTATGTTATCCTCTATATTATGTTCTATACTCTGATCTGTGGGCTAAGGCCCAATCTGATGGTGCACGAGGGTTGCACACTGAGTTTCACGACTCACCCTATTATTTTAACAATTTCAGGTGACAATTAGCGCATCGGACCGGGCTGGAGAGAAGAGCAAAGTGGCCATGCGATAGAGAACTAAGGACTTCCGCAAAAGACTTTACTTTATTTATTTATTCTTAAGAAATTCATCTTAAGTGGGTTTTAAATATGGTTGTAATAAGGCCACGGGCCACTAGACTATTATACTTTGTTTGGTTTTATTTTGGGCTTTTATTATTGTTAGACACTTAAATTTTAATTAAACTAAGGCATGTATTAAGATTTTGGTTTTAATTCATAAATCAACAAATGAAATATATATCTTATTTAAACCTATCAAGTTATTAAGTTTTCCCGAACAAATGAGTAAATGCAAGAAAAATATTTCCCGAAATTGCGACATTTTTTTTAAAATCTTTTTAGTGACATGCCAGATCTGGTGGTAGTGTTTGGGCCAGGTTTGTGGTGTTACAAATTGGTATCAGAGCCCGGTTCAAAACTCGGCTTTGGGTTTTTGGGCTCAAAATGTTTTCTAAAGATGGGCTTTTGAAATATGCATGTTTTTAAATGATAATAGGTCTGTTAGCTCAGCATGGCACCTGCGTCTCCGGCCCAAGTCCGCCAGGTAAGTATTCTGAACCCACTGTGTGTTATATAGGTATGTGGGCTTGATGGGCTTTATGGGACGTAGACTATTTAGATTAGAACTTGATGGACTCTAGGCCTAGCTGAAACAACTCCTAAAATCTCATAAGACTTAATTTCACTAAACAAACCCGTGAACGTGTCGTAAGACTAGGGTGTGGCAACAGGCATGCGCATGTCTAGGATTGGATCCGGAAGAGCTTGGTACTTAAGCAGTCCTAGTGACTCACCTCCTCTTCGCTGGAATCCTACCTGGTGCGTAGTGACTGTTCACCCTAGCCACGAGGACTTGTTGATGGGCTAAACCTTATAATTAAAACCCGAAAGGGACCGGCCACCCTATTTGAAAAAAAATCCCCAAGTTTTGTAAAATTTTCAAAATACACTTGATTTGTGAAAATTTCCAATCAATCGTGGATTTATAAAATACCTATGTTTCGAAAATTTACCCGAAAATCTCATGTTTACAAGAGTAACCCGGATTATGAACCTAGATTTTCTAAAGTACCTTTGTTTGAAAAAAAAAAACACATCAACAACATCAAAATATCCCTAGTTTGTAAAATCACCAAATTACTCTTGTTTTGCAAAATGACCAAAATATCCCTGGTTTGTAAAATTACCAAACTACCCTTGATTCACAAAATTATCAAAATACCCCCGGATTTCAAAATTACCTAAATACCCCGGGATTGTAAAATTACCAAAATACCCTTATTTCAAAAAATACCAAGGAACCCTATTTTGGAAAATTACGAAAATACCCCTGTAAGATAAATTATGAAAATACCCCTGGGTAGTGAAACAACTAAAACACCTTTATTTGATGAATGTAAATTCATGGATGTTCTTTGTATGTTGATTGAATGTATGTGTTTCCTAGAACTAGATGATACGAACGTGAGATTGAATTGTGAATGCGAATCCGAAAGAACTACTTTTAAAACTATTATGCATAAGACTGTTCGTGGTTTATCAGTGGAAGAAAATTAATGATTCATAAAATTCTTAATCAGATAAACGCCAATCGGAAGAATGAGTACAAAGGGTCGAGGACGTCTGCCGCGTGGTGTAACATCCCCAAACCCGGCTCATTCACTACGACCGAATCTGGTTATGTCACTGCGGAAAGACGGGTGAAAAAAATTAAAACAGTAAATTTATGAACCTTTGAAAATCCATGTTTATTTGATATTGTATGAAAAACTTTGATATTATTATACTGTCCAAAAATTAAACTTTAGTGAATATATAAAACCAATTTGAATAAATAAGCTGTTAAAATTAAATTCTTCTTCACTTAGTAATTTAATATAATCCAATCATAATTTAAAATAATAATAAAATAATTCCCAAAATAAATAAAAATCAAAAAGGCCCTTATTACATCTTTTATTTAAAACCAAGTACTTAATATAAAAATAACTGAGAACATCTTTGTTTTTGTGCATGGGCCACCTCGCATCCTCTCCGTACCCGGTCCAACTTTACGCATCACCTGAAATGGTTAAGGAAATAGAATGAGTCCACCGACTCAGTGCATAATCACAACACAGATTTCCACACGTATGGGCTTGGCCCAATACCATACTAATCTCATAGCAAGTCATGCAAATATGCATATCAGCCCAACCTACTATCCAACCGTACACCAACCTTAGCAGACTCCCTGCCTAAGGCCGTGGCTAATCCACCACTGATCACATCGTGATCCATGAACCTTACCTTGGCAAGCTCGCTGCTCAAGGCCGTGGCTGAGCCACCGATCAACCAAAGTGATCCCAATAGCATAATCCGTCTACGGTGATGCACATAGCCATCAACCGCCGAGATGGGCACCTAGCCAACATCTCCCTTGAGGTAGCACAAAGCTAACCATCAAGCGCTAATGTAGCTGAGACTAACATTAGACCACGTACATCATATGTATATTCCTTCCTTCATCGATCAAATCCACCTCCCATGTATGTATGCATAAGTATAACATGTCAGATTATAACAAAAGAGTAAGCATCACATGTTAATTACCATATCATGTATATATCATAAATAACTTAATATCAAGACTTTACTCACCTGATATCCAATTACCCAAAATAAGCATTCACCATTCGAGCCATTATAATCGGCCACCACACATCACGCATATGTAAATACATTAGCAAACCAATAACCGAAGGAATAGTGCGATGATTACGCACCTTAACACTTGCAGTTCTAAACTTTCGATCCCAATGCTATCGCTCAACGAGACAACAGCTATTTGCCTATAGCTATCCCCTGCTGCCGGCCCACACCCCGGTGGCCAATCCCGAACCGCCGAGACAGCCCTCTTCTTGAACTTCGGGATAGGGGTTTTCTTCTGCCCACCTTGACTGGTGTTGGCCTCCATCAACACACTTAATCAGATAAACGGGTTAACCATCTAAATCACAAACTAAGTAACAAATCTTAATAAATATCCCTTACCCAAAATCACTTACCAAGCTGACTGCTAACAACCGGAGGCTTGACTGCCTACTTCAAACCCCAGAGTACCTTAACAACGATTACAACGGAAACCCAACAAGATCTATGCTAACATTCGGCCAAGGTGCTACCAAGTAAGGGAAAAGGAACACGGTACAAAGATGGGGTGTAGATTCGGTTACCAATGAAAGAAAATCAATGAAAAGGGAATAGGGGTTTCGGCCAAAGGTTTGAGAAGAGGGAAAGAAAGGCGTGGGGGGTGTACTTTTGATTTAGCAAAATGGAAGAGAAGAGAGGTGGAAGGGTGGATGGTTCGGCTAAGGGTCCAAAAGAAAGAAAGAGGGAAGATAGCAATAGAGGTTTCGGCTCAGGTGAAGTGGGGAGAACAAATGGAGAAACCTTTCGGCAAGCAAGCAAATGGGGAAAAACTAAAAAGGTGTGCACCTCCCCCCTATTTATACTACCAAAATCGGCACCCCCCCAATACCCTCTAAAAATCGAAAATACCTTCCCCCTAGCTCCCCAAAACCGGCCACTACCCAACCCCTCACACAAAATCCCAAGATTTCTTCCTACTTTTCCTCCCTAACACCCATTCAAAAAGGTTTGAATGAGTCAAACCTTACTCCTTACCTACCTAGCCGAATTCAAAAAGGAAGACCAAGTCTTCATCCATCTTTTTAGCACTCAAAAACCGTCCAATACCTTAACATATTGACGCAAAAACAAAGGCCCACCTGCTGCCCTTGTGAATCGAACCTGAGACCCCTTCCAGCTCCCCTTGAGGCGTCACTTCTCCATGCCTTATGTAGCACCTCCTTGCCACTCTGCCAAGCCATTCTTTGTGCCAAAACTTCACCAAAATTTCTCTTAAGGCCCCCTCTATCCAAGTTCCCCTTTTAACCCCTAAAACTAAAAATTTCCTAAGGCATTCCGCCACCACCTAGGGTTCTCAGGACCCCTAAAACTCACCCAACCACACACTGAAGTGTGCCAACACCTGAGCTATGCACCAAAAGCCTAACCCCTAGAACCAGGGTGTTACAATTCTACCCTCCTTAAAATAATTTCGTCCTCAAAATTACTTGTCTATACTAACACCACACCACGCTATAGCTGCGTACTCTGATCTTAAAGAGCTAACATACTTTTAGGCACAGTATCTATCATACTCAAGGTTCCACATACTTTACGAGCAACAAAACAAACAGCCACCCAAACGAACAAAACAACAGAAAATATTCCAAACATAAGATACTTACTCGCTGACACATCCGGCACATCATTATCCTCCCTCCGACGGATCACATAAACCAGACCTGGCTGTCTTGCCTCGGCCAGAACCATTCCTTCCCTGGTTCGGACCACGACCTCTTGTCGCCTGCTGACCACGTCTGCCCGGCTGCACATAACCTTGGCCTACTGTCCGAGTCCTATTCGAATCCTGGGGACAATCCTTAACCAGATGAGACTTGGACTTGCATCTAAAGCTTTCCCGAACCCGATTCCAGCACTCGCCAACATGATACCTTCCGCACTGCACACACGGACGATCTGGATTTCCGGCGGCTGGCTTAGCAATACGAACAGGAGTCTCAACCCTTGGTCTTTTCTGAACCCTCTCAAACACTTCTGGCGATCCAACACTTCTCTTATCACGGTTTGTTTCTCTGTTGTGCCTCTCAGCCTTCTTGACCTCCTCAGCTATCCGAGCTTTCTCCACTAAAACAGCGAAATCTCTTTCTCGTTGCGGAGCAATCAAAACTCGCAGCTCATCTCGCAGCCCATCTTCAAATCTGACGCATCTCTCATAATCGGTAGCCACGATACCTCGAGCATACCGGCTCAATCGCAGAAACTCAGCCTCGTACTCCGCTATCGATTTGCTTCCTTGCACCAAATTGAGGAATGCCTTCCTCTGAGCGTCCACATAGCTTGCTCCGACATACTTCCCTTCGAACTTGAGCTTAAAGTAACCCCAGTCCACTCGATCCGCAGGGGTACTTTCCTTAACAGTGAGCCACCACTGGTAGGCTTCATCTCGCAGCAACGAAACAACACCCTTAAGCTTCTCCTCAGCAACTAAGTCTAAGTCGTCCATAATCCTTTCCACTGCCTCAAGCCAGTACTCTGCCATGTTTGGAGCTACCCCAGACACTCCTCTGAAAACCTCGGCTCCATTCGCCCTAAGTCTTTCGGGCACTGACTTCCGAGTCCTACTGACCACATTGGCTCCTGCCACTCGCTCAAGCACCCGCAGCACAACCTGTGATACTGCGTCATCTCCTCCTGTCTGATCCTGATGCTCAACCTCAACAGCTGGTGGCGGCACATCACTCTCTGACCCATGGCGAGACCCAACCGGTTCCGATACTGATATCCTGCCTCTACCACGTCCACGAGTATTGCGACCACGCCCCCTAGAACTCATATCTAGCGCCTCGATTTAATCTGTTTAGAAAGTTTTATGCATTAGAAATTCTTGTTTCACTGTTTTATCCACGAGCAATTTTATGCAATGAAGTTTCCAAGAGTAGTTCTTTCGAGCAATCAAAGTTTCATTCCCTACCCAGGGGTAGTTTCGTCATTTTTCCTAAAGGGGTATTTCGGTAATAACTTAGAGTCAATTTTGAAAATAGTTTTCCAACTTAAAGGTATTTCAAAATTTACAAAATCTCAGGGGTTATCTTGAAAATTTTGTTTTTCAAACCAGATGTGTTGCAAAAATTTTAGAAATCGGGGTTATTTCAGTAATTTTGGAAATCATGGGCATTTTCGTAAATTCTACAAATCGGAATATCACAACATTTCACAGAATAGGATTTTCTGATATTTGGTAAAATAGGAATATTTCAGTAAAAGTCGAGAGAAATCTGAAAATTTAGAAACCAAAGGTATTTTGGTAATTTTATCAACTAGGGGTATTTTCATAAATTCTCACTAACCAGGGTATCTTAATATTTCGAAACCTCAAGATTTTGGTATTTTGTAAAGTAAAAATCATTTTATCAAAAGTTGAGGGTAGTACGGTAATTTTACAATACAGGGGCATTTTTGTAATTTTTGCCACTAGGGGCATTTTGGAAATTTTGTAAATCGAAAAATGTCTTTCAAAATAAGATTTAGGGTTTCACAAACCAAAGGGGTAAATTTGAAAAAATTTTAAAACAGAGAGTTTTAAAAAAAAAATAGCAAGGCTAATTCCCTTTCGGGTTTTAATAACTGGTTTAGCCTATGAACAAGTCCTCTTGGTTAAGGTGAACCGTAGCTACGCACCAGGTAGGATTCAAGTAAAGAGGAGGTGAGTCGCTAGGACTGCTTAAATACTAAGCTCTTACTGAATACCAATCCTCGACATGCGTACAGTGGTTACCACACCTTAACTCAGTGACTTACTTCACAAGTTTGTTTAGTAATCTTTAAGTCTTATGCATATGTTTGAGTAAACTAATCCTAGGGTCCAAAAAGTCTTAATATTCTAATCTATGAGCCCAACTAAACCCATAACAATTCATAATAACCAAACACTTCAAAGGCTAGAAGTACTTACCTGGTGGACTTCGGGTCGGAGGTACAGGTGCCATGCCAAAATATCCTAAAAAAACTTTTTATAAAAGCCCACATTTCGAAAAGCCCATTTTGAAAACGTTTTTGGGCCCAAAACCCTTAAAGCCGAGTTTTAAACCGGGCTCTGATACCAAACTGTAACATCCCCAAACCCAGCTCATTCACTACGACCGAATCTGGTTATGTCACTGCGGAAAGACGGGTGAAAAAAATTAAAACAGTAAATTTATGAACCTTTGAAAATCCATGTTTATTTGATATTGTATGAAAAACTTTGATATTATTATACTGTCCAAAAATTAAACTTTAGTGAATATATAAAACCAATTTGAATAAATAAGCTGTTAAAATTAAATTCGTCTTCACTTAGTAATTTAATATAATCCAATCATAATTTAAAATAATAATAAAATAATTCCCAAAATAAATAAAAATCAAAAAGGCCCTTATTACATCTTTTATTTAAAACCAAGTACTTAATATAAAAATAACTGAGAACATCTTTGTTTTTGTGCATGGGCCACCTCGCATCCTCTCCGTACCCGGTCCAACTTTACGCATCACCTGAAATGGTTAAGGAAATAGAATGAGTCCACTGACTCAGTGCATAATCACAACACAGATTTCCACACGTATGGGCTTGGCCCAATACCATACTAATCTCATAGCAAGTCATGCAAATATGCATATCAGCCCAACCTACTATCCAACCGTACACCAACCTTAGCAGACTCCCTGCCTAAGGCCGTGGCTAATCCACCACTGATCACATCGTGATCCATGAACCTTACCTTGGCAAGCTCGCTGCTCAAGGTCGTGGCTGAGCCACCGATCAACCAAAGTGATCCCAATAGCATAATCCGTCTACGGTGATGCACATAGCCATCAACCGCCGAGATGGGCACCTAGCCAACATCTCCCTTGAGGTAGCACAAAGCTAACCATCAAGCGCTAATGTAGCTGAGACTAACATTAGACCACGTACATCATATGTATATTCCTTCCTTCATCGATCAAATCCACCTCCCATGTATGTATGCATAAGTATAACATGTCAGATTATAACAAAAGAGTAAGCATCACATGTTAATTACCATATCATGTATATATCATAAATAACTTAATATCAAGACTTTACTCACCTGATATCCAATTACCTAAAATAATCATTCACCATTCGAGCCATTATAATCGGCCACCACACATCACGCATATGTAAATACATTAGCAAACCAATAACCGAAGGAATAGTGCGATGATTACGCACCTTAACACTTGCAGTTCTAAACTTTCGATCCTAATGCTATCGCTCAACGAGACAACAGCTATTTGCCTATAGCTATCCCCTGCTGCCGGCCCACACCCCGGTGGCCAATCCCGAACCGCCGAGACAGCCCTCTTCTTGAACTTCGGGATAGGGGTTTTCTCCTGCCCACCTTGACTGGTGTTGGCCTCCATCAACACACTTAATCAGATAAACGGGTTAACCCTCTAAATCACAAACTAAGTAACAAATCTTAATAAATATCCCTTACCCAAAATCACTTACCAAGCTGACTGCTAACAACCGGAGGCTTGACTGCCTATTTCAAACCCCAGAGTACCTTAACAACGATTACAACGGAAACCCAACAAGATCTATGCTAACATTCGGCCAAGGTGCTACCAAGTAAGGGAAAAGGAACACGGTACAAAGATGGGGTGTAGATTCGGTTAACAATGAAAGAAAATCAATGAAAAGGGAATAGGGGTTTCGGCCAAAGGTTTGAGAAGAGGGAAAGAAAGGCGTGGGGGGTGTACTTTTGATTTAGCAAAATGGAAGAGAAGAGAGGTGGAAGGGTGGGTGGTTCGGCTAAGGGTCCAAAAGAAAGAAAGAGGGAAGATAGCAATAGAGGTTTCGGCTCAGGTGAAGTGGGGAGAACAAATGGAGAAACCTTTTGGCAAGCAAGCAAATGGGGAAAAACTAAAAAGGTGTGCACCTCCCCCCTATTTATACTACCAAAATCGGCACCCCCCCGCAATACCCTCTAAAAATCGAAAATACCCTCCCCCTAGCTCCCCAAAACCGGCCACTACCCAACCCCTCACACAAAATCCCAAGATTTCTTCCTACTTTTCCTCCCTAACACCCATTCAAAAAGGTTTGAATAAGTCAAACCTTACTCCTTACCTACCTAGCCGAATTCAAAAAGGAAGACCAAGTCTTCATCCATCTTTTTAGCACTCAAAAACCGTCCAACACCTTACCATATTGACGCAAAAACAAAGGCCCACCTGCTGCCCTTGTGAATCGAACCTGAGACCCCTTCCAGCTCCCCTTGAGGCGTCACTTCTCCATGCCTTATGTAGCACCTCCTTGCCACTCTGCCAAGCCATTCTTTGTGCCAAAACTTCACCAAAATTTCTCTTAAGGCCCCCTCTATCCAAGTTCCCCTTTTAACCCCTAAAACTAAAAATTTCCTAAGGTATTCTGCCACCACCTAGGGTTCTCAGGACCCCTAAAACTCACCCAACCACACACTGAAGTGTGCCAACACCTGAGCTATGCACCAAAAGCCTAACCCCTAGAACCAGGGTGTTACACGTGGACGCGGTAGGGGTAGGATGACTCTGTCTGAGCCAGTAGGGCCAGGCCACAGGTCAGGGAACGAAATGCCGGATCCTCCAGCTGTGGAGGGAGAATTACGGGATCAGGCGACCGGGGATGATGCTGTATCTCAGGCGATGTTGAGGGTTTTAGAGAGGGTTGCTGCAGTAGGCATGGGCACAGGAGCCCGGAAATCTATGCCGGAGCGGCTTAGGGCCAATGGGGCAGAAGTGTTTAGGGGAGTTTCTGGCGTAGCCCCTAACACAGCTGAGTATTGGATGGAAGCGACTGAGCGCATAATGGATGACTTAGATTTCACAATGGAGGAGAAGTTGAAAGGGGTCGTGTCTCTGCTTCGAGACGAGGCTTATCAGTGGTGGCTCATGATGAAGGAGGGTACTGCCGCAGATCGGATTGACTGAGACTTCTTTAAGGAGCCATTCCAGGGAAAGTATGTTGGAGCCAGCTATGTGGATGCACAGAGGAAGGCATTTCTAAATCTAGTGCAAGGAAGTAAGTCTATGGCTGAATATGAAGCGGAGTTTCTGTGCTTGAGCCATTACACTCGAGGAATGGTAGCAACCGAATATGAACGTTGTGTTCGGTTCGAGGATGGATTGCGAAATGAGTTAAGGGTTTTGATAGCACCGCAGAGAGAAAGAGATTTTACTATTCTGGTGGAGAAGGTTAAGATAGCTGAGGAGGTAAAATAGACTGAAAGACAGGAAAGAGATAAGGAGCGGGGAAGGAATAAGAGAAATTTTGGGCTAACAAGAGCATCTGGGAATTCGCAAAAAAGGCCTAGGTCTGATGGGCCAGCTCGTGCTCTGACACCTGCTGCGGGGAATTAGAATCGGTTATGTAATTGGTGCGGGAAAGCACACTCTGGGGAGTGTAGAAGAAGAACGGGTGGATGTTTCAGGTGTGGATCCACGGAGCATCTGATTAAGGACTGTCCGCAAGTGGATCAGGTACAACCAACGGGCCGAGGTTCTGATCAGACTAAGAGAGGTGACCAGCCTGGACTGAGGGGTCGTGGTTCAGGTAAAGGTGGAAATGGGGCTGGTCGCGGTCGTGGAGCACCTGGTAGAGGTGCAGGTAATATAGACGCGAGGCAGCCGGGTCTAGTTTATGCAGTTCGTCGACAGGAGGATGGTGACGCACCGGACGACATAACCGGTATGTTTCTGAATGCTGATAACCCTTTTCTTGCCTTAATTGATATTGGGTCAACCCACTCCTATGTTGCATGTTCGATATCTGAGACCCTAAGTATAGACTCTGAAATAACTACTAGGAAGATAACCGTGGTTAGTCCCCTAGGATAATCTAGGGTAGTGGACAAGCTATTTAAGGATGTACCGTTAGAGACTCAAGGGGTAGTGTTTCCGGCAGACTTAATGGAATTGCCATTTGGAGAGTTTGATCTTATCCTAGGAATGGATTGGTTGACTAAGCATTGTGCTAAGTTGGATTGTGAGACCAAGCGTGTGGTGTTGAGTACCCCGGAAGGCGGGGAGGTGGTTGTGTTAGGGGAAAGAAGGAACTATTTGTCCAACGTAGTATCGGCATTGAAGGCTGTTAAGATGATTCGGAAAGGGTGCAACGCATTCCTAGCTTTTATTAGTGCTTTGGATGCTAAGGAGGTGACAGTCGATGAGGTTCGAATAGCCAAGGATTTCGTGGATGTCTTTTCGGAGGAGTTGCCAGGATTACCCCCAGATCGTGAAGTGGAGTTTAGAATAGAACTACTTCTGGGTACGGCTCCGGTATCCATTGCTCCTTATCGAATGACACCGAAGGAGTTGGTGAAACTCAAGGCTCAGATCCAGGAGCTTTTGGATCGAGGATTTATCCGACCGAGTGTGTCTCCATGGGGAGCACCGGTCCTATTCGTGAAAAAGAAGGACGGATCCATGCGTATGTGCGTGGGCTATCGTCAACTGAATAAGTTGACGATTAAGAACAAGTATCTATTGCCATGAATCGACGACCTGTTCGATCAGCTTAAAGGAGCTTCGGTCTTTTCGAAGATTGATCTAAGATCGGGTTACCATCAGTTAAAGGTGAAAGAAGGGGACATTCATAAGACGGCGTTTCAAACACGCTACGGTCATTATGAGTTTTTGGTAATGCCGTTCAGTTTGACGAATGCGCCAGCAGCATTCATGGATATCATGAACCGGGTGTTCCAACCATATCTTGATCGGTTCATCGTGGTGTTCATCGACGATATCCTAGTTTATTCTAAGTCCGAGGAGGAGCATGATACACATCTTTGTGTGGTGTTGCAAATTCTGAGGGAGAAGTAGTTGTGCGCAAAGTTCAGTAAGTGTGAGTTCTGGCTGAAGGAGGTGACTTTTTTAGGGCATGTAGTTTCCGCAGAGGGGATTAGGGTAGACCTTCGGAAGATAGAAGCTGTATTAAATTGGAAACCGCCGAAGTCTGTGGCGGAAATTCGAAGTTTCTTGGGATTGGCAGGGTATTACAGGAGGTTTGTTGAGGGGTTCTCTTCAATAGCGGCACCTTTAACTCAGTTGTTAAGGAAGGGAGTATTGTTTGTATGGACTGACAAATAGCAGGAGAGCTTTGAGAAGCTGAAGAGAATCTTGACGGAAGCACCAGTGTTAATTCAGCCAGAAGCAGGAAAAGAATTTACCGTCTACTGTGATGCGTCACACACAGGTTTAGGGTGTGTGTTGATGCAAGATGGAAAAGTTGTTGCATATGCGTCTCGACAGTTGCGACCGCATGAATTGAACTACCCTACGCACGATTTAGAATTGGCGGCGGTAGTGTTTGCTCTGAAGATTTGGAGGCATTACCTGTATGGGGAGAAGTCGATTATTTACACGGACCATAAGAGTCTGAAGTATATCCTTACCCAGAAGGAGTTGAATCTGAGACAGAGAAGGTGAATCGAGCTGTTGAAGGATTATGACTGTTTGATTTAGTATCATTCGGGTAAGGCTAACGTGGTGGCAGATGCGTTGAGTAAGAAGGCGATAGCAGATTTAAGGGCGATGCTCACTCATCTCAGTCTGTATGAAAATGGCAGTTTGGTGGCTGAACTCCAAGTAAGACCTATGTGGACAAGACAGATCAAAGAGAAGCAACTTCTGGATGATGTTTTGAGTACTCGAATCCGACAAGTGCAGAATGGTGAAGGAGAGGACTATAGTTTGAATAGTGATAGAATTCTGTGTTTTCGTAAGAAAGTTTGTATGCCAAAGGATGTGGAGTTAAGGCAGATGATTCTTCAGGAGGCGCATAGTAGCCCTTACGCTATGCATCCTGGAAGGGTTAAGATGTATCAGGACTTGCGAGGGCAATTCTGGTGGCCAGGTCTGAAGCGAGAGGTGACGGAGTTCGTGGGAAAGTGCTTGACATGCCAACAAGTGAAAGCGGAACATCAGTTTCCTTCGGGGATGTTGCAACCGGTGAAGATTCCGCAGTGGAAATGGGAGAGAATCACGATGGATTTTGTTAGTGGGTTACCCCTTACGCCCACTAAGAAGGATTAAATTTGGGTAATTGTGGATCGACTGACAAAATCTGCACACTTCATACTGATTCGTGTTGACTACTCCCTGCTAAGGTTGGCTAAGTTGTACGTGGCTGAGGTTGTGAGATTGCATGGTGTACCTGTGTCGATCATATCAGATAGAGACCCTAGGTTCACGTCACGATTCTAGAAGGCTCTGCATCAAGCAATGGGAACAAGGTTAGACTTTAGTGCCGCTTTTCACCCACAGACTGATGGTCAGTCTGAGAGGGTAATTCAGATCCTGGAGGATATGATAAGGGGTTGTATCATCGATTTTAGGGGTGGTTGGGAGGAGTATTTACCCTTGGCTGAATTCGCATACAATAATAGTTATCAAGCTAGTATTCAGATGGCGTCGTATGAAGCATTATATGGAAGGAGATGTCGTACCCCTACTTGTTGGACGGAGTTGGGTGAACGTCAGGTGTTGGGTCTAGAGCTAGTTTCGAAAATGGAGGAAAAAGTTAAGTTAATACGGGCTCGATTGAAGGAAGCGTCTAACCGGCAGAAGTCTTATGCGGATCTAAAGCGGAAGGAGATGGAATTTGCAGTAAGAGACCAAGTCTTTTTGAAGGTATCTCCATGGAAGAAGGTAATGAGGTTTGGACGGAAGGGTAAGCTAAGTCCTCGGTTTATTGGGCCTTACCGGGTATTGAAACGCGTGGGGCCACTGGCTTATCACTTGGAGTTGCCTTCAGAGTTGAAGCAGATACATGACATGTTTCATGTCTCGATGCTAAGACGTTATCATTCTGATCCATCGCATGTGGTGCCGGTGGAGGAGATTGAAGTAAGGCCAGATTTATCTTTTGTGGAGGAACCAGTGCAAATCTTGGATCGAGACGTAAAAGTGCTGAGAAGGAAGTCCGTCCCTTTGGTCAAAGTTTTGTGGTGAAATCACGGCGCAGAAGAGGCGACGTGGGAGCCAGAGGATGTTATACGACAGCAGTATCCCCATCTCTTTTGATCAGGTCAATTTTGAGGCCGAAATTTATTTTAAGGGGGATAGAACTGTAACATCCTGAATTTACGGGCTTGTGCATTTTGGGTAGTTTATGCTTAAAATATTAATTTAAGGATTTGAGGTACAAATGGGGCCAGGTTTGGGCTGAGGTTTTGAATTAAATATTTTGTTTAGACACTCTAGGGGCTTAAATTAAAGTTTTAATAGTTTAATTGACATATTGGGCTTGTGGCCCAGCAACTAGGGGCACAGTAAAGGGGAGCTATAAGTGGCGTCACTAGTGCATGAGGAAGGCCCAAATTGTGGTTGCTTGAAGCCCAGGTTATAGGGCTAAATTTTGGCACTTAAAAGAGTAAGAGGGACGGCACAAGGCTATTATTTAGGGATTTATTTTATGTGGATAATAAGCAGATAAAGGCTATTTTTGAGGGGATAATAGATTAAGATAAGGGAAAAGATGAGAGCTCATCCAGGAAGCTTGAGTTGGCCGAAAATCAAACTCTGTGAAGGGGTCTAAGGGGGTGTGCCAAATTCTTCATTATGTTCTCTGAAAATTCTCTCAAGATTTCTCTTTTATTTTCAGTAAACTTGAACCCTCTCTTTTCTTTTTCTGCCAGAAACCAAAACTTCTTAGATCTCAATTGCTGAAACCCCACCATTCTTTTTCTCTTTTCTTTGGCCGAATCTCTCTATCCATTCCTTGCTTATCTTTTGAAATTCTTTGTTCTTCCAAAAGCCGAAATCCCTAGGATTTCATCTCCTGAAGTTGCCGAATTTTCTTCAGTGGAGTCTGCTGGTGCCGAAATCTGAAGGGAATTTTAGGTAAGTATTGATTTGTGAGATTCAAATCCTTTCTAGCTTTTCAAAGTCCCTAATCGAATGGCTTTGAGTGACTAATCTGAAGTGGGGTCAATCACATAGATCTCTAAGTTATAGTTCGGTAACACTCGAATCGTGTTACTTTCGGGATTTCAAGGTAAGAAGATCTATTAGTTTCAACGTGTAAATTTGGGTATTTATTAACCCCTGGCCGATTGTAGGAGAGGCCCTATTTCCACATCTTTTCGGCTTTTTGAGCAAAGTTGTAGATAGGAGGAAGTAAATCGGTTTAGCAAGGGTATCGACATTAATCAGGTGTGTAGCTTCTCACACCATTAGATTGAATGCTAATATATATATATATATATGTAATAAATCTGCTACACTCTGTTAAATACCGAAATCCCGGCATAACGTTTGAAAACCCGAGAAGGGTAAAGGCTAAATATCAGGTTAGTGTTTTCTGCCATTCCTCAGTGAATGTTTCTGTTAAAAACGATATGTTTTATATGTCGATTTCTATGCATGCTTGGGGTTGGGTGATTGATGAAAGGGGAAGTGATCTGTTCTGGTGGCTTATGCCATTTCAGCCTGGTGACTCTGTCACAACTCTGTTTCTGGTGGCTTTTGCCATTTCAGCCTGGTGACTCTATCACAACTTTGACGATGAGCAGCTAACTGCAGCATGACTACCATTGATGGTGTGTAGCGGTATGGGTTGATTGTAGAAATCCCCAATGGTGTGATTGGCAGGTAAGGGTGGTGTGTAGCGGATGGAAACCTAGGATTGGGTTGGGTTTTATGTATGTTATCTTCTATATAATGTTCTATATTCCGATCTGTGGGCTAAGGCCCAATCTGATGGTGCACGAGGGTTGCACACTGAGTTTCGCGACTCACCCTATTATTTTAACAATTTCAGGTGACACTTAGCGCATAGGACCGGGCTGGAGAGGAGAGCAAGGTGCCCATGCGATAGAGAACTAAGGACTTCCGCAAAAGACTTTACTTTATTTATTTATTCTTAAGAAATTCATCTTAAGTGGGTTTTAAATATGGTTGTAATAAGGCCACGGGCCACTAAACTATTATACTTTGTTTGGTTTTATTTTGGGCTTTTATTATTGTTAGACACTTAAATTTTAATTAAACTAAGGCATGTATTAAGATTTTGGTTTTAATTCATAAATCAACAAATGAAATTTATATCTTATTTAAACCTATCAAGTTATTAAGTTTTCCCGAACAAAGGATTAAATGCAAGAAAAATATTTCCCGAAATTGTGACATTTTCTTTAAAATCTTTTTAGTGGCAAGCCAGATCCGGTGGTAGTGTTTGGGCCGGGTTTGGGGTGTTACACATTAAGCCATTTAAACTGGGCACGAAGCCTTCTTCTCTTCATCAAAATATCCCAACCCATGCAATCATGTATATAAAATGCACATTCAATTATTCATATCAAATAATAAAATTATTACAAACATACGACCCATTATAAAAATTTACACAATCTGGCCCATATCACATTTTGGCCCATATACTCATAATACACTTGGCCCATATATCAGATATCACACCCATATATCAAATATCACATTTGGCCCATATATCAAATATCAAACGGGCCATATATCAAATATCAAACGGCCTATATAGCAACATATCACATTTGGCCCATAAAGGGTATTTTTGTAATTTGGTCCATAGGGACATTTTGTAATTCGGTCCGTAAGGGAATTTTCATAATTCGATAATCGTACCCACTAAGGGTAATTTGGTAATTTACCCTCTAAGGGTATGTGGTAATTTTCGCAACCTAGGCTTAATTACTACTTTGGGGCATAAAAATCGAAACTGTCCATCTGCGTCGTACTGACTAAACTGACTATAACTCGAGTTAGAAAACTCGAAATCTAAATCTGTAACATCCTTAAATTGGGGTCTTTGCATTTTACTTGTTGCATGTAGACAGTAGGGTTGTTGTGCTTATTTAGGGTGTTGTAGGGTCTAGGCTTAAGCCAGGGATAGGCTAGAGCCTTGGCAAGAATTTTATTGTTGGGCTTCTAGAAGGGAGAGCTGAAGGAGTTAGATGTTAAGAGTAATTGGTAGCTAGTTTGACGCAGGAAGCGCCTTGGTAAAGTGGCAAGGGAGGCGCGACTTAAGGCGCAAAATGACGCCTCAGGAGTGTGGGAGAGCCTGGGTTCGAGCTGCGAAGATCCCTTTCTGCTTGATCTTTTTGACACCTGGATTGGGGAGGAGTTGTGCTCAGGATGGACTGTGATGGTTAGGTGTTGAAAGAGTCAACACATTTAAACGGGTGGATGAGAGAAATTTGTGGAGTTTGAAGCTTTCAAACTCGTTTGAATTGGTGGTCATGAGAAAAGCAAGGAGGAGCATAGGGGGGACGACTCAAAGGGGGTGGCCGAATGTGGTATAGGCCTTGGTGGGGTGTGATATTCGGCTAGTTAGCAAAGCACTCAAGGTTTTTCTCTTTGTTTCTTTTGTGCCGAAATTAAACCCTCTCATTAGGCATTATTGCTTTTTCTTCTTTTCTCTCTTTTGGCCAAAACTCGAATGCTCTCTTGAACCTCCTCTTCTCTTCTATTTTGTTTGGCTGAATACATCTTGCTTCCCATTCATCAATTGTATTTCAACCATTTTGTTCTTTTCTGCGAAACCGAAAATCCTTTGTATCCATACCCCTGCCGAAACCTCAAACTTTATTTTCTTCTCTCTTAAAGCCATAGCCGAATCTTCCTAGTACTTTATTATTTTCTTCTTCTTTTTCTCAACTGATTCAGCAAGTGCCAAAATCTCATCTTGTAACACCCCAAACCCGGCCCAAACATTACGACCGAATTTGGTATGCTACAGAGAAAACATTTTTTTTTTGAAAATCCCTTTTTAAGCCGATTTAACTTTTTGATAAAAGATAGTGTCTTATTTAAAACAGTTGAGGTGTATAAAGAAAACCATACTTAGGTTTATTTGAAAATTTATTAAGTCAGGTCGTTACAGATTCAAGTGTACCCGATGGCACAATAAAACATTTTACGTTTGACTTTGAGAAAACATATGTACCCATTTTAATATCATTAAGTAATGTAAGCAAATTATCCAAAACATGTAAAATAGTCAAAGTAAAATACTAGGAGGCCTTATTACAACTTGAATAAAATAAAACCCATAATAAAATAAGAATGGTTTACAAATCTATCTAGTCCACATTTTCACTGCATGGCCACCTCGAGTCCATCCGGCTCCTTATCCGCAATCTACGAGTCACCTGAAAAAAAAATGTTAAAGGAGAAGGTGAGTCACCACGACTCAATGCGTAGCCCTTCCCCCGGTTTAATGCCACATCATACACAATTTAAAACTAAATAAACATGCACTAAATCATGCACCCAACCTAGCCATCCAAACGCCTTTCTCTACCCCGTGTGGTACCAAACCACTGGTGGTGCCAAACCACTGGTGACTTAAAGTCACGAAATCCGTCATATTGTGGTGCCAACCCACTGGTGACCCGAAGTCACTAAATCAAATGATGGGGCCAACCCATCGTGTGATACCAAATCACTGGCGTCAATCCCATAATGTAAAACTGTGGGGCCAACCCACTGTGGTGCTAAGCCACTGGGACGAGACGCTATGAGGTGCCAAACCTCTGGAGGTGCCAAACCTCTGGTGACCGTAGTCACGAAATGTGGTACCAAACCACTGGTGTCCGTCGACACGAATATTACTGCCCCCTCCTCTCATCAACCCACATCAATCAATTACATGCATATTCAGAAACCATGCTAATAGGTTTATTTAACAACATCTAATAGATTTATCATTAGCCATATATTATATGCCACACATACCAAATGTGCCATGCTTCCCAAAAGCATCAAATAGTAAACTCATACAATGACTTACCTGAATCCTCGCTTATACCGTTATGGTATTAAATCCTGAGTTACATAAACCAGATTTGGCATATACAAACATTTAGCACGTTAACTAGTTATAAAGTGTGTATGTACACACCTGTCACCAATGATAGTCCTAAATCCCGAAGAAACCAATCGGCCACCCTAGACTTCTTGCTCCTATATTCGGCCAAATACAAGGTTAGTGCCATGGCCTATTCAGCCAAACCAAATTAATTGCAAAGGGTTCCTTGTGAACCTGAAACCTTACCCAATTGCCTTTGAATATTAGCCACCACACTCCAAGCGCTTCTGCTTCCCTAAATTGGCAATCACATGTTAATAGCCTTCGGCTTTTAAATCACTAAAGAAATAACTCACTAGAATAGATCCTTACCACTACTTACCAAGGTCGACTGCCAGAGAATAGGGCTTAGATCGCTTGTTCCAAATATCCCGGAGACCCTACAACAAATCGGTTTAAAGCAGGTGATTAGCACCCTTGCTAACAAGTGCCGGATTCGGCTCTTACCCCCCTTAGAAGTCGACAAGAACAAGAGGACCAAAGAAAAGGCATTCGGCCTTGGACACTCACCTTAGAATCGATTGGGGAAAAAGATAGAAGAGGCACCTTTGCTTGAGATTCGGCCAACACTAGCCAAGAAGGGAGAAAGGAATTTGGCACACCACACAGGAGTATTCGGCTGTTATGGAAGAAAGGAATAGGGGAGAAGGGAGATAGTAGTTTCGATTTTGAGAAGAAAGGAAAAGAAATAGATGGAGGGTGAGGGTGTAGGGGATTCGGCCAAGGTTTAAGAGACAAAGAATGGCTTTCGGTTTTGAGAGAATGAGAGAGGGAAGAAAATCAAGGATGAAAAGGTTAGAGAATTTCGGCTACTTGCAAATGGAGAAAAGGAAAAATAAAAGATGAATGGGTAGTTTAAGGGAAATTCGGCACTCCCCCCCATGCTTGCCGTCCACTCTTCCCATGAAGAGTTCAAATTTCGGCAACCTCCTTGAATTGCTCTTGACAAACCATTTGAATTAATTCAAAACTATTTGAATTAATCACATGCCTAATTTTCCTCTACCAACTATTATAAATTAATCCTAATAATAATCCAATTAAAATCCTTAATAATATCCACATTATCCTAATTAACAAAAAGAGTTTAAAAAGAGAAAATCTCTCCCCCTATTGCCGTCTAAAATAAGAGCAAAAAGAGGGATTTCCGCGACTCGAACACAAGCTCCCCTTGCTCTCCCTGTGGCGTCAACTCCAGCTCTTAAGTGGCCTCCCTTTTGCCACTTTTCCAAGGCAAATTTTGTGTCAAATAATCCTTCATTTATTCTTGTAACCCCTACTTACTAAGGCTCCCTATCTTAAAGCTTACAAATAGTATTTTTCCCACTACTCGAGCCTACTCAAAGTTCATAATTAAGCCTTACTACACCACAATTAATATCACAGCAATTCAAACACATGGAAAAATAATTCAATCTCAAATAGCCCCAATTTTAGGATGTTACACATCTTCCATTTTCTCTTTTCATCTTTTCCATTCCCTTCTTTTCTATTTAGTGCACTCACTAAAATCGAAACATCAAACTCTCTTCCTCTATTCCATTTAGAAGCTGAAACCCCTAAGCATTCTATTGAAGATCACTCTTTGATTTCATCTTTCTCTTGGCATAGGCGGAGCACTTTTTGTATTTAGGTAAGATCTTGGCATTATAGCCGAATCTCCTTAACTCTCTCTCTCTCATTCTCTTATCTCTTCTCCCTATCATATTCTTTGAAAGGGAAAACCGAAATCTCTTAGTACTCAACCTTTGTGTTGGACTCTTGTTTGCATTAAATCGCGGTTGTTGAGTTGTCATTCCTTCCAATCGGTTCTGCTAGTGCGTGGTAAGTGTTTCTGTCGTTTTGACATCTTCTATTGCGTTAAATACCGGAAGGCAGATATCCTATGTTAGTTGATGCTTGGCCGAATGCAGGGGGTGTGTTGACACCATCTTTTGTGAACTTTCGGGATTTGTGGTTTGTGAGTCAAACCTAGAACCTCAGGTTGTGTCGATTTAGGTAAGGGTTCTAACTTCGGGTTTTAGTTCCTTGCATTTTGTTTCACTACTTTAACCTGATTTAGTGACCAAGGTGTATTATGGACTCTAATGCTAGTCAAGCGGGAGGAGGGGTTGGATCGGTAAACCCAGCCCCTAAATTCAAGAAGAGGGTTGTATTTGCGGTTCGTGATTGGCCACCTGGGTGTGGACCAGCATCGAAACAGGAGAGTAGACAGATAGCGGTAGTGTCAATTAACGACAGTGTCGACGTAGAAAGCGTAGTCTTGCGAGTAATCAGGCGTGTAACTCTTACACACTTCATATGTAAATATGTTAATACCATGTATGTTCTTAAAAGCCGAAATGACTGTGGAAAGGGATACGTTACCCTTGTAGGTAAAAGCAAGAACTCCGGGTAAGTCCATCTGGTTGGCTAACGTTAATTGCCTCTGTTAAATCTACATATGCCATGTTACATTATTTGTGGATGTTAAGCATGATTATTTTACATTGAAAAGCATGTTCATAAAATGGTTATGATGAGAGGAAGGGGAGGACTTGATATTTGTGACTTTGTGTCACCAGTGGTTTGGTACCACATGGGGTAGAATCGGAAGTTTCGGATGGTTAGGTTTTGGGCTGCATGGAACGCATATTGCATATGAATCGGTGTATGAGTTTATTATCCTCGGGATGGAGATTTATGCACTGAGTCTTGGTGACTCAACCCTTCCTTTACATTTTGCAGATAATCCCTAGATCGCGAATATGGAGCCGGGATGGACTCGAGGTGGCCATGCTCAATAGTTGGTTTTGTTTAATGGTTAAATTGCAAATTTTACTTTGCTTTATCTTTTGGTTTTCAGTTATGTAATAAAGCCATCTAAGTTTAACTTTGGTGCTATTTATTTTTGACAAATGCCTTTGGATTTGTGAAAAACATTAAAGCATGATTAAAAAGGAAAGAATTTTAAAATGAACGTTTTCACAACCTTAACAAAATCTTTCGGGATTTTTGCAAAATGTTACCATCGGGTAACTCACAACATTGACAACATGGCAACTTTGTTTTTTTTCTAAACTAAGGACCAAACTGTTTTCCTTCAATCTGCTCCATACAAACTTGTTTTCTACAAACTTCAAACAACTCATTCAATATGGCAACGTCAAAACCGGTTTTTACAAAATGTTTTTATCCCTGTGATGCACCAAATTTGGCAGTAGCGTTTTGGCCGGGTTTGGGGTGTTACAAAATTCGTAAATTTTCCTTGAAACTAGACTCATATATCTTTCTCCTATAATTTTTCCAGAATTTTTAGCTTAACCATGTAGTACAGTTTGTTCCTTAAAGTTTCCCTTGTTTCACTGTCCAATGATTCTGACCTCACTTACCTTAATCTCAAATATCTTACTGTATGCTTTTCATATACTGCTCCCACTTGTTTCTTTTGAAAATAGATTCACTAAGGAATCCATACATATCAATTATAACTCTTAATTCACTTTATACAATTTTATACGATTTTTCCAATACAGAATAGAATACCCTAAAGTCATTCAGAACCAGTCTCACTAAAATTAACATATCTCAGAATATAATATTTCTTTTCCTTCTCCGTTTCTTCCATATTAAAATAGACACAGTAAGCTTTAATCTGATATCTTACTCACTTTGTAATTCCTTTTATCCAATTTTTAGTGATTTTTCAAATATACGCCACTATTTCTGATCGAAACTGTTTTATTACAAAACATGATTACCATTACGAGCATACGCACGTCCGAGTGATCACGGATGCCGGTTATCGGTTTTCTTCGGTATTTCTACTGAATCACAGAATATTTCATGTAAACTTTCAGAGAGATGTGAGATTTACTCACCATTTCAAACATATATTTGGAAGGGTACGGGATTACACACCTTATTCGGAATTCGTAACACGATACTCTCCGCGGCACCTAAAGGTAAAATCGTTTAACTATTAGTCCAAAACCCAATTTACAACTTCAACCAAATATTGCTATTGATTAACAATCTATCACTTACCAACAATCTGAGTCTCTTATTACGAGGGATAGGTGTTCGATTGGCCCTCCGATAAAGTACTTTGAGTCCTTAGAAGTGATTAACACAAAAACAATGTTAGCCACACCTTATTCGGCTTGAGATAGAATCACCACAATACACCCCCTTCACCTATGTACGGCTTGGAAGAAAAAGAAAAAGAAATGAAAAGAGGAATATACGATCACTTACCGATTTGATTAAGAAGAGATTGTCCAACACGAAAGGAAAAGAAATGGTGAAGAAGTAGGGTGGTAATAGGTTCGGCTATGGAGAGAATCGAACAATGATATTCGGCTATCAAGGAAGAAAAAGAATATGATCTTTCAAGATGGTATGGTTTCGGCACAAAGAGGAGAAACTTGGGAAAGAATAGAAGATGATATCAATTTGGTCTAGAAGAAATGACCAAAACCAAAACAAAGTTTACCAATTGCACAAAACACATTTGGCTAGGAGAGGAAAAATGGAGAGAAAAGTTTTTGAGAGAACACAAAAATGACCAAAGGAGAATGTCCCCAACTAGCACCTAATCCTACCAAAAGCCTTCAAAAATTCGGCCACCCCCTAGCCCCCAAAACCGTCCAAGTACATGGACACAAAGTCAAAATTTAGTCATCCCAAAGTTTCCAAAGCATCACCCTTGTTTCAAGCCTTATGTCCCCCCTTACATGCCTTTTCCATATGATTCTTTTCCTTAAGTTCACTCTTGCCTTAATCCTTTAGCCACCTTGCCATAAACTAAAAGTCCAACCTTCCAAAAATAATGCTTGGCCGACACATGCTAGATGAGTGCAAAAATTTAAGTCACAAAAATGCATACCAAGTGATTCGAACCTCTTCCCTTCAAGTCCATCATGTGGCATCATATTCTTCTTACCAATAGCTCATTTATGCAAGCACTTTACTCATTTATTTCTATAAGTCTTGAAGCTACTTACCATCTCTCCTTAAAGTGCTAAAATATTCCTAAGGCCCAATTAAACCTGAGACTTCATAGAAACCTCGTAACCTTCCAAATTCACTTAACTAATAAGTCCAATTTGCAATAACACCATTCTCATATTCTCGAAGATTTTAAACACTTCTAAGCCCAAGGCCCAATGGACCCAATCCTACTAGGCCCAATTTCGGCATGTTACATGGAAAGTAAGCACTTCCTGCCTTTTTCCTAGCACAATCTTGAATCTTCTTGAAAATAATTCTCCCAACATTGATAGACCTTTCTGTCATAATCGTATACAACAAAAGCATTCACTTCATCGAGATGGTGGAACTATGTGAGATAGGCATGAAGCTATATCGAATAAAATAGAACCATACCTTAGCCACTGGATTTAAATATTCTCTTCAACAAGAATGACTGCCATACTTTCTTATAATTCATTGGGATCCCGGATTTGTAACCACATTAAGAACTTGTTGAAGAAAATCCCAATTGATATTCATCATCATGGCAGAGTACTCATCTTCTTTAACATCAGGTAAGTTCAACAAATCATTAATGGATTTAGAAGTAAGGGGTACCTTCTTCTGACGAACAAGAACTTCATTAGCATCTAGCGTCTTCAAGTTGGCATAGAACTCTCACACTAAATCTTCATCAGGCATTGAACGTGAATCACAGAATTCCTACCAATTTAAAGCATTGATTATCTTTCAAATTGACAATAGCATAACCATCTTGTCATTGCTCTCCAAATTGAAACCTTTTTCCAGCATCATAGGTTGATTCTTGAAGATAGAAACAAATATTCCCCTTGCTTCCTCATCTTGAATCAGAATCAGATTTTCAGCAGAAGTCTTAGAATATCTAGTTCTTTTGCAAGACATGGTATTTTTCCCAAGAAAAGGCAAGTTTCAGAAAAAGGAAGGAAAAAGTGGCAGCAAAATTAGGGTCTTTGGGACCCTATGGACGACACTTAGTGGGTAAATTTCTCCTCTTCACTCTTCTAGGCCTCAAGCCCAAATCGCAATTATTTTGTTGTACTAAAAAACTAAACTGATCTAGAAAAATAAACTGATTAGTACTTGGGCGAAATTGACCATTTTATTAAATATAAACAAATTAAAATTAAACTTTTGGATTACTTAGAAATTTTCTTCTCGAAAAATTACATCAAATTAATATCCCAAGAAAAGTTAGAGGGGTCACAAATGGTCCCGCTTAAGTTCCAATCTCCTTAGATAGACTTAATTTAATGTATTAATTCAAGGAAATAATTTCTAAGTATGCCATTTATTAAAAATAAGAACATAAAAATTAAGGGTCTATTAAATTGAACGAGGTTTCAACTTGCTCAACTTCACCATCCCAATAATGTTTGATACGTTCACCATTAACTTTAAACGTACCTCACTTGTTGTTGTGCAATTCTACCACTTCATATAGGTAAACTTTATAGATGGTATAAGGTCATTTCCATCAGGATTTGAGCTTTCTCGAAAATAACCTTAGCCTCGAATTAAATAACAATACTTTATATCATTATCCGAATTCACGAGATTATATATGGTTGTCATGCCATCTCATAGTCTTTTATTTATACATCTTGGAATTCTCGTATGAAAATAACCCCAACTCCTCTAACTCATCAAGCTGTAACATCCTACTCTTACCTGCTTGCTTAAGATCCAAATTTAATTACTTTAAATCCCAATCTCTTTATTCTCCAACTTAAGCAGCAAATGACACGTCTTTCCAAAGACTAACCAATTAGGATTCATTCCTAACGGTGTTTTAAAAGTAATTCGATAGGCCCATAGAGTATCAGCGAGCCTTCAAGACTAATATTTTCTATTAGGTTGCTCCACCTTCTCAAGGATTCCTCTTATCAAATGGTTTACCCATTCAACTTGCCCATTTGACTATGGATGATAGGAAGTGGCAATCTTGTGTTTCACGTCGTACTTTTCAAGCAACCACTTAAGTCATTTGTTTACGAAGTGAGACCCTTCATTGCTAATTATAGCTCTCGGAGTCCCAAACCGTGTAAACACATGCTTATATAGGAATCACATGACTACCTAAGCATCATTCGTTGGGTATGCTTCGGCTTCAACCCACTTGGATACGTAGTCAATAGCTACTAAGATATACATGTTACCATAAGAAGGAAACGGGCCTAGAAAGTCGATGCCCCATACATCAAATAACTCTAATTCTAAATTGTTTGTCAAGGGCATTTCGTTCCTCCTTGATATGTTTTCGGTTCTCTAACATCTGTCATAATTCTTCACATATGCATACGCGTCCTTGAACAATATAGGCCAAAAGAATCTAGCTTGTGAGATCTTCATTGCATTGTAGGAACCACCAAAGTGTCCCCCACTCAGAGATGAATGGCAATGGTAAAGAATTTGAGGCGGCAATTACTTCATAAGAATCTTATATTTTTATGATTTAATTATATAGATATCTTAATAAATTATATTGAACATTATTTGTAATGCCTCAAAAATATAGGGTCATTTTTTTTTTGCAAGCTTGGACGTAAATATCATGGTTGCTTGTGGGTTAGGTAATCTGGGCATGTTTTGGGGATTTTATGAAGCTTGGGTTCAAGTATGGCCTTTGGTAAAATTTTGATTTTTACTCTTTTGGAAACTTAGGTGTTAGCTTAAAGGGCATATATTAAGTGGTGTTTATTTTATGACACAAGAGATCTTGTGTTGTGGTGGCTAGTGGCATGTTGGGCATTTAAGAGGGAGTGGGTTCGAATCCCATGGTATGCAAAAAAGGGGTTTATTTTATGTCTCTGTGGCGTGAGAGGTAGAGTTTGATTCAAACTCTGCAGAGCTGGTTGGAGAATTGGTCATCAGAATTTGAATGGATATCAATGGGGGTTTGAAATAAATCTAGGAGAAATAGATGGAGATTTTTAAGGAATTGGGATGTGAAGGGAGTCATAGCTGAATTGGGAAGCTGGAGTAGGGGAATTTCAGCTAAGGGAATGCATTTGGTGCATTTTCAGAATTTGGTAAGACTGTAGAAGTTGATTTTCCTCTCTGTTATTTTGGGTTTTTCCCTTTTTACGTTTCAGGTTTTACTCTCTTTGTAGGGTTTCGTGCAGCGTTTTTGACCATTCAGGTCTTTCTTTTTTCAACTTTATTTCTCAATTGTTATTCACTTTTTCCGAAACACAAATACCAAGTGCTGAATTGTCCCTTGAAGCTTTTCTTTCTTCTTCACATTTTCTCTCTGTCGGATTGGTATTCTTCTTTTTCTCTTTGGCTAAATCAAATTAAGCTTCTTCTGTTTCCTCTCTTCTTGAGTAATAGCCGAATACCTTGCCTCCTCCTCAGATCTTCTAAAACTCTGACAGACCAAATATTGGGGAAAGTGATTGGGTTGTTCTTATTACTTTGTGATTTTTCCTTTTAGGATTATCGTTGTTATTATTCAATAATCTTCTTTCGGTTTATCCCCTTAGATCGAATGCAATACTCCACCCACGTGTGCCACTCCTTTAAGTCAGCTTTCGGTTCTGAGGGATTCGGTAAGTGTTCTTTGTCTTACTCAAGTTAATGTGATGGGTGTAAACTACATCCTTAATCAACCCTCTAACAAGATCTGTTGTTATGCAGTGAGTGGTCAATAAACAATTGTAGGAGTCTAGCCAAGCAATTTTAGGGGTTAAAGGCTATACTCTTGTTTACCAAGGTTAGTGGTAAGGGCAGTGTAGAGATTCAGGGTTTGTGAATCTTATTAACGATTTAAGGACTGATTGAATCTTTGAATTGTATCTAGGTTTACGCTGTTGCAATTTCGCAAGTGGTCGCTAAAAGGTGTGTAATCATACACCCAGTATTGTTACTGTTAAAACGACGGACAATGGTGTGTATTCACACCTCTGTGTTACTGTGAATCGGCAAAAGCCAAAAAGCTGAAACTTCAGCATCTGAGGGCTCACGAACGTGTGAACGCTCGTATGGTAAACCAAGCCCACAAATCATCGGTGACAGACTGTAGAGGCCACCACGAGCGTTTTCGTGGGCTTAGGTCGTACTGGGCCTCGATGGGCCGAGATGGGCCATGTGGGCCCAATAGGCTCATGGACCCCATATGGGTAAAATCCACGGTAAGTGACTAATAATGGATTGGGCTGTGAAGTTCGTATAGCTGTGACGGAATTTGGGCTGAACGGGCCACACGAGCATGTGGGCCCACTTGAGCCGAGTAATAAACCTTGGGCTCAATTACACTGTTTTAGGCCATATAGGTTATTTGAGTCATTCGAGATGACTGTATACCTTTTAAGGGTTGTCATTTGTGCCGATACCCCAAAAGTAACTAAATGACCAAAATACCCCTGAGGGGTGAAATTACCATTTTACCCCTAATGACAAAATGACCATTATACCCCTAGTGGTAGTTTAATTGATGTGTATATGATATGTATATGACTGGTTATGAGTATGACATACTGCACACACGTAATATTTATGACACGATATTCTGCATTGGGGTTGGGATTCTGATTTGGAGGAAGTACTGTACTAGTGGCTCTGCCACATTTTTACTGTTCTAGTGGCCTCGCAAAGTATTCTGACCTTAGTAGCTGGGCCACGATTACTGTTGTTAGCAACTTTGTTGCGTTACTATTAGTAGCTATGCTGCGATATTGGTGTGTTGGCTAGGTGGGTCGACTTAGTCCCCACATGGTGTGTTGGTTGGTACGGTGGTGTGTTGGCTGGATTGGGTTGGGTTGCATCTCTGTACTGTACTGTTATTATTTTGGGCTTAGACCCACACTGCTACTGTATAGGGCTAAAGCCTAGACTGATCTGTTACTGTATAAGGCTTAGGCCCAGTCTGTTTCTGCTTTCACCAATTGTTATTTGACTGATAGGGGATTACACACTGAGTTTTCGCAAACTCACCCTTTCTTTTAACTGTACAGGTAATCCCCATCCTCAATCAATTTGGAGCCGCAAGGGACCCGGAGGTGGCCACGTGAACACTGAGTTTTCGCTTGAGACTTAAATATTTTAAATTTATACTTGGGCTTGATTATGTAATAAGGCCATTTGAGGTTTAACTTTTATTTGGTTTAACTTCTTACTTCAACCTGCTAGATTAGGAAATACGGGTTTTTAAAATAATAACTATTTCCAAAGAAAATCAAGCATTTCAAACTTTAAAGTTTACAATTAGAAAAGCTTCCGCGATTTTTAATTCAGATTAATAAACTTATAACAAATGATATGACCAATAATGGGGCAACATGTTTTGATTCTACAACACCAACGTTTTCAATAGCAATTAGTTAAAAGGGATTTAAACTTTAATCACGAACATTCATTTACAAGACCAGTTTTCAAATCACACCTCGATGTGACACGTCAGATCCAGTCATAACATCTAGGTCGGGTTTGGGGTGTTACATTTAGTGGTATCATAGCCAAGTTGCAAAACTCGGCTGTGGAATGGGTTCTTGAATTTTTTTTCTAAAATTGCCTAAATTTTGGGTTTGGAAAGAAAATTGAAAGGTTGTTACCGAAAGTGTGGCACCCCGAGTCTCCGGCGCCAATCTGTAAGTTCTTTGACACTATTTACCACTATAGATTGAAATGTTATACAGAGAAATTACTATAGGTAGTAGTACTATACAAAAACTTTTTGTTAGGTAGACTGAGACTGTAGAAGATTGAAAACTGTAGTAAGATATTTCGATCGGTGAAAACAAAAACTTTAAATACTGATTTTCATAAAACATCTATTAATAACTATTAGAATTATGAACTGATTCATAAGACTTTTAAAACAGAAAATACGTTGTATCGATATGAGCACAAGAGGTACTCGCGGAAGGGTACACGAGGCCGCAGTAGAGGCCGAGGTACTAGGGCTGGGTCTTCAGCATCGGGTCATATGCCTGCTAGGGAGGCACCAGCCTCACCAGTAACTGAGACGAGGTCTCATGATCGAGCAGCTGGAGATGATGCCCTATCCCAAGCAATGCTCTGCATTCTAGAGAAGGTTGCTCGAGCGAGTACTGGATCAGTGGGCCGAGGGTCAATTTCTGAGCTACTCTGGTCTAATGGAGCGAAAATCTTTAGGGGTGTTTCTGGTGTATCCCCGAATGTGGCAGAGTATTGGCAAGAGGCTACCGAGCGGATAATGGATGACATTGACTGTACTGTGGAACAGAAATTAAAGGGGGAAGTGTCCTTACTGTGAAACGAGGCGTACCAGTGGTGGCTCACTGTGAGAGAGGGTATGCAGGCCGACTGTTTGACGTGGGACTTCTTCAAGACGGCTTTTCAAGGGAAGTATGTGGGCGCAAGTTATGTGGACGCCCGACGAATGGAATTTCTGAGCCTGACCCAAGGGAATAAGACAGTGGCAGTATATGAGGCAGAATTCTTACGGTTGAGTCGTTATGTTTGCGGTATAGTTGCAACTAAGTATGAACGTTGTGTACGGTTCGAAGATAGCCTCCGGGATGAGTTACGTGTGCTGATAGCTCCACAGAGGGAGCGAGACTTTGTTGCTCTCATTGAGAAAGAAAAAATTGCTGAGGATGTGAAGCGCTCTGTGTGCCAGAATCGCGAAAAAGATAATGGTAGATTTAAAAGGGATTCAGGGCCCTCGAATTCTTTTGGAAGGCCTATAAAGAAAGCCAGATTTGATGGGTCAGTCCGAGCAATTCCTGTTACTATGGTTAGACCACAGCCTTGCACAGATTGTGGGAGAGCTCACCAGGGTGAGTACTGGAAATGAATTGGGGCGTGTTTCAGATGTAGGTCCATGGATCATCAGGTTAAGAATTATACTCAGAGGCCTGTTTAGATGCAAGCCACGGGTCAGGGCCACGTTCAGCCAGGGAAAGGTGGTCAGTAGCCACCGAGAGGTCGTGGTCAAGCCAGATGAGGAAATGGTTTGGGAAGAGGTCGTGGAGCACCAGGTGGAGGTGCTGGTAACACTGAGGCAAGACAGCCAGCTTTGTTCTATGTTGCTCATCGCCGAGAGGATGGCGACGCCCCAAACGTCATAACTACTATGTTCCTAATTTATAATGTACCATACACTGCTTTAATTTACATTAGGTCTACATACTCGTATGTTGCATGTACTGTGTCTGGGACGCTGGGTCTTTAGTTTGAAATTACTGATAGTGAGATGACTGTGTTTAGTCCACTGGGACAGTCGATTAGGGTGAATAAGTTGTTCAGAGACGTGCCCCTAGAGGTCCAAGGGGTTGTCTTCCCGGAGGATTTGATGGAACTACCGTTTGATGAATTCGATCTTATATTGGGCATGGATTGGCTAGTGAAACACCGTGCGAATTTGGATTGCGCTGCTAAACGTATGGTGCTGAAGTCTACTAAGGATGAGGAGGTGGTTGTGTTAAGGGAGCAAAGAGATTATCTGTCTAATGTAATCTCAGCATTAAAAGCCGAGAAACTGGTTCGCAAGGGTTGCGAGACGTTTTTAGCTTATGCCAGCAGTTCTTATTCTAAAGGTCCTTCTGTTAGAGATGTCAGAACAGTTAAGGAGTTTCTGGATGTATTTCCTGAAGAGCTTCCTGGGTTCCCCAAACCGTGAGGTCAAATTTGGTATTGAGCTCCTACAGTGAACAGCTCCGGTACCCATCGCCCCTTATAGGATGGCACCGAATGAGCTGGTGGAGTTAAAGGCTCAAATTCAAGAGCTACAGGACCAAGGATTTATTCGACCGAGTGTGTCTCCATGGGGAGCACCAGTGTTATTCGTGAAGAAGAAGGATGGATCCATGCCCATGTGCATCGATTATCATCAACTGAACAAACTGACTATTAAGAACAAGTACCCTTTACCGAGGATAGATGATCTATTTGACTAGCTGGGAGGAGCTTCAGTTTTCTCCAAGATAGATCTTCGATCTGGGTATCATCAGCTAAAAGTTAATGAGGCGGATGTGTATAAGACTACGTTCAGGACTCGTTATGGTCATTACGAGTTTCTAGTAATACCATTTGGGTAGACGAATGCACCAGCTGCTTTCATGGATATTATGAATCGAGTATTCCAGCCCTATTTGGATCGGTTCGTAGTTGTGTTTATAGACGACATCTTGGTATATTCCAGAACCGAGAAGGATCATGATGCGCATCTTCGAATTGTTTTGCAAATTCTGAGGGAAAAGCATCTATACGCAAAGTTCAGCAAATGTGAGTTCTAGTTGCGAGAAGTGACATTTCTGGGTCACGTGGTGTCTGCCGAGGGGATTAGGGTTGATCCTCGAAAAATTGAAGCCGTATTGAATTGGAAACCACCAAAGACTGTATCTGAGATTCGAAGCTTTCTGGGTCTGGCTAGGTATTACAGATGTTTTGTTGAAGGGTTTTCACTGATTGCTGTACCTCTGACTAAGTTACTGCGTAAAGGGGTATCGTTTAATTGGACTGATAAGCAACAAGAGAGTTTTGAGAAACTGAAGAAAGTTCTGACTAAAGCTCCTGTGTTAATACAGCAAGAGTCTGGGAAGGAATTCATTGTCTACAGTGATGCGTCGCACATTGGATTGGGTTATGTGTTGATGCAAGAGGGTAAAGTGGTTGCTTACGCGTCTCATCAGCTTAAGCCTCACGAGGTGAATTACCCCAATCATGACTTGGAGTTAGTTGCGGTGGTATTCGCACTGAAGATTTGGAGGCATTACTTATACGGTGAGAAGTCTATTATTTACAGAGATCATAAAAGCCTCAAGTACCTCCTTACTCAGAAGGAGTTAAATCTTAGGCAACGAAGATGGATAGAGTTTCTTAAAGATTATGATTGCTCGATTGAGTACCATCCTGGTAAAGCTAACGTAGTAGCCGATGCACTAAGCCATAGGGTTGTATCTGATTTGAGAGCAATGTTTGCTCGTCTCAACCTGTTTGAAGATGATAGTTTGTTGGCTGAACTCCAAGTGAGACCGACCTAGATTGATCAAATTAAAGAGAAACAGTTGTTGGATGAATTTTTGGTTCCTTGTTTTCGATTGGTTGAGAAGGGGGAGACTGCGAATTTTGGGCTGAATAGTGAGGGAGTACTATGTTTCCGTGGGAGAGTTTGTATACCGAGAGATTCTGATCTAAGACAGTCTATTTTACAAGAGGCACATAGCAGTCCTTTATGCTATGCATCCTAGTGGAAACAAGTTGTATTGAGATCTTCGTGAATTGTACTGGTGGCCAGGGCTTAAGCGCGAGGTTACTAATTTCGTGGGCAAGTGTCTGACATGCTAGCAAATCAAGGCTGAGCACCAACTACCTTCTGGGTTACTGCAGCCAGTAAAGATTCCACTTTGGAAGTGGGAGAGGGTAACCATGGATTTTGTAAGTGGGCTACCCTTAACGCTGACTAAGAAGGACTCGGTATGGGTTATCGTTGACTGACTAACTAAATCTGCCCACTTTATACGCATTGATTGTTCGCTGCAGAAGTTGGTTAAGTTATACGTGGCTGAGATTGTGAGACTGCATGGGGTATGCAGTTTCTATAATTTCGGACAGAGATCCTAGATTCACATCTCGATTCTAGAAAAAGTTACATGAGGCTTTGGGTACAAGGTTGGATTTCAGTACGACATTTCATCCTCAGAATGACGGTCAGTCGGAGAGGGTGATTCAAATATTGGAGGACGTGTTAAGAAGCTGTGTAATTGATTTCAAAGGCAGTTGGGAAGACTACTTGCCGCTAGCAGATTCGCATATAACAGCAACTACCAATCCAGTATTCAGATGGCACCGTACGAGGCGTTATATGGTCGTAGGTGTCGTACCCCTATCTGTTGGACAGAACTTGGTGAGCGGTGAGTTTTGGGGCCAGAGTTAGTTTCTGAAACCAAATAAAAAGTAAAGTTGATTCGAGATCAGTTAAAGGAAGCATCTGATAGGCAGAAGTCGTATGCAGATTTAAAGCGTAAAGAGATAGAGTACTCTATGGGGGATTATGTCTTTTTGAAGGTCTCACCATGGAAGAAGATTCTGAGATGTGGATGGAAAGGCAAACTAAGCCCTAGATTCATCGGACCTTACCGGATATTAAAGCGTGTGGGACTAGTCGCCTATCAACTTGAGTTGCCTTCTAAGTTAAACAGGATACATGATGTGTTCCACGTTTCCATACTGAGGCGATACCGCTCTGATCCCTCACATATAGTGCCGATTGAGGAGATTGAGGTTAGACCTGATCTGACTTTTGAGGAAGAACTGGTACAGATACTGGATCGTGATGTTAAGGTATTAAGGAGGAAATTTGTTCCTTTGGTCAAGGTGCTTTGGCGTAATCACGGTACCGAGGAAGCGACGTAGGAGCCTGAGGAGGCGATGCAATAACAATATCCTTACCTATTCTGACCAGGTAAATTTCAAGACCGAAATATCTGTTTAGGGGGTAGAGTTGTAACGCCCCAAAAATTTAGGGTCGTTGTTTTTGCAAGCTTGAAAGTAAATATCATGGTTGCTTGTGGGTCAGGTATTCTGGGCATGTTTTGGGGATTTTAGGAAGTCTGGGTTCAAGTATGGCCTTTGGTAAAATTTTCATTTTGCTTTTTTGAAAACCTAGATGTTAGCTTAAAGGGCATATATTAAGTGGTCTTTGTTTTGTGACACAAGAGATCTTGTGTTGTGGTGGCTAGTGGCGTGTTGAGCATTTAAGAGGAAGTGGGTTTGAATCCCATGGTATGCAAAAAAGGGCTTTTATTTTATGTCTCCGTGGTGTGAGAGGTAGAGTTTGATTCAAACTCTGCATAGGTGGCTGGAGAATTGGTCATCAAAATTTGAATAGATTTGAATGGGGGTTTGAAATAAATCTAGGAGAAATCGATGGAGATTTTTAAGGAATTGGGATGTGAAGGAAGTCATAGCCGAATTGGGTAGCTAGAGTAGGGTAATTTCGGCTAAGGGAATGCATTTGGTGCATTTTCGGCATTTGGTGAGAGTATAGCAGCCGATTTTCCTCTCTGTTATTTTGGGTTTTTCCCTTTTTGCGTTTCGGGTTTTACTCTCCTTGTAGCGTTTTGTGCAGCGTTTTTGACCATTTGGGTCTTTCTCTTTTCAACTTTATTTCTCAACTGTTATTCACTTTTTTTCCAAAACACAAATACCAAGTGCCGAATTCTCCTTTGAAGCTTTTCTTTCTTCTTCACATTTTCTCTCTGTCGAATTGGTATTCTTCTTCTTCTCTTTGGCTAAATCAAATTAAGCTTCTTCTATTTCCTCTCTTCTTGAGTAATAGCCGAATACCTTGCCTCCTCCTCACATCTTCTAAAACTCTGACAGGCCGAATATTGGGGTAAGTGACTGGGTTGTTCTTGTTACTTTGTGATTTTCCCTTTTAGGATTATCATTGCTATTATTCAATGATCTTCATTCGGTTTATCCTCTTAGATCGAACGCAATACTCCACCCACATGTGCCGCTCCTTTAAGTCAGCTTTCGGTTCTGAGGGATTCAGTAAGTGTTCTCTGTCTTGCTCAAGTTAATGTGATGGGTTTAAACTACATCCTTAATCAACCCTCTAACGAGATCTGTTGTTATGCAGTGAGTGGTCAATCAACAATTGTGGGAGTCTAGCCAAGCAATTTTAGGGTTAAAGGTTATACTCTTGTTTACCAAGGTTAGTGGTAAGGGCAGTGTAGAGATTCATGGTTTGTGAATCTTATTAACGATTTAAGGATTGATTGAATCTTTGGATTGTATCTAGGTTGGCGCTGTTGGAATTTCGCAAGTGGTCGCTAAAAGGTGTGTAATCATACACCCAGTATTGTTACTATTAAAACGATGGGCAATGGTGTGTATTCACACCCCTGTGTAACTGTGAATCGGTAAAAGCCGAAAAGCCAAAACTTCGGCATTTGAGGGCTCACGAGCATGCGAATGCTCGTATGGTAAACCGAGCCCACAAATCATCGGTGATAGACTGTAGAGGCCACCACGAGGGTTCTCGTGGGCTTAGGTCGTAATGGACCTCGTTGGGCCGAGATGGGCAATGTGGGCCCAATGGGCTCATGGACCCCACATGGTAAAATCCACGGTAAGTGACTAATAATGGATTGGGCTGCGAAGTTCGTATAGCTATGACGGAATTTGGGCTAAACAGGCCACACAAGCGTGTGGGCCCACTTGAGCCTAGTAATGAACCTTAAGCTCAATTACACTATTTTGGGCCATATAGGTTATCTGAGTCGTTCGAGATGACTGTATGCTTTTTAAGGGTCGTCATCTGTGCTGAGACCTCAAAAGTAGTTAAATGACCAAAATACCCCTGAGGGGTGAAATTGCCGTTTTACCCCTCATCGATGAAATGACCATTATACCCTTAGTGGTAGTTTAATTGATGTGTATATGATATGTATATGACTGGTTATGAGTATGACATACTGCACACACGTAATATTTATGACACGATATTCTGCATTGGGGTTGGGATTCTGATTTGGAAGAAGTACTGTACTAGTGGCTCTGCCACGTTTTTATTATTCTGGTGGTCTCGCCACGTATTCTGATCTTAGTGGCTAAGCCACGATTACAATTGTTAGCAGCTTTACTGCGTTACTATTAGCAGCTATGCTGCGATATTGGTGTGTTGGCTGGGTGAGTCAACTTAGTCCCCACAAAGTGTGTTGGTTGCTACGGGTGGTGTGTTGGATTGATTGGGTTGGGTTGCATCTCTGTACTGTACTGTTATTATTTTGGGCTTAGACCCACACTGCTACCGTATAGGGCTTAGGCCCAGTCTGTTTTTGCTTGCATTGATTATTATTTAACTGATAGGGGATTACACACTGAGTTTTCGCAAACTCACCCTTTCTTTTAACTGTACAGGTAATCCCCAACCTTAATTAATTTGGAGCCGCGAGGGACCCAGAGATGGCCACGTGAACACCGATTTTTCGCTTGAGACTTAAATATTTTAAATTTATACTTAGGTTTGATTATGTAATAAGGCCATTTGAGGTTTAACTTTTATTTGGTTTAACTTCTTACTTCAACCTGCTAGATTACGAAACACGGGTTTTCAAAATAATAATTGTTTCCAAAGAAAATCACGCATTTCAAACTTTAAAGTATGCAATTAGAAAAGCTTCCGCGGTTTTTAATTCAGATTAATAAACTTGTAACAAATGATATGACCAATAATGGGCCAACATGTTTTGATTCTACAACACCAGCGTTTTCAATAGTAATTAGTTAAAAGGGATTTAAACTTTAGTCACGAACTTCCATCGACAAGACCAGTTTTCAAATCAACACTTCGATGTGACACGTCAGATCCGGTCGTAACGTCTAGGCCAAGTTTGGGTGTTATATTATTGTTTTATTAGATAATGTAATTTATATTAATTAAAATTATGATGTTATATTGTAAATTAAATCAAATAGTGACAAATGTATGGTGATGAAAAAATACATGTGTAATGTTTGTATTTATACACATGTAAAATATGTATATATTTTCATAAATAATAAGTAAAAGATATTTGTATATTAATTATATTATAAGATTTTTATATGATAAATAAATTAAAATCATGACAAGTGTATGGTGATGAATATGTACTTATGTAATAAAAATATTTGTACAATTGTAAAATAAATATATAATTGTTTATAATTTAAGTAAAAGATATTTATGAATTAAATATTATTATTATATTATTATAGTGTATTATTATTAATAATAATTTTATTAACTAATATACAAAAATGCAAAATCTCATCCATATCCAATACTCACATAACGATCCATTCATCTATTTCCAAATTCATCAACCACATAGGTTCCATACATACCTTTGCCAACACTTAGTTAACGATCATTTTTGCTACTCAATGCTCAATACCACATTTCGATCAATCTTCATTATTCCTTCGATTTAATCGCACACTTAGTGCCAATTTCATAGCCAAAACTTAAATATCATCGCACACTTAGTGCATTTACTTTAAACCGAATTTAAATTGGTATCGCACATACAGTGCCGATCAAAGTAGTCGATATTTTCTTTCGCACACACAATGTCGTTCTCCACTGTATCAATTCTAAATTTGCACACTTAGTGCCACATCTCTCAAATCCACAATTAACATTACTAATTCATCAACCATATAATCTTTCATTACATAGCACATGAGCATAAGTTAAATAATTCGTATTATAAACAAACTTACCTCGGACGCCGAAATAACAAAACAAATCGATTAATCGAGCACTTTATCTTTGCCTCGATCTCGATCCAAATCTCTCTTTTCTTGATCTATACATATTCAAATTTAGCTCATTCAATCACTAAATCATTCAATTTTGTCCAAACACACATATTTAGGGCATTTTACAAAATAGCCCTCACATTTTCACATTTCAACACTTAAGTCCCTATTTCATAAAATCATCAAATACACATAATTTCACTATACTGATGCTTAGCCGAATTTTCCTCATGCCCATACAAACCCACATATTTCATTTATTTCACATTTTAGTCCTTCATTTACACTTTTCTCAATTTAGCCCAAATTACTCAAATTCACCAAAAATTCAAAGATAAAATATGTTAATCTATCACATATCTTTCATATTTCATCACCATCACAAAGCTCAAGCATTCATCAATGTCATTTCTTAAAATCTTCATCAATTTCTAAAATTAAAGCATGGGTTTAATAGTACGCTAAGCAACGATCACAAAAACGTAAAAATCATCAAAAACCGAGCTCAAAATATACCTCAATGAAGCCTTGTATGTGCCGAAATTATAAAAGCTTCAAACCCTTATCTATTTTTTCAATTTTCGTTGGTAAAAAGGTATGAAAAAGATGAGCATTTGGTTTTGTTTTATTTAATATACATTTTGACATTTTACCATTTTGCCCTTATTGAATAACATTTAAATTCCACTAATATAAGCCCATTTTTGTCCATCTTCACTATCAAAGGTATAATTACAACATGAGGACTTCTCATTTAAAAAGTCATGCCAAATAAGCACTTTAACAATTAGTACACAGCTTTTGCATTTTATGCGATTAAGTCCTTTTTGCAAATTAAGCACACAATCGATAAAATTTTCACACATGCTCAATCACATACTGTAAACACCAAAAATAATATTAAAATATCTTTTTGACCTCAGATTTATGGTCCTGAAACCACTATTCCGACTAGGGTCTAAACCGGGCTGTTACAATAACCATAGGCCATATCATAATGTCATTGGCACATGCATGCATACATAAATAGGTTTACAACCCAATAATCAATATGAGCCACATCCCATGGCCTTATACAAAATGAATCAAATATCATCTTAAGCCAACACAATTGGCTAAACCAATATGACATATCATAAAAAGCCTAAGTCCCTATACATGTCATACTCAAAATGTTGAGACTAACTATACGCAAAAGTTCCAATTGATAGTGTGATCGAGTCTTCGACGTCCTTCGATCCCCAAGCTAGCTTGGCAATACTACAAGAAAATGGAAAAGAAAGGGGAGTAAGCATAAAGCTTAGTAAGTTTGCATGTAAACAATTAACAACATTAAACATGCATTATTGTACGCATAACATAATATAATCTATCACAATGTCATCAAGTATCATAGATACATTTTAAATCATGATTTTTACATAATGTACAATAAAACTCATGATCATGATTTATTCATTCACTTCTTACCAAGGTTTCATCGATTTATAATCTCAATATTTATGAGTTTTGTGTACATACATGTACTCTTTCACCATGATCATACCTTGTCATCTCGTTGACATAATCTTTGGATTACCTGTTGAACCACTTGGGATACTAAAGGATACTCGAGACCCAATGCCATATGCCAGATATGGTCTTACATGGGATCACATATCGATGCCTATAGCCCAGCTATAGTCTTACACGATTCTCATATCAATGTCATGTCCCAGACATGGTCTTACACGAAATCTCATAACGATGCCATATCCCAGATATGGTCTTACATGTAAACTCAATCCCTAATGTCATGACATTTGTACCCTAACTATTCCTAAGGTTCAACCGGGATTTGGAGGTATCAAATTTTCGTCGAATCGTCATCGAGTCAACATTAATCAAGTCCACAAGGACAATTACACAATTCATGCAATATTAAAGCATTAAATACTTATCATTTACACACGAACTTACCCCGGTACAAGATATGACTAACTAATTCGATTTAGTCCACAACTTTGTTATTTCCCCGGTCTAGGTCCAGACTCCGTTTTTCTTGATCTATAATAGAAAATTTAGCTCATTTAATTATCATATTGTTTAAATCAGTCCAAAAACCATACTTTGGCAAAATTATAATTTTGCCCCTAAACTTTCACATATTTACAAATTAGTCTCTAGGCTCGTAAAATGAAATGTGTCCATTTTCTTTGTTACCCAAGCCTAGCCGAACCTATACCAAGCTTGTACCAGCCCACATTTTTCATTAAATCAAATTTTTTTACTACCTATTTTTACAACTTCTACAAAAAGGTCCTTTTTAGGTGTTTTCATCAAAAATCACTTAGTAAAAGATGTTTATTAGTAAAAGATGTTTATTACACATCAAAATTTCATAATCCACCATAAAACATCAAAACACATGCATGTCACACATGGGTAAATTTTTAAACATGAACCCTAGCTCAAATAAATGGTAGAAATAGCTAGATCAGTTGATAACAACTTCAAAAACGTAAAGAACATTAAAAACAGGGCTAGGATGTACTTACTATCAAGCTTGAAAAATGAAGAAACCCTAGCTATTGAGAGCTTCAACGTTTCGACCCTAGCTTGAAGAAGATGAGCAAATTTTGCTTTATTTTTCCCTTTTAATCTTTTATTAACCAAATGACCAAAAGGCCCTTTTTATTAAACTTTAAAATTTTATCTACTCATGCTCATTTTTGTCCATAAAAATAAAAATTGGAAAAATTGCTATTTAAGGACCTCTAATTAATAATCCAGAGCTATTTCATACTTAAAGCATCTACAATCTCATATTTTGCAACTTCTGTAATTTAGTCCAAAAAGTCAAATTGCACACTTATTCACAAAATTTCTTCATGAAACTTTCACACAATCATGTAAACATGTCATGGACCTCAAAAAAAATGTAACACCCCAAACCCGGCCTAGATGTTAGGGCCGGATCTAGCATGTTACATCAAAGGGATGTTTAAAAACTGTGTTCGTTAAAAACTTTGTATCCTATTTGAAACTTTGAATTTCGTTGTTTGTAAAAACAAGATTTGCTTTAAGTGTATTCTTGTAAAGATGTTATTGTTTTCAAAAACTTTGTTTCTTTGCAGAAGTCTGACTTAAAGAATTCCGGAAACGTGATACTTTGAAAACGACTGTTATTGTTTTAAAGCAAAAACCAGTGTTTAATTGTTTTAACAATTCATAACTAGCAAAATTACCAAATGAAAGTTTAAAAAGAAAAAAAATCCAATGGCCTTATTACACAAAATATTAACCCAAAAATAATAATATAAAATAAATTAAAACCAAAATTACTAAGTTTCGTTATGAAGCAAATCCGGCGTATGGCCACCTCCGAGTCCTCCACAGCTCCAAATCCTCTAACGCCAGGGATTACCTGCACGGTAAAAGGAAAGGGGTGAGTTACGAGAACTCAGCGTGTAATCCCCTATAACGGTCACTATCTAGGCCTGAGCCCTTACGGTATCAGTCTGGGCCTAAGCCCTATAATCATGATAATGCAAAAAAAATGCAACCCAACCCAATCCAACCATCACACCACCCGTACCAACCAATCGCACCATGTGGGGATCAAGTCAACCCACCCCGCCAAATGCACCAATATTTCAGTCAAGCTGCTAGTCATGGTATATGTGGCTGAGCCACCAAAACGATACGTGTCATAGCCACTAAAATGGTATGTGGCAAAGCCACTTAAAACAGCACTTCCTCCAATCATCAAGCCCAACCCATGAAACATGGTATGAATGCAATGTAAAACATTTATAAACATATATATATATATATATATATAAATCACATACACGATATTTAACCACAATTGAAGGTATAACGGTAATTTTCACCCCTTTGGGGGTATTTCGGTACTTTACCCATCGAGGGTATTTCAGTAATTTACCCACTAAAGGTATTTCGATAACTTTACCCATAGAGGGGATTTCAATAATTTCACAAACCGGGGTATTTTGGTAATTTTGTAAACCAAGGGTATTTCGATAATTCTGTAAATTAGGGGTATTTCGATAATTTCACAAATTAGGGGTAATTTGGTAATTTTATAATTTGATGGTATTTCAATAATTTCATAAATCAGGGTAATTTGGTAATTTTGAAATCTGATGGTATTTTGATAATTTCACAAATCAGGGATATTTTGGTAATTTTGAAATTTGAGGGAATTTCGACAATCACAAATTAGGGGTAATTTGGTAATTTTACAATCTGAGGGTATTTCAATAATTTCACAAATCAGGGATATTTTGGTAATTTTGAATTTGAGGGTATTTCGATAATTTCACAAATTAGGAGTAATTTGGTAATTTTGCAATTTGAGGGTATTTCAATAATTTCATAAATCAGGGTAATTTGGTAATTTTACAATCTGAGGGTATTTCGATAATTTCATAAATTAAAGGTATTTCGATAATTTTATAAACCAATGTATTCTAAACAGAGATAATAATGTGAATGGGCCTAGAGCCCATTCTCGGCCCAAATGGGCCCACACGCTCGTGTGGCCCATTTAGCCTAAATCTATCCATAGATATGAGATTCACATAGACCAATTCACTATCTACTACACGATCTTACGATTTATTCATATGGGCCACGGGCCTATTGGGCCCACTTGGCCTAAGGCAGCCTAGACTCATGAGAACACTCATGAGGGCCTCAACTATCGCGTCGAAGCTCCCACACGTGCGCTCGCACACTCGTGTGGCTACCATCATCGTGTGACCGGCATTTTGGCATTTGCCGCTCTACAACTAGAGTAGGGAGAAATACACCTGATAGGAATCTGGAGTTGATCCGCGCTCCGAACACTCCTATGCCCAAACTCCAACCCAGGTATGCTTACTCTCCTCATAGATTGCTCTATTTAAAGCCAGCTTCTCACCTTCCCTTCTTGCTAGCTTCCAGATGTGGGATCCCTCCTTTAGCAAAGTTTAATTCCAATACAAACTTTGGCCGTCCCAACTTAGCAAAATAAATATCCCTTTTTGCTTGCCATGGGATTCAAACTCAGGCTCCCCTGTAACTTAATCCACGCCGCTAGCCACTAGGCCACAAGCTCCTCTTGTGTCTAAAATCATGCGCAACTAAATATAAGTCTATAGGCCAAAGTCTAAGTTCACTTAAAAATAAATCAAAATGACATGCAAGAGCCATGACTTGAACCTTGGACCCCTTGCTTCCTTGTATGACGTCACCTCCTTCTCCCATGTGGTGCCATTTGCCACTAGACCATAACTCATTTTGTGTCATTTTTCTCCACATTTTATTCTTAAAGCCTACTTACTAACTCTCAAGGTTTTACTCACCTAAAACTAAAATTTTTCTAAAGCCCAAGTTTGATCCCGAGACTTTATAGAAGCCCCCTAACCTTCCAAAATCACTCACCTAATAGGTCCAACTTGCATTAGAGTCGTTCTCTTGTTCTCAAAAATTTAAACGCTCCCCTAGTCAAGGCCCAATAAGCCCAATTCTACTAGGCCCAAATTCGGGTCGTTACAAAAATCATAAAAGAATATTTCTATTTTGGATTTGTGGTCTCAAAACCACTATTCCAACTAGACCCAAAATCGAGATGTTACACTAGCGGAAACTGCTCCTGCTACGACATCCGCACCTACTCAGAGATTGGCCCCAATAAAAGAATTAAGAAAATACAGTGCCACTGAATTCTTGTGTCTGAAATCAACTAAAATAGTTTTGCAACTGGAATGTACCCCCCCCCCGAGAATGTCTTATCTGTGTTGTTTCTCTATTGCAAGGTGAAACTTATTTATGGTGGGAATCTGTAATTTGACATCTACCAATAGAACAGGTAACATGGGATTTATTTCATAAAGAATTTCAGAAGAAATATGTCAGGGAATTATATATTGAAGACAAAAAGCAAGAATTCTTGATGTTGAAACAAGAAGATCTATCAGTGGTAGACTATGAACGGGAATTTTCTAGACTCAGCCGATATGGTTCAGAGTTTATACTAACAGAGGCCGGCAGTTGTAAGCGGTTCCTACGAGGTTTAAGAGATGAAATCAGAGACAGTTGGTATCTTATCGAATCATAGAATTTGTAGATTTGGTTGAACGGGAAAAAATAGTGGAGCAAATTCTGGGATTGGATAAAAAGTCAGAAATTGCTAGATCGACTAGGAAACGAGCGGGAACAACTAGTTCTAATCCTAATCCAAAAAGATCTAGAGAATCTCGAAGTGGTTGGAGGTCGAGTTTTAGATCGGACCAAGGTGACAGAAATCGGGGAAAGTAAACTACAGTCTTTACTGGCAGTGTAAGAGGCCTTTCTCGAGACATTGATATGCCGGACTGGGGACATTGTGGGAAAAAGCATAAAGGTGAATGTTGGAGAATAACTAGACGATGCTTCTGATGTGGGTTTACGGATTATTTTATCAGAGGCTGCCCAAAAAATGAAAGTACCGCACTTGCAGCATCACAGAGATTAGTGTCTACTGCTCGAGGCAGAGGCTCAGGTAGAGGCGATTTTATTTCTAGAGGTAGTGGTGTAAGAAAAGGCAGTGACATAGTTTATGTATTAATTGATCCGGGTTTTTCTCATTCATACATTAATTCAAAACTGGTCGAGTCAGGGAAATTAAAATATGATACGTCTAGAATATTAATAGAAGTGTCTAGCCCTTTGGGACAAATCGTGTCTATGGACAGAGTGTGTCGAAGATGCCCGTTGATAATACAGGGTAAGAAGTTTTCTGTTGATTTGTTGATTATGCCCTTTGACGATTTTGATGTAATCTTGGGTATGGATTGGTTATCTAAACATGGGGTGGTTTTGGATTGCTATAAAAAGACGTTCAGTATTCTGACAGAAGATGGAGACAGAATTGAGGTAAATGGTATTCGTACTAGTGGTTCGACACGTATCATTTCAGCAATTAAAGCCCATAAATTGCTTCAACAAGGTTGTGCATCGTATTTAGCTTATGTTATTAATTCTGATTCAGTCGGAAGTCAGCGCAGTAAAATTAGAACTGTATGTGAGTCTTCAGACGTCTTTCTTGAAGAATTACTGGGTTTGCCACCAGACAGAGAGGTTGAGTTTGCAATTGAAGTCTATCCTGGTACGGCTCTAGTATCTATACCTTCGTACCGAATATCGCCCACCAAATTGAAAGAATTGAAGGTATAGTTGCAGGAATTGTAAGATCGTGGATTTAATAGATCGAGCGTTTCACCTTGGGGAGCTCCAGTATTGTTTGTTAAAAAGAAAGATGGTTTAATGTGGCTTTGTATTGATTATCGATAGTTGAATAAAGTAACGATCAAGAACTGGTATATGTTGCCCCGTATAGATGATTTGTTTAATCAGTTAAAGGGAGCTTCAGTATTTTCAAAAATTGACTTGAGATCTAGGTATTATCAGTTGAAAGTAAAAGAAAGTGATGTGCCGAAGACTGCATTTCGTACTCGATACGGTCATTATGAGTTCTTGGTGATGCCGTTTGGGTTAACTAATGCCCCAGCTACTTTCATGGACCTGGTGAACCGTATTTTTTAACCGTACTTGGATCAGTTTGTAGTGGTTTTCATTGATGATATATTGATCTATTTGAAGACAAGGTCAGAGCATGATCAGCATCTTAGAATAGTGCTACAGATTCTGCGGGAAAAACAGTTGTACAGGAAGTTGAGTAAATGTGAATTCTGGTTATCTGAGGTAGTGTTTTTGGGACATGTGGTATCTACTGAAGGGATTAGAGTTGAACCGAAGAAGATTTAGGCGATTGTTCAATGGAAGGCACCAAGGAATATATCTGAAGTACGTAGCTTCCTGGGATTAACTGGATACTACAGGAGATTTGTTAATAGATTTTCGAAAATGGCATTGCCAATGACAGAGCTGCTACATAAAATGTTCCTTTCATTTGGGATGATCAGTGTCAGAGGAGTTTTGAGACATTGAAGCAAATGTTAACCGAGACACCAGTTCTGACCTTACCGGAGTCAGGAAAGGACTTTGTTGTATACAGTGATGCTTCTTTGAGCGGTTTGGGCTATGTATTGATGCAAGACGAAAAAGTAATAGCTTATGCATCTCGACAATTGAAGCCACATGAGCCCAACTACCCGACACACGATTTGGAGTTAGCTGCAGTAATCTTTGCATTGAAAATTTGGAGGCCTTACTTGTATAGTGAGAAATGTTACATTTATACTGATCATAAGAGCCTTAAATATCTTCTGTCGCAAAAAGAGTTGAATTTGAGGCAAAGACGATGGATTGAACTTCTAAAAGATTACGATTGTGTTATAGATTACCATTCAGGAAAGGCAAATATAGTAGCAAATGCATTGAGCAAAAAAGCTGCGGTTGAATTACGAGCAATGTTTACTCAGCTTAGTATTAATGATGATGGAAGCTTGTTATATGAACTAAGGGTTAAGCAGATAATGTTTGACCAGATTAAAGCAGCCCAACTAAAAGACAAAAAGCTGGTGAAGAGAAAAGAGATGGTACGGAATGGTATGGTAGAAAATTTTAGTATTGATGAACATGATTTTTTGAGGTTCCAAAATCAACTTTGTATTCCAACTGCTTCTGAGTTAAAAGATTTGATTCTCTGAGAAGCACACAATGGTACTTTTGCTTTACACCTTGGTGGAACGAAGATGTATCGAAATTTATGGTAGTTATACTGGTGGCCATGAATGAAGAAAGATATATTTAGTATGTTAGTAAATGTTTGACTTGTCAGCGGGTAAAAGTAAAACATCAGGTACCGACAGGTTTGTTACAGCCTATTAGTATTCCCGAGTGGAAATGGAATTGCATTACTATGGATTTTGTTACGGGACTGCCACTATTAGCGAGTAAAAAGAATGCTATCTGGATAATTGTGGATAGACTCACGAAATCAGCTCATTTCATAGCAGTTAGAACCGATTGGTCTCTGCAGAAGCTTTTTGAGATTATATCCGGGAAATTGTAAGATTACATGGTATTCTTACATCGATAATTTCAGACCGGGATCCACGGTTTACATCAAGATTTTGGAGGCAATTGCATAATTCTCTGAGTACTCGACTTAATTTTAGTAATGCATTTCATCCGCAAATCGATGTACAGTCTGAACGGGTGATTCAGATATTAGAAGACATGTTACGGCCTTGTATCATTGACTTTGAATTAGGTTGGGAACACTATTTACCATTGGTTGAATTTGTTTATAATAATAATTTTCAATCTAGTATTCAAATGGCCCCGTATGAAGCTCTATATGGTCGAAGGTGTAGATTGCCGGTATGTTGGACAGAATTAAATGAAAGAAAAGTAATTGGACTAGAGTTAACTCAGGAGACAGAGGAAACGGTTAAAAAGATTAAAGATAGACTGAAAGTTGCCTTCGATAGACAGAAATCTTATGCAGACTTGAAATGGCGAGACATAGAGTATTCCATTGGTGACAAAGTGTTCCTTAAGGTATCGTCTTGGAAGAAGGTCTTGAGGTTTGGCCGAAAAGGAAAATTGAGTCTCGTTATATTAGGTCGTATGAGATTATAGAAAGGATTGGACCGGTTGCTTATCGATTAACTTTGCCTCCAAAGTTACAGAAGATTCACGATGTTTTCCATGTTTCTATGCTTCGGAGATATAGGTCGAATCCTTATCATGTTATTCCCACTGAAGACACCGAAATTCGATCTGCTTTATCTTATGAAGAAGAGCCAGTGCAGATATTAGCTCAAAAAGTAATAGTTAAGAAATAAACGGGTTCCTTTAGTGAAAGTATTGTGGAGAAATCATAATGTAGAAGAAGCAACTTGGAAACCGGAAGAAACAATGAGAGCGTAGTATCCTCCTCTTTTCTCAGGTAAAATTTCGAGGACGAAATTTATTAAGAGGGAGAAATGTAATGACCCAAAATTCATGAGCATAAAAAAAAATACATTATCGGGTCTCCATCTTAGCGAAATGGGTTTGTAAATAATTACTAGAAATATCTATGAGTTTAGTGATGTGTTTAATTAGGCTTTGATTAGGTGAATTTAGTCTAATTAAGAGTAATTAGTAAAAAAGATTAAATTGAATAAGGGGTAAAAGTTGAATTATAAATTAATAGAAAATAAAAGGGGCCAAATAGGCAATTAAGCCTATTTAAGAATTTGAGGCGACAATTACTTCATAAGAATCTTATATTTTTATGATTGAATTATATAAATATCTTAATAAATTATAATGAATATTATTATTTTATTAGATAATGTAATTTATATTAATTAAAATTATGATATTATATTATAAATTAAATCAAATAGTGACAAATGTATGGTGATGATAAAATACATGTGTAATGTTTGTATTTATACACTTATAAAATATTTATATATTTTCATAAATAATAAGTAAAAGATATTTGTATATTAATTATATTATAAGATTTTTATATGATAAATAAATTAAAATCATGACAAGTGTATGGTGATGAATATGTACATATGTAATAAAAATATTTGTACAATTGTAAAATAAATATATAATTATTTATAATTTAAGTAAAAAATATTTATGAATTAAATATTATTATATTATTATTATAATGTATTATTATTGTTGTTGTTATTATTAATTTTATTAACTAATACATAAAAGAAATAAAGTAAAAGAATAAAAGAAACAAAGAAGAAAAGAAACAGAGACTATTCAAAATAGGGAAAGGAAAAAGAAAGAAAGAAAAATAGAAGGAAAAACTAGGGTTTGAGGCTTTAAGCTTTAATTTGGTAAGTCAATTAAGCCCTTTTCTTTTAATTTTGATGTTTTAGAAGCTTTAGAACAAAGTTTTGTTGAATTTATCTTAAGATTTTGAAAATTCTTAGGTTTTTTAACATAATTCATGCTGAACAAATTGATGAATTAGGGGTTTAATTGATAGAATTCCTAGTTAGAATTGATAAAATGATTAAATTGTTAAGTAAGCTATAAGTTTTGTGTTAGAAGGACTAAATTGAAAAAAAAAATTGAAATTAGGGTTTTATGGTGAACATTAGATAGTTAAGAATTTGGTAGAAATTGAGATGAAGTATGATTATGTATAGATATTTGATAGTATATTGATTAGAAAGTGGAAAATTGTATTGAATTGAATTGTGATTAAATTGAGAATGATTTGAATGGAAAATATGAGAAAGTGATTGAATTGAAATATGAAAATTGAATACCCTATTAACTAGTCAGGCTGAGTCGGATATAGTTGGCATGCCATAGGATTGAAAGAATTTGGGGATTTTTCGACTTGGCCGAGGAAACACTGAATTCACTATATTTCTTCAGACTATCCGAAGAGGCACTGAGTGTCGTTTTGGTGTGTTTGGGTGGATTATTCTGGTGTGTTTGGCTGGTTTATTCTAGTTTGTTTGGTTGGAATCCGTGTATTCGCCAAGGTCTGAGTCTTGTTAATAAGGGTAAGCAAATGAAATGATAAAACGAATGAAATTGATTGATTAATTTATTAAAGAAATAAGAAAGTTGAAATTGTGAATTGAATGGAGACTGAAAATGAAAGACATGAACCAAAGGTTTATGAGATGATTGAATTCAGTTTGATGATATGTGATATCAATTTGATTAATTGTTATTGTTGAAAATTTAAAAGTTAAAGTATGAATTAATATATATTAATAAATTATTATATGTTTGATATTTATATGTTTATACATTATTATTTGTTATTATAGTTTGAATTATGGTAATACCACTAATTATAGGCATACTGAACGTACGGTTGTTTCCATGCGCAGGTCAGTAGAAGTCAAAGGCCCCTGTCTAGCATCCAGATCAATCCCAACTTCAGAGACAATTTGGTGATGTAATCCCTCTTTTGCTAAAACTGACATGTACTTAGGTATTGTATAAATTATGTACTTAAGTCTTGAAACTTTGGTTGTAAAATGATGTCTAATATGAGTTATAAGTATGAAATGAATTAGTATGGTGTTAGAATTAAGTGACCCAAATTCTTATTTAAATAAAATACAATGGTAAAATAAAATAAAAGAAGAATCCCTATAGAATTACACTTCTTTTATTTTATTTTAAATAAGGTTTTTTAAACCTTATTAAACTCCATCTATTTGATATTGATTAGAATAAGGAGTTTCAATCTTACTACACTCCTATTAGAATATGGCTTTATAAGCCTATAAATAGACATGGTCTATTCCTCTTGTAATTGATTCGAATTCGACATAGTGAATTTTCTTCTCCTCTGCCCGTGTTTTTTCCTGAAAGGGTTTCCACGTAAAATCTGTGTTCTTTATTTTTATTTTTATTTCTTTTTTTTTGCGATATATTGTCATTACCGACGTTATATTTTTCACAAATTGGTATCAGAGCTTCCGGGTTTTTCATCTCGATCACGATAATGGCGTCTTTGAAGTATGAAATTCCGCTGTTGGATCGCAACACCAAATTCGCGTTGTGGCAGATAAAGATGCAGGTAGTTCTTGCACAGATGGATTTAGAGGAAGCCCTGCTAGGAGTAGATAAGATACCTTCGACATTGACGGAGGAAGATAAGAAGCGCAAGGATCGAAAGGCGTTAACACAGTTACATCTGCATTTGTCTAACGAAATTTTGCAGGATGTGATGAAGGAGAAGACTGCCGCAACATTATGGAAGAGGCTAGAACAAATATGTATGTCGAAAACTCTAACTAGCAAGTTGCATATGAAGCAACGTCTTTATGCTCATCGTTTAGAGGAAGGTGCGTCTGTGCACGAACACTTAACATTGTTTAAAGAAATTTTCTCAAACTTGGAGGCCATGGAGGTTCAGTATGATAAGGAAGATCTAGGGTTGATTCTACTTTGTTCGTTGCCCCCATCTTATTCAACCTTTAGAGACTCGATTTTATATAGCCGCGAGTCTCTCACAGTTGGTGAGGTTTATGATTCTTTGACCTCGTATGATAAGATGAAGCATCTTGTGGTTAAACCCGACTCCCAGGGAGAGGGTCTCATTGTTCGTGGGAGACAAGATCGGAATGTTGATGATGATCGTGGAAGGACACAGGATCGGAATCCTCGCAGTAAATCTAAGGGTAGATCAAAGTCTTCAAATAGAGGTAAAACTTGTAACTTCTGCAAGAAGAAAGGGCACATTAAATCTGAATGCTATAAGCTACAAAACAAGATTAAAAGAGAGCTGCGAATCAAAAGGGAAAACAACCAGAAAATTCCGGTGAAGCTGATATTGTAGAAGACTACAGTGATGGTGAACTTCTAGTCGCTTCTGTCAACAATTCTAAAGAGAGCGAGGAGTGAATACTTGATTCAGGCTGCACCTTCCACATGAGTCCCAATCGGGATTGGTTTACAAATTACGAAACTGTGTCTGAAGGTGTTGTTTTGATGGGAAATAATGCTTCGTGTAAAATCGCAGGTGTTGGAACAATTAAAGTTAAGATGTTTGATGGAGTTGTCAGAACACTTAGTGACGTACGGCATGTTTCAGAATTGAAGGAAAATTTAATTTTGTTGAGTTCTCTTGATTCAAAAGGGTACAAATACACAGCTGAAAGTGGGATTTTGAAGATTTCCAAAAGTTCCCTCATTGTGATGAAAGGGCAGAGAATGACTGCCAAGTTATATATTTTGCAAGGTTTTACTGTTATTGGTGATGCAGCTGTCGCTTCCTCTTCTTTGTCAGATGATGATATTACTAAACTTTGGCATATGCACTTAGGGCATATGAGTGAGAATGGCATGGCAAAATTGAGCAAAAGAGGACTTCTTGATGGGTAAGGAATTTACAAACTGAAGGTTTTGTGAAAACTGCGTTTTTGGGAAGCAAAAGAGAGTTCGATTCACCTGAGGAATCCATAACACGAAGGGAACATTGGAGTATATTCATTCTGATCTATGGGGGCCATCAAGAGTGCCTTCGAGAGGTGGAGCTAATTATATGCTAACTTTTATTGATGATTTTTTTAGAAAAGTTTGGGCATTCTTTCTGAAACAGAAAAGCGATGTGTTTTCCGCATTTAAGTCTTGGAAAACTATGATTGAAAAACAGACGGGAAAACAAATAAAATATCTCCGCACAGACAATGGCTTAGAGTTTTGTTCTGATGAGTTTAATAAACTGTGCAAGTCAGAAGGGATTGTGAGACACTTAACAGTTCTTCATACTTCACAGCAAAATGGCGTTGCAGAACGAATGAATAGAACAATCATGAAAAAGGTTCGATGTATGTTGTCAAATGCCAACTTACCAAAGTCGTTTTGAGCCGAAGCAGCCTCTACTACATGTTTTTTGATCAACCGATCTCCATCCATTGCCATTGAGAAAAAGACTCCACAAGAGGTATGGTCTGGTAATCCTGCTAATTATTCTGATTTAAAGATCTTTGGGTGTCCTGCATATGCTCATGATAATAATGGAAAATTGGAACCAAGATCCATTAAATGTGTTTTTCTTGGTTTTAAAGCTGGTGTAAAAGGGTCTAAGTTATGGTGTCCTGAAAATAGAAAAGTTGTGATTAGTAGAGATATTGTTTTTGATGAAACTGCTATGCTACCTAACTTATCTCTTCAAGACTCTTCCAATAAAGAAAATTAAAAGCAGGTGGAGCATCAGATTAATACAGAGTCAACTCTTCAAGCTAGTACAAAAATTGAGAATAGAGTTGCTTCTTCACCACAATACTCTATCGCCAAAAACAGAACTAGAAGAGAAATTAAACCTCCAAAGAAGTATGCTGAGGCTGACCTAGTCACTTATGCTTTAAATGTGGCTGAAGATATAGATGCAAACCAAGAGCCGTCTAATTATTCTGAGGCGGTTAGCTGTGAAGACTCAGAAAAGTGGATGTTTACTATGCAAGAGGAAATAGAATCACTCCACAAAACAGAACATGGGATCTTGTGAAACTTCCTAAAGGTAAAAAGGTTATTCGCTGTAAATAGGTGTTTAAAAAGAAAGAAGGACTCCAGGAGTTGAAGAACCCAGATATAAAGCAAGGCTTGTTGCAAAGGGTTACAGTCAAATTCCAGGAGTGAACTTCACAGATGTGTTCTCCCCAGTTGTGAAGCATAGTTCGATTCGAGCTTTACTTGGTATTGTGGCCATACATGATTTGGAGCTTGAGCAGTTAGATGTAAAAACTACATTTTTGCATGAAGAACTTGAGGAAGATATTTACATGCAACAATCAGAGGGTTATATAGTCTCAGAAAAAGAGGACTATGTTTGCTTGCTGAAAAAGTCTATTTACGGTTTGAAACAGTCACCAAGACAGTGGTACAAAAGGTTTAATTCCTTTATGACTTCTCATGATTTTAAAAGAAGTAGTTTTGACAGCTGTGTTTACTTTAAGAAAAACAGTGATGGTTCTTTTATGTATCTACTTATTTAAGTTGATGACATGTTGATAGCAGCAAAAGATAACGGAGAGATAAGAAAGGTTAAAGCCCAACTAAGTGAAGAATTTGAGATAAAAGATTTGGGACCAACAAAGAAGATACTTGGTATGGAGATTCTCAGAGATAGAAAAGAAAGTAAATTATACCTAAGTCAGAAGGGGTACATTGAGAAAGTTCTTTGCAGGTTTAATATGCAGAGTGCTAAGCCTGTTACTACTCCTTTAGCAACCCATTTCAGACTTTCATTGGCTTTGTCTCTAAAATCAGATGATGAGATTGAGTACATGTCACATGTTCCATACTTTAGTGCAGTGGGATCTCTTATGTATGCTATGGTTTGTTCACGTCCAGATTTATCATATGCAGTCAGTGCAGTTAGCAGATACATGGCAAATCCTGGTAAAGAACATTGGAAAGCAGTTCAGTGGATTTTAAGATACTTAAGAGGTACTACTGATGTTTGCTTACAGTTTGAAAGAACTAGAGATGGAGTCATTGAGTATGTTGATGCTGATTTTGCTAGAGACCTTAATAAAAGAAGATCTCTTACTGGTTATGTCTTTACAATAGGAGGTTGTGCAATCAGTTGGAAAGCTACTTTGCAAACTACAGTCGCTTTGTCTACCACTGAAGCTGAGTACATGGCGATTACTGAGGCTTGTAAAGAAGCTATTTGGTTGAAGGGACTCTTTAGTGAGCTCAATGAAGACCTTCAAATCAGCACAGTATTTTGTGACAGTCAGAGTGCCATCTTCCTTACAAAAGATCAAATGTTTCATGAGAGAACAAAATACATTCATGTTCGATATCATTTTGTTCGTGATATTATTGCTCATGGTGATATTATTGTGAGCAAAATTAGTACTCATAAAAATCCTGCAGATATGATGACTAAGTCACTTCCTATAACCAAGTTTGAGCACTGCTTAGACTTGGTTGGTGTTCATTGTTGAAGTTAAACCCTTAAGGGGTTTTATGGAAGAGGTGGAAAACTTGTTCGTTGAGAGTTCGCGATGAAAAACTTGTTCATTGAGAATTCGTGTCAAGGTGGAGATTGTTAGAATTAAGTGACCTAAATTATTATTTAAATAAAATACAATGGTAAAATAAAATAAAAGAAGAATCCCTATAGAATTATACTTTTTTTATTTTATTTTAAATAAGATTTTTTAAACCTTATTAAACTCCATCTATTTGATATTGATTAGAATAAGGAGTTTCAATCTTACTACACTCCTATTAGAATATGGCTTTATAAGCCTATAAATAGACATGATCTATTCCTCTTGTAATTGATTCGAATTCGACATAGTGAACTTTCTTCTCCTCTGTCCGTGGTTTTTCCCGAAAGGGTTTCCACGTAAAATCTGTGTGTTCTTTATTTTTATTTTTATTTCTTTTTTTCTTTGCAATATATTGTAATTACCGACGTTATATTTTTCACATATGGCATATTTGGTAAAATGTGTCATGAAACTAAAATGGGAAATGAATGAAATTATTAGTTCAATTAAAAAATTATTTATGAGTGATCAAGTAGATAAATTGTTAAATTAATGTTGTAGGTTCGGTATGTTTGAGTGTGGAAATGTAAGGTTTGCTATATTGGTTGCAAATTGGTTGCGGTTTGAAAATTGCAAAGAATGTTTTATAAAGGGGTTATATTGAGTTCAAAAAAAATTATGAAAAATTTTCGGAATACTCAAACTAGTCCCGTTCCACTTTAAATACGTGTTTTGGACCTTGAGGGTCCATTATAGGAACTTAATAATTAAATTATACTATGTATGTTATCAATTTGTGAATTATTAGTAAATTGTTCGATATGTCCGATAATGCTCCGTAACCCTGTTCCGGTGACAGTTTAAGGTTAAGGAGTGTTACAATTTCAGTTCCGACTACACACTTCCTAATTATGTTATCTGTAAGGCCTCGAAAATAGGTTTAGTAATTTCAAGTAAGTTTATCGGGTTTCAAGTGAAAGTTGAAAATTAATTGGGTTAATTATCGATTTATATTCTTAATTAGTTAGCTTAATTTCATCTAAAAATCAGTAAATAATATTTTGAAAAATAAAAATATTTTTAGAAAAATTAATTTTATAGTTTTAAATACTTTTTGGGTAAAAATAAATATTTTGGGTTAAATTGGATTTTAAAAATAATTTAAAATGGGGTTTTAATTAGGTGATTTAAAATATTAATTAAATGTGACTAGTTTGAAAAACAAGGGAAATGTGTGAGATGTTTTCTAGCAAATAAACCATATTTTTTGAATGTTGGAAGGAAATAAGCAAATTGTAAAACAAGGGAAAAGGAAGAGTGTCCTAATGGCAAATTCCCCAAATTTTGAAAATTAGGTGGGGGTTTTCAGTTTTAAAAACTCTGCAACTACATCACTTTTCACTCATTTTTTACTCGAATTGAGAGCTTTTTCTCTCATTTTTTTTTGTTTGTTTTCATAAACCAAATATCAAAGAATAGATCTAAACATTTTCTCTCCCAAAATTCTCTCTAATATCTCTTGAAATAATTTTCAAAGTTGGGCAAAAAATCATCCGAATTTCTTCAAGCATTTTTATTCAAACATCCAAATCAATTATTTGAGTTCAACTGAAGTAATCCTCATCTCTAAACTTGTTTTTAAGTTGGTTTCAATCATTATTTCTTGAACTTGATTATATATTTGTTATTTTGTCTTACTGTTGCCTGTTTGCGTCCAAGTTGAGACAATTAACTTTTTAAAGAGAATATAAAAGATAATAGACTGTTTTAGCTACCTAAGATAAATTTCATAGAAGAAACTGAGTGTCTATACGAGAATAAAATTGGCAGTCAAGCTATGCATATTGACTCTAAAAACAAAAATAATATTTCATCAATTAGTAAACGTTTTAATAGATTAATAGATATTACTTCTATATATTTTCATAAGTTATATAATAAAGTAAATAAAATAGAATAATAAAAAATAATTTACGAAAAGTAACTGAATTAAATTTGAACAATGAATTTTAAGACATATTATCTGAAAATAAATTAGAACATTGGAAGAATAAATTTACTAAGACATCTAATAAAAATGAAACAATAGAATATCTAAAATTTATAAATTCACGATGGTGTGTTTTCAGGCGCTTAATCTTGGGTTATTTCTCGGGCTAAAGGAGGTTGAGATCGAAGGAGATTACCGTTCGGTGATCCATAAACTATAAGAGGAGAAAGAAGATAGATCATAAATTGAAGTTTTTATAAAAGATTCAAAGCAACTAAGTTTAGGTTTTGAGTTCTGCATTTTTCGGTTTAATCATAGAGAATCTAACAAGGTTGCTCATCTCATAGCTAAAGAGGGACTCCAAAAGAGAGAGACAACTTATCTGTTGAATATGGTTACTTCTGGTGTGGAGGAAACGGTGGTCGTCGGTCGAAGACAACTTATCTGTTGAATATGGTTACTTCTGGTGTGGAGGAAACGGTGGTCGTCGGTTGAAGATGGACGGATTCCACGAGGGAATGAAACGTCTGAATTGTTGAAGGAAAGTTTTGAAAAGGGGTTTTGAAAAGTTAGGAAGTGTGGTGTTTTCATAGATTTTTTCTGTGGGAAGTGATGGGTGCTGTTGGAAATTAATGGAAAGTAATTATGAAGCTATGCGGTTTCCCATGTGTTTTTGTTGCTTTTAAGGGAAAGGGTTTCTTTATTGAATAACAGCTGGCTGATGAAGTCTCTAAAGCTCCCCCGTTCTGCAAGCTGGATCTTTTTGTTTGGACTGTTTCATTTTTTATTTTGTTTCCTATTTGGTTTTGGTCCTGTCAGGTTGACGGCTGGTAATGTTTGTTTTGTGATTTTCTGCCTAATTTTGGGCTTGTTTTAGGGTAAAACACCCAATAATACCAAAAGAATTATTTAATAACGAAAAAATGATCAGTTTCAAAAATATTTATGGGAAAGGATCGTTTCTCTCCAAAACGCGTCCACGTCAGCACGTTTTGGGGGGAAATAACAGCAAAGCGCGCCTCTGGGGACGCGCTTTGTGCCACCTTAGCAAAGCGCGCTTACGTGGACACGTTTTGCTGAGGTGGCACAAAGCGCGTCCTCAGGGGCGTGCTTTAGCCCGTATTTTTTAAAAAAAAATATTCTCGAATTTTTTAAAAATTTACGAGAATAAACCTTTATAAAGGCTCAAAGTGACAACACCGTTTTTTTTAATGTATCATCAATTGATAAGGAAATATAACTTACAAAGGAAATCTTTATATAGACCCAAAGTCTCATTTCCCTTGTTTTCTTGAGCAAAGTGGGATATAAGATGTGTGTATATATAGACTCATGAATAGTTTTGCAGCTTGTTCCTAAACAATGTGGGATTCCTTTCTCTTTTAACTAACAATATGAGATAACATGCTACACTATATTTGATTTTTTTTTTTTACAAAACAATTTCTCTTTTTTTATATTTTGTTAACATTTTCTTATATTATAAAAAACAAGAAACAAAACAACTCAAATATATTTTTTGCAAATCTAATTATAATTATATTACTACATCAAACTTTTGCCGGTCGATTTATACCACCTCGGTTTGTTGGGTGTAGTATATGATAGTATAGAGCAGCTCCCACCTGATTACTATGAATTAAAAATTGATATTAAATTAAATAAAAAATAAAATTCAATTCGATTCGATTCGATTGTATATATTATAATTTTTTAACTTGAATTAAATGTATTTTAGTAACAACTGAAAAAAAACTCAAACTTTATAAAACCGAATCAAACGCTAGTATTAGGTATGGAGCTAATTTAAGGGTGATAGGTATTTTGATGGCTGCTTAAGTTTTTTAGCTTTTCCATTAACAAATTTTACTAAGTTTTCTTAAAAAAATATTACAAAAATACTTGTAAAATAATTAATTAATTTTTAAGTTAACAAAACAGTCCATTGAAAACAATAATCAAATAATCGAAATCCCTGAATAACAATTAAATGTTTATAAATATGAATTTTTTTTAGAATGCAGTATAAATATGAAGGGAGGATAAAGTTTAAACTTATTTCATTTGAGTAGTAGGCGAAAACTTTAATCACGGTCAATTTGTAATTAATGTTTGAAAATTTTAATTTGAGCTTAATCAAATTTTACTTTTATAGTCAGATACAAACTAAAATTAAGGTACTCTTATATTTAATAAAAATCAACTTAAATTTCATACTATTTTTAAATTCAATTATAAATTAAAATTAATAATAATAATAATAACATTTTCTTTTGGTAGAAAAAGACTCAAGACTTCAACTCTATTAAATATAATATAATATAAATATATATAATAATTTATACTGCTATTAAATATAATATAAATAATATAAATATAATATAAATAATAATATATATTTGCAAAAAATATATTTTAGTTGTTTTGTTTCTTGTTTTTTATAATATAAGAAAATGTTAACAAAATATAAAAAAAGATAAATTGTTTTGTAAAAAAAAAATCAAATATAGTGTAGCATGTCATCTCATGTTGTTAGTTAAAAGAGGAAGGAATCCCACATTATTTAGGAACAAGCTGTAAAACTATTCATGAGTCTATATATACACATATCTCATATCCTACTTTGCACAAGAAAACAAGGGAAATGAGACTTTGGGTCTATATAAAGATTTCCTTTGTATGTTATATTTCCTTATTAATTGATGACACATTGAAAAAAATAGTGTTGTCATTTTGAGCCTTTATAAAGGTTTATTCTCGTAAATTTTTAAAAAATTCGAGAATAATTTTTTTTTAAAAAATACGGGCTAAAGCGCGCCCCTGGAGACGCGCTTTGCTGGCATTTCCCCTCAAAACACGCTGACGTGGACGCGTTTTGAGGAGAAACGGTCCTTTCCCATAAATATTTTTCAAACCGGCCCTTTTCAGTTATTAAATAAATTTTTTGGTATTATTGAGAGTTTTGCCCCTTGTTTTGGGTTTAGCTTTGTAAATAAAAGATCCAGATGATATTTTCAAAAAGAAAAAAAACTTATAGAACAACTTTATGAAAAATAAAAAGATATATTTACATTATTTAATTATCATTATATGTTAAACTATGATTCTACGGATAATAGTAGTTCTAATAATTCTATAAACTTAGAAGATACAAATGTTTCTAATTATAAATTTGATGAAGAAAATACTTCAATAAATGAAAATGAAAAAATAGATATACCAGAACTAATGGAGACTGATCAAACATATCAAGATCCTAATGGAAAAAGAAAGTTAGATTCGGATATTCTAAAAGATGATTATTTAATATCCTTTAATAAAAAATATGAACAAGTTGAAAATACAACTAGACTTTTTGGTAATCAAACCAAAAATATTGCTACTAATAAAATAAATTTTGAAAATTTAGGAGAGTTGTCTACCAACCTATTCTATATAGGATAGACGATCTAAATAAAAGAAATGTTGCTCAAGGATGAATATATTTAGATCTTACAAATATTCCTATAGCAGACTATGAAAAAACCATAGATGATTGGGAACAATCTATGACTATAGTTGTTAACAAAAATACTTGGTCAAAAGAAAATTTTTTAAATTATTTTGTTGGAACATTTCAAGGAGACGTTCTGCAATTCCTAAAAAGATGGGAAGAATCTAAAAAAGGAAAAGAACAAAAATAGCATTTAATCAATCAAATTCAAACTCCCAAAGATGTATTAAAAGGATTAACTTATATTTTAAAAATATAATTTTGTGGCTATATTGATAAAAAAGATCAAGATAGTCTATCTAGTTATGCTTTGTCAAAAATTAAATTATGTGATATTAGATATTTAGAAGATTTTTTCTAAAAAAAATTCTTCATTAATATCAAAAACTAAAAAAATGAAAATATAGAATTTTGGAAAAAAATAACATTTCCATAAATTACCACCACTATGGGATGAGATATGTATAAAAAAGTACGATTCTTATTTAGAAAAACAGAGTAAAATGTTTGGTGTGGATTCAGAAACTATAGACTCTATACGAAATAGAATTAATTTTGCGAATGAAAGAATAGAATAACTAGTTATTGTTTACAAAGTAAAACTTCTAAACAAGTTAAGCATAAATTAGGTAATAAACATTGTACAAAAATTCTAAAAAATGAATGGGAATTTGAATGTAAATCAGTAAGTCCTATCACTTATAGAAAACATAAAAAGAAAAATAGGAGATATAAGCTAGTTAGATGGAAACCAAAAACTAAGATGAAAAATTCTAGAAAGAAGAAAAAAATTGTTAGAAGAAAAACTTATAAAAAGTGCAAGAAAAATGATTAATAGACTTGAAGAACAAGATTTAGAAATATGTTCTGAAGAGAAAATAAATCCTGACGAAATATTATATGAATTAATATCAGAAACATATTCTAATACATATGATGAAGAACATATATATTTATGTTCAATATAGGAAGTAGTTCTAATAATCAGTTAGAAGAAATTCCTAAGAATTAACATAAATATATATTCTTCATCATCTGTATCAGAATCTGTTTTTGATATTAATTCATATATATGGTGCAGGAAAGAGGGAGAGTGATGGGTATGGGGAAAAGGGAGAGGACGAGTGTAGGGTGGGAGATTTTCAGTTTATTTAATATTAATATTAATATTTTATTATTATTATTTTTTAAAATATTTATTTTATATATTTTTAAAATTTTAAATTCATATTATGATATCTTGTCAATAATATTTTTATTTTTATATATTTTTAAATTTATATTATTTTTTAAAATATTTATGTATTTTTATATATTTCTTTAAAATTTTTAGAATTAGAATCAAATTGAGATAAATTGTAAACTTTAAGGGTTAATTTTTTAAAATTATGATTAAATTGATAATATGTAAAAGTTGAGAGTTAAATCTATTATTATATCAATTTTTTAATTGTTATATCAAATTGTTACTTGTGATTTTAACGAAAGTAACTAAAATAACCAAATTATATAATCTGATTACTTAAATTACAAATTTTTTATTTTAGGTACCTAAAATAAAAAAAATTTGATAGTGGGTTGATTACATAGTTTACCCTTTAAAAAATACAATGTTGGAGGATTGGATAAAAGTTTAGAGGTAAATTACATCTCAACTAATCCCAAAAAGAAATTAAAAACAAAACTTGGGCGGTGGCTTCCGTACGACGGCGTTTTAGGTCCCCTAATTTTCAGATAAAGACCGTTAGGTGTAGTTTGACAAGTAAACTCGATTCAACAACGATCAAAACCCAATTCTTTTAGATTTGATACGATAGAATTTTGTTCCCTGAATCCCGCGTGATAAAAATGTTGAATTTCCCAGGTAATTCTTTCCTTGTTTTCGGTCTTAGATTCTGCTAATTAGTTTGTTTTTTAAAGTTAACCAGTTCTTGGATTTGATTTTTATTTTCAGTCTTTCTTATCAATTTAATTGAAAACCCTAATTTCATCAATTCATGAACGATTCCCACTCTATCAATCTTTGAAGTTCTGAAAATTATGATATATGTACTTTTTTGTTCTTTATCAGAACTGTGGATATGAAAGAAAAGAAAACAATCTCTCCACTGAGGCGCATTTTAGTGAATTGTACGGCACAGGTTTGTCCATGAAGTCTCAATTTGTTCTACTGATTTAGTATCATTACATCTAGTTTCGGGATTTTCTGTTTTTGTTTGCAGTACGCTTTAAGTTCATGAATGAGTAATTTGAGGTTGAAAATGAACAAAAATATGATTGCAGAAAGATATTACCTTGAACCTGCTGTTAAATTCTGCTTGTGGTTAGCTCATTGTTTCGACTACAATGTTCTCTTTTCAGGCGAATGAATACGGGGCCTGTGTTGCAGCAAAAGTTCCTGAAGTTGAACGTGATATGTGTTTGAAAGAATTTCTTGCACTAAAGACTTGCATGCAGAATACGGTATCCTTCTTGAAAGATCTTATATTTGATAATTGGGTTGCAAAGATCTTATATTTTTCCTTCTTGAAAAACTGTGCTAAGATTAATGTTTTCTACTTTCTTTTGATTTATAGCTCCGGGGAAAGGTGTAATATTTGGAGCTTTGGGTTTGCAGTTTGTATGATAAGGTAAACCCAATGAAATTTTCTGTTTATTCTTTGATGCTAGTCTTTAAGCTATGATGCATTCTTTCTTTTGTACTGATACTATCTTTTGTGCTTTATTAGTGTTATTATTCACCAGCAATTTGACGTTTCAGGCTAAAAATACAAGATAACCTTAGAAAGATGACCTGGAAAGCTTCAAGTTCGCAAGCTAGTGTAGGTGGTCTGGGATCTGGTGCTCTATCACATGTTTTCATACAATATCCCCCTCTCCGTTGCAACATTCCTGGATCAAGAGGTTTCTATTATGATGATGGAAATAAATTACTCCTCTCTCCTACAGCTGACCAGGTTTAATAGTTCTGAACTTAAATAGCATTGTAGAAGCTTTTTAGATATTGCAGTTCCATATTTTACATTCTTTTCTGCACAGATCTTTTCGTGGAAAGCTGCTCCATTTTCTCCTCTTGCTGCCCCTATCACTGATTTGATAACTGAAGGGCCTATCTGTTCTGTCCGGTTTTCTCTAGATGAAAAGATTATAGCAGTCCAACGGTCCAATATTTCTATACAATTTTGGCATAGAGAAACAGGGGAAACTTTCACTCACAGGTGCAAATCCGAGTCAGAGAGTATACTGGGTTTCTTCTGGACAGATTGTCCATCATGTGATATTGTAATTGTGAAGACCAGGTAGGGAGAAGTTTCCTGTCTGTCTTACTTGTACAGTGGATAATGATTTTGTCATTGTGTATATCTCAAACTGATGTTTTACGTATGAATTTAGCTTCTACTGAGATATGATTTTCCTGGAAAGGAATAAAATTTTGTATAATAGCAATGTTACTCTGAAGCTGAATTCTCACTTCACTCTAACTTGGGTATCTAATGTACAAAGTTTCCATGGTTATACTGGTTACTAGAAGTTTTTGTTACTTGCCAACAATTTGGTAATTACTTTCTTTTTTTACTTCTCTAAAAGAGGAGCATGACAGCTTAAAGTTTAGAATCTCTGTCCAAATCCAACCCAACCCTTATTACTCAAACTATGCTTCAGTGTGAAATTTGGAGTTACACTTAGCATGCATAAAAAGGATGTTAAAATCACCTATTCGACATCCTTCTATCCTACCCTAATTATTTATAGCAATGATACTCTTTCAGGCCATGCAACTAGGTAAAGAAGTTTTAGAACTTCTGTATTAGTCATGGCTCTGTGCATTTTCTTTTGTGATTATTCTATGAAACTCTGCTGCCTTTTCTGCATGACCAAAGGCAGAAGTAATGAATATGAAAACAGAAAGGAAAATGATTATCAATTTTGGGAAGTATTTGTTGTTAGAAATTTTATCTGCCTATGTGAAGGAGAACAAAGTATGAAAGCTATTTTTGAGGAGATGCTTCTCTAGCATGGATCCTGATTAAGCACTGATTTCCTATTCCAAAATCAATTCTCTTGCATTTTATACTTGTAAATTTCATTTAGCAACTTAAATGGATTGTGCATCTTACATAATCAAGTCAACCTTCAAGACCTGCAATCGTCATTGTCCATGTTATTGAAAATAAGCATCCTTCTTTTACCTTTTTGAGTTATGTTGTTATACTTAATTCTATTTTTCCTTTTCATGTTTCTACTTGCACCAAAGATTTAATGTACTCTATTTACTGAAATGGAATTTAATTGCAGTGGGTTGGACTTGTTTGCTTATGATTCTGCCTCGAAGTCACTTATCTTGGTTGAGACAAAGAAATTGGCTGTTAATTGGTATGTCTACACACATGAGAGCAGATTGATTCTCCTTGCTTCAGGAATGCAGTGCAAGACGTTCCATGGATTTCAAGTATGGTTATGAGCTTCACTAGCTCAATTTCTAGAATCCTCCTAGATTTAGTCTCTACATTGGCTAGGCTATGCACCCTATGCACGAAATAAACTTTGAAATTGGTCTTGGTGGTAAATGTGAGAAAATGGAAAACTGAAATTATTCAACTACTTAAGTGCAAATGAATATGTAGCATCACAGTGCACAACTCCCTTCTGATACCTTTAATGAACAGTACAGATAGATTATGATCCTTTTTGTTCCCAGTTCCATTGATTTGACATGTTTCTATCTCTTATCTTCAGCTTTCATCTGCTGGGATTATTCGATTACCAAAGTTTGAGATGGTAATGGCTAAACCTGAAGCTAACAGTAAGCCTGTCCTTGCTTCTGAAGATGTCTATATTGTCACTGTGTATGTTTCTTTTACCTGTTTTTGCTTGTATACTAAATTGATTGATAAATGATTTATATATTAATATCTGCTTTTATACTATGACAGTTATGGGAGAATTTACTGCTTGCAAGTTGATAGAGTTGCAATGGTACTGCATTCATATCGGTTTTACCGTGATGCTATTATCCAGCAGGTAAGGGTTACTCAAAACTGCCTCTAGTTAGTTTCAGGTACAGGCTCTATTCAATTGGTTTTGAGTTGGAATTGTAACCATATTCATTCCATTTGCAGGGTTCATTACCAATTTACTCGAGCAAGGTTGCTGTGAGTGTGGTTGATAATGTACTACTTGTGCACCAAGTAGATGCAAAAGTTGTTATACTCTATGACATATTTGCAGATTCTCGAGCTCCCATATCTGCCCCACTTCCTGTACTATTGAGGGGTTTTCAAAGGTCCGATATTTCTAATTCTCGACCTAGCACCAAGGAAAGTGAAAGTTCAGAGGCCTCTAATTCAAATGATAATGAAGCAATTATTTATGGAGCTGACTGGACCTTCTTGGTTCCTGACCTTATATGTGATGTAGCTAATAAGCTTTTATGGAAGATCCATTTGGACTTGGAGGTAAGTCCTGTTGGTCATACTTTGTTATTTTTTTATAGTTATTTCTCGTAATTACTGCCCCCTTTCTCTCTTTGCAGGCAATTTCTGCTAGTTCCTCTGAAGTTCCATCGGTATTGGAATTCTTGCAAAGACGAAAGTTGGAAGCCAACAAGGTCAATTCTCAGCTATCTTCTTTCTCTTTCCACAATATAGGGTGATATAATCATTAACCAGTGTTAGCATATATTGTTCCTGCTATTTCAGGCTAAACAACTATGTTTGGCAATTACACAAACAATGATTCTAGAACGCAGACCTATCACCATGGTTGCCAAGGCAATGGATGTATTAGTCACCTCGTATTCGCTCTCTCTTAAAACTGGCAGTTATTTCAAGGGAATAAAGACAGAGAGGATCCCCTCGAGTGTGCCAAATGTGAGTGGACCAGGGCAAGCCACAGATGTATTCACCAGCAGAACCGATGGAAAATCTGTCCAACATGAACCTGCTACCGGAGTCAACAGTGTATCTTTTAGTAGACCTTCAACTTATTCGTCTTCAGAGACGGAGGATAATTGCAGCTTTGAACCATCGAAAATCAGCTCAAATGATACTCAGTTTGTTGGTGGCAAAGTGGATGCAAGTGCTGAAAGTTCTACAACTGGTAATCCATTAAATGCTAGTGTTTCTGAGCAGCAGGAGTCTCAGCTCACTTCACCTGCAATTTCACCCGATGAGATGTACAGATCTGTCTTTGCTCCTATTGAGGAAGAGATGACTATGGAGCCTTCTTATCTGGTTGCCATCATTCTTGAGTTTTTTCGATGGTATGGTAATGATTTGAAGTGGTTTACAACTCTTGTGCATGGCAATTCTAAAGGATTCTTAGAATGTGATTGAATCTTCTAAAAAACTATTCTAATCATATCTGGATATATAAACAAAGCTTCCTGTTGTGGATAAAAGGTTGTTTAGTCATGTTTGCTTGGCCATTTATATGGTAAATAGAAACGTAGGTTATCCAATAAATCATTTCTTGGTTACTGAGGAAGTAGTTTGTACTTTGCTCCATGAAATCTTATTCATTTCCTTTCTGCAGTGCCAACTTAGAAAGGGTCAAAGTGCATCCAAGCCTATATGTGTTAACTATTCAACTATTGGCCCGCAGTGAGCAATATGCAGAACTTAGTTTGTTCATCATAAACAAGGTTCAACAAATCTCTTTACCTTCACAATAAGTGTGCCTTGAATTAGAATGAAAAGTTATTGACTGGATTGGCATTTTTTAAGAGTCTAAATTCTCGTGTTACAGGTTATTGAGCCCTCAAAAGAAGTTGCTCTACAGCTGCTAGAATCAGGTCGTCAAAGTTTGCAAATTAGGAAGCTGGGTTCGGATATGCTAAGACAGCTTTCTTTGAATCATGATTATGTGTTGTTATTAGTGCAGGATGGATATTATCTTGAAGCTTTACGTTATGCACGGAAGCATAAGGTAATCCTTTATTTGATAACTGCATCAAATAATATTTCTTCATTGACCTGTATGTATATGTAAAATGCCAGTTTTACGAATTAGAACTGTATGCATAATATTTCTTCATTGACACATGGTTAGTAAAGTTTTCTTGAGATCTGTTAGGCTTTCCTGTAATGGAGAAGCAACCTTGTCACATTTCACCAACATGTTGGTAAATTTGCATCTCAGATTACCCTTTCTGTAACTATTCATATTTCTGAACATTAGGTTGTTACCTAATTCTTTACTTGTTTAAAGTTGCCGGCAAGATATAGGTATTTGATGGCATTTCCTTGTTGCTCCTGTTCATCATTTTTCTCAAAATACACGTCCAACACACATCCGGATCTGGGTACAGGGATGACTCTCTAAGGATCCTCCAAATACGTGAAAATCATAGAAAGATCTGAGCATACCTGTATCGAACACATTCCCACCCACATCCAACACTCATACCTGTGTTTGAGTGCCATAGGGCATTTTTCCAAATGCTTGATGATCATGTCTAACTCTAAGCTTGGTTTGATAAAGTTTGAAAGATTTGTGACAGAAATATTTTTAATTGTTCAGGTCACTACTATCCGGCCATCATTATTTCTTGAAGCAGCATTTACCTCCAATGACTCGCAACATCTGGCCGCGGTTTTGAGATTCTTTTCAGATTTCATTCCTGGCTTCCGAAGCACCTCGGATTTCTTTACGTACTACAACGTTCTCAATGAGATGAGCTCTTCAGTAACTGCTTAAGAGGTGATAAGGAGGATGAAAACTGTGTAATTGCCAGTCATTATTACAGGTATATGTGATTTGCTGTTGAGGTTTTGATCACTTTCTAAATAATACAATGCCAACTATCCCAATCATATGAAATGTAGAACATAAAAAATTGAACAGTTGGGATTAGATTCCTAGCGAGGGCAGAAGAAATATCATACTTTTCTTCATTTACACTTGTGAAGAACTGATCATTTATGTCTTAATATTCGAACAAATAGTTCACTTTGTAATTTTCATACGTTATTAGCATTTCGTTTCTTTTTTTATATGCACATCTTTATAGCTGCCATATTTACGTATGTATATAGAGGATAATATTCACATCTTTAGAACTGCTACATATTTCTGTTTATATTATAAATATAGGATCATTATGATGCTTACTACTAATGAAGTAAAAGACTCCACAAGCGGAGTTAGGATGCTACCACTCTGCCATGGGTCCTTTGCTTTCAATTAGCGATGATGGAAGCAGGCAAAGCAGGTTATGGTAGTATGGACTTGGATTCGGATATTGAGGTTTTAGATAATATTTTAATTATCATTTGCAGCGGATTTAGAGTAAAGGTGGATAATAGATTTAGATTTGAATATCTATTTTTTGGATTTATTGAATTTAGCGGATTTAAATATTTGTAGATAAATTAATTTGTAAGAGAAAATAAAACGTCCATAAGGACGTTGATATGGAATAACTTCCAAAAGGAAGTTACAAAGCTTTTCAAATAAAAAACTGCCGTGGGGTGGTTTGTAGTAAAGAAAAGGAGAGTGCTTTCTTCCTTGAGAGAAGTAACCGATAAAGAAAACAGGCATTCTGCCACTGTAAATTGAAAGGAAGTTTTACATCTTTTATTTAATGGCACTCAGCTTCGTAAAGAAAATGAAATTTGGTCATTGATAAAAAAAAAATATATGTATGGCTATGAATCTTAACGAAAACGGCATTTTGTGATTTATCCATTAATAATAGAATCGTTAGGTGGAGATGTGATTTATCCATTAACGAAAACGGCATTTTATTATTGTTGTTTAGTTTATTTATGCGGTAATTTAGATTGGTATCAAAGCTCTTAAATTTTAATTTCTAGTCTATTTGATGTCATCTTGTTAAAACGTTAAAATCTGTTGGAAACTATAGATAATTATAGAAATGTATTTCATATTTATTTGATCCTAAAATTTTTATTTTTTAAAATCGAGAATGAAATAAGTTTCTTTAATAATGGCAAAATGCTCGTTATTTTAACTTCCCTGAAACAACTATATAGTTTCAAAATATTGCTTTCTAGTTTTAGGCAATGTTTTTTAAGAAGGCTTCGAGGTTTTCAAGTTTTATATTTAAAAAAAAAAAAACCCTTAATAAGCAAGTTTTTTTATTTATATAATTTACATATATAATATAAATATAAATTTCCAACATATAAATGAAAGAAGCAGGATGTCAATGATAATTTTTTGCTATCGATTTTGGGATATCTTGTAACACATAATTTATTTTAAACATTTTTATTATTATAATTTTATTTAAGACTATTGAACGTACAAGACATGTCTTGTAGTTAAAAGGTATACTCAACAAAAAAGAATTGACAATAAAAAGGTTTTTTCTCTTGCGTTGAGGTTTACCTTCATGCATTTAATTATGGCCAAATATGAAAATCTGGAAGAGGAAATTTATATGGAACAATCAATGGGTTTCATTGACAGTGATATCTATCTTCTAGATAGTAGTACATTATTTTTCATCAAGAAATCGTTTAGTATAATGTTATCATAATTGACGAAGGCCATTGTATACATGTAATATCATAATTCAAATAATTAAATTTAATCTAAATTGGTTCAAAGTTTGTATCATTATTCAAAAATTATTTTATACTAATATTTTTTATGCTTTGTAATTAAATTTACATAAAAATATTTTTGATATATGATTAATCTAATTTAAAATAAAAATAACTTATTCAAATTTGATTTAATACGAGCCAAACAAATAGCTTAAAGTTTGGAGAGACCTTATTACCATTCATGGAGTAAATAACACATTTTTTAATTTTTAGAAAAAAAAAATTATATTTTCCATATTTTTAAAAATTATTTTTATTTTTTTAATTTTAGAGTTTTTAATTTTCCACCAAAATTTTTTATATATTTATTAAAATACAAAAAAAAGCTTTTAATTTTTAAAACATTTTTTTGTGATTGCTTATGTACTTTTAAGGAGTAATGATCAAATTGAAAGAAACTATAAATGATGAAAGTTAAAAAAGTTCTAACTACAAAATTGACGAAGGAACCAAGATTTTTAAACAAACAAAAAGTATGAGAGAATTCAATGTTTCAAAATTAAAGTATAGGAACTGATGAGAGAACAATAGAATAGGACTGTAAGCTTTCCAAGTTGCAAGTTTGACTCAGGGCTCTAGACTAAATCAAAGGAAACTTGGTATTTAAATCAACCTGAAAGACACAAACACCTAAGTTAGAATATAAGCAATTTCGGTAGCAAACCAATGCAATTAGACAAAAATAAGAATGAATGAACAGAATCTTGAAGGTTAAATCCTGAGCGGATGACAGACTATGTATGTGTGTCTCGTACACTTTGATGTAAGTAAAAGTCTAAGTTCGAATAGATAAGGAACTGAAAGCTGGTGCGTTGGGTGTACGACTTTGCAATATGTAGTGTCATTCACAACAGTGGAATTCATAGCCCGAGACATTGGTAAATGATATCCTCCATTGGAATTACATGGTTGATGAAAAGTAAAAATGGCCACGGGTCGTTCGTCTTTGTGATGGATGATTTGATCACTATTTGATAGGAATTAAGTTTTCATTAAGTAAGATGTAATGGTTACCATGAGATAAAATAGGATCATATTGGGAAAACGAATATTAACCAAAAGAGATTAAGCATATTCTATGATGGTAACACACTTATGACAAGGTCATTGGACGAGCACTAGTTGAGTTGATTTCATAATGGTATGTCGTTGGGGAGAGCTCAGTCACGATAGTATAGTGGAATAACTTCATGACTAAATAAGTTTATAATTAATATGAAAAAAGTTGAAACTTAATTATAAATCATTTGAGTCTCAATTGCATATGTCCAATCGGTCCCTCCGCTAGCTCATTGTTGCGAAATTATCGAATGATGTGCAAGTGTACACAGTCGTCAAAGTAGTAAGTATATAGTATTGTCTCCACAATGACTGTATATGAAAGAAAAATATTGTGAAATTTATCCAATGATAAGTTGGTGATAGAAATCAGACTATGAATTAAGTTAAATATTAACCTAAATTAAATTACTAAGTATGCTAAAACAAATGAAAGTGTGATATAGAATAATAAGTAGCAAATCACAAGATTAATTTACTATGACATGTAGGAGCTAGATTAATTTCTTTCCTTAACTTAAAATTATTAAAAGCAATGTCAATGATGTTACGATAGAACCATTGCAATTTGGCTATTTACTAACCCATAATTTAAAGTTATGAAGTCATATTTTTTTAACCTTTAAGTTTATTAAGCATACTTCTATGAAGTCATACCTTTGTTTTTTAACATCATATAGGGGTTGTGCAAGGAAACAATATTATTTTTAATCATTAAGAGACCAAATATGGACCATTCAAATATTGCGTTTACTAATTACCATCTTGTTTGGATTAAATAACTAATTCGTATGCTTCCCTACATTAATTATGCATGATTAAGCATGTTCATTATTTCATTTGAATGAATAAACAACCAAAGCACATAGCAACATCAATAGAGTATTAATAACATAAATTAAGAGATTGCAATCAATCTAGTATCAACAAAATTAAGTCATTATTATTAAATTGAAAGCAAAAGAGTAAATGGCAATCATGTTTATCAACTTTGAACAAAATAAAAGATTAAAGGGAAGGAAATTAGAAGTCGATTCCGATGATTTTTCATGGCATTGCTCGTGTTGTTTTTCCTTCTTTCTTCTCCTTTGCCCCTATGCAGAATGTAGCACCCCAAACCCTGAACCCAACATGACACATTAGTCACCAAAATGACCTAGAATGCAACACAATATTTTTGCATGCAATTAACTGTTCATTTACTTGTTCATGTAACAGCTTGATTTTGGGGCTAGTCGGAATAGTAGCTTTGGGACCGCTAATCCGAGGTTGAAGAAATTATTTTGATATTATTTTATGTGTTATAGCGTGTTTATAAGGATGCATGAAAAGTTTGGTGCTTTAATTTTAGCAATTGTGAAAAAGGACTAAATCACATAAAGTGCGAAAGTTCTATTGTACAAGGTAGAGGTGCCTAATAGCCATAGAATATTAAATTGGAGGTCCTTAAAGTGAAATTAGGCCATTAAAGGCATGTTGGCCGGCCATAGGAAACAAGGGAGACAAGAGCATTAAATTTTGGTCAAATTTTGGTGAAATTAGGTGATAAAAAATGAATAAAATAAGCTAAATGAAACAGATGTCATCTTTCACTTTCATGCTTCTTCTCCACTAAAAATTGAGAGGAAATAAGGGTTCTTGGAGTTCAAATTTTCAGCAACACAAATCTCTTGCAAGTAAGTGATTCTAGGGGCTTTTCTTGATAATTTTTGTACTTTTAGAACCCCCAAAGCTTAAGCTAGCTAATGAGGGGACTATTTTGCAAAATGGTTGAAAGTTTAGGGACTTGCCATGAGAGTGTTCATGTTTTTTGCTGAGTTTTGATGGAAGAAAATGAATGTTAGTGAGTTAAGGAACAACTTTTGTGAAAGGTGTTACCATGAAAACACCTAAATGGGGCCTATTAGTAAAGGTTGAATTTGTGTAATAAATGCTTGAAATAATTGGTTTTGTGAGTTGTTGTAAGAGAAATAAATGTTCAACTAGGATTGTTTAATGAGAAAATGTGATGAAAAATGATTTACGAGCCTAGGGGCAAAATCATAATTTTGCCAAAGTAGAAGGGCAAAATGGTTATTTTTGCCTAAGTAGAAATTTTGAATGAGTAAATTTTATTATTATAGATCAAGAAGAGCGTGGAAACAACCTTGACCGAGGAAAAAGCAAGGTTACGGACTAAATCGTCGACTAATACATTTTGCACCGAGGTAAATTTATGTGTAAATGATACATCTTTAATACATGTTATTATTTATTGTTGCATTGTATGAATTAGATCGATTATGATTGAGATTGATTGAAATTGATAGATGGTGAGTAGATCTCGTATGAACCTCGGAATAGATACGTAAGTGCGAAAAAATATCCGTAATGATTAATTGGTGGGCTGTGTGCGATACCACCGTAATCATCCTTTTTGGTGGGCTGTGTGCGATACCACTTTATTACTTATTCATGACGGGCTGTGTGCGATACCATCGTTTATATTATCATTTGGTGGGCTATGTGCGAAACCACTGTAAATATTCTTGTTGGTGGGCTATGTGTGATACCACCCTATTATCGATTAACGGTGGGCTATGTCCGAAACCACCAGTTACATAGATTATTCTGAGGGGTTCATCGAGAAATGATATAGGTAAATGTTTCATGTTGCCTTGTGGTGATGAGTGCAGGGAATGTGTACGAGCAATTGTGAGCAATGTAATTGTTATGTGATTGGAATGTGGTAAGAGATGAGATGAGTAAGCATGATTATAGAAATATGAATTGTTCTTGCTTAGTATGTAAGGTTATTGATTGATTAGCATATGTGATGATGCTTATTGTTTACATGTAATCTTACTAAGCTTAAAGCTTACTCCCTTTCTTTTTCCCTTGTTTTATAGTGTCAAAGAGCCGGTTCGAGATACGAAGATAATCGAAAGATCACTCACACTATTAGCTCGTCTCGGTATATTAGTTTAGCGTTTTGAGTATGTCATGTATAGGGTCTAGACTTAGTGAATGTTTTGTTGTTTTGGCCAAGTGTGTTGGCTCCTTTAAAGATGAACACTTTTGTAAATGACCATATTTAATGGCTCATTATCATTATATATATGAAAAGAAGAGGTTATTCATGAATGTGTATGATACATAACTGAGTTGCTTGGTAAATGATTGAATGTGATTGATGTTGTATGAGTTAAGATGATAAAAAGAGCTTGGCAAATAGCCTTGTTCCTGTCCACACGGGTAGGCACACGGGCGTGTGTCTAGGCCGTGTGTGACGCACTTTCAGTCTTTGACCAGGCCGTGTGTCCCCTGTATGTTAATGTTGTAAGTCAGTGTCGACCACGAGCTAGATACACGGGCGTGTGCCTAGGCCGTGTGCCCGTTATATGGTTGCTGACATCACAAACAAAATACCCAGGTTTTCACACACGAGTAAGGACACGGGCGTGTCTAGGCCATGTGAAGGACATGGGCCAAGGACATGGGCGTGTGTTCGGCCGTGTGAAAACCCCTGTAGGTTCGAATTGAAAAATAAATTCCACACGGGTTAGGGACATGGGCGTTTGTGACCACACGGCCTACCCACACGGGCGTGTCCCATTTCACACGGGCATGTGGCCCTGTTAAGGCAAATTTTTTTTAAGTTTACAAAAGTTCCCGGTTCGATTCTGAGGCCCTTCGTTTGCATGTTTACGGCCTCGTAGGCACATAATAAGAATGTTATGAATGTGAATGAAAGATTTTATATTGGAATGAAATTTGATAGCCCAAAGTTGTATGTTCAAGCGAGATAAGTCTGGTAATGCCTTATACCCGGTTCCGGCATTGAATACAGGTAAGGGGTGTTACAGTTCAACCATCAACGGAAGTCTCATGCATGCATAATAGCTCATACATAATCATAGGCAAATATTTAAAACCTAGTTGCATGCTTTTCTAACATATTTTACTGGAATTAAAACATAGGGGCACAATCAACATTTCACATCCAAAACATGCAAACATACATGTAAGAACAATTAAAAATGTGCTTTTCAATTCTAAAATCTTTTTAAGAGCATTAGAGCAAGAATAATTTTAATCTGATTATTAAATCTTAGCTAATTTTAAATCAAGTAATTTAGGGACTAAATTGAAAGAATGACAAAATATTAAATTAACCGTATTTCCAAATTATCTAACGAGTCATGTAATTAAGCACTTAATTTTCAAGTATGTGCATTTTAAGTGTGTTTTATAACCATTTGGACCTCTAATTACACTACTTAAGTCTAGGGACTAGATTACAAAACTGGGAAAACCAAGTTGAACCACGTTGGGACAACACGAACCACGCCGTTGCACCATGGTCTGGAGGGCCTTGCTTGTCCCGATAATGTGACTGGGGCATCCCAATGCTCATTCCATGTCCCAACAGTTTTTGAACGTCTTCGTGATGGCACCTACAATTCTGTAGCAAACAGTCCTACAATTTTTGCAACTCAAGGTTTGGATGCTTCCTCACTCATCGTCTCGTGCTTTTAAGGTCTAAACTAAGTTCATACAAGTCATATTGCTTTCAATACACAATCTAAACATGTTCAAACATACCATAACACATCTTAGCATAATTTGACATACCAAGTAATCAATTCATGATTACATACAATACTAGTTTCCAAAGTCAATTACTCAGCTCGTCAAATCAACATATCATGTTTTTCTATAAGAACCTATATGTACCAAACAAACATAATGATCAATTCAAACCTGCCAAAAATACCACCATGTTGTTTTTTCCATTAACTCACATTTCAATCATTTTACTAAACTCTTTTAGCATAAGCATATTAAATGAACATGTTGAGCAACATCCATATCATTCACCAATCATCAAAACAAACTAAAATCAAGTTCCAAATCCATAATAACAGTTCAAAAATCTAGTCTCAAATAAGATCTTGCCTTTATTTTCAACTATTCAAACCACAAAAACATACTCAAATGCTATGCCTTGAATGGATCACTTTCTTGGCTGCTTCCCACTCCCCCAATGCGCTACTTTTCTGCAGAATTTAAATAAAGAGTGTGATCTTAAACAAGCTCAGTGAATGTTCAAAAGTACTACCAAGCATACACAATAATATAGGTTAAGTAAGAGTATTCTAAGGCACATCTACAATTCATATCCATCAAGTTAGAGAATCATTTTCATGTTTTATATGTCTAACAAGTTTATAATATACTTCTAAATATGATCACATACATCATAGCTCACATATTTCAAATAATGATAGATTGACATCTTGAGATTATGAAACATATAAGTGGACTCAATCACCACACGTTGGATAAATGAATCTCTATCACACCAATGACTCAAAAAGTCTAACATGTCCCAACAAGTGCAGCATTAAGCTAAACACTCTCAAACACACTAAACAAGACTCATGTCTTGTCGAATGGAGCATAGCTCAACATTACTTTATCTCTCCATCTTATCCTAGGGCCTCAACCGCCCGATCACAAAACACAAAGGTGAGTACACAATCCTATGGCATGCCAACTGTATCCAAAGGTTTTAAGAGATCACAAGGCCAAAATATCCACAATTACATTTATTTATTTACTATTTTAATACATATAACCTCTATTCATATTCATCAGTTTCACATCTCAACCTCATACACAATACATGCTTATCGGATTCACATTTAATTGCATTTACAAGTGCCATAATAGTGCTCATTAAGCTATCATATATCAAACCTCATATGTGTGCTTAAAAATCAGTATCACATTAATTTATTTTCACAAATTACTTGTTGCATTAGCATCCCATATCTCAACTCATCTACATGGGCATGGTTTTACAAACAGGGTAATAAGGTACAGGAAAGGCTTACTTTCGAAACTTAGGGTTTTAGGCTAATCCCAAGCTCCCAATTAACACTATGAATCGCACATACCAACAACGACTCCGAAACACTCACCATAGCTTTCGCTTGTTGCCGAAAGCTTAAATGAGTTTCGTCTTGCATTTCGCTTTACTCGAAGAAGGCTCCAATGGATCCAAGACTTCACAAACATATTACACACAATATATACAGATTATTAATGGCACAAACACATCAAAAATCATACAAATACGCAAATCCATCCTAGCTTCTCTTTAAATTGAAAATTTTGACTAGTTTAGCTGAAACCTAGATTTCTTGATTCGAACTTGTTTTTATTGTTTAAAATCAATACTAAACATCTAATTATTCACTTTAGAAAAGATCTAAACAATTAAAACACCTAGAAATTTAGATTTAAAGTTTTTAAAAAATTCGACGTTCATGAACACTTTGAACGAAAAATCATTAAATCTTTCAAATCTCTTAGCGGTTGATTAAATTAAGTTTTGAAACCTTCTAATCTCATCACAAAAAAGTTGAGAAATAATAGATTAGCTTGAAAACACGAATTCTATCATTATTGGTCTCAGTTTAGGCTAAAATATAGAATTCTTGTTATAACGAATCAAAAATTGATTTGAATGGCTAGAATACATCAAAATCTAATATAAAAATAAAACCTTACCTCGATCAAGAAGAAAAATGAACGGGAGATTGAATTTCGAGAAAATCGTTTAGAAAATGAATGAAGAAATTAATGTTAGTTTTGACGATTTTCTTTAAAATTGAAAGAGATTTTGGTGTTTAGGAGATGAGAAAATCACAAGGATTAGGTTATTTAGAGAGAAAATATGTGTTTAGGAAAATTTTTGAATGACAACAAGTGAAAAGGGAAGGGACTTGCGTGAAACTGTAGGGTGTAAGGGAAATAGGCTGGTTTTTAAAAGATTGGTACAATTGTATTTGTGCTACCCCCAAATTTAACCCTTTTACAAATTAGTCCTTTCTTCTAGTTAAAAGCCTTTTTCTCGTTTCTTTTTAAAATTGATTTTGTTTTTGAAAGTCGTTTTATGGATATTTTTTAGTTACTTAATTCTAAATTCGAGAATTTAGGCCATACTTCTGAAAACTAAACATGGACCCAAATTAAAAAAACCTGGTTCACTAAACCGAAACTACTAGGTTAAATTTTTGGATATGACACAATAGTAATCTTAAAGTGTTGAATTTGGCTGCTTTAAAAAAACCTTTGAATTGTTCTCTCAAACTCGTGTGTTGCTCTCTTAAATGTGGTGAGAGTGAATGTTAGATGAATGAATGATTAACGAGTGAATAACCCCAATTGCTTGCCCCTATTTATACTTGTTTAATCCCTCTATGTTTAGCATGCCATCCCTTGTTTTTCTTTATGTAGGTGGCCGACCCTTGGTTTGTAGAAGAGGAGTGGACGACATGGAAGGGGTTGCTTAATTTGTGGAGGAGGTTTGCTTGTTTCAAGGTGAAGAAGTTGCTTGAATTGTGGAGGGAGCTGAACAGTCACCTTAATTTATGGAGAGGGAGATCATTAATTCTCTCCATGCTGATTTGGTGGTTGAGTAAGGTGGATACCAAGTCTCATGGACGGTTTGGACACCTCAAGTGGACAGTTGGGCTCCTTCCTCCCTTAGTGGACGGGTTGGGCTCCTTTCTCCCTTAATGAGTTGTCCAGATTTGTTAACCCACTTTAGAGTAAGGTCAAGAGGATTCTTGAGGTGTCCAAAGATGGCACCACATCAACCCAATCCTGTAGAGCTTTTGCTGCAGAGATGTTGTAGCACTGAGCATCCATAAGTGAGTTTCAAGTCCATCTTTCCTTTCAATGCACCAAATATCTACAAAACTGCAAAAATAATGTGTTTAGCATATAAAATTATCAATATAACAAATTTACCTTAATGTTATCCAACAGGAAAAAACTACAAAATTTGTTATCAACCACTCAAAATTTGCATGAATTATTAGTCTAAAAGTACTAAAGATAACTCTATATTCTAGAGTTATCACTCATTGAAACCATAAATGAATTGCATGTTGAATTAAATGAACAAAAATGAATAGAAATGGTGAAACGGAGAAATAGGAAACATTTGGAAATTATTAAGATTTTCTCCAAAATGTAATCATTTGGAAATGAATGTGGTTTTCTCCAAAATGAAAATGACCTGAAAAATGAATTTATATTTTTTGAATAAATAAAGTTCAAAAATGGAAATTAAGCATTTGGTCATAGTGCAACCTTTGAGTGCGGAAATATTAAAAAAATATATTTTCATAAATTCTTTTACGATAAAGTCGTCATTATTTTAATGAACTTAGAATTGGGTTGAGAAAATTATTTACTTGGAAATATATTGAAGTTTATTTTTGGGAAATAGAAAAACAAATATTGGGTTGGATCAAATTATAAAAGTATTAGGTTAAAAGCCTAGGAAGTATTTGTAATTGGACCTAATATGGAAGAGGCCTAAAATCCCCTTATGTAATAATGGGTGACGACAAACCCTAGTATAATTATCTAGGGTTGTCGCCCCCTACATCCTAGTTGAACTAGGATTTAGTTTTTCCAGTTGAAATAAACTTCTCTTATTCAACAACGGTTCTACCTTCTCTCCCTATAAATAGATGGAACTAGTAAGGCTATTTACACAACTTTTAGATATCATTATTCTGCCCGAAAATAGAGAAACTTTTATTCCCTGATAGTTAAATATATTTTTCCGAATAAAAATTTTTTTGATTTCTATTTTGAAGAGAGAATTTTTCGTTTTCACCCAAAAATAAAAGAAAACTATTTATGATTTATGCGTTTGATTCATTTTGTTCGAGCCCACTCTTGAAATAATTCGTGGTACAAGAATAGCGGAAAAGATCATTTGGTCGAAAGCTAGGAACACCAAGGATCTGTCTATAAAAAAAATGGTATGGTTTTGGTCTAGGGTTATTATTATAAACGTCATAGACCAGGTCGATTTTCAAAATTTTTATTTTTAGCTATTCAAGAAAATTATTTTCGAACTGAATTTTTTCCAACAGTGAAGAGGACAACAATTTGGTGTATTTTCAAGCTATTTTGATGTAGGAGGGAAATGGAGAACAATTGTAACACCCCAAACCCGGCCTAGAAGCCTAGACCAAATCCGGGATGCTACATTGATCACTGAAGTGATCGTGGTAAAAAAAATTTACAAACCACTTATCTCAGTGAACCAAAAGTATTTAGAATCGTTTACTATCCAGTCAGTATAATCCACAATAAGACTTAATATAAAACCCGTATAAATTGTACAATTAAAAACATAAATCAGAAACTGTACCAAAGTATTATAAAACCTTACAGTTCAAAAACCGAATAGTAATTAAAACTAAAAATACAAACTAATAGTTTATTTCCACCAAGACTGTCCAAGACCTCCGCTTACTTAGTCCAGGTCAAAAATTTAGAAATGTACCTGAAAGGGGAAACAGAAGAGGGGTGAGCTACTCGAGCTCAGTGTGAGATCAAAACCAATTAACTACGAAATCAGACACAGAAAACCAGTAGTAGTTATGAAATGGAACATACTTACAGAGTTGTATAGAAAAAGTTGGTACGTTCGAAACGGACATACCAGCAGACAACCATATTTAGAGCATATCGAAATCACACTCAGTTACACAACCGCAAATACTACTCAGTCCAGTAACAAAACTCTCAATAGTCACTTGTTTCAATTCAGCCAGTCAGATACAATCAGAGATTAACAATTTCACTATGTCATAAATGCTTTTTAGTCAAACCGTAAAAAAGAAAAGCACACTCACAAAATAGTCAATAAGATGCATATGAATGCAGTTGAGTTAAAGAAAACCCACCCATCCAGCCAACACACCTTTCCGTTCCCTATCACTCCTCAATAGATTTATTAAGGTCATCCAACCAATCACTCCATATGGGACCTCGAAAATCCCATCCAACCCTATACTCCATATGATGTCATCCCGGGTTGCCCGGCAATGATGGCCATCAACATTGTCTACGACCCTCCAGGTATTGGGACTTCCCACGACCCTTTAGGTATTGGGGCTAACAGTATGAACTGCCAGGTCAGATAAGTTGTATTATGCAGCAAAGCTAGCGTATAAGTTGTATTGTACAATGCGGTAAACCGCGGTACAGACATGCAGTATGAACTGCTAGCTCAGATAGTGGTAAGTAGCGTAGCTAACGTACATGTGGTACAGTGCAATGTGGTAATCTGCTACACCGTTAGGTTGCAGTGAAACTACCAGTTCAGCCCATGGTACGTAGCATAGCTAACGTACATACGGTATAGTGCAATGCGGTAATCCGCTATACCGTTATCAGTAAAGTCCACGACCCTCAGGGTATTGAGACTGCCCTCGACCCTCTAGGTATTAGGGGCTATCAGTAACCAGCAGAACAGCTGCCAGTTCAGTCAATCTTCCTTCTCTTCAAAATCCCACCCAAAACAGTATATGCATATGTATGTATGCAGTCAAATGTACACGATCAGAATACCAGTTTCAGACAGTTAATCAGAAGCAGACACTCACATCCAATCAGTTAGTTACAGAATCAGACATGTGTGCACTCATAACTCGAGTTTAGTATCAAGCTTATCGCACAACTAGTCACAAATAACTCACACATCAAGCCCAGATCAAGTCATAATTACCCTCAATAAAGCTCTGTCGAGGGTTGGAACACACAGAGTTGCGATTACACTTAAATTTGACCTAAAATCATTATTTGGCGAGATAAGGCCACACGCCCATGTGCTCCGGTCGTGTGGAGCAATCCAGGCCGTGTGGGGGTCCAAACGCCCGTGTGAATGGTAGCATACGACCGTGTGACAGAGGTACACTCCCGTGTGAACAGGCCATGTAACTCAATGTCCAATTTTGCTAAAATCAAGTGTAGGGCAGACACGGCTCTGTGAGGATCTCACATGCCTATGTGTCCATCAGACACGGCCGTGTGTTCCGAAACACACCCGTGTGGGATCCCTAAATCCCCAAATCAGTCACACGGCCGTGTGACACCAAATATCTGAAACCCTAATTCCTAATCTCACACGTCGTGTGTCCGAGGGACACGGCCATGCAAAAATTGAAAAAACCCCAAACCAGCCACACGGTCGTGTGGCCAAGCCGTGTGGCACCCAATTTGGCCTGAAACCCTAACGCCCAATTTCACACGGCCGTGTGGGTCGACACACGCCCGTGAGGCCGTCAGGGTGGTCATGAAACCATCCTAAGACAGCCCCAAAACTATCGTTTCAGCCACCAGATCCGTCCCCAACCTTTGCCCTATCAACATATATAAAAATATAGTAGAAAATGGAGTATCGCACTCCCTTTCAGCCATCAAAACTCCAAAACCAAGGAGTTATAGCACCCTCTCGGAAAGCCAAAACAATTACTTGCAAAACAAAAGAAAAGTAGTCAAGGTTTGAATCCCACACCCGTTTGCGATCGGGGAATACGACAGAGGCGCAAAAATTCTCGAATCCATAAATCAATTATTTTGAGAAATATTTAGAAAGCAAAAGAGAGGGGAGGATAGGAGAACGTGAAAACAGAAAAGCCGAAAAATAAAAATAAAAAAGAAAAATAAAAGCAGCTTTAGTCATAAAACTAATAATTTAATAATTATAAATAATTATAATTATTAACTAAAAACAAAACAAAAAAAAATACCTACCAAAACGTTCACACTAAGACTCGAACCTAGAACCATGAGATTTTCTAACACTCTCTCAACCACCAGACCAGTAGGCCCATTCTGACACTAAACTGCACATCCACACACGTATGTGCAACCTCCCTACTGTCCCTACACTTAAAACTCAAAACTTCTAGGCCCAGAATTCAGGGCGTTACAGCTTACCCCTCCTTAAAGAAATTTCATCCCCGAAATTTCCAACTAACAGAACAGTCGTATAAACAAACTACACCACTATGCTCCCGCTGCGCAGCCTAATCCCAAGGCTCTACCACACTAAACTTGAACTTGTAACCTCTCACACACACCTAGAACACTTCACCAGTGAAGCTGACAGATACTACACACACAATTTCTATACTCAAATCAACACATCCAAACATTTCCAAACATACCTGACTCAAAATCGCCGAGGGTAATCTCGAATCCGATGCTCCTTAGACCCACATCTAAGACTCGCTCCCAGCTTTCTCTAACAGTCACCTGGATGTCGCCTCTTGCAATTCTCGAAAGACGGTATGCTCGCACCACTACTAGCACCACCTTTACTATTACTCAGTTGCGTCCTAACACGCTTTCACAAAATGAGGCTCCAACCTCGGAGGAATGCGGTTTCTTTTCTTGCCACAATACACGCATCTAGCCTGATGCGCTTCACTATTATCCCTTATCTTAGCTCCAAACACTTCCTCTTGCACTTCCCTTACTACCCGGGTCAATACCTTAGTACACGCTCCGGGTTATTGCTACCCAAACTCACATTGACCTCCAACTCCTGAACAGTCACACGTTCCGGAGGAGCAGACGACTCCTCGCGATCACGCTCACCTTTGGAAGTCATAACTAGCGTATGGCTAACTTAGAAGGCCTACATTATCAGATCACAGAAACAGTTGTAATAACAGAATCTACAATTTCTAATTTCTACAGTTCTGAATTTTACCTGGACCAGAATCGGAATCTCAAACATTTCATTTTTATAAACCATTTTCAAAACACAAATCTTTTCAACTTCCTGTGGTACATTTTTCAAATATTACTTTTTCAAAAATAATTTCCTGCGCACACGTTCACATAGAAACATAGGCCGAGTTTTTGCAAACTTGGATCTGATACCACTAAATGTAACACCCCAAATTCTGCCTAGAAGTCTAGACCGAATCTGGGATGCTACATTGATCACCGAATTGATCGTGGGAAAAAAATTTTACAAACTACTTATCTCCGTGAACCAAAAGTATTTAGAATTGTTTAATATCCAGTCAGTATAATCCACAATAAGACTTAATATAAAACCCGTATAAATTGTACGATTAAAAACATAAATCAGAAACTGTACCAAAATATTATAAAACCTTACAATTCAAAAATTGAATAGTAATTAAAACTAAAAATACAAACTGATAGTTTATTTCCACTAAGACTGTCCGATACCTCCGCGTACTGAATCCAGCGTCCAAAATTCAGAAATGTACCTGAAAGGGGAAACAGAAGAGGGGGTTGAGCTACTCGAGCTCAGTGTGAGATCAAAACGAATTAACTACATAATTAGACATAGAAAACCAGTAGTAGTTCTGAAATGAAACATACTTACAAAGTTGTATAGAAACAGTTGGTACGTTCGGAACAGACGTACCGGCAAACAACCATATTTAGAGCATATCGAAAACACACTCAGTTACAAAACTGCAAATACTACTCAGTCTAGTAACAAAAATCTCAATAGTCACTAATTTCAATTTAGTCAGTTAGATACAATTAGAGATTAACAATTTCACAGTGTCATAAATGCTTTTCAGTCAAATCGTAAAACAGACAGTCGCACTCACAAAATAGTCAATAAGATACATATGAATGCAGTTGAGTTAAAAAAAAATGCAACCATCCAGCCAACACACCTCTCCGTCCCCCATCACTCCTCAATAGAGCTATTAAGCTCATCCAACCAATTACTCCATATAGGACCTTGAAAAGCCCATCCAACCCTACACGCCATATGATGTCATCCCTGGTTGCCCGGTAATGATGGCCATCAGCATTGTCCACGACCCTCCAGGTATTGGGACTTCCCATGACCCTCCGGGTATTGGGGCTAACAGTATAAACTGCCATGTCAGATAAGTTGTATTATGCAGCAAAGCTAGCGTATAAGTTGTATTGTGCAATGCGGTAAACCGCGGTACAGGCATATAGTATGAACTGCCAGATCAGATAGTGGTATGTAGCGTAGCTAACGTACATGCGGTACAGTGCAATGCGGTAATGTGCTACACCGTTATCAGTAAAGTCCACAACCCTCAGGGTATTGGGACTGCCCTCGATCCTCTAGGTATTCGGGGCTATCAGTAACCAGTAGAATGTTGCCAGTTCAGTCAATCTTCCTTCTCTTCAAAATCCCACCCAAAACAGTATATGCATATATATGTATGTAGTCAGATGTACACGATCAGAATACCAATTTTAAACAGTTAATCAGAAGCAGACACTCACATTCAATCAGTCAGTTACAGAATCAGACATGTGCACACTTATAACTCAAGTTCAGTATCAAGCTTACCGCACAACCAGTCACAAATAGCACACACATCAAGTCCAGATCAGAGTCATAATTACCCTCAGTAAAGCTCAGTCGGGGTTGGAACAGATAGAGTTGTGATTACACTTAAAATTGACCTAAAATCATTATTCGGTGAGATAGGGCCACACGCCCACGTGCTCTGGCCGTGTGGAGTAATCCAAGCAGTGTGGGGGTCCAAATGCCCGTGTGAAGGGTAGCACACGACCATGTGACAGAGACACACACTCGTGTAAAGCAGGGAGACGGCCGTGTGAACAGGCCGTGTAACTCACTGTCCAATTTCGCTAAAATTAAATACAGGACAGACACGACCGTGTGAGGATCTCACATGTCCGTTGTCCATCAGACACGACCGTGTGTTCCGAAACACATACCCATGTGTTCCGAAACACATAATCGTGTGGGATCCCTAAATCCCCAAATCAATCATACGGCCATATGACACCAAATATCTGAAACCCTAATTCCCAATCTCACACGCCCGTGCAAAAATTGACAAAACCCCAAACCAGCCACATGGTTGTGTGGCCAGGCCGTGTGGCACCTAATTTGGCCTGAAACCCTAACGCCCAATTTCACACGACCGTGTGGGTCGACACACGCCCATGAGGCCGTCGGGCTGGTCATGAAACCACCCTAAGACAGCCCCAAAACCATCGTTTCAGCCATCAGATCCGTGCCCAACCTTTGCCCTATTAACATATATAAAAATATAGCATAAAATGGAGTATCGCACTCCCTTTTAGCCATCAAAACTCCAAAACGAAGGAGTTATAGCACCTTCTCGAAAAGCCAAAACAATTACTTGCAAAACAAAAGAAAAGTAGTCAAGGTTCGAATCCCACACCTGTTTGCGATCGGAGAAGATGACAGAGGCGCAAAATTCTCGAATCCATAATCAACTGTTTTGAGAAATATTTAGAAAGCAAAAGAGAGGGGAAGAGAGAAGAACGTGAAAATAGAAAAGCCAAAAAATAAAAATAAAAAAGAAAAATAAAAGCAGCTTTAGTCATAAAACTAATAATTTAATAATTATAAATAATTATAATTATTAACTAAAAACAAAATAAAATAAAATACCTACCAAAATGTTCACACTAAGACTCGAACCTAGAACCATGAGGTTTCCTAACACTCTCTCAACCACCAGATCAGTAGGCCCATTCTAACACTAAACTGCACATCCACACACGTATGTGCAACCTCCCCACTATCCCTACGCTTAAAACTCAAAACTTCTAGGCCCAGGATTCGGGGCGTTACAACTCACCATTCCTTAAAGAAATTTCATCTCCGAAATTTCCAACTAACAAAACAGTCGTATATTCGCTGAGCAGTCTAATCCCAAGGCTCTACCACATTAAACTTGAACTTGTAACCTCTCACACACACCTAGAACACTTAACCAATGAAGCAGACAGATACTGCACACACAATTTCTATACTTAAATCAACACATCCAAACATTTCCAAACATTCCTGACTCAAAATCGTCGAGGGTAATCTCGAATCCGATTCTCCTTAGACCCACATCTAAGACTCGCTCCCAGCTTTCTCCATTAGTCACCTGGATGTCACCTCTTGCAATGCTTGAAAGATGGTACGCTCGCACCACTACTAGTACCACATTTACTATTACTCAGTTGCGTCCTAACACGCTTTGCAGAACGAGGCTCCAACCTCAGAGGACTGCGGTCTATTTTCTTGCCACAATACACGCATCTAGCCTGATCCGCTTCACTATTCTCCCTTATCCTAGCTCCAAACACTTTCTCTTTCACTTCCCTTACTACCCGGGTCAGTACCTTAGTACCACGCTCCGGGTTATTGCTACCCAAACTCACATTGACCTCCAACTCCTAAACAGTCACACGTTTTGGAGGAGCAGACGACTCCTCGCGATCATGCTCACCTTTGAAAGTCATGGCTAGCGTATGGCTAACTTAGAAGGCCTACATTATCAGATCACAGAAACAGTTGTAATAACAGAATCTACAATTTCTAATTTCTACAGTTCTGAATTTTACCTGGACCAGAATCGGAGTCTCAAACATTTCATTTTTATAAACCATTTTCAAAACACAAATCATTTCAACTTCCTGTGGTACAAATTTTTTTTCAAATATTACTTTTTCAAAAATAATTTCCTGCGCACATGTTCACGTAGAAACACATGCCGAGTTTTGCAAACTTGGATTTGATACCACTAAATGTAACACCCCAAACCCTACCTAGAAGTCTAGACCGAATCTGGGATGCTACATTGATCACCAAATTGATCTTGGGAAAATTTTTTTACAAACCACTTATCTCAGTGAACCAAAAGTATTTAGAATCGTTTAATATCTAGTCAGTATAATCAATAATAAGACTTAATATAAAACCCGTATAAATTGTACGATTAAAAACATAAATCAGAAACTGTACCAAAATATTATAAAACCTTACAATTCAAAAATCGAATAGTAATTAAAACTAAAAATACAAACCGATAGTTTATTTCTACCAAGACTGTCCGAGACCTCCGCGTACTGAGTCTAGCATCCAAAATTTAGAAATGTACCTGAAAGGGGAAACAGAAGAGGGGGTGAGCTACTCGAGCTCAGTGTGAGATCAAAAATAATTAACTATGGAATCAGACACAGAGAACTAGTAGTAGTTCTAAAACGAAACATACTTACAGAGTTATACAGAAACAGTTGGTACGTTCGAAACGGACCTACCGGCAAACAACCATATTTAGAGCATATCAAAATCAAACTCAGTTACACAACCGCAAATACTACTCAGTCTAGTAACAGAACTCTCAATAGTCACTAGTTTCAATTTAGTCAGTCAGATACAATAAGAGATTAACAATTTCATAGTGTCATAAATGCTTTTCAGTCAAATCGTAAGACAAACAGTCGCACTCACAAAACAGTCAATAAGATGTATATGAATGCAATTAAGTTAAAAAAAACCAATCATCCAGCCAACACACCTCTCCGTCCCCTACCAATCACTCCATATAATACCTCGAAAAGCCCATCCAACCCTACACTCCATATGATGTCATTCCGGGTTGCCCGGCAACGATGGCCATCAGCATTGTCCATGACCCTCCGGGTATTGGGACCTCCCACGACCCTCTGGGTATTGGGGCTAATAGTATGCGATAAACTGCCAGTCATGTATATTATGCAGTAAAGCTAGCGTATAAGTTGTATTGTGCAATGCGGTAAACCGCGATACAGATATACAGTATGAACTGCTAGATCAGATAGTGGTACGTAGCGTAGCTAACGTACATGCAGTACAGTGCAATGCGGTAATGCGCTACACTGTTATCAGTAAAGTCCACAACCCTCAGGGTATTGGGACTGCCCTTGACCCTCTGGGTATTAGGGATATCAGTAACCAGCAGAAAGTTGCCAGTTCAGTCAATCTTCCTTCTCTTCAAAATCCCACCCAAAACAGTATATGCATATGTATGTATGCAGCCAGATGTACACGATCAAAATACCAGTTTTAGACAGTTAATCAGAAGCAGGCACTCATATCCAATCATTCAGTTACATAATCAGACATGTACACACTCATAACTCGAGTTCTGTATCAAGCTTACCGCACAACCAGTCACAAATAGCACACACATCAAGTCCAGATCAAAGTCATAATTACCCTCAGTAAAGCTCAGTCGGGGTTGGAACACACAGAGTTGCAATTACACTTAAATTTGACCTAAAATCATATTTGGCGAGATAGGGCCACACACCCGTGTGCTCTGGCCGTGTGGAGTAATCCAGGCCGTGTGGGGGTCCAAATGCCCGTGTGAAGGGTAGCACACAGCCATGTGACAGGGGCACACGCCCGTGTGAAGCAAGGACATGGCCGTGTGAATAGGCAGTGTAACTCACTGTCCAGTTTCACTAGAATCAAATACAGGGCAAACACGGCCATGTGAGGATCTCACATGCCCGTGTGTCCATCAGACACGGCCGTGTGTTCCGAAACACACACCCGTGTGGGATCCCTAAATCCCCAAATCAGTCACACGGTCGTATGGCCAGGCCGTGTGACATCAAATCTCTGAACCTTAATTCCTAATCTCACACGCCTGTGTGCCCGAGGGACACGGTCGTGTGAAAATTGATAAAACCCCAAACCGGCCACACGACCATGTGGCACCCAATTTGGTTTGAAACTCTAACGCCTAATTTCACACGGCCGTGTGGGTCAACACACGCTTGTGTGACTGTTGGGGTGGTCACGAAACCAACCTAAGATAGCCCGAAGACCACCGTTTCAGCCATCAAATCTGTCTCCAACCTTTTCCCTATCAACATATATTAAAAATATAGCAAAAAATGGAGTATCACACTCCCTTTCAACTATCAAAACTCCAAAACGAAGGAGTTATAGCACCCTCTCGGAAAGCTGAAACAATTACTTGCAAAACAAAAGAAAAGTAGTCAAGGGTCGAATCCCACACCTATTTGCGATCGTAGAAGACGACAGAGGTGCAAAATTCCCAAATCCACAAATTAATCGTTTTGAGAAATATTTAGAAAGCAGAAGAGAGAGGAGGAAATGAGAACGTGAAAACAGAAAAGTCAAAAAATAAAAATAACAAAAAAAAATAAAAGCTGATTTAGTCATAAAACTAATAATTTAATAATTATAAATAATTATAATTATTGACTAAAAAAAATAAAATACCTACCAAAACGTCCACACTAAGATTCGAACCCAGAACCATGAGGTTCCTTAACACTCTCTCAACCACCAGACCAGCTGGCCCATTCTGACACTAAACTGCACATCCACAGACATATGTGCAACTTTTCCACTGTCCCTACACTTAAAACTCAAAACTTCTAGGCCCAGAATTTGGGGCATTACAACAATTGGCATGAACCATATGTGACTCATTGTGCAATATTACCTATACTTTAAAGGTTACTAAGGGGGAGAGTAATGGTGGCTACTGCTTTAGTTACTTGGGACTACTTTATGGCTTTACTTTTAGATATTTTTTAGTGGATACTGTTGTTTCTTTTTGGTTATGTTGATGAATTTTTAGATTGCTTTGTATGAACTCTTTTTTTTTATAAAACTTTCTACAATATGATCTTAGTTTTTTTTTTATATTAATGCCTACTTACCTAAAGCATTAACGGTTGAATTACTTGATTAAATTTATAGTTAGGTTTGATTGATTAAAGGGGAGTCACTAAGGAGAATAAGTTTTTTCTTTTAATATTTTGATTCATTGATTTGGTTTTATTCAACAATTTTCAAATGGGGAGATTGTTGGAGTTGCTATAATAGTAGTTACAATTGTGCATTTAATTACACAACAAGATCCATAACTTGACCTATTTAAAGTTGGCAATCTTTTGAACCAAAAGAATAGGGTCATGACTTAGATGATCTTGTGGATGTGTGTTGGCTCATATGTGAAGATTTGTCTAATGGATCAACAAATCATTCAAGATTGGATCGATCCAAATCATGCAAATTGGAGCCTTTCTTTTACGAAGATTTTATCAGATGGCTTGGTGAATGTCATAAAGATGATATTGGTAGTCCTATTTTAGTCGCTACTTTAGTGGGGATTAATATTGTAATTGATCTTTATATCAACAAGTCCCAAAATGCTTATATAAGAGATACTTGTACATGTTAGATGTATGAGATTTTTTACACTTTATTAGGATACCAGTAGTTCTCATCGTTACTTCTCTTCTCAAGCAAGGTCACATTATAACCTTCCCTTTGAATGGAGGGGAAAAATTATTGCACATATTTAGAGACTTCACCGAGACTCCACCTCCAGTAAGGAAGCCAAGTTCAACCACTCCAATGTGACTATTGTCGCTCACCATAACTTCCAACCCTATCATATCAAGTCACATAGCTAACCTAGTATTGCGCCCACGTAGAATGGCAAGCCCAGCAATCAAAAGAGAACACGTGGCAATTAAACGTTCCCCTTAAATACTCTACAAACCTATCATAATGGAGAGAGATGAACTTTTTCTCTTCTCTCTCTTTCTCAGCTAGGCTTTATGGAAGCTCTCTGTAACCTCTCCTCTCTTAATTTAATCACTTGCTACTCTTTACTCATTGAGTGAATCACCTCTAACCTCCTCACAACATTTTTGAATGCATAGATAGATGTAATAGCCCGTTTTTAGTGAAATCAGAACAATGGTTTTGGGACCACAAATCTGACGAGTAAATATTTATTTTATTATTATCATTTTAATCTCTATGGTTTATTAGTAAGGCTGTATAAAAATTTTGTTCAGAAATTTTGACGTTTGCATGCTTAATTAAGTGAAAAGGACTAAGTTAAAAAAGGTGTAAAAGTGGAGTTCTAGTAGCTATAAGTATCAAATAGCTATGAAACTTTAAAGTGAATGGATTTAGATGGTAAATAGACCATTTATATAGTTAGTGGACATTCATGGATTGGTTTTATTGAAATAAAGAATATTTAAAAAGGTTAAAAATATAATTAAGTAAATAAAGGTTTAAATAATAAAAACAAAAGAAATGAATGAGATATAATCTTCCTATCTTCAATTGAATTTCACTATAGGAGAATAGCTAGGGTTTGGTTATCTCATTTTACTTGCATGGTAAGTATTTTGATTCCATTTTCAATGATTTCTATGTTTTTTAAGTCATTGTATCTTAATCTAACTAGCCCATGGACTAATTTGCACAATTGTTAAAGGTTTAAGGTTTTTCTATGAATGTTCTTAGATGATTTTTAAAGTTTAATGAAAGATTATGAGTCCTTGTTGATAAATAAACAAGTTTTGTAAAGTGATTTTTGATGAAAATGTCAATTAGGGACTTATTTATAAAAATAGTAAAAGTACATGGTGGAATTATAATGATGATTTGTATGAATTGATATGGGTTCATAATAAATTCGTCTAGCATAGATTAGGGATGAAAATGTTTAAATTTTAATTTTTGAGGTTAAGGACTAAATTGTAAAAAGGTTAAAATGTTAGGGACAAAGTTAAAATTTTGTAATAATATGAAATGTGGACTGAATTGAATAATAGAATTATTAAATGGATTGAATTTTTATATTTAGATCAAGATAGACCTCGTACGGATTTAGATCGAGGTAAAGCTAAAGCTTTGGATTAGTCAACTTCGTTTCTACGCCTTAATTGTTGAGGTAAGTTCGTATGATTATATATCATTTTAGTGTTATATATTGATCTATATGTTAGTTTGTTGATTGCTATGTAACTGAATGATGTAAATCCAATAATGTCGATGATTATCGAGCCCTGTTTGAACCTTAGAAATTCGTAAGATGCAAATGACATGTCATTAGGGTTTTCATGTTTCAGGTGCTGGTCTTCAATGTCCTACCAATGGCTGAGGTCCTGTATTTTTTGCCGATACTCCACAACTCGTGTGAGCAACACCGTGTAGCTTACATTCCAACCCATAGCTCATATGAGCAGGCTCATTTTACAACTCATGTGAAAAATGATGTAAAGGAAAGGAAAGATTACAGTTATATGTTTAGCACACTTTGTGTGAGCTATACCTCGTATCTGATGATATTCTAAACGGTTCAATGGGCATGAAAAGGAAAGAAATTGTAAGTGTTCAAAATGAACCATGACATGTATGAAAAGGATTGAAATGGTAAGTTTCATTGGAAGTATGCCATGTTAAGAAAATTGATGAATTCAAATGAATCATGTTCATGTATAATGGCTTAACTTATGTTAAATCTAAGTGAACTGTATTTGAATATGCTAACATGTGTTATTGATGGTGCTTAGGCTTGTGCCAAGCTTAAGGTTGGATTTTATAATGTTTATTTTTAATGTTTATTAATGAAATGGTAAGTTATGTTTTATGTTTTACGAACTTACTAAGCATTATGTGCTTAAGTAGTTTTCTTTCCTATGATTTATAGATAATCGAAAGCTTGTTCGATTTGGAAGCTCGTCGGAGACCTATCACACTATCCAGTAAATATATCGATAGTTTTTAATGTTCTAACCTAGGTTATAATGGCATGTATAGAGAATTTATGTTTAAAGTTTGGATTGAATGCTAAATGTTGAATTTGGTAGGTATAAACTTGTTGGTTGTTTGGTACTATTTAGAAGTGGTTGTTTTGTGTCACTTATAAGATTTTGATGCATATGAATAATGGTCCAAATGGTAAGTTTATTTTGACATGGTATGGATCAAGTATGGTATGTTTGAAATGTGGTCAATTGTGGTATGTTTTGGTATAGAAATAAGTTAGATGTGTTTGGTTGATGTATGGCGAAATATGCATATGTTTAGATATGTTTGACGATTTGTGATTGAGGTGCATTAATGAAATATTGGTTATATGGATTAATGATATAGTGAATTGGTCATTTTTATGCATGTTTTGGGTAGGTTTTGATGCCCTGATCTTATGTGGAAATGTGTTTAGGTACGTGTTGAGGTGGGTGAAAGAAATGGCTTGATTTTGGCCAATTTCTTTTCGACACAGCCTAGGACACGGGCATGTGTCTCAATCGTGTGTCCCCTGTAGGTTTTACAATTTACAAGTCAAGCAGTTACACGGCCTAGCACACAAGCGTGTGAGGCAATTTCAAGTGTTACACGGCCTAGCACACGAGTGTGTGGCTTGGTCGTGTGACCCAACTCAGAGAGTTACACGGGCACAGACACGGGCTGGAACATGGTTGTGTGTCCCTATTTTGATTGTTACATGGCCTAAGACACGGGCGTGTGTCTCAGCTGTGTGACCCCTATAGTTTAAATTTTCCAACTTTTTCCTCAATGTTTCAATTTTTTTCGATTTAGTCCAAAATAATTTCTAAAGCGTTTCTGAGGCCTCGAAGGTGCGAATATGGGATGAAATGTATGAATATAAATTGATTATGCTATATTGAATGAAATGATTGAAAGTGTGTGTTCTTATGTTACAATTTTACAGTAATGCTCCGTAACCCTATTTTGGCGACAGATACGGGTTAGAGGTGTTACATTTAGTAGTATTGGAGCTACAGTTTAGCCGGTTCTCAGGCTGAACTTAGCATATACGAGTCTAGAATTACATGCCATTATATAACTTGTGATAGTGTGATAACTCCTGACTCGATTTGAATTATGTTTTCATATAAATATTGCCATCCAACCGAGCTGACTCCGATGAAGTAGAAAGTAACGCGCAAGCCTCTATTCACGAGGTAGCGTTTAGCAGAAGTAGGCCCATATCTGAGGGCCGAGGAAGAGAGGCTAAGGAAGCCTTCTTCCAGATGATGAATAAGTTATTTATCGGGTTCGTACGAACGAACCCGATGGCTGAATGACTTCCACCCCCACTTGTTCCCCAACCGGTTCCTGTAGTTCCTCAAGGTTTGGAGACAACACGAGCAAGTAAGCCTCTAGCCAATAAAATTCGTAAGTATGGGGCTAAAAAGTTCAGAGGTACAACTGAAGATGATCCAAAGAGAGCTGAGTTCTAGTTAGAAAACACGGTCAGAGTTTTTGACGAATTATCATGTACTCCTGTATAATGCTTGGAATGTGCTGTGTCATTGTTGAAAGATTCACCTTATCAGTGATGGAATACTTTGATTGTGGTTGTACCGAGAGATTGAGTTAACTGAGAGTTCTTTCAGACTGAATTCTGGAAGAAATATGTGTGTAAAAGATTTCTTGATAAGAAACGTAAAGAATTTCTTGAGCTGAAACAGGGCCAGATGTCTGTATCGGAGAATGAGAGGAAATTTGTACAACTTAGCAAATATCTTCGAGAATGTGTAACATCAAAAGTTGCAATGTGTAGCCGATTTGAAGACGGATAAATGAAGATATAAAGTTGCTTGTCAAGATTCTTGAGCTAAAAGGATTTGTGATTTTAGTTGACAGAGCACACAAGGCTGAACAGCTTAGCAAAGAAAAGAGAAAGTGGATTCTGAGGCTCGTGATTCGGGAAAATGACATATGGGAAAGTCATACTCATTACCATCGAAGAAATCAAAAGAATATCATAGTCGTTCATCAACTTCGGTAGGTTATTCTGGGAAAGATCGAGGTAAACAACATCCAAGTTCAAAACCTCAGGCTACGTCTGTAGTGAGTGTGGGTAGTGTCAAAAGCAACAAGCCCAAATGTCAGCAATGTAATAGATGACATTTTGGTGAATGCAAATTGAAAGTCCGATCATGTTTTAAATGTGGTTCGTATGAACATTATCTTAGAGATTGTCCGGAAAGGTCCGAAAAATAAAAGGCTCAAACTAACAAACTGAGTAATACTGCGGCGAGAGGGAGACCGCCTCGAAACACTAGAAACGCGGGTAATAGCCGTAGTGGAACAAAGGACTCTGCTGTGAGATCTAAGGCACGAGCACAAGCTAGAGCTTATGTGATCCGTGCATGAGAGGAAGCGTCAGCGCTGAATGTTATCATTGCTACATTTTCTATCTTTGACACTGATATTACTGCTTTGATTGATCTGGGATCAACACATTTATATGCATGCACGACTTTAGTGTCAAATAAGAAATTACCTTTCGAGTCTACTGAATTTGTGATTAAAGTAACGAACCCCCTAGGACAATATGTGTTAGTTGACAAAGTTTGTAAAAATTATCCTTTGATGATTCGAGGTTGCAACTTTCCGGCTGACTTGATGTTATTACCCTTTGATGAGCTTGACGTGATTTTGGGTATGGACTGGTTAACTCTGCATGATGCCGTTGTGAATTGTAGACAAAAGCTTATTGTGTTAAAATGTTAGAATGGTGAAAAGCTTCCATTGAATTAGATGGATTGAGTAGTATGTCTACTGTTATTTCAGCGATGTCAGTACAGAAATATGTTAGAAAAGGTCGTGAAGTGTATCTCACTTACATATTTGATTTTAGAGTTTCTGAGTTGAAGCTAGAATCAGTTCCAGTGGTATGTGAATATCCAAATGTGTTTCCAGAGGAGTTACCCAAATTACCGCCAATCAGAAAGGTTGAGTTTGTTATTGAGTTAGTACCAGGAAAATCTCCGATATCGATAGCTCCTTATAGAATGGCACCTACAGAGTTGAAAGAGTTGAAAGCATAGTTGCAAGAGTTGACAGATAGGGGATTTGCTCGACCCACTTTTTCTCATTGGGGCGCACCTATTCTATTTTTAATAAAAAGGACAGATCAATATGACTATGTATCGATTATCGACAGTTCAACAAAGTCACAATAAAAAACAAGTATCAATTGCCGCGTATTGATGATTTGTTTGATCAGTTGAAGGGTGCGACAATATTCTCGAAGATTAATCTTCGTTCTAGATATTGTTAGTTGCAAGTTAAAGACTCAAATGTGCCGAAAACTGCATTTAGAACTAGGTATGGACATTATGAATTTCTTATGATGCCATTTGGTTTGACTAATGCACCTACAATATTTATGGATTTGATAAAAAAATCTTCAGATCATATTTAGACATATTTGTTGTAGTATTCATTGATGATATTCTAATTTATTCATGAGATGAGACTGAACATGCCGAGCATTTGAAAATTGTTTTGCAAACTTTGGGTGAAAAATAATTGTTCGCTAAGTTTAACAAATGTGAGTTTTGGCTTCGAGAAGTTGAATTTCTAGGACATGTATCGGTCGAAGGCATCAGAATTGATTCGAGCAAAATTTCAGCATCGTAGATTGGAAATGTAACAGCCCGATTTAGGACCTAGCCAGAATAGTGGTGCGAGACCACAAATCCAAGTTAGTAAAATGAGTTTTTAAGGTATTTGAGATGTTTGCATGATGATATGAAAGTTTCATGTAGAAATTTTATGGAAATTTCCATAAAATTGGTCCATTAGGACTAAATTGCAAAAGTTGCAAAATATGAGTTTCTAGAAGCTTTTTGTATTAAATAGCTTTAGAATATTAATTAGAAGTCCTTAAATAGCAATTTTCCCAAATTATAATTTTTGGAAAAAATTGGAAATGAGTTAGAAATTTGTAAAAGTTTAATGAGAAGGCCATTTTGGTCATTTATCTATTAAATGATTAAGATAGGAAAAAGATGACAAAAATTATTCTCATCTTCTTCCTCAAGTGCCAAAAATTTGAAGGAAGCCATAGCTAGGGTTCTTCAATTTTTCAAGCTTGCTAGTAAGTTCATCTTAGCCCCGTTTTTAATATTCTTCGTGTTTTTGGAGTCCTCGTAACATGAATTAGCTATTTTTATCTATAAGTTGAGCTAAGATGCATGCTCAAAAATCCACCCATGTATGACATGTTTGTAAAATGATGTTTTATGGAAGATTATGAGAGTTTGACGTTAGATAAAATCTTTTTCTAAGTGAATTTCATGAGAATGCCAGAAAGGACTAGTTTGTAATTATTATAAAATTTGCCATACATGGTAGAAATAGTGAGATTTTGTTATTGCTATAGTTGAGAAAATGAATCAGCTAAGCATGAAGTTCACAAAAGATGAATAAAAATCACTTTACGAGCCTTGGGGCAAAAGTGTAATTATGAGAAAGTTTAGGGGCAAAATAGTAATTTTCCCAAAGTATGTGTTAAGAGTCAATTTAATCAATGTGATTATTAAATGATCTAAACTATTATTATAGATCAAGAAAAACGAAGCCCAGATCAAAACCGAGGCAAGAACAAAGTCGAGGACTAAATTGCATATCTACATACATTCTGTATATCGAGGTAAGTTTGTATGATTTCTAAGCTTTATGATTACTATCATTGAATTGCTTAGTATAATGTACATTATTACCATACAAATTCTTAATGCTTTACTAAATAAAGAAATCAATGAGATTAAGCATGAGAAAATCCCGATTGAAGTTGAATTACTTAGGATACTCGATCTACCACATAAGTTAAGAAAGTCCGTATAAGACCAAGCCAAGGCATGGCATCGGCAATCAAGCAAAGTTATCATGTAAGTCCAAGACAAGTCTTGGCATTGAAGAGTTATTATGAGATGAAGACCCATGTAAGCCCAAGCCAAGGCATGGCATTGGTGAGTCTCCAAGCAAAGATGTCATGTAAGTCCAAGACAAGTCTTGGCATTAAAAAGCTATCATGAGATAGAGATCCCATGTAAGTCCAAGCCAAGGCATGGCATTGGTGAGTAACAAGGAAGATTTCAAGTAATTCCAAGCCAAGGCTCGGCATTGACCAGTTCATGAGTAAAGATACCAAATAAGACCAGTCAAGACATGGCAATGGTAAGTTCCAAAGGGAACACACAAGGAAGACTTTGAGTAAGTCCATGTCAAGACATGGCATCGATACCAAGATGAGAGATCCCATGTAAGACCATATCTAGGATATGGCTTTGGCATCTAATTATATGTGGGATGAGACTTAGTATCATTGGTTATTCATAGAAATTCATCGGGAAAATGAGTAAAGCAAATGAGGAAAGCTTAAATGAGTAAAGCTTAAATGAGATAGCAAGAAAATTAAGTAAGCAAAGCTATTATCAAGTTGGAAATGAGTATTATTCATGTTATGAATGATGAATTAGAGATTATGATTATTATAGTAAGGTCTGCTGATCTATGTGATCAAGTGATACAGGTACCTTGTTTACCTTACGAGCATGAGACTAGTAAGTATCATGAGATATGTAAGAATCAGTAAGAGTAAGTAAGCTTAAATAGCTGAAATTATGATGCCATTGTTTATGCCAAATGGTTTATGTTAAACAAGTATGATGTTATGTGAATTATATGCAAACTTACTAAGTTAAATGCTTACGTCTTTTATTCTTTCTTTCTATGTAGTCCCGCCAAGCTAATCTCGTGGATCATTGTCATTGGAGCTCGGAGCACACTATCAATCACTATTTTGGTATAGCCAAGATGTTTATATTAAGTATGGCATGTATAGGAACATTTCACTTTAAGAATATGTCTTAAAAAGGGCAAAAGTATGGGCTATCAAGTTTATTATTCTTTTGTATATGGCTAAGTGATTGGCCAAGATTGACTAAGTATGTATGTTTATCAATATCAATGAAGCATGTAGTATTGTTCATGAAAAATGTAGTAATTTGAGTTTTTGGATTGAATATGAGATTGATCTTGATTTCAGGGCGGCAATTGGCTTGGTAAATAGCCTTCAAGTGCCCACACGGATAGACACACAGGCGTGTGTCTAGGCCATGCGTCCCCTGCACCTTAGTACTTTAAGTTAGATTAGACTACGGGCTAATCCCACGACCGTTCGTTTAGGCCGTGTGTGACACACGGTCAGAACATGGGCGTGTGCCCCAGGCCGTGTGAATATAGTCAATGTCGACCACGGTCTAAGTCCACGGGCGTGTCAAGCCCGTGTGGATATAGTCAGTGTCGACCACGGTTGGAAGACATCGGCGTGTCTTAGGGGTATACGGGCGTGTCCCAAGCTACATGGGCATGTGACCCCTGTTTTAAGGAAAAGTTTTCGATTGAATTTCGAAAGTTTCCAGATATGTGTTTAAGGCCTCGTAGGCCTATGAGATGTATGAGTTGTTTAAGAAAGAGAAGTTTTTAATTCAGAATGAAATTTTGTAGCCCATAAATACAAGTTTAAGCAAGTTCAAGCATAGTAATGTCTTTTATTCGGTTTTAGCCTCGAACTGGGGTATGGGGTGTTACAAGAAACCTCCGAGAAATGTGTCTGAGGTTAGAAGTTTTTTAGGTTAAGTCGGATATTATAGAATATTCATCAAGTGATTCTTAATGATTGCTACACCGTTGACGAGACTATTGTAAAAAGATGTTAAGTTTGAGTGGTCTGAGAAATGTCAGCAAAGCTTTAATCAATTGAAAGCATTGTTAACAAAGGCACCGGTGTTAGTTTAGCTAGAGTCGGGTAAAGAATTTGTGATCTATAGTGATGCATCATTAAACGGATTGGGATGTGTTTTAATGCAAGGGGGAAAAGTAATAGCGTATGCTTCTAAACAGTTGAAACCGGATGAAAAGAATTATCTGACGCATGATTTAGAGCTTGCAACAAGTGTATTTGCTTTAAAGATATGGTAACACCATTTGTACGGGGAAAAATTTCATATATTCACAGATCATAAAAGTCTGAAGTATTTGATGTTATAGAAGGATTTGAATTTGAGACAGTGCATATGGCTCGAGTTATTAAAAGACTACGACTTGATCATTGATTATCATCCAGGAAAGGCTAATGTTGTTGTTGATGCTTTAAGTAAAAAATCCATGTTTACTTTGCAAGCTTTGAACACACGGTTGACGTTGACTGATGATGGTTCGATTTTAGCTGAGTTGAAAGCTAGATCGACATTTTTGCAACAGATTTGTAAAGCTCAGAAAAATGATGATATGTTGATAACTAAACGGAAAAAGATTGAGACGACTCCTGGTTTAGACTTTCAGATTGGGTCCGATGATAGCTCGTATTTTAAAGGCAGAATTTGTGTTCTGAGAAATTTTGATTTCATTCAGAAGATTTCACAGGAAGCTCATAGTAGTAGCTTGTCTGTTCATTCTTGTTGCAATAAAATGTACGATGATTTGAACAAATGTATTGGTGTCCAGGAATGAAACGAGAGATCTCAGAGTTCGTATCAAGATGTTTAGTTTGTCAGCAAAATAAAGCCAAAGATTAGGTACCTTCTGATTTGTTACAACTAGTGATGATTCCATAGTGGAAATGGGAGTGTGTTACAATGGATTTCGTATCGGGGTTACCTTTATCTCTGAGAAAGAAAGATGCTATATGGGTCATTGTAGATCGATTGATGAAGTCTGTGCATTTCATTCCAATGCATACAAATTATTCACTCGAGAGATTGGCAAAGTTATATGTTGCAGAGATTGTCAGATAGGATGAGGTGCTAGTTTCTATTATTTCTGATAGGGATTCGTGGTTCACGTCTCGATTCTAGAGCAAGTTACAAGAAGCTCTAGGTACTGGTTGCATTTTAGCACCGCTTTTCATCCCCAGACCGATGGTCAATCTGAGCGAGTAATTCAGATACTCGAAGACATGCTTTGATGTTGTGTTTTGGAATTCAAATGTAATTGGGAAAAAATTTTGCCATTAGTCGAGTTTGCGTACAACAATAGTTACCAATCAAGCATTAAAATGACACCATACGAAGCTTTATACGGGTGAAAATGTCGAACTCTATTGTATTGGACTGAGCTCAGTGAGAAAAAGCTTCATGGGGTTGAATTGATATGGGAAATCGAATAAAAGGTTAAAGTGATTCAAGACAGTTTGAAAGCAGCTTCAAATCGATAGAAATATTATGCAGATTTGAAAAGAAAAGACATTGAATTTCATGTCGCCGACAAAGTGTTCTTGAAAGTATCACCCTGAAAGAAAGTTCTTCGATTCGATCGTAAAGGAAAGTTAAGTCCACTATTTGTTGGGTCGTATGAGATTATTGAAAGAATGTAACACCCCTATACCCGGTTCGACCCAAGAAACCTGATATAGGAATAATACATTTGATGCCAAAGTGATTTTGGCTAACCACTAATATATTTGAACATTAAAAAAATTATAATTTATATTTTAGTTCCTACTACTTGGAACATACTTGATTTTCCTAAGTACATGTCATTCTATTCAAAATTTTGAAGATACCCTTTTGGCACTTGGAGATGTAATGAGATGAATGCTCACAACCTCTATTACAACTCTTTAAAATCACTATGCCTAATCTGCACACGGAAAATAAACGTACGCTGAGTAAAAACTCAGTGGTATTTCTATAATTTGAATATTTAAAAACAGTATAATATAATAATAGGCACAATTAAATTTATAAGAACAAATTAATGTCTAGTATCATATCATCACTATCATTTTTCATTTAATAAACAATATCCTAATTCACACAATTGCTATATAAATGATTATTCACATATCAACCATATTTATTCGTACAATGAAATCAGTCATGCAGTACTCAAATCATAAATACATCATTTCATACCATACTCAATTTATGAGTATATAACTCATATATTCCATGTATTGTCAACATATTTCACATTCTATTTCAATTCACTATAACACTTCCATTTCTCATATCATTTCATTTCAATATCCATTGTAAGACTTTATTATTCATTTACCCCTATTAACAAGACTCAGACTTGGACGGATACACGAATCCACCCAAAACACACCAGTATGGCACCCAATGCTTCATCGGATAATTCAAAGTAATAGAGTGACACCCAGTGTCTCATCGACCATGCCAAAGTAAGTTGGTACATAGTACCTCATTGAATTTATCCGAAGTAATAATATGACACCCAGTGTCTCATCGACTCGAAGTCGAAGTAATCCCTGAACACTTCCAATCCTATGGCATGCCAACTATATCCGACTCAGCCCGATACAGTTAATAGGGTTTTTTAGTTCACTTTTCAATACAACCAATATTTAATATTCAATTATCACAATATTCACATTTCAATATCAATCCATAATTTCATCAACCACAAATTCATACAATCTTAATTCAATATCAATCTAATAATAAACCACACTCAGCTTAATTACTTACCATACATATTAATTAAAAATACATCAAATAAAAATTACTAAATTCAGATCATAGAAATACAAACCGTAATTCTCGAGCTACTCCTCGTTAATCTTGTCTTTTCCTTTCTTAGCCAAGGTCTCCCGCACAACGTTAGCTACGGAAATTAAAACAATTTAAAATCATTAATACACACAATTTCACATTGAATATTTAAATTTTTATTCAACTTTTGCTCACATTTCAATTTAATCCTTAATCAAAACTAACTTTATTTTATTTAAAACTAATTTCATATTTTCATTCAACTCCCACTTTAGACTAATTTCAACCTTCAAATTTCACCATAAAACCCTAATTTCAAAATTCTCTCAATTTAGTCCCTATTACTCAAAACTTATGATTTATTTTACAATTCAATCCTTTTTTCACTTCTAACTTGAAATTATATCAATTTAACCCCTAACACTTCAATTTATTCAAACTGAACAACTTCTAAAAATTCACTAATTTCTAAAATTTCAATATAAATCAAGTAGTATTTTGTTCTAGGATTCTAAAAACTCAAAAATTACAAGAAAAGGGATTAAATTGACTTACCACTTAAGCTTTGAAATTAAAACCCTAATTTTCCCTTTCTTTTTCTTTCCTTTTTTCTTTCTCCACTATTCTTCTCTATTTCATTCCTTTCTTTCTTTTCTATCCTTTTTTCTTTGTTTATTTTATGTTTTAGTTATATTATAATAATATTATATAATATTAACATAATAATAATTTCTTAAATAATAAGTAAACGTATATAATTATTACAAGTGTATGTACATAAATACTACACATGTATTTTACAATTACCGTACACTTGTATTTACTTTTTACTATACAAGTGTTACATATGGTTTATTTTCTCATTTAATCCCTTCATTTTTCTTTAATCTATAATTAAACATTCATCCTTTATTCAATTTAATCCTTTTACCTAATTAACCTTAATTTAAGCTAATTCACCTAGTCAAGACCTAATTAACCATACAACTAACTTCGTAAATATTTTTAAATAAATATTTACGAATTTGTTTTCTCAAAAATAATGACCCTAAAATGCACTTTTTCGATACCCGTAAATTTTGGGTCGTTACAAAGACTCGGGCTAGTAGCTTACAGATTAGCTTTGTAACACCCCAAACCCGGCCCAAACACTACAACCGGATCTGGCATGTCACTAAGGAAATTTTATAAAAAGATGTAGCACTTTGGAAAACAATAATCAGGTTTAAGTATTTATACCGAAAACTTAATAATTTATTAAGTCATATAAGATAAAGTTATAAATTGCCTTGGTGAATTTTTTAAATAAAAACCGAAATTTTATACATGTCCCAACTTAATTTTAAACATCAAATTTAACTGCCCAGTAATAAAAGCCCAACATAATACCAAAACATGAATGGTAGTCTAGTGGCCCAAGGCCTTATTACAACGAAATTTAAAACCCACTTAAAACAAATTTCTTAAAAATAAATAAATAAAGTAAAGTCTTTTTCCTGAATCCTCAGTACTCTATCGCATGGCCACATTGCTCTCCTCTACAGCCCGGTTCGATGCACTAAGTGCTACCTAAAATTGTTAAAATAAGAGGGTGAGTTGCGAAACTCAGTGTGCAACCCTCGTGCACCATCAGATTGGGCCCTAGCCCACAGATCAGAATATAGAACATCATATAGAAGATAACATACATAAAACCCAACCCAATCCTAGGTTTCCCTCCGCTACACACCACCCTTACCTGCCAATCACACCATTGGGGATTTCTACAATCAACCCACACCGCTACACACCATCGACGGCAGTCATGCTGCGGTTAGCTGCTCATCGTCAAAGTTGTGATAGAGTCACCAGGCTGAAATGGCAGAAGCCACCAGAAACAGAGTTGTGACAGAGTCACCAGGCTGAAATGGCATAAGCCACCAGAACAGATCACTTCCCCTTTCATCAATCACCCAACCCCAAGCATACATAGAAATCGACATATAAAACATATCCTTTTTAACAGAAACATTCCCTGAGGAATGGCAGAAATCACTAACCTGATATTTAGCCTTTACCCTCCTCGGGTTTTCAAACGTTATGCCAGGATTGCGGCATTTAACAGAGTATAGTAGATTTATTACATCTATATTAGCATTCAATCTAATGGTGTGAGAAGTTACACACCTGATATCGCGTAGTACTACACTCTTAGTCAATATCCTTGCTATACGGATCTACAACCCTTAGTCTAAAACCTTGCTCAAAAGCCGAAAGAATACGAAGGTTTGGCCTCCCCTATAATCAGCCAAAGGTTAGTAAATCCCGAATTTGCACACTAAAATCAATAGATCTCCTTACCTTGAAATCCCGAAAGTAACACGATTCGAGTGTTACTGAACTATGACTTAGAGATCTACGCGATTGACTCCACTTCAGATCCCGGAATGCCGAAAATAAGAGAAAACAATAGATTAGTCACTAAATAGCCATTCGGCCAGAGACTTTGAAAAGCTGGAAAAGATTTGGATCCCATGAATCAATACTTACCTTCAATTCCCTTCAGATTTTGGCATAAGCAGACACCCCAGAGTGATTTCGGCAATCATAGGAGACGAGATCTCACGATTTTAGCTTTTATGAAAATCCCGAAAAAGATGAACTGATGTGGTTTCGGCTAAAAAGAAAAGTGAAAAGAAAGCAAAGAGAGGCTTGAAGATTCGGCTAAAGTGTCTTGAAAGAGATGAGAAAGGAATCTGTCAGAGGATTCGGCCAACTGAAGAAAAAGAAAAGAGAGGGAGAATAGAGTAGGAATTTCGGCAGAGAAAAGAGAAAAAAGATGAAAACTTGGACAGCAAATTCGGCACATCCACCTTAAGCCAAAACCGAGTGCCCCTTTCCTTTCCAATTCTTCAAAATTTCGGCTAACATTAAACACCTAAAGATAGCTCCTATCTTTCTAAATTTACTCATCCCAAAAGAGACTTAACTAGCTTCAACACCTCCTTCATTTATCAGCACAATATCCACGTATTAAAACATAATAAAATTCCCTAAAAAATAGCCTTGTGCCGCCCCCTTACTCTTTTTAAGTGCCGAAATTTAGCTCTATAACTTAGGCTTCAAGCAACCAAATTTTGGGCCCTCCTTATGCACTAGTGACGCCACTTATAGCTCCCCTTTACTGTGCCCCTAACTGCTGGGCCACAAGCCCAGTATGTCAATTAAACTACTAAAACTTTAATTTAAGCCCCTAGAGTGTCTAAACAAAATATTTAATCAAAGCCTCAGCCCAAACCTGAGCCCCATTTGCACCTCAAATCCTTAAATTAATATTTTAAGCATACACTACACAAAATGCACAAGCCCATAAATTCAGGATGTTACAGTTCTACCCCCCTTAAAATAAATTTCGGCCTCGAAATTTACCTGATCAAAAGAGATGGGGATACTGCTGTCGTATAACATCCTCTGACTCCCACGTCGCCTCTTCTGCACCGTGATTTCACCACAAAACTTTGACCAAAGGGACGGGCTTCCTTCTCAACACTTTTACATCTCGATCCAATATTTGTACTGGTTCCTCCTCAAAAGATAAATCTGGCCTTACTTCAATCTCTTCCACTGGCACCACATGCGATGGATCAGAACAATAACGCCTTAGCATCGAGACATGAAACACGTCATGTATCTACTCTAACTCTGAAGGCAACTCCAAACGATAAGCCACTGGGCCCACACGCTCTAGTACCCGATACGACCCAATAAACCGAGGACTTAACTTACCGTTCCGTCCAAACCTCATTACCTTTTTCCATGGTGATACTTTCAAAAAGACTTGATCTCCCACTGCAAATTCCATCTCCCTTCGTTTTGAATCCGCTTTAAGATTTTTGCCGATCCGACGATTCCTTCAACGGAGCCCTATTAACTTAACTTTCTCCTTCGTTTTCGAAACTAGCTCTGGACCCAACACCTGACGTTCACCCAACTCCGTCCAACAAGTAGGGGTACGACATCTCCTTCCATATAACGCTTCATACGGTGCCATCTGAATACTAGCTTGATAACTATTATTGTATGCGAATTCAGCCAAGGGTAAATACTCCTCCCAACTACCCCTAAAATCGATGATGCAACCCCTTAGCATATCCTCCAAGATCTGAATTACCCTCTCAGACTGACCATCAGTCTGTGGGTGAAAAGCGGTACTAAAGTCCAACCTTGTTCCCAATGCTTGATGAAGAGCCTTCCAGAATCGTGACGTGAACCTAAGGTCCCTATCTGATATGATCGATACCGGTACACCATGTAGTCTTACAACCTCGGCCACGTACAACTTAGCCAACCTCTGCAGAGAATAGTCGACCCGAACCGGTATAAAGTGAGTAGAATTCGTCAGCCGATCCACAATTACGCAAATTGAATTCTTCTTAGTGGGCGTAAGGGGTAACCCACTAATAAAATCCATCGTGATTCTCTCCCATTTCCACTGCGGAATCTTCACCGGTTGCAACAACCCCGAAGGCAACTGGTGTTCCACTTTCACCTGTTGGCACGTCAAGTACTTTCCCACGAATTCTGTTACCTCTCGCTTCAGATCTGACCACCAAAATTGTTCCCGCAAATCCCGATACATCTTAACCCCTCCAGGATGCATAGCGTAAGGGCTACTATGCGACTCCTGAAGAATCCCCTGCGTTAACTCCACATCCTTTGGCATACAAACTTTCTTACGAAAACACAGGACCCCATCACCATTTAAACTGTAGTCCTCACCTTCACCATTCTGTACTTGTCGGATTCGAGTACCCAAGACATCATCCAAAAGTTGTTTCTCTTTGATCTGACTTGTCCACATAGGTCTTACTTGAAGTTCAGCCACCAAACTGCCATCCTCATACAGACTGAGATTAGCGAACATCGCCCTCAAATCCGCTATCGCCTTCCTACTCAACGCATCTGCCACCACGTTAGCCTTACCCGGATGGTATTCGATCGAACAGTCATAGTCCTTCAAGAGTTCAATCCACCTATGTTGCCTCAGATTCAATTCCTTCTGGGTAAGGATATACTTCAGACTCTTATGGTCCGTGTAAATAACCGACTTCTCCCCATATAGGTAATGCCTCCAAATCTTAGGAACAAACACTACCGCCGCCAATTCTAAATTGTACGTAGGGTGGTTCAATTCATGCGGTCGTAACTGTCGAGACGCATATGCAACAACTTTTCCGTCTTGCATCAACACACATCCTAAACCCATGTGTGACGCATCACAGTAGACGGTAAATTCTTTTCCCGCCTCTGGCTGAATTAACACTGGCGCTTCCGTCAAGATTCTCTTCAGCTTCTCAAAGCCCTCCTGTTGTTTGTCAATCCAAACAAACGGTGCTCCCTTTCTCAACAACTTAGTTAAATGGGCCGCAATTGAAGAGAACCCCTCGACAAACCTCCTGTAATACCCTGTCAATCCCAAGAAACTTCGAATTTCCGCCACAGACTTCAGCGGTTTCCAATCTAATACAGCTTCTACCTTCTGAGGGTCCACTCTAATTCCCTCTGCAGAAACTACATGCCTTAAGAAAGTCACCTCCTTCAGCCAGAACTCACACTTACTGAACTTTGCGTACAACTGCTTCTCCCTCAGAATTTGCAACACCACACAAAGATGTGCATCATGCTCCTCCTCAGACTTGGAATAAACCAGGATATCATCGATGAACACCACTTCGAACCGATCAAGATATGGTTGGAACACCCGGTTCATCATATCCATGAATGCTGCTGGCGCGTTCGTCAAACTGAACGGCATTACCAAGAACTCATAATGACCGTAGCGTGTTCGAAACGCCGTCTTATGAATGTCCTCTTCCTTCACCTTTAACTGATGATAACCCGACCTTAGATCAATCTTCAAAAAGACCGAAGCTCGTTTAAGCTGATTGAACAGGTCATCGATTCTTGGCAATGGGTACTTGTTCTTAATCGTCAACTTATTCAGTTGACGATAGTCCACGCACATACGCATGGATCCGTCCTTCTTTTTCATGAATAGGACCGACACTCCCCATAGAAACACACTCGGTTGAATAAATCCTCGATCCAAAAGCTCCTGGATCTGAGCTTTGAGTTCCACCAACTCCTTCGCTGCCATTCGATAAGGAGCAATGGATACCGGAGCTGTACCCGGAAGTAGTTCTATTCTAAACTCCACTTCGCGATCCGAGGGTAATCCTGGCAACTCCTCCGAAAAGACATCCGTGAAATCCTTGACTGTTCGAACCTCATCGACAGTCACCTCCTTAGTATCCAAAGCACTAATAAAAGCTAGGAATGCGTTGCATCCTTTCCGAATCATCTTAACAGCCTTTAATGCCGATACTACGTTGGACAAATAGTTCCTTCTTTCCCCTAACACAACCACCTCCCCGCCTTCCGGGGTACTCAACACCACACACTTAGTCTCACAATCCAACTTAGCGCGATGCTTAGTCAACCAATCCATTCCTAGGATAAGATCAAACTCTCCAAATGGCAATTCCATTAAGTCTGTCGGAAACACTACCCCTTGAGTCTCTAACGATACATCCTTAAATAGCTTGTCCACTACCCTAGATTGTCCTAGGGGACTAACCACGGTCATCTTCCTAGTAGTTGTTTCAGAGTCTATACTTAGGGTATCAGATATCGAACATGCAACATAGGAGTGGGTTGACCCAATATCAATCAAGGCAAGTAAAGGGTTATCAGCAATAAGAAACGTACCGGTTATGACATCCGGTGCTTCACCATCCTCCTGTCGACGAACTGCATAAACTAGACCCGGCTGCCTCACATCTACATTACCTGCACCTCTACCAGGTGCTCCACATCCGCGACCAGCCCCATTTCCACCTCTACCTGAACCACGACCCCTCAGTCCAGGCTGGTCACCTCTCCTAGTCTGATCAGAACCTCGGCCCGTTGGCTGTACCTGATCCACTTACGGACAGTCTTTAATCAGATGCTCCGTGGATCCACACCTGAAACATCCACTCGTTCTTCTTCTACACTCCCCAGAATGTGCTTTCCCGCACCAATTACATGATCAATTCTGATTCCCCGCAGCAGGTGTCGGAGCACGAGCTGGCCCATCAGACCTAGGCCTTTTCTGCGAATTCCCAGATGCTCCTGCCAGCCCAAAATTTCTCTTATTCCTTCCCCGCTCCTTATCTCTTTCCTGTCTTTCAGTCCGTTTTACCTCCTCAGCTATCTTAACCTTCCCTACCAGAACAGCAAAATCTCTCTCTCTCTATGGTGCTATCAAAACCCTTAACTCATTCCGCAATCCATCCTCGAACCGAACACAACGTTCACCTCAAGCGTAGTGGCTCAAGTGCAGAAACTCCGCCTCATATTCAGCCATAGACTTACTTCCCTGCACTAGATTCAGAAATGCCTTCATCTATGCATCCACATAGCTGGCCCCAACATAGAAATGCCTTCATCTATGCATCCACATAGCTGGCCCCAACATACTTTCCCTGGAATGACTCCTTAAAGAAGTCCCAGTCAATCCGATCTGCGACAGTACCCTCCTTCATCGTGAGCCACCACTGATAAGCCTCGTCTCGAAAAAGAGACACGACCCTTTTCAACTTCTCCTCCACCGTGAAATCTAAGTCATCCATTATGCACTCAGTCACTTCCATCCAATACTCAGCTGTGTTAGGGGCTACGCCAGAAACTCCCTTAAACACTTCTGCCCCATTGGCCCTAAGCCGCTCTGGCACAGATTTCCGGGCTCCTGCGCCCATGCCTACTCCAGCAACCCTCTCTAAAACCCTCAACATCGCCTGGGATACATCATCATCTCCGGTCGCCTGATCCCGTAATTCTCCCTCTACAGCTGGAGGATCTAGCATTTCGTTTCCTGACTCGTGGCCAGACCCTACTGGCTCAGACAAAGTCATCCTACCCCTACCGCGTCCACGCAGCGGACGTCCTCGACCCCTTGCACTCATTCTTCTGATTGGCGTTTATCTGATTAAAAATTTTATGAATCATTAATTCTTTCCACTGATTAACCACGAACAATCTTATGAAAAGTAATTTTGAGAGTGATTCTTTTGAATTCGAGCCTCTCTACAGTTTCAGTCTCAAGTTTACCTCCTAATTCTAGAGGCCGCATACATTCAGTCAATCAACATATAAACAACATCCATGCACCCACATTCAACACCTAGGGATATTTTTGTTATTCCACTACCTAGGGGTATTTTTGTAATTTTATCCTACAGGGGTATTTTCGTAATTTTCCAAAATAGGGTTCCTTGGTGATTTTGTGAAATAAGGGTATTTTGGTAATTTTGTAATCCAGGGGTATTTCAGTAATTTTGAAGTCCGGGGGTAGTTCGATGATTTTGAAATCAGAGGTACTTTGGTCATTTTACAAATCAGGGGTAATTTAGTAATTTTTTTACAAATCAGGGATATTTTAGTTATTTTATAAATCAGTGGTAATTTGGAATTTTACAAATCAGGTATACTTCCACAATTTTTTTTAAAACAGGGGTATCTTGGAGGATTTGATTTCAAAAGAAAAGATAGTAGTGTTCAAGTGGTTGTGAGTTTTTGGTTGTTGTCGTGTGTTGTGTGTGTTGTTTTTTTTTTCTAAGGAAAAATTTCGTTGACTTTGTAAATCGGGGTATATTTGCAAATCTTGGTATTTTTTTCCAGAATAAGGGTATTTTAGCAATTTTGTAAAAATAAGGTGGCCGGTCCCTTTCGGGTTTTAATTAGAGATTTTGGCCCGTCAACAAATCCTCGTGGCTGGGGTGAACAGTCACTATGCACCAGGTAGGATTCCAGCGAAGAGGAGGTGAGTCACTAGGACTGCTTAAGTACCAGGCTCTTTCGGATTCAGTCCTAGACATGCGCATGACTGTTGCCACACCCTAGTCTTGCGACTTGTTCACGGGTTTGTTTAGTGAAACTAAGTCTTATGAGATTTTAGAAGTTGTTTCAGCTAGGCCTAGAGTCCATCAGGTTCTAATCTAACTAATCTACGTCCCATAAAGCCCACCAAGCCCACATATACTTCACACAATGGTTTAGAATACTTACCTGGCGGACTTGGGCCAGAGACGTAGGTGCCATGCCGAGCTAACAGACCTATTATCTTTTAAAAACATGCATGTTTCAAAAACCCATCTTTTTAGAAAACGTTTTGAGCCTAAAAACCCCTGAGCCGAGTTTTGAACCGGGCTCTGATACCAATTTGTAACACCCCAAGCCCGGCCCAAACACTACAACCGGATCTGGCATGTCACTAAAGAAATTTTATAAAAAGATGTAGCACTTTGGAAAACAATAATCAGGTTTAAGTATTTATGCCGAAAACTTAATAATTTATTAAGTCATATAAGATATAAAGTTATAAATTGCCTTGGTGAATTTTTTAAATAAAAACCGAAATTTTATATATGTCCCAACTTAATTTTAAACATCAAATTTAACTACCCAGTAATAAAAGCCCAACATAATACCAAAACATGAATGGTAGTCTAGTGGCCCAAGGCCTTATTACAACGAAATTTAAAACCCACTTAAAACAAATTTCTTAAAAATAAAAAAAATAAAGTAAAGTCTTTTTGCTGAATCCTCAGTACTCTATCGCATGGCCACCTTGCTCTCCTCTCCAGCCCGGTCCGATGCACTAAGTGCTACCTGAAATTGTTAAAAGAATAGGGTGAGTCACGAAACTCAGTGTGCAACCCTCGTGCACCATCAGATTGGGCCTTAGCCCACAGATCAGAATATAGAACATAATATAGAAGATAACATACATAAAACCCAACCCAATCCTAGGTTTCCATCCGCTACACACCACCCTTACCTGCCAATCACACCATTGGGGATTTCTACAATCAACCCACACCGCTACACACCATCGATGGCAGTCATGCTGTAGTTAGCTGCTCATCGTCAAAGTTGTGACAGAGTCACCAGGCTGAAATGGCAGAAGCCACTAGAAACAGAGTTGTGACAGAGTCACCAGGCTGAAATGGCATAAACCACCAGAACAGATCACTTCCCCTTTCATCAATCACCCAACCCCAAGCATACATAGAAATCGACATATAAAACATATCGTTTCTAACAGAAACATTCCCTGAGGAATGGCAGAAATCACTAACCTGATATTTAGCCTTTACCCTCCCCAGGTTTTCAAACGTTATGCCGGGATTTCGACATTTAACAGAGTATAGCAGATTTATTACATCTATATTAGCATTCAATCTAATGGTGTGAGAAGTTACACACCTGATATCGTGTAGTACTACACTCTTAGTCAATATCCTTGCTATACGGATCTACAACCCTTAGTCTAAAACCTTGCTAAAAAGCCGGAAGAATACGAAGATTTGGCCTCCCCTATAATCGACCAAAGGTTAGTAAATCCCGAATTTGCACACTAAAATCAATAGATCTCCTTACCTTGAAATCCTGAAAGTAACACGATTCGAGTGTTACTGAACTATGACTTAGAGATCTACGCGATTGACTCCACTTCAGATCCCGGAATGCCGAAAATAAGAGAAAACAGTAGATTAGTCACTAAATAGCCATTTAGCCAGAGACTTTGAAAAGCCGGAAAGGATTTGGATCCCACGAATCAATACTTACCTTTAATTCCCTTCAGATTTCGGCATAAGCAGACACCCCAGAGTGATTTTGGCAATCACAGGAGACGAGATCTCACGATTTCGGCTTTTATGAAAATCCCAGAAAAGATGAACTGATGTGGTTTCGGCTAAAAAGAAAAGTGAAAAGAAAGCAAAGAGAGGTTTGAAGATTCGGCTAAAGTGTCTTGAAAGAGATGAGAAAGGAATCTGTCAGAGGATTCGGCCAACTGAAGAAAAAGAAAAGAGTGGGAGAATAGAGTAGGAATTTCGGCAGCGAAAAGAGAAAAAAGATGAAATCTTGGACAGCAAATTTGGCACATCCACCTTAAGCCAAAACCGAGTGCCCCTTTCCTTTCCAATTCTTCAAAATTTCGGCTAACATTAAACACCTAAAGATAGCTCCTATCTTTCTAAATTTACTCATCCCAAAAGAGACTTAACTAGCTGCAACTCCTCCTTCATTTATCAGCACAATATCCACGTATTAAAACATAATAAAATTCCCTAAAAATAGCCTTGTGCCGTCCCCCTTACTCTTTTTAAGTGCTGAAATTTAGCCCTATAACTTGGGCTTCAAGCAACCAAAATTTGGGCCCTCCTTATGCACTAGTGACGCCACTTATAGCTCCCCTTTACTGTGCCCCTAGCTGCTGGGCCACAAGCCCAATATGTCAATTAAACTACTAAAACTTTAATTTAAGCCCCTAGAGTGTCTAAACAAAATATTTAATCAAAGCCTCAACCCAAACCTGAGCCCCATTTGCACCTCAAATCCTTAAATTAATATTTTAAGCATACACTACACAAAATGCACAAGCCCAAAAATTCAGGATGTTACAAGCTTTGCCATCATAGTTAGAAAAGATTCACAATATATTTCATGTATCTATGTTACGATGTTATCGATCAGATCCTTTTGGTTTATGTTGCACGTTGCCAAGAGGATGGAGACGCCACAGATGTTATTACTGGTACGCTCTTTATCCATAATGTACATTATACTGCACTGATTGATGTTGGGTCTACGCATTCGTATATAGCATGCTCGGTGTCTGAGACTTTGAGTATAATGGTTGAAACCACTGCGAGTGAAATCACTGTGTTGAGTCCTTTAGGGCAGTCAGTTAAAGTAGATAAATTGTTCAGAGATGTACCTTTGGAGGTGCAAGGAGCCACCTTTTTGGCGGACTTAATGGAACTACCTTTTGGTGAATTCGACTTAATACTGGGAATGGATTGGTTGGTTAAGCATCAAGTGAATCCGGATTGTGCTGCTAAGCGGATGGTACTGAAAACTGCAGAGGGGGATGAAGTGGTGGTAATAGGGGAACGCCGGAATTATTTGTCCAATGTGATTTCTGCTTTGAGGGTCGAGAAGTTGGTCCGTAAGGGTTGTGAAGCATATTTAGCCATCATCAGTGGTACTGATTATGAGATTCCGTCTGTTAAAGATATCAGAACAGTCAGAGATTTTTTGGATGTTTTTCCCGATGAACTACCTGGATTGCCCCCAAACTGTATGTAACAACCCAAACCCGGCCCAAACACCATGGTCGAATCTGGATCGTTACGGGAAAAAAATCTTTTCGAAACCGTTTCTAAACCCATTAAGCTTTGTTGAAAAAAAAACTTTTCGGATTGGATTATCTTGATTAAATCATACTTAGTGTTTATTTAAAAAAAATATTTATGTCAAGTTATGAAACAACTTTCAACTGTGCCCGTTGGCATTTTAAAATATTTTCGTGTTTAATTGGAAAATGTGTAATTTAAGTTCAACAATAATTATATCCGAGTTTAAGATAATATCCATCATACGAAAATAAAAGAAAAATAAATAAAGTATCAGGAGGCCTTATTACAACCAAATTAAATAAACCCAAAGTAAATAATTAAATAGAAATTAAAGTCATTTAAATTTAATTCCACTGCATGGCCACCTCGAGTCAACCTGGCTCCACATCCGCGATCTAAGTGTCACCTGAAAAATATAAAGGAGAAGGTGAGTCACCAAGACTCAGTATGTAACCCTTTCCCCATTTTAAAGCATTTTCATACACATCAAATAACAAATTAATTATGCAAATCATCATGTGTCCCAACCTAGCCAGCCATACGCCACTATCTACCCCGTTGTGGTGCCAAACCACTGGTGGTGCCAAACCACTGGTGACATATAGTCACGTTGTGCTACCAAAGCACTGGTGTCCGTAGACACAAATCGGGTGATGGGGCCAACCCATCGTGTGATACCAAATCACTGGCAGACGATCCCATATCTCTAGTGGGGCCAACCCACGGTGGTTTCAACCACAGGGATAAGTCGCTATTGAGGTGCCAAACCTCTGGAGGTACCAAACCTCTGGTGACCGTAGTCACAGTGTGTTACCAAAACACTGGTGCCCGTCGGCACATTATCACTGCCCCCTCCACTCATCAACCCACATAGTCAACAGTCACATATAGATTTATCATATGTATTATCACAGCATGCTTCCCAAAAGCATAAAATAGCAATCATATGCACAGGTACTTACCTGGTTACCCCATATACCGTTATGGTATTCAAGCCATTGCTACATACATCAAGTTAGCAATCACATTACTTAGCATAATTTAATAAGTTAAATGGTGTGTATGTACACACCTGTTACTACGATAGTCTTATATCCCGAGAAGAAACGTTGGTCACCACAGGTCTATCTGTCCTATAATCGGCCAAAAACATGGGTTAGTCTTATGGCCTATTCGGCCAAATCCAAAATATTCAAAGGGTTAATATTTAACCCGAAAGCCTTACCTAACACCCTTGAGTACTAGCCACCAAGTGTTTCTGCTTCCCTAATCGGCAATCATTAAGTTAGTAGCCTTCGGCTTAATCGAATATCATGAATAAAGAAAACAGATCTTACCACCTTACCCCAAAACCGATTGTTCCAAAGCAACGGATTCACCTGCTTGCTTCCAAATCCGAAGGCCCTATATTTAATCAAGCGATTAGTAGCCTTAACAGTCAAAAAGAGAAAAGAGAATCTTAGACATTCGGCCTAGCATACTTACCCTCCAAATTCGATTAGAGAATGCTTCCCCCTCCTTGTTCAGTATTCGGCCAAGGTTCCAAAAGAAGAGAGGGTTTTTCTTTTATCGGTTTTTGGAAGAATAATCAAAGAATAAACAACAACTAATGAAGGCTAGCCGAAAATTGAGAGAAGAGACTAAGGGAAATCGGCACACCAATAGGGATTAGATTCGGCTAGAGACTAAGAGATGGAAGTGGTTCTTAACTTTGAAGAAAGAAAAGAAATCAGGTGGCAACTAGCTGGGAGAATTTCGGCTACTAAAAAAAATTCTAAAAAGAATTCAAGATGGTAGATGGGGGTTTATATAGGATTTCGGCACCCCCCTTCCTATTACTTGCCGTCCACTCTCCCTAGGGAGAGTTCAAATTTCGGCAAAACTCTTACAACCTCTCTTGGCCACTCATTTCAATGAATTCAAATAATTTGAATTAATCACTTAATAATCCCTTTTAATCGAATAATATCCTTGATTATCCTATGAAATTATCATATATCTTTTATTATCTAAAGAATTAAGCAAATTAAATCAATTTAAAGTGCTTAAATTATCCCTTAAAAAAATAATAAAATCCCTATTATTATCCAAAATAAAAGGAATTAAAGGAGAGAAAAACTCTCCACATGTGCCGTCCATCCATAATGCAAAAAGAGGGATCCTTGTGACTCGAACCAAGGCTCTCCCTTCCCCTTGATGTGGCGTCACCTGCTAGCTCTTAAGTGGGCTTACTTTGCCACTTAGTCTAGGCTCATTTTATGTCCAAATTATCCCCATTTATTATTATAACACCCTCCTGCTAAGGCCCCCTATCTTAAAAGTTAAAACTAAAATTTCCTACCAAATCGAACCAACACAAAGCCTTAAATTGATCATTATTATTCCATAAATAATGACACAGCAGTTCATACATAAGAAAAATAATTTATTTCCAAATAGCCCCGTTTTTGGGATGTTACAGTTCTACCCCCCTTAAAATGAATTTCGTCCCGAAATTCCTTGATCAAAACAGGTGAGGGTATTGCTGTCGCATCACATCCTCGGGCTCCCACGTGGCTTCCTCCAAACCGTGGTTCCGCCATAGTACTTTCACTAAGGGCACTGACTTCCTACGTAAAACCTTCACATCTCGATCCAAGATCTGAACTGGTTCTTCTTCGAAAGATAAGTCCGCATCCACCTTGATCTCTGCCACTGGCACAACGTGCGATGGGTCTGACAGATACCGTCTCAGCATTGATACGTGAAAGACGTTATGTATCTGACTCAGTTCTGCCGGCAACTCTAGCTGATAAGCTACCGGTCCCACTCGCTTTACAACTGTATATGGGCCAATGAACCTTGGGCTCAGCTTCCCTTTTCGACCAAATCTCAGCACCTTTTTCCAAGGTGACACCTTCAGAAAAACCTTGTCACCTACCTCATACTCCATCTCCTTGCGCTTCAAGTCAGCATAAGACTTCTGTCTATCCGATGCTTCCTTAAGACGATCCCAAATCGCCCTAACTTTGTCCTCAGTTTCTGCAACCAAATCTGGACCCAAGACTTGTCTTTCACCTAACTCCGTCCAACATGTAGGTGTACGACATTTCTGTCCATACAATGCTTCGTATGGTGCCATCTGGATACTCGCTTGATAGCTATTGTTGTAGGCAAATTCCGCTAATGGTAGAAATTCTTCCCAACTACCTCGGAATTCCAAGATACAACCCCTCAGCATATCCTCTAAAATCTGTATCACTCTCTCCGATTGTCCATCAGACTGTGGATGGAAGGCTGTACTGAAATCCAATCGTGTACCCAAGGCTTGATGCAATGCTTTCCAAAACCTCGACGTGAACCTCGGATCCCTATCCGAGATGATCGATACTGGCACACCATGCAATCTGACTATCTCAGCCACATATAACCTTGCTAGCTTCTGGAGTGAATAATCCATTCTTACAGGTACGAAGTGAGCTGACTTGGTTAACCGGTCAACAATCACCCAAACTGCGTCCTTCTTGCTGGGCGTAAGGGGTAGCCCACTAACGAAATCCATAGTGATCCGTTCCCATTTCCATTGAGGGATCTTTACCGGTTGAAGTAGCCCTGATGGCAACTGATGTTCAGCCTTAACTTGTTGACATGTCAAGCATCTTCCTACAAATTCCGTTACTTCACGCTTCAACCCAGGCCACCAAAACTGTTTCCGTAGATCTCCATACATCTTGTTTCCTCCTGGATGCATAGCATATGGGCTGCTATGTGCATCTTGGAGAATTTTTCGCCTCAACTCCACATCTTTTGGCATACATGCCCGCCCTTGAAAACATAGCACTCCATCACTAGATAGACTGTACCCTTCCAAACCACCATCCTGAACTTGCATTCTCTTAGCATTTAACCCTTCGTCCACTAACTGCTTGTCCTTAATCTCCTCGATCCATGTTGGCTTTACTTGAAGTTCCGCCAAGAGACTTCCATCATCATATAGGCTCAACCGAGCAAACATCGCTCTTAAGTCCGTCACAACCTTCCGGCTCAACGCATCAGCTACCACGTTAGCCTTGCCCGGGTGATACTCGATTGAACAATCGTAGTCCTTTAAAAGTTCAATCCACCGACGCTGTCTCAAGTTCAGATCCTTCTGAGTCAGAAGATACCTCAAACTCTTATGATCCGTGTAAACTATCGACTTCTCCCCATAGAGATAATGCCTCCATATCTTCAAAGCGAAGACAACTGCTGCTAACTCCAAGTCGTGCGTCGGGTAGTTAACCTCATGCGATCTTAACTGACGGGACGCATAGGCCACTACCTTCCCATCCTGCATCAACACACATCCCAAACCAGTATGGGATGCATCACAATAGACAGTAAACAACTTTCCTGCTTCAGGCTGTACCAAAACTGGAGCTTCCGTCAAAATTTTCCTTAGCTTATCAAAGCTTTCTTGCTGCTTCTCCGTCCATACAAATGAAACATCTTTTCTTAGCAGCTTCGTCAATGGTGCTGCGATTAAAGAAAATCCTTCTACGAATCTCCGATAGTACCCCGCTAAACCCAGAAAACTTCGTATTTCAGCCACTGTTCTTGGTGGTTTCCAATCCAATACTGCTTCAATCTTGCGAGGATCTACTCTAATTCCTTCTGCTGATACTACATGACCTAAGAAAGCCACCTCCTTCAGCCAAAATTCACACTTACTGAATTTGGCATATAATTGCTTCTCCCTCAATACTTGCAGAACTATCCGTAAATGCTTGTCATGTTCCTCCTCCGTCTTAGAATAGACCAATATGTCGTCTATGAATACCACGACGAACTGATCCAAGTACTGCTGAAATACTCTATTCATTAAATCCATGAACGCCGCCGGTGCATTGGTCAACCCAAATGGCATTACGAGAAACTCGTAGTGCCCATACCGAGTTCGGAATGCCGTCTTGTGGACATCCACTTCCTTCACCCTTAATTGATGATAACCCGACCTAAGGTCAATCTTTGAAAATACTGCGGCACCCTTCAGTTGGTCAAACAAGTCATCGATCCGAGGCAACGGATACTTGTTTTTGATCGTTAACTTGTTCAACTGACGGTAGTCGATGCACATTCGCATGGACCCGTCCTTCTTCTTGACAAATAACACGGGTGCTCCCCATGGAGATATGCTAGGTCGGATAAATCCTCTATCCAAGAGCTCCTGAATTTGAGCCTTCAGCTCCACCAATTCCTTTGGTGCCATTCGGTATGGTGCTATAGACACAGGTGCCGTTCCGGGTAGCAAGTCTATACCGAATTCGACTTCCCGATCTGGAGGCAGACCCGGAAGTTCTTCCGGAAATATGTCAGCAAATTCCCCAACCGTTCGAACCTCCAATACTGACTCCTTAGCTTTCAAAGCACAGATCCGAACCAAATATGCCTCGCAACCTTTCTTGACCATCCTTTCGGCCTTTAAGACCGATACCACATTGGATAGGTAATTCCTTCTATCACCTATCATAACCACTTCATCACCCTCAGCCGTCTTAAGCACCATGCGCTTAGCCGCGCAATCCAAATTCGCCTGATACTTAACCAACCAGTCCATTCCAAGGATCAAATCGAACTCTCCGAAAGGTAGTTCCATCAGATCGGCTACAAATACGACCCCTTGGAGTTCTAGGGGTACACCTCTATAAAGTTTGTCTACTACTACAGAGTGTCCTAGGGGGCTTAGCACAGTCATCTTCCTAAGAGTAGTCTCAGAGTCTAGGTCCATAGTCCCTACCACACTACTAGCAATGTACGAGTGCGTCGAACCCACATCAATCAATGCAACATAAGGTAAACCAAATATTAGAAACGTACCGGTTATGACGTCCGGTGCGTCTCCCTCCTCGCGACGCCTCGCTGCATAGACTAAGCCAGGCTGCCTAGCCTCTGTGTTACCCGAACCTCTGCCCTGAATTCCACGACCTCGGTTGGAACCATTGTTTCCTCTGCCATTACCCCGACCCCTCTGTGGTGGTCCAACATTTCTACCCTCAGCGCGATTCTGATCTTCTGGCTGATCCTTAGCTACCTTTTGAGGACAGTCCCTTACCCGATGCTCTAAAGACCCACACTCAAAACAACCTTTGTTACCGGTCCAACAACTCCCCCAATGGGTTTTTCCACAGCTGTTGCACTGAGTTGGCCTTTGATTAGTAGTCGTGGGCCTACCGGTCTGATTTGGCCCACTCTGCCTAGCCCGCTTCTGAGCATTAGCGCTACCCGATCCAGCTGACCCAAAACCTCTCTTTTGGTTATTCTTACTATAGTTTTGTCTCACAGTCTCCTTAATCCCTTCGGCCACCTTGGCCTTCTCCACTAGGGACGAGAACTCACGAACCTGCTGCGGGGCGATTAGCAATCTCAGATCATCTCTGAGCCCGTCCTCAAAGCGGACACAGCGCTCATGTTCGGTGGCTACGATTCCTCTGGCATACCTACTCAGCCTTAAAAACTCCGCCTCATACTCGGCCACCGACTTAGTTCCTTGCACTAGACCTAGGAAGGCTTTCCTTTGGGCATCAGTGTAACTAGTGCCCACATACTTCTTCTGAAAGGCCGTCTTAAAGTAGTCCCACGTGAGATCATCAGCCGCGGCTCCATCCCGGACTGTCAGCCACCACTGGCACGCCTCATCCTTTAAAAGCGACACCGCCCCTTTCAGCTTCTCCTCCTCAGTCAGGTCGAGATCATCCATAACTCTTTCCGTAGATTCCAGCCAATATTCTGCAGCACTGGGCGCCACTCCTGAGACACCACGGAATACCTCGGCCCCGTTAGACCGTATTCGCTCGGGAACAGACTTCCGAGCTCCCAAATTCCCACCAGCCCCGGCCACCATCTCCAACACTCGCAAAACAGCTTGCGACACAGCCTCACCACCGGTCTGGTCCTGCTCCTCAGCCCTGAAAGTAGGAGGTGGTGGTGGCGGTGGTACCTCGTTTTCTGAACCTTGACCTGACCTGACGGGTTCAGACACCGTCATCCTACCCCTACCGCGTCCACGGCGTCCACGTCCTCTAGAACTCATTCTATCTACTGCGCTTTTAATCTGATTAAGAAAAATTTTATGCGTTAGCATTTGTTCCACTTTCTTATCCGCGAAGAAATTTTATGGATAGAGTTTAATCAGAGATTCTTTCGAGCAAACAAGTTTCCAGTTTCCTAACCTAGTTCACACAAAGAAGTTCTTGCATCCATTCCTTAATACTTTCCATACCTATTCGCTCTTCGGACATTTCTGCCCATTTCTATCCCAGGGGTATTTTCGTCACTTTCCCTACAGGGTATTTTCGTAATAAAGGAATTTTAAAACTTTAGTAAAGTAGGTCGTTTTGTAATTCCCAAAACTGGAGGATATCTATGAAAATTTGTAAAATTGTAATCGTTTTGAAACCAGGGGTATTTTGGTAATTTTATCAATCAGGGGCAATTTTGTCATTTTGATAAATCAGGGATGTTTTCGTCAGTTGTAAAACTTTGAGGGTCCTTTTTAAAAGTTTTCCTTTTCAAATAGTGACGTTGGTAAAGTTTTCCAAAGATCAGGGTCATTTCGGTAATTTCCATAAATTGAGGGCGTTTTCGTAATTTTCCAAAATCAAAATATTTTATTGATGATTTTCAAAACTGAGTTTTTGAATATTTGCAAAATAGGTAAAATTTTAGGCAAAACCATTGAGTTGATATTTTATGAACTGAGGGCATTTTAGTAATTTTACCCCTAAGGGTATTTTTGTAATTTTCCACAAATCAAATTTTTCGAGGAAAAAGTTGTAAAAATGATGTTCTCTGATTTGAAAGAGTTATTGCAAAAGTTTTGAAAACATTAGGGTTCTTGTTGTTTCGTTCCTTTCAAAACATGGCTAATTCCCTTTTCGGGTTTTAATCATAGTGTTTAGCCTATGACCGAGCCCTTATGGTCAGGGTGAACCAAAGCTACGCACCAGGCAGGATTCGAGTGAAGAGGAGGTGGGTCACGCGGACCGCTTAAATACCAAGCTCTCACCGAACCTTTCTAGACATGCGCACAGAGGTTGCCACACCACTGAGCCCTCTGAGTTAGGGTGAACCGAAGCTACGCACCAGGTAGGATACCTGCGAAGAGGAGGTGAGTCACGAGGACTGCTTAAATACCAGGCTCTTCCGGATCCACTCCTAGACATGCGTACAGGGGTTACCACACCCTAGCTCACTGACTAAGTCATAGGTGGGTTAAGTTCCTTAAGTCTTATGCGTTGTTGTGTGTTTGAGTAATCTAGTCCTAGGGTCAAATCCTATAAGTCTATTCTACGTTCCATGCTTCCTACCCTTCTACAGAATATAATTCACAAAGAATGTTCAGAAGTACTTACCTGGGCGGATCGGTGCCGGAGACTCGGGCCATGCTGTTCAAAATCCAAAAATCATTTCATAAGGCCTTTTAAAACATTTTTGGGCCTTGGGCCCCACAGCCGAGTTTTGAACTGGGCTCTGATACCAACTTTGTAACAACCCAAACCCGGCCCAAACACCATGGTCGAATCTGGATCGTTACGGGAAAAAAATCTTTTCAAAACCGTTTCTAAACCCATTAAGCTTTGTTGAAAAAAAAAAACTTTTCGGATTGGATTATCTTGATTAAATCATACTTAGTGTTTATTTAAAAAAAATATTTATGTCAAGTTATGAAACAACTTTCAACTGTGCCCGTTGGCATTTTAAAATATTTTCGTGTTTAATTGGAAAATGTGTAATTTAAGTTCAACAATAATTATATCCGAGTTTAAGATAATATCCATCATACGAAAATAAAAGAAAAATAAATAAAGTATCAAGAGGCCTTATTACAACCAAATTAAATAAACCCAAAGTAAATAATTAAATAGAAATTAAAGTCATTTAAATTTAATTCCACTGCATGGCCACCTCGAGTCAACCCGGCTCCACATCCGCGATCTAAGTGTCACCTGAAAAATATAAAGGAGAAGGTGAGTCACCAAGACTCAGTATGTAACCTTTTCCCCATTTTAAAGCATTTTCATACACATCAAATAACAAATTAATTATGCAAATCATCATGTGTCCCAACCTAGCCAGCCATACGCCACTGTCTACCCCGTTGTGGTGCCAAACCACTGGTGGTGCCAAACCACTGGTGACATATAGTCACGTTGTGCTACCAAAGCACTGGTGTCCGTAGACACAAATCGGGTGATGGGGCCAACCCATCGTGTGATACCAAATCACTGGCAGACGATCCCATATCTCTAGTGGGGCCAACCCACGGTGGTTTCAACCACAGGGATAAATCGCTATTGAGGTGCCAAACCTCTGGAGGTACCAAACCTCTGGTGACCGTAGTCACAGTGTGTTACCAAAACACTGGTGCCCGTCGGCACATTATCACTGCCCCCTCCACTCATCAACCCACATAGTCAACAGTCACATATAGATTTATCATATGTATTATCACAGCATGCTTCCCAAAAGCATAAAATAGCAATCATATGCACAGGTACTTACCTGGTTACCCCATATACCGTTATGGTATTCAAGCCATTGCTACATACATCAAGTTAGCAATCACATTACTTAGCATAATTTAATAAGTTAAATGGTGTGTATGTACACACCTGTTACTACGATAGTCTTATATCCCGAGAAGAAACGTTGGTCACCACAGGTCTATCTGTCCTATAATCGGCCAAAAACATGGGTTAGTCTTATGGCCTATTCGGCCAAATCCAAAATATTCAAAGGGTTAATATTTAACCCGAAAGCCTTACCTAACACCCTTGAGTACTAGCCACCAAGTGTTTCTGCTTCCCTAATCGGCAATCATTAAGTTAGTAGCCTTCGGCTTAATCGAATATCATGAATAAAGAAAACAGATCTTACCACCTTACCCCAAAACCGATTGTTCCAAAGCAATGGATTCACCTGCTTGCTTCCAAATCCGAAGGCCCTATATTTAATCAAGCGATTAGTAGCCTTAACAGTCATTGCCGAAATAGTCACTTACCAACCTCCAAGTCGACAAAAAGAGAAAAGAGAATCTTAGACATTCGGCCTAGCATACTTACCCTCCAAATTCGATTAGAGAATGCTTCCCCCTCCTTGTTCAGTATTCGGCCAAGGTTCCAAAAGAAGAGAGGGTTTTTCTTTTATCGGTTTTTGGAAGAATAATCAAAGAATAAACAACAACTAATGAAGGCTAGCCGAAAATTGAGAGAAGAGACTAAGGGAAATCGGCACACCAATAGGGATTAGATTCGGCTAGAGACTAAGAGATGGAAGTGGTTCTTAACTTTGAAGAAAGAAAAGAAATCAGGTGGCAACTAGCTAGGAGAATTTCGGCTACTAAAAAAAATTCTAAAAAGAATTCAAGATGGTAGATGGGGGTTTATATAGGATTTCGGCACCCCCCTTCCTATTACTTGCCGTCCACTCTCCCTAGGGAGAGTTCAAATTTCGGCAAAACTCTTACAACCTCTCTTGGCCACTCATTTCAATGAATTCAAATAATTTGAATTAATCACTTAATAATCCCTTTTAATCGAATAATATCCTTGATTATCCTATGAAATTATCATATATCTTTTATTATCTAAAGAATTAAGCAAATTAAATCAATTTAAAGTGCTTAAATTATCCCTTAAAAAAATAATAAAATCCCTATTATTATCCAAAATAAAAGGAATTAAAGGAGAGAAAAACTCTCCACATGTGCCGTCCATCCATAATGCAAAAAGAGGGATCCTTGTGACTCGAACCAAGGCTCTCCCTTCCCCTTGATGTGGCGTCACCTGCTAGCTCTTAAGTGGGCTTACTTTGCCACTTAGTCTAGGCTCATTTTATGTCCAAATTATCCCCATTTATTATTATAACACCCTCCTGCTAAGGCCCCCTATCTTAAAAGTTAAAACTAAAATTTCCTACCAAATCGAACCAACACAAAGCCTTAAATTGATCATTATTATTCCATAAATAATGACACAGCAGTTCATACATAAGAAAAATAATTTATTTCCAAATAGCCCCGTTTTTGGGATGTTACACTGTAAGGTGGAATTTGGGATTGAGCTTCTACCAGGTACAGCTCCGATGTCCATCGCTCCCTATAGAATAGCACCGAAGGAGCTAGTGGAGCTTAAGGCTCAGATTCAAGAGTTACTGGATCGAGGGTTTATTTTCCTTAGTGTGTCTCCATGAGGAGCACCGGTGTTATTTGTAAAAAAGAAGGATGGATCCATGCGTATGTACATCGACTACCGGTAATTGAATAAACTGACTATTAAGAATAAGTATCCCCTGCTAAGGATTGATGATCTATTCAACCAGTTTCGAGGAGCTTCGGTTTTCTCTAAGATTGATCTCTGATCGGGGTACAATCAACTGAGAGTCAAAGAGGCTGATGTTCACAAGACAGCATTGAGGACTCGTTATGGTCAGTACGAGTTCCTTGTGATGCCGTTTGGACTAACGAATGCATCGGCGCCATTTATGGATCTGATGAACCGAGTCTTCCAGCCCTATTTAGATCGGTTCGTAGTGGTGTTTATAGATGACATCTTGGTGTACTTGAGAACTGAGGATAAACATGACGCACATCTCCGAGTTGTTCCGCAGATTTTGAGGGAGAAAAAGTTATACGCTAAGCTGAACAAGTGTGAATTCTGGCTACGAGAGGTGACATTTCTGGGTCATTTGGTATCTACTGAAGGGATTAGAGTATCTGAGATTCGAAATTATTTTGGATTGGAAGCCGCCTAAGACGGTATCTGAGATTTGAAGTTTTCTGGGTTTGGCAGGGTATTATAAACGTTTTGTTGAGGGGTTTTCGTTAATTGCTGCACCTCTGACTAAATTGTTGCGTAAAGGGGTACCGTTTGTCTAGACTGATAAGCAGCAAGAGAGTTTTGAGAAAGTAAGAAGGTTCTGACGGATGCCCCTATCTTAATACAGCCAGAGTCTAGGAAAGAATTCACTGTCTACAGCGATACATCACATGTCAGTTTGGGATGTGTGTTGATGCAATAGGGTAAGGTAGTGGTGTACGTGTCTCGCCAGCTTAAGTCCCATGAGGCGAATTATCTGACACATGACTTGGAGTTGGCCGCGGTGGGTATTCGCACCGAAAATCTAGAAGCATTAGCTATACGGTGAGAAGTGTATCATTTACACAGATCACAAGAGCCTCAAGTATCTCCTCACTCAGAAGAAGCTAAATCTTAGGCAGCGTAGATGGGTTGAGCTACTTAAGGATTATGATTATTCGATTGAATACATCCTGGTAAGGCCAATGTGGTGGCTGACGCACTGATCTATAGGGCTATGATAAATCTGAGAGCGATGTTTGCTCGTCTCAGTTTATTTGATGATGGTAGTTCGTTGGCCAAACTCCAAGTTAAACTGTCGTGGGTTGAGTAGATTAAGGGTAAACAGTTGGAAGATGGGTCTTTGGGTCTTCGATTCAGACAAATTGAGAATGGGGAAACTTCAAATTTTGGACTAAATAGCGAAGGGGTACTGTGTTTTCGTAGGAGAGTCTGTATACAAAGAGATACTGATTTGAGGCAATCTATACTGCGAGAAGTGCATAGTAGTCCTTATGCTATGCATCCTAGAGGGATTAAAATGTACCGAGACCTTCGAGAGTTATATTGGTGGCCAGGTCTTAAGCGTGAAGTTACCGACTTTGTAAGTGTCTGACTTGCCAACAGGTTAAAGTCGAATATCAATTACCTTCAGGGTTGCTTCAGCCAGTTAAAATTCTACTTTAGAAGTGGGAGAGGGTAACTATGGACTTCGTTAGTGGGCTGCCCCTAACGTCTACTAAGAAGGATACAGTATGGGTCATAGTGGATCGGTTGACCAAGTTAGCCCATTTCATACCAGTTCATACTGATTTTTCTTTACAGAAGCTGGCTAAACTGTATGTAGCTAAGATAGTGAGACTGCATGGGGTACCAATTTCCATCATATCAGATAAAGATCATCGTTTCACGTCTCGATTCTAGAAGAAGTTACACGAGGCTTTGGGGACAAGACTGGACTTCAGAATTGCATTTCACCCCCAGACAGATGGTCAATCAGAAAGGGTGATTCAAATACTGGAAGATATGTTAAGGTGTTGTGTAATAGATTTCCGAGGCTATTGGGAAAACTATTTGCCTTTGGCAGAGCTTGCGTATAACAACAGCTACCAGACTAGCATTCAGATGGCACCTTACGATGTGTTATACGGCCGTAGGTGTCATACTCCTTAGTGTTGGACTGAGTTGGGCAAGCGTCGTGTTCTGGGCCCTAAATTGATTTCTGATATTGAGGACAAAGTCAGATTAATTCAGGATCAATTAAAGGTGGCATCAGACAGACAGAAGTCTTATACGGATTTGAAGCGCAAAGAGATTGAGTAATCTATAGGGGACTGCGTTTTTCTTAATGTCTCACCATGGAAAAAGGTACTGAGATTTCGACGGAAGGGTAAGTTGAGCCCTAGGTTTATTGGGCCTTATCGCATACTAAAACGTGTGGGACCAGTTTCCTATCAACTTGAGTTACCTCCAGAGTTGGATCGGATTCATGATGTACTCCACATCTCTATGCTGAGGCATTATCACTCTGATCCCACGCACATGATTTCGACTGAGGAGATTGAGGTAAGACCGGGCTTAACATTTGAGGAGGAACTGGTTCAGATCTTAAATCGTGATGTGAAAGTCTTGAGGAAGAAGTCTATCCCACTAGTTAAGGTACTTTGGCGCAATCACAGTTCAGAAGAGGCCACTTGGGAGCCCGAAGAGGCGATGCATCAACAATACCCTCATCTGTTTTGACAGGTAAATTTTGAGGCCAAAATTTTCTTTTAGGGGGGTAGAGTTGTAACGCCCCAAAAATTAGGTATTTACTTTTGCATGTTTTTAACATAAATACATATCTGCTTTAGTGGCTAAGTGATTTGGGTGTGTTTGGTAATGTCTGAGAAATCCTGGGTTCAAGCCTGGGCTTGTGTAAAATTTTGGTTTTGGGGGAATAAAACCCTTCCATTTGGTTAGTAGGCTTTTAAATAAATGTGGGTAAAATAAGTCACAAAAAGCCTGCTGGTCTAAAGGGTAAGTGGCGTGCTACTTATGCCAGAGGATTGAGGTTCGAATCTTGGTAGTGGCGAGGGAGTATTTATTTTGTTGTTGTGCTGTGGGAGGTGATGGAGTTTGACTAAAACACTGAAGTAGTTGAGGAGAATTCAAATTGTGTGGTTGAGGGAAGCTGTGATCAGGTGGAGAGATTTGAGGAGGGATTTTAGGAGGAAATCAAGGGATAAGGGGAGAGGTAGAGGTGTGCTGAATTTGGACTCTTAGGCACTCAAGAATTCGGCTAGGGAGGTGTTGCTTTTCCCTCTGCCGAATTCTCCCTCTGCCGAAAACCTCTTCTTCCTTTTTTTTTGTTTTTTTTCTTTCTTTTCCCTCTGCCGTAACACTCTCCTCCCCTAAACTGATTCTTTTTCTCCCTTCTGCCGCCACACTCTTCTAGTTCTCTACTGATTTGGACTGCTCCTCCTAGCACCCTGCTTGTGTTGGCCGAACATCCCCTTCCCTTTCTTCTCATCTTTCCTTTTATCCTTTTTTCTGCTTTTGGTCGAATACACTCTCTTCCTTTACCCTCACTGTGCCAACTTTTTCTTTGATCTCTGCTGATTTAGTGTTCCTTGCTAGGCTACGTTTTGGTACTTTCAGTAAGTTGATACTCGTTTTGGGTTTAAATCGTGCTTGTAGATACTTGTTATTAAGGGGTTCCGATTGGATTGCAGGTAATAATCCCGAGTTCTAGTGATCATCGCTTTCCAGTGAGTAAGGTGTGTAGGGATTCAATTGTCAATCAAGGTAAGTGGCTGGCGATTAAGTGGTTATGTATATTGATTTGGGTTCGCTGTAAATTCAATTGATATGTGAGTAACCGAACGTTATGGGTGAACATAGGTTCTGGAGTGATTGAGGACTGTCTGCGCATTTGTCGGATCCAGGTGTGTAACAGTACTCTCATAAACGGTATCGGTGAAATGTCGAAAAGTGTAAACACTGCCCAAATCGTAAGCCGGCAAAAGCCGAAAAAGTATGACATTGAAGCTACATGAGCGTACGCTCGCTCGTGTGGTAAACTGAACGCATAAAACATGAGCGTTAGATTACTGAGGCCACCGTGAACGATTTCGGGGTCTTGGGCTATTTTGGGCCATGTTGGGTCGAAATGGGCCGTGTGGGCCCAACAGGCTCATGGGCCCACACGGGTAAACCGCACAAACATGTGGAGAATTTTAGGCCAAGTTGTGTAAGTTACATGGCCGAGCCCATTTTTGGGTTAAGTGGGCCACACGAGCATGTGGGCCCACATGGGTCGCATTATGGGCCTTGGGCCCATTTGCACTGTATGACTGCCCGAGATGACTGTGGACCTACTGATGGGTTGGTAAGTACACCTAGACCCCAAACTGATAAAATGACTATTATGCCTTATGGTAAAATGACTGTTATGCCCCTATGCTATGTATGACCGTATATGAGCATGCCATGATATATATGTATGTTGCATTCATGTGTGATATGTTGCATGGGGTGGGATTAATATGATAGGAGGAAGTGTACTGTACTGGCAGCTCTACTACAAATACTGTTTAGTGACGCAACCGGTGCTAATTTTTTGAGTGTAGGGATGGGTGGGTGATTTTATCCCCCACATGAAGTGTTGGGCTGGACGGAGTGGAGTGTAGAGGCTGGATGGGAAGGATTTCTGATTGCATGCTTAAACTGTTACTGATACTGTTATGGGCTAAGGCCCACACTGATACTGATATCAGCTAAGGCCACACTGATACTGTAATGGGCTAAGGCCCAACTGGACTGAACTGTTATTGACTTAGGCTTAGGCCCAAACTGTACTTGCTTAAAAGCATGATTGGTTGTTTAATTGCATGGGGTTACACACTGAGTTTTTGTAAACTCGCCTTTCTGTTTATCTGTATAGGTAATCTCCAGACTCAAGCGGATCGGTGCCGCGAGGGATTCGGATGGGGCCATACAACCGTACCTATATATATTTTAATTTATTTTCCATAAGTTTAATTTGGGTTTTCGTTATGTAATAAGGCCTCCTAATTTTTAACTTTTAATTTGGGGATTTTATTTATTTTCATTTACCTTTCATTAGTAGTAGAACGCTGTTTTTCAAAAGATAATTGGTTTTCAAAACACCACGTTTTCGCAACTTATAATAATAGCTTCTGCATCAAACTTGGTTTTAAGGTATAGTAACAAACAAAAATGACCAACGTTCTACTAAAATAACTCGAGTTTTAAAAGAACAAGATAACCTAAATTTCTGTAAGATACATAAACGAGGTTAAATAATAAGCATGGATTTTCTAAAGAAACATTGTTTTCGAAAAAACACTTCAATATGATGTCGCCAGATTCGGCCATAATGTCTGGGCCGGATTTGGGGTGTTACAGTCAATAATTATTGAGCCCCGTTTGAACCTTAGGAATTCGTAGGATACAAATGACATGTCATTAGGGTTTTCATGTTTCGGGTGCTAGTCTTGAATGTCCTACTGATGGCTCATGTCCTACATTTATTACGGATACTCCATAACTCGTGTGAGCAGCATCGTGTAGCTTACATTCCAACCCACAGCTCATGTGAACAGGCCCATTTCACAGCTCGTGTGTGCAATGATATAAAGGAAAGGAAAGGAAAGGAAATGAAAGGAAAGGTTATATATTTAGCACACTTCGTGTGAGCTATCCCGCTTATCTGATGATATTCTAAACGGTTCAACTGGCATGAAAAGGAAAGAAATGGTAAGTGTTCAAAATGCACCATGACATGTATGAAAAGGATTGAAATGGTAAGTTTCATTGGAATATGCTATGTTAACAAAATTGATGAATTCAAATGAACTATGTTCATGTATAATGGCTTACCTTATGTTAAATCCAAGTGAATTGTATTTGAATATGCTAACATGTGTTGTTGATGGTGCTTAGGCTTGTGCCAAGCTTGAGGTTGGATTTTATAATACATATTCTTAACATTTATTAATGAAATGGTAAGTTATGTTTTATGTTTTATGAACTTATTAAGCATTATGTGCTTACGTAGTTTTCTTTCCTATGATTTATAGATAACCAGAAGCTCGTTCAGTTTGGATGTAACACCCCAAACCCGGCCCATTCGTTACGACCGAATTTGAAATGCCACTGCGGAAAACGTTTAAAAATATTCTTACTTAAAAGTAAAAACCGTTAAAAATTGTTTCCTTTAATAAAACATTTTCGTAATTTAAAACATTCTAAGAAAAATATAGCCATTTGCAAATAGTATCTCAATTGTCAATCCATAATAAAACATAATAATAAAGATACTTAATAAAAATACTTAAATACTTTAATGGGCCTTATTACAATAAAACAAACCCAAATAGTTTAAAGTACTTAAATAAAAATAAAATGTCCAAATAAAGTAATTCCTTGCTGAGCATGGCCACCTTTAAGCTCCTGCCGACCCGGTCCATTACTGATCATCACCTGGAAGAAAATATTCTCCAACGGGGTGAGTCAAACAGACTCAATGTGTAACCAACACTAAAACTTAACAATTCAGGCATACAATATCATATCACATACTTATTCATATAACAGATATAAAATAATGATGCAACCCGAACCCAAACCTATATGCCATCCGCTACACATCACCCGTACCATCCTGCACACCGTGGGGACTACTAAGTCAACCCTCCATCCGCTACACATCATCGAAGGCAGTCGCTGCAGTCGACGTGCTCATCGCCCTTATAAAATTCGTGGCATAGCCACCAGATACATATTTTGTGTCATGAGACACCATATTAGGATATCGTGGTCTTAGGTCACCACATTCAGATATCGTGGTCTTAGGTCACCACATGCACTTCCCCTTTCTCATTTAACCCGAATGCCCCATATCATTCATATCATGCATATCATGCCTTAATTCACATTCTTATCACTTTTCACATGTTACATATATATCATAATTTCACAATCCTAGTAGGAGTAGGAAACATACCTTAGTACTTTGTACCATGGCATGGTACCTTAGCCATATTTTTCACATTCTTATAAACACTTATATATTAAAACATAGCCTTAAATCGATTAGGATTTTAGTGTGGGGTACACACCTGATTTACTTAAAGCTTTTAATCCAAGTCCCGAAAATCCGATCTAAAACCTTAGATCTCAAATCCCGAAATTAACTCCTTGGCTATGGAGATGTCGATATGCCTATAGAGTACATGTTAGATTTAATCCAACGTTAAAACACAATGGAATGGCCTATGGCCGAATCTTATAGTTACCTACCTTGTGGATATTCAAATCCCAAAAGATCACTTCTCCAAATGATAGCTACAAGAATCCTCAAAGACCCCTTTCAAAGTTCGGTCAAAAGAATAAAAAAAGGATTAGTTTCCATAGCGTCGACTTAATTGAAGGCATAGAGAAGAAGATCAACAACAAAGAGTTCCTTACCCCACTATTAGAACCGATCGAATAGCTTGCAACAAAAGATCAACCTCACCCCTCTCTAACTACTAAGAGATTCGGCCACAGGAGGAAAGGTGATTCGGCTATGACGTCTAGAGGAAGAAGGATTGGTAATAGGAAGAAAAGATTGGAGCCTTGAATAGTTTCGGTTTGGTTAATTTGAGAAGAAACAAATGGAATGGGATGAAAGAAACAAATTTCGGCGAAAAGAAAATGAATGAAGAAAAGAATACCCAAAATGATACTCCTTCCTATTTATAACCCCTTATTTCTTTCCTATATTCTCTCCATACCTCTCTTTCAAAATAATTTAAATAAACCCAACATTAATAATAATAATAATAATAATAATAATAATCTATCACATCATCCCTTATCTTCCCATTTAAAAATAAACTAAAGCCACCATTATCTTTTATCTATACTAAATAAATCCCCACTTATTCAAAAAAATAAAAACAAAACCCCATTCATCCACTATCTCCATATTTAAAACAAATAAAACAAAATACCTAATTATCTACCCACTTAAAATAATAAAAAAATCCCCACTTATTCAAAATAAAATAAAAACAAAACCCCATTCATCCACTATCTCCATATTTAAAACAAATAAAACAAAATACCTAACTATCTACCCACTTAAAATAATAAAATAAATCCCCACTTATTCAAATAAAATAAAAACAAACCCCATTCATCCACTATTTCCATATTTAAAACAAATAAAACAAAATACCTAATTATCTACCCACTTAAAATAATAAAATAAATCCCCACTTATTCAAAATAAAATAATTAACCCCCATACATCCACCTTGACGTCACATGCCAAAAATAAAACACACTCCTTGCTGCCCAAGTGATTCGAACCTGAGTCCTTCTAAAGCCCCTTTGACGCAAACGCCCCAAGCCACATTGCTGCTGATTCTTTTGTGTCATCAACTCCCCATAATTTCTTTTAAGAGCTCCTTCCCTAGCTCCTCTTTTTAACTTAAAATCCAATTATTTTCCAAAGCTTTCTCTTCCACCCTAGAATTTTAAAAACCCTTAATACACTTCCAAACACTGCCAAAACTCATGAATTATGCATGAACGCATAACCCCTAATCTAGGATGTTACATTGGAAGCTCTTCGGAGATCTATCACACTATCCAATGAATATATGATAGTTTTTGATGTTCTAGCCAAGGTTATAATGGCATGTATAGGGAACTTATGTTTAAAGTTTGGATTGAATGCTAAGTGCTGAATTTGGTATGTATAAACTTGTTGGTTGTTTGGTACCATTTAGAAGTGGTTGTTTTGTGTCACTTATGATATTTTGATGCATGTGAATAATGGTCCGAATGGTAAGTTTATTTTGACATGGTATGGATCAAGTATGGCATGTTTGAAATGTCGTATGTTTTGGTATGGAAATAAGTTGGATGTGTTTGGTTGATGTATGCCCAAATATGCATTTGTTTAGATCTTTTGGTGATTTGTGATTGAGGTGCCTTAATGGCATATTGGTTATATTGATTAATGATATAGTGAATTGGTCATTTTTATGCATGTTTTGGGTAGGTTTTGATGCCCTGATCTTATGTGGAATTGTGTTTAGGTACATGTCTAGGTGGGTGAAAGAAATGGCTTGATTTTGGCCAATTTCTTGTCCACACGGGCGTGAGTCTCAACCGTGTGTTACACACGACCATGCGACACGGTCGTGTGTCCCCTATAGGTTTTAAAGGTTCCAAGTTAGGTAGTTACATGGCCTAGCACAAGTCCTGGCACACGGGTGTGTGAGGCCATTTCGAGTGTTACATAGCTTGGCATATGGGCGTGTGGCTTGGTCGTGTTATCCAACTTAGAGAGTTACACGAGCAGGGACACAGGCTAGAACACGGCCATGTGTCCCTAGTTCGATTGTTACATGGCCTAAAACACGGGCGTGTGTCTTAGCCGTGTGAGTCAGACGGCCGTGTGACCCTTGTAGTTTAAATTTTTCTAACTTTTTCCTTAATGTTTCAATTGCTTCCGATTTAGTCCCGAATCATTTCTAAAACATTTCTAAGGCCTCGAGGGCTCGAATAAGGGACGACATCCATGAATATAAATTGATTATGCTATGTTTAATGAAATGATTGAAAATGTGTGTTTTTATGTTACGGTTTTATGGTAATACTCCGTAACCCTATTCCGGCTACAGATACGGGTTGAGGATGTTACAATAAATATAGATTTTTGTTTAAAACAAGAAGTTGTTTCAACAACTTTTTAAATTCTTAGCGAACCATGAAAAAATTTTTATCTCAAGGAAAAAAAAGTATTGTTAACTTTAACTAAGTTTAAAACTTGAAAGTAATTTTAAATACCATTTTTTCCCTCATTAAAAATAAGGGTTAAGTTGAGACTAGTTTTAGGGAAAAAAAACACTTACATAATATTTTTATTTTTAAAAAATCGAACAGAAATTGAATTAAAATCAAGATAATATTTAAATTTTATTTGTTTTAGTTTTTTTAAAAATAATTTTAAGTTATTTGTACTTATTTAAATATAAAACATTTATTTGATTCAAACAATTATGAACTTTAAATTTAAAAATTGAATTCGATTTGAAGTCAATGCATTTAAATAATAACTAAATCAACAATCATTGGCATACGAGTAAAAGTTGAAATGGCTTTTGGTTTTTCTGTTTTCTCTATAAGCCATACTGTTAAAATTTGGCCTGCAATGCAACATTAAACCAGTATCAACAGTAGCAGCAGACTAGCTTGCAGCAAGATTGGATCGAGGGAAGCATATCATTTTGTTGATTTTGTCATCATGTAATCTAGTTTGATTTCTTTTGTATTGAGACATCTATGCTAGTAGGATATAATGTTGATTTAAATTGATGTAATAGCTAGCATTATAGCTATTATTTTATGTACTAGCTAAAGTTGTATTAGTCTAAGTCTAGTAGGAGTTGTTGATTTATTAGGTAATGGTCTCATTGACTATTCAAACTTTTGTATATATGTTTTATCTCAAATGAAATAGATGATACACATCTTTTCAGCAAGTTTTTCAAGAGAGTTCAACTCTTTTTTGCCTCAAGTTATTTGGTTTCTTTCTTTATTTGTTTTCTTGTATTATCACATGCAAGTTTCATGCATAATGTTGCTGAGTTGCTGCCAATGTTCCAACAAATGGTAATCAGAGCTTGTCATCTTTGAGGGCCTCCATTGTTGGTTGTTGTTTTGTACAAGGAAGCTTAAGAAAGAAGAAATCGAGGCTACTGAATTTGCTGTAACAGGATGAGTTATACAACACCTCCACCACATGTGTTCACTGGTGAAAACTACCATATTTGGTCAGCGAAAATGAAAACACATCTTCAGGCACAAGATTTGTGGAATGCAGTTGAGAGTGATGCTAAGCCACCTCCATTGAGAGCCAATCCCACCATTGCTCAGATTAGGCAGCACAGTGAGGAGCGAGCCAAGAAGCACAAGGCTATGGCTTGCCTGCAAAATGGAGTATCAGATGTGATATTCACTCGAATCATGGCTTGCGACTCACCTAAGCAAGCATGGGAGAAGCTGAAGGAGGAGTTCATGGGGTTTGAAAAGACAAGGCAATAGCAGCTGATCAACTTGAGGAGAGACTTTGAGAACTTGAAGATGAAAGAAGCTGAGACCATCAAGCAGTATTCAGACAGAATAATGACCACTATCAATAGCATAAGGCTGCTTGGTGAAGACTTTAGTGAAAGTAGAGTTGTTGAGAAGGTGATCACCACTCTTCCAGAGAGATTTGAATAAAAAATATCTTCATTAGAGGACTCGAGAGACATCACAACCATCTCTCTATCTGAACTAGTGAATTCTCTTTATGCACTCGAGCAGAGAAGGGCCAACAGGCAAGAAGACAATCCTGAGAGAGCCTTTCAAGCAAAGACAAGGGAAGGTTCAAATCAGAAAGGAAAGAAGCCATGGCTTGATAAGAAAGAGAAGCCAAGAAAAGAACAATCAGGCAAGAGGAGGTTCCCACCATGCAAACACTGCCAAAAGACCACACATCTGGAAAGGTACTGCTGGTACAGACCAGGCATTCAATGCAGGAGTTGCAAGCAGTTTGGACATGTAGAGAAGGTCTGTAAAAATAAAGGCAAGGCACCTGTACAGCAACAAGCTAAGGCTCAAGCTGCTGATGACCTTCAAGCTCAGGAGGAGCATGTCTTCACAACAACATGCTTCGCATCATCAAGCAAGGCTAAAGTAGAGTGGCTAGTGGACAGTGGTTGCACACACCGTATGGCAGCTGATGAGGGGCTATTTGAAGACCTTGACAGAAGCTTTGCCTCAAAAATCAGAATTGGCAATGGAGATCTGATTGAAGCCAAGGGCAGAGGCAATGTGGTGATCAACACTACTTCAGGTAACAAAGTGATCTCTGATGTACTCTTTGTACCTGAAATAAATCAGGATTTGCTAAGTGTTGGACAGTTGGTAGAAAAGGGTCACTCACTTGTTTTTGAGAATGGTTCTTGCATTGTTAGAGACTCTCATGGTCAAGAGCTGATCACAGTGGCAATGACTGATAGGAGTTTCATGCTTGATGTGAATATGCTTGAAAAGAAGGCCTATACCAATTTGGTCGATAGTGCTAGCTTATGGCATAAAAGGCTAGGCCATGTCAATTATAAATCATTAGATTTACTGCATAAATTGAATTTGGTTGATGATTTGTGCAAGGTTGAAGTCAAACAGTCTATTTGTGAAGTCTGCCAGCTTGGCAAGCAAGCTAGATTGCCTTTTCCAGCTAACAAGGCATTTAGAGCTCGAGAAAAGCTTGAGCTGGTTCATTCTAATATCTGTGGACCAATGAGGACTTCTTCCTTGTATGACAACAGGTATTTTGTTCTATTTATTGATGATTTGACTAGATTTTGCCATGTCTATTTCTTGAAGCAGAAATCTGAAGTTTTTGAAGCCTTTAACAAATTCAAAGCTTTAGCTGAAAACCAAACAGGCTGCAAGATTAAAGCCTTGAGAACAGACAATGGATCAGAGTACCTGTCTGATATGTTTCAGAAACTATGTGAGCAAAATGGGATCCACCACCAACTGACCACAGTGTATACTCCTCAACAAAATGGAGTATGTGAAAGAAAAAACAGAACTGTGATGGACATGGCCAGGTGCTTCCTGGACAAGACTCCAATCCTAGACCATCTTCACATTTTTTTCCCTTTACGTTGTCATTTCATCTGGTGTGGTTCCTGGACAAGACTCCAATCCTAGTAATGGTAATGCAAATGCACTAAGCCGACCACCAGCAATGACGTCTTTATTGCAGACAAAACAGAATGTTGTTCCAATAAATAGAAGTGGTACTTCTAAATTTGTTTCCGATTTCCTTTCAACCCATAACGCCGTGAGACTCCTCATCGGACATTCACCTTTAACGTGGAATGACACTATCGCCTACTTTGCCGAACAGTGGGCTAGAAAGCTAGTAAACGACTGTGATTTGATCCATTTAGGTGGCCCTTATGGGGAGAACTTGTTTTGGGGTGGTAGCCCAACTGATTGGAGCCTCACCACGGTGGTGAAAATTTGGGCGGCAGAGAAAGCCTTTTATGATCCGAAATCAAACTCGTGTGCCAAAAACCACATGTGCGGCCATTATACACAAATTGTTTGGAAAGATACGCTTAGGGTCGGTTGTGCTAGCGTTAAATGTAAAAATAATAAAGGGACTTGCGTTATTTGGAACTATGATTCCCCGGTAAATTATTTGAATAAACACCCATTTGGGAACTTTTGCAATGTATTGGGACGATGCTGAAGAAGCGTCTGAAGCCTTAGTTGCCAAAGAACCCATCCGTTGTTGCCCCAAAGACCCCAATCTTGCCAGTATCGAAGAAAAGTGTTCCCATGTTTTCAAATCCTTTTAAGTGGTACATAATATGATAGGTAGGTGTTCAGAGACAACTGATCGTCACTTGGCTAAGCAATTTGTAAGGGGATTCTCGAAACATGACAACTAGCAGGATATATATATATATATATATATATATATGAGTGTTACTAATGTTGTTTATATTTTCTGAGTGTTACTAATGTTGTTTATATTTTCTGTGTATATATACACACATAAGGATTGAGTTTTAGAAATTTAGGTGATATTTGGGAGCCAATTGCAAATTACTTTTAGTAAAAATTTGAGAAATACGGACTCTAGTCTATAATAGTGTCTACACCACTTCCTAAAAATGTATTTGATTTATATGTATATTAGTTTTAAACACTCTCTTCAACCCAAACTTCCACATATTATACGTTGATAAGGCCCATAAAAAATGTATTTATTTGTTACAAACAACCCTTACCCAAAAGTTAAAAGTTAATATATGTAATAAAAAGTTTGTAACCAAGCGAGTCTCGTATAGTTTCTGGTTATTTATATAATTAATTAGTTTGGCATTTGTTTAGAAAAATCAATTTTTCTAATAATTAAATATAAAAGTTACTGAAAAAAAGAACTTACAAATGTTATATTTAAAATAAATTTTTTTTCAATATAAATTTTAATTGAGAATTTTATGTTATCAAATCTAATTATATTTAGTCATTATATTAATGTTAATCGAGAGAAATTTAAGATGTGTTTCAAGATACAACCACTTAAATGATAGTATTATTGTGCATTTGTTTATCATTTATTTTAATGTAATGCATGTTCATAATTTAGATTATTTTAAACTTGGAATAACATTTGATATAGCTTGAACAGATCGATTAATGCATTTAATTTTCTTCCTTGCTCTAATTCTTTTTACTTAATTTAAGTAAAAAAAGAGGTAATTCAAATTTATTTTTTATCAATTAATTTAGAATAGTCTCTTGAAATAAATTATTTTAAATTGATTAGTCAGATTAGTCAAATTATCAAAATGACATCAGATATCAAAAAGCTTTGTCTTCACTGCGACCTTCGCTCTTTTATACCTTTTCCTTCAACACAAGCTTATATTATCAAAAAGCTTTACCATTAAGACGAGCTTCAACATATTACAACTTTATCTTCAAGGAGATAATAGAATTATCAAAACAAACTCTACATTCAAGGCGATTATCACTCTTTTACGACTTTATGTTTAAGGCAAGTTTCGTTCGTTTATAGCTTTGCCTTCAAGGCAAGCATTCTATTACAACTTTGCCTTCAAGGTGAGTGTTAAGTATGACTTCTATTTCAGTTAAATTTGAGAAATAATCTTCTAGTTAAACTCTATTTATTTGTTTCAATCAAACTCTGATTAGTCTAGATTATTTTATTATTATTTGGCCTCTGAATTTAGCCTATAAATAGGCTCTTTTACAACCTTAGAAAATACACCCGTTAGAGATTAGAACTCATAACACATTTAGAGAATTTTGTATTTACGTTTTGAGGGTTCTTTGTTTTCGAGTTTTCGGGGTTTAGTTTTTATCTCCATCTTTTGTACTCTTCGTTCTTTTGCTATTATAGTAAAATTATCTTTGCCTGTGGGTTTTTATCCTCTTTGGAGGGGTTTTTCCACGTTAAATTTTGTGCGTTCAATTTCTCAATTTCTTTCACTATTTTCACTTGTTCGTTGCTTAATTGGGTAGATTCCTAACAATGGTATCAGAGCTAATTTGTTTTTCATATATCAGCCCGTTTAGAGATGGAAGCAACAATGTTTGAAATTGAGAAGTTCGATGGTGAGACAAATTTCAATCTATGGCAAGTTTGGATGATGACAATTCTAGTTCAGTCCGGCTTAAAAAAGGTTGTTACCGGGAAAAAGCCTGAGAATCTAAATAAAACAGAATGGGAAGAGCTTGATGAAAAGGCTTTGTCTACAATCCAGTTGTGCCTCGCAAATACGGTATTGCAGAGGTATTGATGGAGAAGACCTCATCCGCTTGTGGAAAAGGTTAGAAACTCTTTATGCGACTAAGTCTCTAACTAATCGTTTAGTGTTGAAACAACATCTATTTACATTTCGCATGAACGAATGTGAGCTTCTAGAGATCACATCAGTCAATTCATTACTCTTTTAAATGATTTAAAGAACATTGAGGTTCAGATTGACAATGAAGATCAGGCTATGCTATTATTGCGCTCTTTACCCCCTTCATTCAAGTCTTTTAGGGAGACCCTAATTTATGGCAGAGACAAACTCTCATTCAAATATGTGAAGGGTCATTTGTTGAGTAGAGACAAAATCAACAATGAGTTTGGTTTGGATAGCAAGGCAGATAGGCAAGCTTCCGTTTTGGTAACATCAAAGAAGCAAGAAAAAAGGTGTCGCTATTGTAAGAAGTTAGGTCACGTCAAAGCAGATTGTTATAAATTGCGAAATAAAAGGATTGCTGAGAGTAACGAGGAAGATATAGCTGGTGCTAATTTGGTCGACGAAAGTAGTGATGATTTCTTGTTAATGTCAACGAGCAAAAACTCCGAGCTTACGTCCGAATGGATCCTAGATTTGGGATGTTCTTTCCACATGTGTCCCAATAGAGAATGGTTCTCCACATACAATTCAGTTGAAGTTGGAGTTGTGCGCATGGAAAACGATTCATCCAGTAAGGTAATTGGTATTGGTACTGTTAAAATTAGGATGTACGATGGAATGATTAAGGCACTCTCAGATGTTAGGTATGTACCTGATTTTATGAAAGAATCTCATCTCCTTGAATATTTTAAACTCGAAAGGATGCAAAATCAATATCGAGTCGAGCGGCATCAAGGTATCTCGTAAAGCTCTCATTTTGTTAAAAGGTAAAAGGACCGGCAGTCTTTATATTCTGGAAGGTTCTACAGTGACCAGTGAAATCGAACGTCCCTCGTCCGTTATGGAGTCGAAGTCAACTCGTTTGCAACGGAGGCAACTTGGTCCTAGGAGGGAAAAATGTATGATCGTTTTGTTGAAAAGAGGTCCTCTTTTGGATGCAGGTTTTGAAAAGTCAGGGCACTGTATTCGTGAAAATCAGACCCGAGTTAGTTTTAATTTGGTAGTGTACAAGTCAAAGGCTAGAAGTCTTTCAGTTTCTAAGCACAGATTTGACTCAGTTAATTCCCTGCATAGTTCAAGATAGGCTCGTGGCGGGCTTTGACAAAGATGGCGTTGTGGAAATATGAGTCAAGGTAGAGATTTGTTAAGTATCACTCCTATTTCAGTCAAATTTAAGAAATAATCTTCTAGTTAAACTCTGTTTATTTGTTTCAATCAAACTCTAATTAGTTTAGATTATATTATTATTATTTGACCTATGAATTTAGACTATAAATAGACTCTTTTACAACCTTGGAAAATACACCCATTAGAGAGCAAAACTCATAACACATTTAGAGAATTCGATGTTTACGTTTTGAGGGTTCTTTATTTTCGAGTTTTCGGGGTTCAATTTTTATCTCCATCTTTTGTACTATTCATTTTTTTTCCATAATAGTAAAATTCTCTTTGCCCGTGATTTTTTATCCTCTTTGGTGGGGTTTTTCCATGTTAAATTTGTGTGTTCAATTTCTCAATTTCTTTCGCTATTTTTTACTTGTTGCTTAATCAGGTCGATCCCCAACAATGAGTTTAGATTATCAAAAACCTTTTCATTCAAAGCAAGCTCGAATCATCAAAAAACTTTTCCTTCAAGACTACCTTTGCTACACTTAGCCTTCAAGGCATACATGAATTTCTCAGGCACTTGGAATCTCTACTTTATTAAAAAAAGTTTCGCATCCTAAAGCTCTTAAATGAGGAAACACAACCTCACCAAACACTCAACCTTCAAAGGCTTATTATGCACCAATTATGGTATAACCTTTCTAAGCATATCCTGCCTTCTTGGTCACTTAAACTTTCAAGAGTGAAGCCTCTTTAGGAGCATTTTTCTTTTTAGGAAAAAGCACTATCAAGAACACCATGTGTGTTTATACGTTGCCTTTAAGGTTTCATAAATTCATACTTCAGGTGTTACACTTTGCTTTTAAGGTTACACACAAGTTTTCACAAGAGTTATCGAATCACAAACAAATTTCCCAAGAATTTCCACCATTTTTTTATGAGAAGAGATATGAGGACACTTTCATAAATAAAATAGAGCTCACCCATGACACAAAACCTTATAACACCCTTTACCCAGACCATAGTGATCCCAGATAAGAGCTACTAAATTTTATACCAGTGGATCTCTCTATAATTTTCAATAAATTTTCTCTTGTAAATTTCCTTACACTTTGCATAACATTAATTAATGTTAGTTTCGCTTTCATTTCTAATTTTCAATTTAATCATTTTGAGAACATATCCCAAACTCTTTCTAATAGTCATTATTGATTTTCTTCAACTCTTTTATTAGATCAATATATTAGCTTATATAACAGTCATTTAATTAAATTTCCTTGTAATTCATAAACAATATTCACTTTTTGGGTACCTTATTGCATATCTTATTATTTTCTAATTCATTTGTACATATTTTAATAAATTCTATATTTTCACTATAGCAACCACTCATTTCAACTATAAGAGAGTCCTAGTCACCCTATAAAAACTCCAATAGCAGCCCCTCTATCTCATTAAGAAAACAAACACTTCCCAAAACATATGTGTTAACTCAAAAAAAGAACAGGTCAATCCAAAATAAAAAGAATAAATGTCAAGAGTAGTTGTTCATATAGCAATATTGTGTGCCCTTCCGCACCAACTGAAGAATTCAAATTCAACAAACACCAACTCCTTAGAGTTTCAAACTTTTTAGCATTAAAGCTCTTTGTAAAAATGCCCACAAGCTGATTTTCAATTGAAACATAATAAAGTACTACCTTTTTGCTCTCCACAAGTTCAAGAATAAAATGATGTCGATATCGATATGTTTCGTACGATAGTGCAATACTGGATTTTTAAAAATTTTAATTGCACTAGTATTGTCACAATACACTGTTAGAACATCTTATGGAACCCCATAATCATGAAACATTTTATTCTTCAAAGTAATTGTGCACAACAGCTTCCAACCGCTATGTATTCTACTTCAAATGTAGACAATGAAATGGAATTCTACTTATTGCTTTGCCGCAAAACAATATTGTTCCCCACATAATAATAAGCATTGGACATGCTCTTCCATTCATTGATATTACTGGCCTAATCTGTATCACTATAATCATCAAATGCTAAATTAGTATATTTAGAAAGCCATAAGTCGAAATTAGATGTACCTTTTACATATATGATAATCAATTAGGTAGCCTTGAGATGAGACTCTTTTTATTTGGCTTGGTAACAAGCAAAAAAACTCCAACACAATAACAAATATCTGATCTACTAGCTGTTAAGTAACCTTCTAATTATGCTTTCATAAGTTAAACAATCTGTTGGAACACCATCTCTGTCATGACACAACTTTGCACTTAAGCCTATAAGAGTTCAAGCAACTTTAGCTTGTTCAAGCCCAAATTTATTAACCATATCCAACAAATATTTTTCTTGGTTAACAAAAATGTCATATTCAAATTGCTTAACTTACAAGCCAAGAAAGTAAGTGAGCTCACCAAACCATACTCGTTTCAAACTCTGAATGCATAAGCTGGATAAACTCATCTTTGGACTTGTTGGATGTAGACCCAAAAATGATGTCATCAATGTAGATTTGGAAAATAGTAATGTTACTCTTGGTATTCTTCAAATACAAAGTCTTGTCCGTACCCTTTTGGTTGTACTTCTATTGTAACAGAAATCATGACAAGCGTTCATACTAGGCTTTTGGAGCCTGCTTCAACCTATACAAGACCTTAGTTTATAAACATGCTTTATTAACGACCCAAATTTAACTGGTATAGAAAAAGGCAGTTTTGAAGTCAAATGTTGTAAATTGAGTTAGTAAATTATGGATAAAAAGATCTACGTGTCTAGTATGAATATGTTATAGGTTAGTCGAACAATTAAATCGAGAAAATTGTTAGTTTTAATACAAGGACTAAATTGTAAAAATGCAATCACTAATAAATTTTAATTTGGAAAATACAAGAGGGCTTAAATGGCAATTAAGCACAGGACCTAATGGTTATTTGACTATTAAGTCTTCATGAGTTAGAGGGTATTTTGATGAAATCCATTATCATTATCTTATAATTTATAATGTATAGTAATCTTTGATTAACTAACTAGACATAATTACTTAAGCTTAATCTTACATTAATTAAAGTATATATACTATATGAGAAACTAGGAGAGAGAATGTTTATCATATGCTCCATTTTTGTCATCCCAACTTAGGAAGGAAAGAAATAAAATCTTTCATATTTCCATAGCCATTTCCATTCAAGTTCATTAAGGTATACAAGGTTTTCTTTTGAATATTTTATATTTTCATTATCCTTCAAGCTTAAGTAAGTAGACCCATGCCTTAAATTCTTCAATTATCAATTTTATTTCAAGTTACTAATAAAGGAATTTGATCAATTTAAGCTTAGTAGACATATATTTATGTATGATAAGCTTCGATCATGTTAGGACTAAGTTAGAAAGTTGTAAAAAATGTTAGATTTGATTACAAATTCAACCAAAATATTAATTTGTTTTATGACATTCAGGACTAAATTGAATAAATTGAAAGATATTATAAATTAAAAGTAAAAGGTCCCCAAGGAAAGAATAAGAAATTCAATTTTAATTCCATAATTAGAATCAAGATATACAAGTCATTGGGATATTTAGATTAAAAAGGTAAAGGATGTAATTTTGCTTGGTTATTAGCCATACCTTTGATAATTATAAACTAGTATCTTTTTTTTTTATAATTGTATTATTGTACATAGCTAACGATGAAGTTAAATTGTTTAGGGTCAAAGGCAAAGGTCAACAAAAAATAGCGAAATCGTTTTGTGCTTTTATAATTCACTTTCGATAACTCTTTCCTAGCCTAGTAAGTCGTTGATAACAAATATGAGATGAAAGTAGAGGTAACCATATCTTTCCCTAAAACTATGATGATGAATTGAAATCGCAGATGTCGAAGTCAAGCTATGAATGATTGAATTTTGATTTATATGCATGTGTGCATATATGTATGATATAAATGTATTTATATATAGTAATGAGATACTGATACTATGATGATATGAGTTACAATAATGATTGTGATGTTATTGCCTTGTTAAACGATGTTAGATGTAGTCTGAGTATAGTTCGCATGACATAGGGTCACCTTCATTAGTTGAGTAGGTATTAAAATCCATCCTTGCCAAGCAACTCGGGTTGTGAGTGTGACAACCTTAACCCATCTCTGTAACAACCCAAACCCGGCCCAAACACTATGGCCGAATCTAGTCTGTTACAAGGAAAATATAAAAAAAAATATTTGTTTTTCTAAATCAATTCAAGTTGTTGAAAACCTTTTGTTTGAATGTCTTGTAAAAACTTTACTTAGTTTTTATTAGAAAATTTATTTAAGCCAAGTTGATATAAATTCCAAATGTGCCCGATGGCACGTTAAAAACAATTTTCGTTTTAACTTGGAAAACATGTGATTTTAATTTAATTTTAATAATATAGTTTTAAACAAAATATCCAACATATGAGAAAAATAACAAAAATAAAGTATAAGGAGGCCTTATTACATCCAAAATAAAATAAACCAATAATAAAATAAAATAACTAAATTTGAAGTTCAATTAGTTCAAGTCCACTGCATGGCCACCTCGAGTCCATCCGGCTCCACATCCGCGTCTATGTATCACGAGAAGGTGAGTCACCAAGACTCAGTATGTAACCCTTCCCCCGATTTTAAACATATTCATACACAACATATAACAATTAACGTGCATAATATTATGTGCCCCAACCTAACCAACCAATCGCCTCAGTCTACCCCGTTGTGGTACCAAACCACTGGTGGTGCCAAACCACTGGTGGCATATAGTCACAATGTGTTACCAAAACACTGGTGTCCGTAGACACAAATCGGGTGATGGGGCCAACCCATCGTGTGATACCAAATCACTGGCAGACGATCCCATATCTCAAGTGGGGCCAACCCACGGTGGTGTTAACCACAGGGATAAGTCGCTATTGAGGTGCCAAACCTCTGGAGGTACCAAACCTCTGGTGACCGTAGTCACAGTGTGTTACCAAAACACTGGTGCCCGTCGGCACAATATCACTGCCCCCTCCACTCATCAATCCCACAACAGATAAACATACATATGTTTCATGCCATCACATTCTTAAATTTCATGTGTCAATACATCATGCTTACCAAAGCATTAATAATAATAAATCACATTAACAGGTACTTACCTGAATCACCACTTATACCGATTTGGTATTAATTCCAATGCTACATAAATCAAAATGAGCATTCACAAAATTAAGCATAGTTAATATATTATATAGTGTGTATGTACACACCTGTCACTACTGAATCGTCTTATTCCCGAAAAGAGATGTCGGCCACTTAGTTCTACTGGTCCCTATATTCGGCCAAACATGGGAGTTAGTACTATGGCCTAATCGGCCAACCCAAATATTTAAAAGAGTTCTCTTTTTGAACCCAATCCTTACCCGAGTGCCTTTGAACCCAAGTCCCTAAACTCTGAATGGTTTTACTTCCCTGAAATTGGCAACTATTAGTAACCACTCGATAGCCTTTGGCCTTTCTTAATCATTAGAAGAATAACTTTCATAAGTAGGCACTTACCACCACTTACCCAAATCCGAACACTTTAGAAATTTAGAGGCTTGAATCAATTGCTTACGAATTTGGAGTACCTAAAGAGAATTGATCATCGAAAAGTGTTTAGAGGCCTTATCAACAACTGCCGAAATTGGCACTTTTTCTTGTAAAAGTCGACAGAATATACCAAAGAAAACCCATATGTATTCGGCCAAGCACCTTACCTTTTTGGTCGTTTGCTAAGGAAGATTCAAGGAAATCTATCCTGCTCAACAATTCGGCTTAGATGGGTTCAAAGAAGAAAGAGAGATTCGGCACCCAAGTTAAAAATAGATTCGGCTATAACTTGAAAGGAAGGAAAAATAATGGCGAAGGAGGTGTTGAAAGTTTCGGCTTAAGGGAGTTTGAAAAGAGAAAGGTATAAAGAGAAGGTGATTTCGGTTTGGTAATAATGTGAGAAAGGAGAGAGTAGGTGTTTTGGTCAGAAATCAAAAGTAAAAGAAGAGAAAGATGGTGATGTAGAAATCGGTTTTGGGAAAAAGTGAAAGAAAGAAAATGAAATAGGTGATTGCTAGCCAAAAATTAAGAAGAAGAGACTTAGCAAATTCGGCACTATCCCTCCCCTCTTTCACTTGCCGTCCACTCCTTCCAAAGGAGTTCAAATTTCGGCAAATACCACAAATTGCTCTTGGCCACAAATTTGGACTAATTCAAAAATAATTTGAATTAGCCACCAACTATTTTTCCTCTGCCAATTATCTCAACTTAATCTAATAATAATCCTCAATAATATCCAATTAATAATCTATTTTAATCTTAATAATATCCCACATATTATCCTTAGAATTTTAAGGAAATTAAAGCTCATATTATCACTTAAAAAAAATAATTAAAGAGAGAAAAACTCTCCACATGTGCCGTCCCACTATAATGCCAAAAAGAGGGATTTTTATGACTCGAACCAAGGCTCTCCTTGCTCCCTTGGTGGCGTCACACTAGCTCCTAAGTGGGCTTAATTTGCCACTTAATCTAGGCTCATCTTATGTCCAAATCATCTCCATTTATTCTTATAACACCCTCCTGCTTAGGCTCCCTGCTTTTAAAGCTTGAAAATAATATTTTTTGCCCACTACTCGAGCTTACCAAAAATCCATAATTAGACCTTATCATTCCATAAATGATATCACCACAGTTCATACATAAGAAAAATAATTACATTCCAAATAGCCCCATTTTCGGGATGTTACAGTTCTACCCCCTTAAAATAAATTTCGTCCCGAAATTACTTAGCTAAAACAGATGAGGGTATTGCCGCCGTATCACATCCTCAGGTTCCCACGTAGCTTCTTCTGTACCATGATTCCGCCATAGCACTTTCACTAAGGGTACTGACTTTCTACGTAGAACCTTCACATCTCGATCTAGGATCTGAACTGGTTCTTCTTCGAAAGATAAGTCCGAGTTCACCTCAATTTCTGCTACTGGCACAACGTGCGAAGGATCTGACCGATACCGTCTCAGCATCGATACAGGAAATACATCATGGATCTGATTCAGTTCTGCCGGCAACTCTAGCTGATAAGCTACCGGTCCTACTCGCTTTACAACTGTATATGGCCCGATGAACCTTGGGCTTAGCTTCCCTTTTCGTCCAAATCTCAACACCTTTTTCCAAGGCGACACCTTCAGAAAAACCCTGTCTCCCACAGCATACTCCATTTCCTTGCGTTTTAGATCGGCATAAGACTTTTGCCTATCTGATGCTTCCTTGAGACGAGACCGAATCACTCTGACTTTGTCTTCAGTCTCTATCACCAACTCGGGACCCAAAATCTGTCGCTCACCCAATTCCGTCCATACAGTGCTTCATATGGAGCCATCTGGATACTCGCCTGATAGCTGTTGTTGTAGGCGAACACTGCTAGTGGTAGAAATTCCTCCCAACTACCCCGAAAATCCAAGACACATCCCCTTAACATATCCTCTAAAATCTGTATCACCCTTTCCGATTGTCCGTCAGACTGTGGATGGAAAGCGGTACTGAAATCTAACCGTGTACCCAAAGCTTGATGCAAGGTTTTCCAGAACCTTGACGTGAACCTGGGATCCCTATCCGAGATGATCGATACCGGCACACCATGCAATCGCACTATCTCCGATACATATAGCTTAGCTAGCTTCTGAAGAGAATAATCCACCCTCACCGGTATGAAGTGAGCTTAGTCAGATGGTCTACTATTACCCAAACTGCGTCCTTCTTGCTGGGCGTAAGGGGTAGCCCACTGACGAAATCCATAGTGATCCTCTCCCACTTCCATTGAGGAATCTTCACTGGCTGAAGCAACCCTGACGGTAACTGATGTTCAGCCTTGACCTGCTGACAAGTCAAACACCTACCAACAAACTCTGTTACTTCACGCTTTAACCCGGGCCACCAGAACTGCTTCCGTAGATCTCCATACATCTTGCTTCCTCCCGGATGCATAGCGTATGGGCTGCTATGTGCATCATGGAGAATTTTTCGCCTCAACTCTTCATCCTTCGGCATGCATGCTCGACCTTGAAAGCATAGCACTCCATCACTAGACAGGTTGTATCCTTCCAAACTACCATCTTGAACTTGTACCCTCTTAGCATTCAACCCCTCATCCACTAACTGCTTGACCTTAATCTCTTCGATCCACGTTGGCTTAACTTGAAGTTCCGCCAAAAGACTTCCATCATCATATAGACTCATCCGAGCAAACATCGCTCTTAAGTCCGTCACAACCTTCCGGCTCAACGCGTCAGCTACCACGTTAGCCTTACCCGGATGGTACTCGATTGAACAATCGTAGTCCTTTAAAAGTTCAATCCACCGACGTTGTCTCAAGTTGAGATCCTTCTGTGTCAAGAGATACCTCAAACTCTTATGATCCGTGTAGACTATTGACTTCTCCCCATAAAGGTAGTGTCTCCATATCTTCAGTGCGAAAACGACTGCGGCTAACTCCAAGTCGTGCGTTGGGTAGTTCAATTTGTGTGGTCTTAACTGTCGGGATGCATAGGCTACTACCTTCCCTTCTTGCATCAGCACACATCCCAATCCAGTGTGAGATGCATCACAATAGACTGTGAATAACTTCCCCGCCTCAGGCTGTACCAAAACCGGAGCTTCTGTCAGAATTTTCCTTAGCTTATCAAAGCTTTCTTGCTGCTTCTCCGTCCATACGAATGGAACACCCTTCCTTAGCAGCTTAGTCAACGGCGCTGCGATTAAGGAGAATCCTTCTACAAATCTTCGATAGTACCCCGCTAAACCCAGGAAACTTCGGATCTCCGCCACTGACCTAGGCAGTTTCCAATCCAACACCGCTTCAATCTTGCGAGGGTCTACTCTTATTCCGTCCGCTGACACTACGTGACCTAAGAAAGCCACCTCTCTAAGCCAGAATTCGCACTTACTGAATTTGGCATATAATTGCTTTTCCCTCAACACTTGTAGAACTATACGTAAGTGCTTATCATGCTCCTCCTCCGTCCTTGAGTAAACCAAGATGTCGTCTATAAATACCACGACAAATTGGTCCAAGTACTGCTGAAATACCCTATTCATTAGATCCATGAACTCCGCCGGTGCATTGGTCAACCCAAATGGCATCACTAAAAACTCGTAGTGTCCATACCGAGTTCTGAACGCCGTCTTGTGAACATCAACTTCCTTCACCTTAAGTTGATGATAGCCCGACCTAAGGTCTATCTTCGAAAACACCGAAGCACCCTTCAGTTGATCGAACAAGTCGTCAATCCGAGGCAACGGATACTTGTTTTTGATCGTTAGCTTGTTCAGTTGGCGGTAATCTATACACATCCACATTGAACCGTCCTTCTTCTTGACAAACAACACAGGTGCTCCCCACGGAGATATGCTTGGTCGGATGAACCCTCTATCCAAGAGCTCATGAATTTGAGCCTTCAGCTCCACCAATTCCTTTGGTGCCATTCGATACGGTGCTATAGACACAGGTGCCGTTCCGGGTAGCAAGTCTATACCGAATTCGACTTCCCGATCTGGAGGCAGACCCGGAAGCTCTCTTCTGGGAACACATCAGCAAATTCCCCAACCGTTCGGACCTTTCCAACTATTGACTCCTCAACTTCCAAAGCACAAATTCGAACCAAAAACGCCTTACAACCCTTCTTGACCATCCTCTCAGCCTTCAAGGCAGACACCACATTGGATAGGTAATTCCTTCTATCACCTATCATAACCACTTCACCACCTTCAGCCGTCTTAAGAACCATGCGCTTAGCCGCGCAATCCAAATTCGCCTGATACTTAACCAGCCAGTCCATTCCAAGGATCAAATCGAACTCCCCAAATGGTAGTTCCATCAGATCAGCCACAAATACTACCCCTTGGAGTTCTAGGGGTACGTCTCTATAAAGTTTGTCTACCAAAACAGAGTGACCTAAAGGGCTAACTACAGTCATCTTCCTAGAAGCAGTTTCAGAGTTTAAGTCCATAGTTCCTACCACACTACTAGCAATGTACGAGTGCGTTGAACCCACATCAATCAATGCAACATAAGGAAAACCAGAGATTAAAAACATACCGGTTATGACATCAGGTGCGTCACCCTCCTCGCGACGCCTAGCTGCATAGACTAAGCCAGGCTGCCTAGCCTCTGTGTTGCCTGAACCTCTGCCCTGAGTTCCACGACCTCGGTTAGGACCGTTGTTTCCTCTGCCATTACCACGACCCCTCTGTGGTCCCACATTTCTATCCTGAGTACGATTCTGCCCCTCTGGCTGATTTTTGGCTAGTTTCCGGGGACAATCTCTAACACGATGCTCCAACGACCCACACTCAAAACATCCTCTATCGCCGGTCGAACAACTTCCCCAATGGGTCTTTCCACAGCGGTTACACTGAGTCGGCCTCTAATTAGTAGTCATGGGCCTTGCTGCCTGATTTGGCCCACTTGGCCTAGCCTTTTTCTGGACATTACCACCTAACCCAGCTGGCCCAAATCCTCTCTTCTGATTATTCCTACTATAACTTTGCCTCACAGCCTCCTTGATCCCTTCGGCCACCTTGGCCTTTTCCACTAGGGATGAGAACTCACGAACCTGCTGCGGAGCTATCAGCAGCCTCAAATCATCTCTAAGTCCGTCCTCAAAACGGACACAACGCTCGTGTTCAGTAGCCACGATGCCTCTAGCATACCTACTTAGCCTTAAAAACTCCGCCTCATATTCTGCTACTGACTTAGTCCCTTGCACTAACCCTAGAAAGGCTTTCCTCTGAGCATCCGTATAACTGGTGCCCACATACTTCTTCTGAAAAGCAGTTTTGAAGTAATCCCATGTGAGATCATCAGCCGTGGCTCCATCCCGGACTGTCAGCCACCACTGGTACGCTTCATCCTTTAGAAGCGACACCGCCCCTTTCAGCTTTTCCTCCTCAGTCAGGTCAATATCATCCATTATCCTTTCCGTCGATTCCAGCCAATACTCTGCTGCACTGGGCGCCACTCCCGACACACCCCGGAATACCTCAGCTCCATTAGACCGAATTCGCTCGGGAACAGACTTCTGAGCTCCCAGATTTCCACCAGCCCCAGCCACCAACTCGAGAACTCGCAACACAGCTTGCGACACTGCCTCACCACCGGTCTGATCCTGCTCCTCAGCTCTAAAAGCTGGAGGTGGTGGTGGCGGTGGTACTTCGTTTTCAGAACCTTGTCCTGACCTGACGGGTTCAGACACCGTCATCCTACCTCTACCGCGTCCACGGCGTCCACGTCCTCTGGAACTCATTCTATCTACAGCGCTTTTAATCTGATTAAGAAAATTTTATGCGTTAGCATTTGTTCCACTTTCTTATACGCGAAGAAATTTTATGGGTAGAGTTTTAGTTAAAGATTCTTTCGAGCAAACAAGGTTTCAGTCTTCTATCCTAGTTCACACAGAAGGGTTCATGCATCCATTCCTTACTACTTTCCCTACCTATTCGCTCTTCGGACATTTCTGCCCATTTCTAACCCAGGGGTATTTTCGTCATTTTTCCTATAAGGGTATTTTTGAAATAAAAAGTTTGTAAAACTTTAATAAAACATATCACTTTGAAATTCTCAAAACTGGAGAGGTTTCTGAAGATTTTGTAAAAATTTGAGGGTATAACATCGTTTCGGAAACCAGGGGTATTTTAGTAATTTTGTCAATCAGGGCAATTTCGAAATTTTAATAAGTCAGGGGTATTTTAACAGTTGTAAAACTCTGAGGATTCCTTTTGCAAGTTTTTCTTTCTCGAAACGTTGCTGTTTGCAAAAAGTTCAAAAGTCAAGGTCATTTTGGGAAATTTGAATTCGAGGGCGATTTCGTAATTTTCCAAAACCAAAGCATTTTGTTGATGATTTTCAAAGCTAAGTTGCTGAATATTTGTATAATAGTTGAAATTTTAGAGCAAAACATTTGAACTGATATTTTATGAATCGAGGGCATTTTAGTAATTTTACCCCTAAGGGCATTTCTGTAATTTTCCACAAATCAAGTTTTTCGAGGAAAACGTTGTAAAAATATGTTCTCCGATTTGAAAGAGTTATTGCAGAAATTTTGAAAACATTAGGGTTCTTGTTGTTTCGTTCCTTTCAAAACATGGCTAATTCCCTTTCGGGTTTTAATCATTGTGTTTAGCCTATGACTGAGCCCTCCTGGTCAGGGTGAACCAAAGCTACGCACCAGGCAGGATTCGAGTGAAGAGGAGGTGGGTCACGCGGACCGCTTAAATACCAAGCTCCCACTGAACCTTTCTAGACATGCGCACAGAGATTGCCACACCACTGAGCCCTCTGAGTTAGGGTGAACCGAAGCTACGCACCAGGTAGGATACCTGCGAAGAGGAGGTGAGTCACGAGGACTGCTTAAATACCAAGCTCTTCCGGATCCACTCCTAGACATGTGTACAGGGGTTGCCACACCCTAGCTCAGTGACTAAGTCATAGGTTGGTTTAGTTCTTTAAGTCTTATGTCTTGTTTGTGTGTTTGAGTAGTCTAAACCTAGGGTTCAAGTTCCTATAAGTCTATCTACGTTCCATGCTTCCTACCCTTCTACAGAATATAATTCACAAAGAGGTTTAGATGTACTTACCTGGGCGGATCGGTGCCGGAGACTCGGTGCCATGCCATTCAAAACCCAAAAACAACTTAAAAGGCCTACCCGCATAAAACAAAACCTTTTTGGGCCTTGGGCCCCCACAGCCGAGCTTTGAACTGGGCTCTGATACCAATTTTGTAACAACCCAAACCCGGCCCAAACACTATGGCCGAATCTAGTCTGTTACAAGGAAAATATAAAAAAAAATATTTGTTTTTCTAAATCAATTCAAGTTGTTGAAAACCTTTTGTTTGAATGTCTTGTAAAAACTTTACTTAGTTTTTATTAGAAAATTTATTTAAGCCAAGTTGATATAAATTCCAAATGTGCCCGATGGCACGTTAAAAACAATTTTCATTTTAACTTGGAAAACATGTGATTTTAATTTAATTTTAATAATATAGTTTTAAACAAAATATCCAACATATGAGAAAAATAACAAAAATAAAGTATAAGGAGGCCTTATTACATCCAAAATAAAATAAACCAATAATAAAATAAAATAACTAAATTTGAAGTTCAATTAGTTCAAGTCCACTGCATGGCCACCTCGAGTCCATCCGGCTCCACATCCGCGTCTATGTATCACCTGAAAAATAAAGGAGAAGGTGAGTCACCAAGACTCAGTATGTAACCCTTCCCCCGATTTTAAACATATTCATACACAACATATAACAATTAACGTGCATAATATTATGTGCCCCAACCTAACCAACCAATCGCCTCAGTCTACCCCGTTGTGGTACCAAACCACTGGTGGTGCCAAACCACTGGTGACATATAGTCACAATGTGTTACCAAAACACTGGTGTCCGTAGACACAAATCGGGTGATGGGACCAACCCATCGTGTGATACCAAATCACTGGCAGACGATCCCATATCTCAAGTGGGGCCAACCCACGGTGGTGTTAACCACAGGGATAAGTCGCTATTGAGGTGCCAAACCTCTGGAGGTACCAAACCTCTGGTGACCGTAGTCACAGTGTGTTACCAAAACACTGGTGCCCGTCGGCACAATATCACTGCCCCCTCCACTCATCAATCCCACAACAGATAAACATACATATGTTTCATGCCATCACATTCTTAAATTTCATGTGTCAATACATCATGCTTACCAAAGCATTAATAATAATAAATCACATTAACAGGTACTTACCTGAATCACCACTTATACCGATTTGGTATTAATTCCAATGCTACATAAATCAAAATGAGCATTCACAAAATTAAGCATAGTTAATATATTATATAGTGTGTATGTACACACCCGTCACTACTGAATCGTCTTATTCCCGAAAAGAGATGTCGGCCACTTAGTTCTACTGGTCCCTATATTCGGCCAAACATGGGAGTTAGTACTATGGCCTAATCGGCCAACCCAAATATTTAAAAGAGTTCTCTTTTTGAACCCAATCCTTACCCGAGTGCCTTTGAACCCAAGTCCCTAAACTCTGAATGGTTTTACTTCCTTGAAATTGGCAATTATTAGTAACCACTCGATAGCCTTTGGCCTTTCTTAATCATTAGAAGAATAACTTTCATAAGTAGGCACTTACCACCACTTACCCAAATCCGAACACTTTAGAAATTTAGAGGCTTGAATCAACTGCTTATGAATTTGGAGTACCTAAAGAGAATTGATCATCGAAAAGTGTTTAGAGGCCTTATCAACAACTGCCGAAATTGGCACTTTTTCTTGTAAAAGTCGACAGAATATACCAAAGAAAACCCATATGTATTCGGCCAAGCACCTTACCTTTTTGGTCGTTTGCTAAGGAAGATTCAAGGAAATCTATCCTGCTCAACAATTCGGCTTAGATGGGTTCAAAGAAGAAAGAGAGATTCGGCACCCAAGTTAAAAATAGATTCGGCTATAACTTGAAAGGAAGGAAAAATAATGGCGAAGGAGGTGTTGAAAGTTTCGGCTTAAGGGAGTTTGAAAAGAGAAAGGTATAAAGAGAAGGTGATTTCGGTTTGGCAATAATGTGAGAAAGGAGAGAGTAGGTGTTTTGGTCAGAAATCAAAAGTAAAAGAAGAGAAAGATGGTGATGTAGAAATCGGTTTTGGGAAAAAGTGAAAGAAAGAAAATGAAATAGGTGATTGCTAGCCGAAAATTAAGAAGAGACTTAGCAAATTCGGCACTATCCCTCCCCTCTTTCACTTGCCGTCCACTCCTTCCAAAGGAGTTCAAATTTCAGCAAATACCACAAATTGCTCTTGGCCACAAATTTGGACTAATTCAAAAATAATTTGAATTAGCCACCAACTATTTTTCCTCTGCCAATTATCTCAACTTAATCTAATAATAATCCTCAATAATATCCAATTAATAATCTATTTTAATCTTAATAATATCCCACATATTATCCTTAGAATTTTAAGGAAATTAAAGCTCATATTATCACTTAAAAAAAAATAATTAAAGAGAGAAAAACTCTCCACATGTGCCGTCCCACTATAATGCCAAAAAGAGGGATTTTTGTGACTCGAACCAAGGCTCTCCTTGCTCCCTTGGTGGCGTCACACTAGCTCCTAAGTGGGCTTAATTTGCCACTTAATCTAGGCTCATCTTATGTCCAAATCATCTCCATTTATTCTTATAACACCCTCCTGCTTAGGCTCCCTGCTTTTAAAGCTTGAAAATAATATTTTTTTCCCACTACTCGAGCTTACCAAAAATCCATAATTAAACCTTATCATTCCATAAATGATATCACCACAGTTCATACATAAGAAAAATAATTACATTCCAAATAGCCCCATTTTCGGGATGTTACAATCTCCATCATCAAATTAGGGTTACGAAGTATTACAGAACAAATCAGAGTATTTAACTTCAAATAGAAACAATTATACAAATTAAATAACAACATTCAATAATTTTTATTAATCAAGGTAGAAATACACTTATGGGCCTTAAACCGAGCCTACGAGACCCTAAAAATAGTTTGGGAATGTTCAAGGATCATTTTGAAACAAATTAGAAAAGTTTGAAGAAATTGACAATTTTTTTTAAAGTAGGGGTCACATGGCCATGTGGTCAGGCTGTGTGACAAAGCCCAGGTCGTGTGGCACAAGGATATGGCCGTGTGTCATCCTGTGTAACTTTTGAAATAATTGCACACAACCGTGTTACAGATCGTGTGTCAGACCGTGTGTACATTCGAAGTTTGGTCACATGGCTGTGTCGCCAGGTCTTGTAACTCTCTATGACCTTATGAAAATTAAAAATACCCCCACATAGCCATGTCATAGGCCTTGTGCTAGACCATATTCAATTCGAATTTGGGTCACATGACCGTGTCCTAGGCCATGTCTCAGGCCGTGTAACTCACTAACTTGAAACACATGACCGTGCAAAGAGACCGTGTGTAGCACACGGCTTTGGGGTAGCTCGTATCCTCTAATTATGCCTTCAAATGTAAGTTTACAAAACATGCTTACTTGGACATCAAGTGACCCATTTACCAACATTTAAACCTACTCAAAACACAATTAAACATGCTCAAAAACATATCAAAACATCCAACCTAAGTGCCTAACCAATGTGCCCTAATTAACACCACAATTCAATAACCAAATTTATCCACAATTCATACTAAATAAGTTACATTAAAACTTATAGATTCATACATAAAAACACTTACCATTTCATCCTATCTATTCATGTAATATCCCTAAACCGGGTCTAGTAGTTTCAAGTATTTTTTTGGGTTCCGAGTGTGAAACTAGGAATTTATAGGGTTTCTAGTAATTTTTAATTTAATTTAGGAGGTTAATTTAATCTAAAATCGATTAAACAATAATTCAGAAAATTTTAAAAAAATATTTTCGAAAAATTAATTTTAAAGATTTTAAATGATTATTAGTGAAAATAATCAATTTAGGTTGAAAAAGAATTTTAAAATAATTTTTATTGGGAGTAATTTGAGTAACATTTTAATATTAATTAAATAGGATTTAACTATAAAACAAGGGAAATTTAGAGTATTTATATGGAAAATAAACCTTAAAATTCAGAATTTTGGAGGGAAATGATTAAATGGTAAAGCAAGGGAAATGTGGGAGTGGCCATTAGGCAAATTTCCCAATTTTTAAATTTCTGGTGGGTGGTTTCAATTTTAAAAGTAATGCATCTAGCCCACTTTTCACTTATTTTACATCAGATTAGAGAGCTTAAAAATTCATTTTCTTTGCATGATTTTAAAGATCTATTATCAGAGATTAGATCCAATCAATATCCTTCTCAAAATACTCTCTCAATTCACCTGAAATTATTCTCAAAAGTATCCAAAAATATTCTGAAACTTCTCAAGTTTCTTGAATTAAGATTTTCAATCAACGAATTTAGAGCGAATCAAAGGTAATCTTCAATCCTAAACTTATTTTCATGATGATTAGAAATATTTTTACATGATTTGTGTAACACCCCAAACCCGGCCTAGACGTTATGACTGGATCTGGCATGTCACATGGGAGGAATGTCTAAAAACTGTGCGTTCATTAAAAAGTTCGTATTCTTTATATTTTTTGTGAAAAATCGAGCTTAAGTAATTTTGAGTAAGAAACGGTTTATTAACATTTTAGGAAAATCCCGAATTAAACATTTAACAGTAATAAGCAATAACCAAGTTAAAAGCTAAAATCAAATAAAACCATAGGCCTTATTACATAACAAAATCCCAAATTTAAAATAAAATGAAATAAGTCCAAGTAACCATTTAAAATGAAAGAAACGCAATCTTGAGCATGGCCACCTCGAGTCCACCCCGACTTCATATCCACGGTCTAACGATTACCTGCAAAATTAACTAAACGGGTGAGTCATCGAGACTCAGTGTGTAAATCCCCATCCAAAGTATGTTAAGCTCATACACAGATCCATGTGCAAATATGCATGTCATGCAACCCATCCATCCTATCCATCCGAAACTCCCAAATCAACCCCGTGTGGTCAAAACCACTGGTGGCCAAAACCACAGGTGACCGTAGTCACAATTTAAAAGTAAATTAACCCAAAACAGTAATTGAAATAAAACCCAAAAACATAGCACATGGCCACCTCGAGTCCACCTCGGCTCCACATCCGCGATCTACGCCTCATCTGCAAAATGTAAGGGAAGGGGTGAGTCACCGAGACTCAGTGTATAAATCCCCATCCCGATGATAACAAGGCACTTACACATTTCATAAGTCAATATGCAAATCATGCAAACCCAACCTAACCAACCAAACTCCTGTATCTACCCCTTGTGGTCAAAACCACTGGTGACTGTAGTCACAAATAATATCGGTGTAGTCAAAACCACTGGTGAAACACCCCAAACCCGGCCCACGAGCCTTGACCGGATCTGGTATGTTCCTCGGTGTAAACCGTTTCAAATTCTTTTGCTTCTTAGGAAAAACTTGTGCGATTTTAAAAAAATAGTATTTTGGGTTGGGCTTGAGTTGAAAACGAATTCGATTTTATATTGAAAACCCTTTTTAATTTTAAGTGATAAAACATATAGAGTATATTCAAAAATAAATTACTTAATCTTTAACTTAATAAAAATTTGTAATCATAATAAATAAAAGTAAAAAAAGAAATAAGGAAATTCAACTTTGGCCTTATGGCCTTATTACATCAAATAATTCCCAAAATAAACGTAAAATACTTAAGAAAACGTCCAAATCATAAATTTCTTGCTGTGCATGGCCATCCCTAAGCTTCTGCCGAGCCCGGTCCATTACTGTTCGTCACCTGAAAATAGTCCCACAACGGGGTGAGTCAAACAGACTCAATGTGTAACCAACACTAAAATTTAATAGATTTAGGCATACCATACAAATCATGTTCACATAATATTTCAAGATAATGATGCAACCCCGAACCCATACCTAGATGCCATCAGCTACACATCCCCGTACCAACCTGCACACTGTGGGGACTACTAAGTCAACCCTCCATCCGCTACACTCCATCGAAGGCAGTCGCTGTAGTCGACGTGCTCATCGCCCATATATAATTCGTGGCATAGCCACCAGATAATTGTGTCATGAGACACCACATTCAGATAATGTAACCGAAGTTACCACATTCAGATAATGTAACCGAAGTTACCACATTCAGATAATGTGACCGAAGCCACCACATTCAGATAGTGAGACCGAAGTCACCACGTTCACTTCCCCTTTCTCATATAACCCGAATGCCCCATTTTATTCATCTCATGCATATCATACTTAAATTCACATTCATGTCACTTTTCACATGTTAAAATATAACATATTTCGTAATCCTAGTAGGAGTAGGAAACGTACCTGAGTACTTTGTACCACATTAGGGTACCTTAGCCATATTCACATTCTTATACATTCATATATTAAATATTTGCCATATAACATATTAAAAGTTAGTGTGGGGTACACACCTGATTTGCTTAACAAATTCCTTGAAATCCCGAAAAAACCGATCTTTTACTTTAGATCTCAATTCCTACATTTGGTAACCTTAGTATGTTAGCATAAAGCCTATAAAACCAAATCCTAGTAGGATTTGTATTCTTAAAACCTACCTTGTTGTCGAATTGACTATAGTCAAATCCCGAAAACTTGTATTCTTCTCCTTTGAAATCGGCTACTCGCTAGATCCCTTGAATCTGTTAGTTTTCGGCTTAAAACACATAATAATAGATCTAACTACTAAAATAGGCCTTGGCCGAATGCTATAGACACTTACCTTGTGGATTTAAATCCCGAAACTCACCGAATAACTAGGGAACACGTGGCTTATGGTGTACCTTCGGGAAAAGAACTTCTCCTTCCTTGTAGTCGACACTTAGTAAATCCCGAAAGATCTCTTCAAGGTTTCGGCAACAAGATATTAATGGGGTTAGTCCTAGGTTTCGGCAAAGAATACAAAGAAAAAGGATGAAACCGAATGAGATCTTACCCTTACTTGAAGAAGTCGACACACCCTCCTGACACCTCTTCAGAGATTCGGCTTAGAGACTTGATGAACAATCGGCTACGAGCCCCCTATGCATTCGGTTTCAAAGATGAAAGAAGAGAGGAATACTAGGCTTAGAAGGAAATTGGCTAGGGTTAAGAGAACCTGTTTTCGGCTTTTGGAAAAATAGTAGAGAGGAGAGGAGAGCACTAAGAAATTCGGCAGAGAGAAGGGGAGGAAGAAAAATTGATGAGTAGCCCTATTTCTTTCCTTTTATAGCCAAAATTACTACTCAGAATCCTTACTTGGCCACCACTCTTCTATTTGATAGCTTTATCCTTTTAATTATCACTTTATTAAAAGAATAATCCCTTATTATCTCCTTGAAAATAATTAAGATAAATCATCATTTATCCCTATTTAGCCGAAATTTAAAGAGAATAAAACTCTTCCTTTTTTTTAAAAAGCTTGTGCCGTCCACCTCACTTCTTCTGGAAGCAAAATAAAATTTCTTTTATTTGCTTCCCATGTGACTCGAACTCAGGCCCAACACCCTTGCATGTGGCGCCATTTCCAGAGGCCCTAAGTGGCATCTTCAGGCCACTTTTCCAAGCCTGTTTGTGTGTCAAATTTCACATACTTTTTCTCTTAAGGCCACCTTGCCTTAATTTCCTCTTTTAAACTTTAAAACTCGACATTTCTGAGTCATTTCTAAGTTTCCAAAAATTTTCGTTCGGCTCTTTAAACTTGACATTTCCTTACATTTCCAAGTTTCCAGAAATGTTCACTTTCCTCTTTTGAATCATTTCCAAATCATTTCCTAGTTTCCAAAAATGTTCACTTTCCACATCTTTTCCATACATTTCCGGGTTTCCAAAAATATTCAAAATATATTCATAACACATAAGACATGTCATTTCGTACAATTAAACCGAAAATGCATAGGCCCTTTTCAGGATGTTACAGTTCTACCCTCTTTAAAAATAATTTCGTCCTCGAAATTACTTACTAACGATTAATCGTACATCTTAACTCGCCGCACTACGCTTATGCTGCGCACTCTGATCTTAAAGAACTATCATATTTTCTAGGCACATTCTCTAGGTTCACGTCCCCTAGAACTTATTTCTAACGTCGCGATTTAATCTGATTACAAAGTTTTATGCATTAGTCCTTGTTTCACTTATTACCCGCGAAGAAGTTTTATGAGAAGAATTTTAGGAGTGGTTCTTTCGTATTCATACATGCATACAGTCTTTACATTCATACATTCATCAATCAATTATGAACTTTCGTTCATTCAGAGAAACGTTGTAGTTTTCATTGTTGTTGTTTTCCCACTACCCAGGGGTATTTTCGTAATTTGCCCTACAGGGGGTATTTTCGTAATATTTTTTGAAAGAAAAGTTCCTTGGTGAATTTTTGTCAAAAAGTATTTTGGAATTTTTAAATTCCCGGGGTATTTTGGAAATTTTTAAAATCTGGGGTATTTCGGTAATTTTGGACCTCGGGGGTATTTTGGTAATAAACCAGGGTAAATTTGTAAAGTTTAATATTTCCGGGGTATTTCCAAACTTTGCAAAACTTTGAGAGTTCTTTTTGAGACTTGTACTTTCCAAAACGGTGATGTTGCATAATTTTGGAAACCAGGGTCATTTTGGTAATTTTGTAAGTTAGGGGCAATTTTGAAATTTTCCAAAAATCAAGGTATTTTGATATTTTGCAAGTTAGGGTTTTTGAACAATTATAAAATGATGAAATTTTGGCAAAAAACTGTTGAGTAGTTGGTCATTTTATAAATCAAGGGCATTTTGGTAATTTTACCACTAGGGGTATTTTTGTAATTTAATAAATCGAAAATTTTTCAAATTTTTTTTTAAAGATAGTTTTCACGAATTAAGAGGGTGATTTTAAGAGTTTTGAAACTAGGGTTTCCATAAAAACACGGCTAGTTCGCTTTCGGGTTTTAGTTATTGTGTTTAGCCTATGGCCGAGTCCTCTTGGTCAGGGTGAACCAAAGCTACGCACCAGGCAGGATTCAAATGGAGAGGAGGTGAGTCACAAGGACTGCTTAAATACCAAGCTCCCACTGAAACCATTCCTAGACATGCGCACAGAGGTTACCACACTCTCTGAGTCCTTTTGGTTAGGGTGAACCGAAGCTACGCACCAGGTAGGATTCCTGCAAAGAGGAGGTGAGTCACTAGGACTGCTTAAATACCAAGCTCTTCCGGATCCAATCCTAGACATGCGCACAGGGGTTACCACACCCTAACTTGGTGACTTAGCCATAGGTTTGTTTAATTAAACAATTAAGTCTTATGTAATAGTTGGGGTAGACTAGTCCTAGGGTTTAAGTACCTATCATTCTATTCTACGTTCCATTCCTTTTCTACCCTTCTATAAATCACATAATCACACAGAGGGGTAGGAGTACTTACTTGGTGGACTGCGGGTCGGAGACTTAGGTGCCGTGCCATAAAACCTGCTTATTTTCAGAAATACTTCAATAAAACTCATTTGGGCTCGATTTGAAAACATTTTGGGCCATAGCCCACAGGCTGAGAGTTTCAAACTGGGCTCTGATACCAAATTGAAACACCCCAAACCCGGCCCACGAGCCTTGACCGGATCTTGTATGTTCCTCGGTGTAAACCGTTTCAAATTCTTTTGCTTCTTAGGAAAAACTTGTGCGATTTTAAAAAAAATATTATTTTGGGTTGGGCTTGAGTTGAAAACGAATTCGATTTTATATTGAAAACCCTTTTTAATTTTAAGTGATAAAACATATAGAGTATATTCAAAAATAAATTACTTAATCTTTAACTTAATAAAAATTTGTAATCATAATAAATAAAAGTAAAAAAAGAAATAAGGAAATTCAACTTTGGCCTTATGGCCTTATTACATCAAATAATTCCCAAAATAAACGTAAAATACTTAAGAAAACGTCCAAATCATAAATTTCTTGCTGTGCATGGCCATCCCTAAGCTTCTGCCGAGCCCGGTCCATTACTGTTCGTCACCTGAAAATAGTCCCACAACGGGGTGAGTCAAACAGTCTCAATGTGTAACCAACACTAAAATTTAATAGATTTAGGCATACCATACAAATCATGTTCACATAATATTTCAAGATAATGATGCAATCCCGAACCCATACCTAGATGCCATCCGCTACACATCCCCGTACCAACCTGCACACCGTGGGGACTACTAAGTCAACCCTCCATCCGCTACACTCCATCGAAGGCAGTCGCTGCAGTCGACGTGCTCATCGCCCATATATAATTCGTGGCATAGCCACCAGATAATTGTGTCATGAGACACCACATTCAGATAATGTAACCGAAGTTACCACATTCAGATAATGTAACCGAAGTTACCACATTCAGATAATGTGACCGAAGCCACCACATTCAGATAGTGAGACCGAAGTCACCACGTTCACTTCCCCTTTCTCATATAACCCGAATGCCCCATTTTATTCATGTCATGCATATCATACTTAAATTCACATTCATGTCACTTTTCACATGTTAAAATATAACATATTTCGTAATCCTAGTAGGAGTAGGAAACGTACCTGAGTACTTTGTACCACATTAGGGTACCTTAGCCATATTCACATTCTTATACATTCATATATTAAATATTTGCCATATAACATATTAAAAGTTAGTGTGGGGTACACACCTGATTTGCTTAACGAATTCCTTGAAATCCCGAAAAAACCGATCTATTGCTTTAGATCTCAATTCCTACATTTGGTAACCTTAGTATGTTAGCATAAAGCCTATAAAACCAAATCCTAGTAGGATTTGTATTCTTAAAACCTACCTTGTTGTCGAATTGACTATAGTCAAATCCCGAAAACTTGTATTCTTCTCCTTTGAAATCGGCTACTCGCTAGATCCCTTGAATCTATTAGTTTTTGGCTTAAAACACATAATAATAGATCTAACTACTAAAATAGGCCTTGGCCGAATGCTATAGACACTTACCTTGTGGATTTTAAATCCCGAAACTCACCGAATAACTAGGGAACACATGGCTTATGGTGTACCTTCGGGAAAAGAACTTCTCCTTCCTTGTAGTCGACACTTAGTAAATCCCGAAAGATCTCTTCAAGGTTTCGGCAACAAGATATTAATGGGGTTAGTCCTAGGTTTCGGCAAAGAATACAAAGAAAAAGGATGAAACTGAATGAGATCTTACCCTTACTTGAAGAAGTCGACACACCCTCCTGACACCTCTTCAGAGATTCGGCTTAAAGACTTGATGAACAATCGGCTACGAGCCCCCTATGCATTCGGTTTCAAAGATGAAGGAAGAGAGGAATACTAGGCTTAGAAGGAAATCGGCTAGGGTTAAGAGAACCTGCTTTCGGCTTTTGGAAAAATAGTAGAGAGGAGAGGAGAGCACTAAGAAATTTGGCAGAGAGAAGGGGAGGAAGAAAAATTGATGAGTAGCCCTATTTCTTTCCTTTTATAGCCAAAATTACTACTCAGAATCCCTTACTTGGCCACCACTCTTCTATTTGATAGCTTTATCCTTTTAATTATCACTTTATTAAAAGAATAATCCCTTATTATCTCCTTGAAAATAATTAAGATAAATCATCATTTATCCCTATTTAGCCGAAATTTAAAGAGAATAAAACTCTTCCTTTTTTTAAAAAGCTTGTGCCGTCCACCTCACTTCTTCTGGAAGCAAAATAAAATTTCTTTTATTTGCTTCCCATGTGACTCGAACTCAGGCCCAACACCCTTGCATGTGGCGCCATTTCCAGAGGCCCTAAGTGGCATCTTCAGGCCACTTTTCCAAGCCTGTTTGTGTGTCAAATTTCACATACTTTTTCTCTTAAGGCCTCCTTGCCTTAATTTCCTCTTTTAAACTTTAAAACTCGACATTTCTGAGTCATTTCTAAGTTTCCAAAAATTTTCGTTCGTCTCTTTAAACTAGACATTTCCTTACATTTCCAAGTTTCCAGAAATGTTCACTTTCCTCTTTTGAATCATTTCCAAATCATTTCCTAGTTTCCAAAAATGTTCACTTTCCACATCTTTTCCATACATTTCCGGGTTTCCAAAAATATTCAAAATATATTCAAAACACATAAGACATGTCATTTCGTATAATTAAACCGAAAATGCATAGGCCCTTTTCAGGATGTTACAACTGGTGACCGTAGTCATAATAATATGTGTGGGGCCAACCCACTGTGGTATCAAACCACTGGGGCGAGTCACAAAGATAGCAATATGTGGTCAAAACCACTGGTGACCGTAGTCACAAATAATATCGGTGTGGTCAAAACCACTGGTGGTCAAAACCACTGGTGGTCAAAACCACTGGTGGTCAAAACCACTGAGACTTAGTCACAAAAATAATATAGAAAGCGGGGCCAACCCACTGTGTGGTCAAAACCACTGGTGACAGTCTAGAATCATATCTTCCCCCTCCTCTCATCATACCCATGCAATATGACATAATAATTTGTATGCAGTATGACATGTATGCAAATCATATATCACAGATAACGTATGAAACGAATTACCATCATAATCAGAATAATAATATACGACAGAATCAAGCTAACCAACCTCTAAGGGTATAATAGTAATTTTACCTACCAGGGATATTTTCGTAATTTACCCACCAAGGGTATTTCGGTAATCTCGCACCTGCAATGGCCTTTCCATTGGCTCAAATGTCGCCCCGAGCGACTCGGTTACCATTTCCGGTCGTACCGGACTATTGGGCCTAAAACCCAATTTTGGCCCATTCGGGCCCACACGCTCGTGTGGGCCACCTAACATAAATCTAGCCACGTATATGAAATTCACCTAGTCTAGTTCACTATATACTACACCGTCATACATTTATTCAATTGGGCCCACGAGCCCATTGGGCCCACTTCGGCCCATCGTGGCCCAAGCAGCCTCACCCACAAGAATACTACTGATGGCCTCAACTATTGCGTCGAAGCCCCACATGTGCGCTCGCACGCTCGTGTGGCTACTATTGTCGTGACCGGCACTTCGGCATTTGCCGCTCTACAACTAGAGTAGAGAGAGTTACACACCTGATAGGAGTCTGGTGTTAAACCGCGTTGCGACCACTCCTGTGCCCAAACGCCCACCAAGGTATGTTAACTCTCCTTCTGGAATGCTCTTTATATAGCTAGCTCTTCACCCTCCTTCTTTGTATCTTTCCGATGTGGGATCCCTCCGTCAGTAGAGTTTAAATTCAACTGAAACTCTTGCCGTCCAATCCACAAAATAAATACTCCTTTGCTTCTCACGAGATTCGAACCCAGGCTCCTTGTAGCATAATCCACGTCGCTAACCACTTGGCCACAAGCTCCTCTTGTGTCTTAAACCATGCGCAACTAAATATAAACTATGGCCAAATTCTGAGGTCCAAGTAAAAAGAAAACCAAAATGCAAAAGCCAAGACTTGAACCTTGGACCTCCTTCCTTCCTTGTGGCGTCACCCCCATGTCTCTTATGTGGCGTCACTTTGACACTACACCACACACTACACTTGTGTCATTTTCCTCCACTTTTTATTCTTAAGGCCTACCTGCCAACTTCCAGGGTTTTTTTCGCCTAAAACCAAAATTTCCCCAAAGCTAATGTTCGATCCCGGGACTTCATAAAAGCCCTCTAACCTTCCAAAATCACTTATCTAATAAGTCCAACTTGTACTAAAGCTGACCTCCAGTTCTCCCAAAAATTTTAAACGCTACTATTCCTAAGGCCCATTGGGCCCAATCCTACTAGGCCCAACTTCGGGATGTTACAATTTGAGAGTTAAATAAAGGATTTTTATCATTGTCATCTTTTTTCAAGAAAACATGGTTCTTTAATGGTGGATCTTGAATTTTGAGAGGAAATCCACAAATTAATGAATGTTACAACTCAAAATAGATCTATTAAAAGTTTTTTTTATCTTATTTATCAAGATTAAACATAATTTGTGAGGTAATTTAAAGAAATCTAAATTTCATCATCTTCATGAACTGATTTTCCGGAATTTTATGAAATTAATTTAAAGATGAAATTGATGCTTAGTATTAGTGTATTTGGTCTAGTATTGATGATTGAAAGCGTTTAGGAGGGTTGGAGAGATCGATTTTGTGAGGAATCAAGTTTTCGACTTGATGTTGCAAATCTGGTAAAGTATCTTTGTGAGAAAATTCTGATTAGTATAGTTAATTAAGTTTTATGTTTATTATAGCATTGGAAAGGTGGTAATGTCTACTTTAAATTTGTTAAAGCTCCGAACTTGAAGAAGGCCGAGCTAACTAGAATTGAAACTTGGATTTGCTTGGTTGATCATTTTTTTGTGGTAGAATGAGTTGTGTGGTGAGTGTTTCTATTGGCAATTTGGTAAATTGCCCCTCATTTATATTGAATTAGTATCTTAATTGATGATTTCAATTTATTAATTATGGTTGAATGTCTGATTTAATTAGGCTAATTATATTGATGATTAAAGCATGCTTACAAGAGTTTTTGATCATGATATATTGGTGTTACAATTGATAATTGAACACTGGAAAATGGAAAATAAAATGTTTGATTTAATTGGATATTAAATGGCTACGTTACATGTTACATATAAGCATTTTGTCACATTAAATTGAGCACAATAATGACTGATTTATATGCTATGTTTGACTGAATATATTGGCAACATGCATGGTGGATCCATTGGATATAGTTGGCATGCCATAGGATTTGTGAGTATTCACCTTTATTTGTGACATTGTGAGCATATGGCTCTAGGTGGACTGATTTGTTTGGAGTAGATAAGGGAGTGTTGAGCATGAGTCTCCACTCAAGGGGTTATTTGAGGTGCTATAAGAGAGCGTGTGCTTCGGCCCGCTCAACTCGGTGGATTGTATTTGATATTTGTAGGAGTTCGGAGATCTGTTTATTCGATGTATGATCACCCAATTAAGCCATGAGAAGTGTATGCCAATATATTTATATGTGATTATTGTTATATCATTCAATGTTTGTAAGCCATGAATATATTTATGAGTGGGTAAGTGACACGAGCGTGTGGAGATTGGAGCTATCATACATGGACGTATGGGATTTCCACATGGGCGTGTGCGATCAACCTACAAGTTTTTCACGACGCGAACACAGTCAATTAATGACACAAGGCCTAGGAGACACGGCCATGTGGGTTTGGGGGGTTTGAATTTTTGTCTTTTTAAATTGGTATTCTATTTTTTTAAGTTACAATTTAGTCCTGAAAATTTATTAGTATAATTAGAGCCTTAGATGATAAGGAAACTTGGTAAAATTTTAGGATTAGTCTCATAATGGGTAAAATTTGATAGAAACACACTTAATTTATAATTTAGAATAGGTCCTGAAAGTTTGTATTTGTTACAATTTAGTCCCTAATAATAAAACTTGAATTAGACATACTAAACGAACTCAAGTTAAGCTGAAATTTTTAGGCTTGCATAATTTAGACTAAAAAAAGGTTAGAAAACACTTAGATCCAAAATCGAGTTAGTTTTACTATAGGTGGTAAAATGAAAAAAATGCCTTTAAGTTAAAGTACCTAGGAAAAGTTTAAAATTGGCTCATAATTTGCTTTCGCATTAATAAATAACTAATAATTAGATAAGATTGAGGTGTTATAAGGTCGGGGTGTGTCTTGGGTGGTCATTAGCCGAAGAGTTACTTAGGTGACTAATGTAATGCTTCGAATTCAGGTTGGTTCGTCCCGGTCGAGTTTGAGGTGTCACAATTCACATTAAACCCTACCATAATTCAAACATTTCCAAAAGATTTATACCAACTAACCAAAAACCATAGTTATATACACATTTCATCCCAAACACCAAAAACTCATGCATAAGTAACTTAAAACCAAGTTTTAGCAACTTACATCAACCGAATATGTAACACATAGAATATGCAATCAACATATTAACAAAACACACCTATTACATGTCATATTGCCCAAACATACACATTACAAAAACTACCAAAAGATATTCGGATAGTGTGATTATTGACTTAATCCAATCCCCCGCTTCCACAAAATATGTAATCTATAAGGAAATAAGAGAAAAGACATGAGTAAGCTTTTTAGAGCTTAGTAAGTTCAATGGTTAAAATGATAACTTACCGTAAAAACATTTAAGTCACACAATAACAGTTAAATAACTATATTCCTGTCAAACATAACCATTTAACAGATGAGTCTTATGTCAATACTCGTAATAATCAATTAATTCAATTATACCATGATGTTCAATATCAATTATTATTAATTAATTAGAAAACCTTATATCCATTTCTACCATGAATTATAAATCAGATAACTAATAAAAGTCTGCCTGATGGACGATATAACATATCCGGATACTCAGTTAACCATCCAGAACACACCAGAATGCTCAAATGAGCTATCCAACCGAGAACACACCTGGGCACCAGGTGCCAAGCCCATAGGCTAACATCCCTTCGAAAGACACCTAGGCACTAAGTGCCAAGCCCATAAGCTAACATCCCTCTGAAACACACCTAGGCACTGAGTGCCAAGCCCGAAGGCGTTACATTTGCTCCCGGTAACACACATGAATCATTGTAATATAACATGATAGTTCGCAAAAAATGTTGGACTTCAGTATAACTAGTAAATAAGAATAAATCAGAAACCATCATCTCACCACCAATCAATCTCGTACAACAAGCAATATAACCTATTGGCATGCCAATTGTATCCTATAATATGTTCATCTGCTCAAAATATATATATTGAACATCAATGATCCATTTAATTGCTTCATTGACTCATTTTCTTTATTTCTATTCAACAATTTCAGTGTATTCAAAAATTAAATTCACAAATAATATATTTAAATTTATACAAAATTAAATTTTACAAACTTACCAGGGCTAAACTTCAAAAACAGTAAAAGTTCAGAGGCTATTTCACAACTTTCCCTTTTCCTCAGTTATCTACTTGTTCTTGATCTATAATATAATTTATTTCAATTATTAGCCTCAATTTCATATACTATTTAAATTTAATACATATGATTTCTTATTTACAATTTTACACATTTGCCTCAAACTTTTACATTTTACTCAATTTTGTCCCTAAGACCAAAACATGATTATTTCCATAATTAAACTTTATATTCGTTAAATCGAATTTATAAATATCCTAAATCAGTTCTCGCATGCTAAAATTTCACAAGAAACTCATGTCTAATTTAATTTATTTTCAATGAAATCCTTACACTAAAAAATTATACAAAATCACTTAACAAAATATTCCTATTTAACACCCAAGCTTCATACTCTACCATCAAACTTCAAAAATACATTAAACTCATTAATGGTATATTTAAAAATTTTTAATAATTCTACAAGTTAACCCTCGAGTTAAACTAGATTAAGATAAAACAATTACAAAAACATAAAAATTACTAAAAATGGGATTTAAAATCACTTACATGCACTACTCCAAGCTTTGCCGAAACTTAAGCTTAAAAATGGTGGTTTTTCTCCTCCTATTTTCAGCTATGGCATGAAGATGATGATAATTTTACATTATTAATTTTTTGTTTATGATAACCATTATTATTTTACCATTTTACCCTTTTAAATATAACTTAATGACTAATCAAACTTAGTCCAAATTGTCCACCAACTTATTATATGGTTTAATTAACATTTAAATCCATCAACTCACATTTTACTAACCAATTAATACATTTAACTATTAGAACTAACTTTTTCAAGCTTTTACGGTTTAATCATTTTTAATTAATTAACAATCTAAACAATAAAAATTCTTAACCAAAATTTAATACAACACTAATGACCTTGTAAATATTAAATAATTAATATTTACGGACTAACACGTGGAATTATGGTCCCGAAACCACTGTTTCTGACAACACTGGAAAACGAGCTGTCATAGTGAAAACATACTAAACAATCGTTGTTGGGAAACTCGGGATGGTAGAATAAAGCAAGCTAGACAAACACTAGAAGCCATCGTTTCCAGGCAACCCATAGTGGCAGAATAAAACAGTCCCAATTCCCAAATAGTGGAGGAATCATTTGTTAAACAGATCCGAGTATTCATCCTAATGTCTATCTTCGAAGCTAAAATAAATAAGTATTGGAATAATATTGCATGGCATGTTGAAATATGTTAAAACAATGTGATATGAGATTATGACATATTAAGATGAATATTGAATGAGAAACTTTTGGAATGATGCGGTTTTTGATTTGGTGGTAAGTAGAAATAGTGTAAATTAATGTAGTTCATATTGTATTTTTCATGTTTGCTTTAGTTTAGTTTAACATATTCAATTTGAATTATATTAGCACCACTGAGTATTCAATACTTAGCGTAAGATTATGTTCGTTTTCGGGCGCAAGTCTTAGACATGAGTAGACATAGATTTTGAATAGTTAAGCATCCAACTCAACGGTTCAACTCAGTATCTATTTACTACATCTTTTGTATATGAATATGAGTTTGAGTTATACGACATGTACCTAGGGCATTTATGACATGTAATTGATTTTTCATTTTGGTATGTTTGATAATTTGGTCTAAATGGTTTGTAAATTTGAATCTCATCATTTAATTAGTAACTAGTTATGTTAGTTAATATGAGTTTGAATGTGTTAATAGGTTGCTTGAATATGGATACATGAATTTCTATAATTTGGTGGTGTTTGATTCTATGTATTTATTTCAATTTGAGAATTGGAGATTGAGGTAAAGTTTAAGTATATTTAAGATACAAATTGGTATGTTTTGAAGTTTTGAAATTGAGCATTTTAGGACATTTTATGTAACATCCTAAAAAGGGCCTATGCATTTTCGGTTTAATTGTACGAAATGACATGTCTTATGTGTTATGAATATATTTTGAACATTTTTGGAAACCTGGAAATGTATGGAAATGTTCAGTTTAAAAGAGGAAATTAAGGCAAGGTGGCCTTAAGAAAATTAGTAGGAATTTGACACACAAACGGGCTTGGAAAAGTGGCCTGGAAATGCCACTTAGGGCCTCTGGAAATGGCGCCACATGCAAGGGTGTTGGGCCTGAGTTCGAGTCACATGGGTAGCAAATAAAAGAAATTTTAGTTTTGCTTCCAGAAGCACAGAGGTGGACGGCAACAAGGCTTTTAAAAGGGGAGTTTTATTCTCTTTAAAATTCGGCTAAAAAGGGGATAAATGAAGGATTTAATTTGGATTAATTTCAAGGAGATAATAAAGGATTATGCTTTTAATAAAGTGATAATTCAAAGGATAAAGTTATCAAAATAGAAGAGTGGTGGCCAAGTAAGGGATTCTGAGTAGGAAATTCGGCTATAAGAGGGAAAAAAGAGGGCTACTCATCAATTTTTCTTCCTCCTCTTCTCTCTGCCGAATTTCTTCTTGTTGTGAAGCATCCATTTTTTTCTTCTTTTTCTTTTAGCCTCCTAGCTGATTCCTTCTAAGCCAAATATTCCTCTCTTCTTTCATCTTTGAAACCGAATGCATAGAGGGCTCATAGTCGATTGTTCATCAAGTCTCTAAGCCGAATCTCTGAAGTGGTGCCAGGAAGGATCCGTCGATTTCAATATAAAGGGGTAAGGATCTATAGTCATACTTGTATTCCTTTCTTTTAAGTCGAAAGTTAGTCTAATCCCTCCTATATCTTGTTGATCGAAATATGGAAGGTGAATTCCGGGATTTCAGATCTAAGGTATTTCGGCATCTCCATTAATCAGGAAGAGAGTTTCGGGATTTAAAGATTTAAGGTAAGCATCTATGTATATTCGGCTAAGGCTTAGATTAGTATCTAGATCTGTTCTTTAAATGTTTAAAAGCCGAAACTAACCTACGATGTGATTTGATGTTTGGCTGAATACAAGAAGGAGTACAACAAGGTTTTCGGGATTTGAATAATAGGGAAATCAGCAGCAAGGTAGGTTTTAAGAATACAAATCCTACTAGGATTTGGTTTTATAGGCTTTATGCTAACATATTAAGGTTACCAAATGTAGGAATTGAGATCTAAAGCAATAGATCGGGTTTTTCGGGATTTCAAGGAATTGTTAAGCAAATCAGGTGTGTAATCCCCACTATCTTTTAATACGTTTTATGGCAATATTTAATATAAGTATGTATAAGAATGTGAATATGGCTAAGGTACCCTAATGTGGTACAAAGTACTCAGGTACGTTTCCTACTCCTACTAGGATTAAGAAATATGTTATATTTAACATGTGAAAAGTGACATGGATGTGAATTTAAGTATGATATGCATGATATGAATAATATGGGGCATTCGGGTTATATGAGAAAAGGGGAAGTGAATGTGACGACTTCGGTCTCACTATCTGAATGTGGTGGCTTCGGTCACATTATCTGAATGTGGTAACTTCGGTTACATTATCTGAATGTGGTGTCTCATGACACAATTATTTAATCTGGTGGCTATGCCACGAATTATATATGGGCGATGAGCACGTCGACTACAGCGACTGCCTTCGATGGAGTGTAGCGGATGGAGGGTTGACTTAGTAGTCCCCACGGTGTGCAGATTGGTACGGGGATGTGTAGCGGATGGCATTTAGGTATGGGTTCGGGATTGCATCATTATCTTGAATTATTATGTGAACATGATATGTATGGTATGCCTAAATCTATTAAATTTTAGTGTTGGTTACACATTGAGTCTGTTTGACTCACCCCGTTGGGGAACTTTTTCTTCCAGGTGATGATCAGTAATGGACCGGGTCGGCAGGAGCTTAAAGGTGGCCATGCACAGCAAGGAAAATTTTATTATTTGGACTTTTATTTTATTTAAGCACTTTAATTCATTTTTGGGAATTATTTGATGTAATAAGGCCATAGTTGGACTACTTTATTTTTCCTTTATTTATTACGGTACAAATTTTTATTAATTAAAGATCAAGTGAAATTTATTTTCAAATAAACTTTAAATATTTTGTCACCTCAAATAAACTCGTTTTCAACTCAAGCCCAACCCAAAACAAACTTTCTTTCAAAACACACAGTTTTCCAAAGTAACAAAAGAATTTTGAACCGGTTTACTTGAGGAACATACCAGATCCGGTCACGGCTTGTGGGCCGAGTTTGGGGTGTTTCATTTTACCATTAAGTCTCAAGACAAGAAGATCATGTCTCGATACCTCAAGAATGAAATAGTACTATTTGATTTGTTTGAAATAGCCAAGGTTTCAAGACTACTCTTTTAAGTCTCGAGACAATTGGATGTATTTCTCAAGACAGAGTGGCTATTGTTTTGGGACAAGGAAAAATCAAAGAAAAAAAACAGGAAATAGGGGAGGATTGTCTTGAGACATAAGAAACCTTGCCTTGAGACATGTATTTGAATGTCTCGAGACATGTTATTTTTTAAAATAAAAATTAGTACTAATAAATATGGTCTATCTCAAGACTTGGAGATCCTTGCCTTAAGACATAATGTTAGGAATTGGAATTTGAGTTTGGACTCGAGTCCTAACTCTTAACTCGACCTCATATAATTTTGTAACTTGATAAATTATTTTCTTAGACAATAAGAATGGATATGCATGAAAATGTTGGATGAATAAAAATTTTAATATGATATTTTTTTTTTGAACTTTGTGATTATCTAGTAAGATAGTCTGATTTGTTTCGACAAAATAATGTGATATCATACACTCGGATCTGACAACATGGTCGAGTGTGGGGTGTTACATGATTAGGCTTATGAGGATCCATAAAACCTTTCAGTTGCTCCACATACACTTTCTTGTTGATAAATCCATTTAAAAATGTACACTGAACATTCATTTGTAAAAGTTAAATGTTACATGCAATGGCAAGTAAAAGATGAAAGGATTCTAACATGGCTACTAGTGTGAGGGTTTCATTAAAGTCAACACCTTCGAATAGTGTATAGACTTGTACCACAAATCGATCCCTATTTTAAGTGATATTTCCATGTTCATCACTTTTATTTTTGAAAGCCCACTTGGTTCCTATGACATTACAGCCTTGAGGATGAGGGAAAAGTTTCCAAACACCATTATGGATGAACTGTTGTAGCTCTTCTTGTATTGCATTCAACCAATGTTTATCTTACAATAATTCCTCAACCATTTTTGGCTCAATGGTTGAGACATAGCAAGCCAACTTGACCATTTCTCTAAAGTTGATCTTTTTGCCTCTAGTTCTTCTTCCATTAGTAAGATTGTTGATGACATTCTTCGAAGGATATTTTTGAAAATTTGAGAAGGGGTTTAAGCTCTAACCCTATTTCAGCAGCCTTATGTGCATCTGTTTCAACTGTTATCCAATCTATTGTTTCAACAAAATTTGGAACATATACATAATCATCTTCTACGTAGTCTTTTTCAGTAGAGGGATAATTATCTATGACCACATATATTGACTCCATGATGGTTTCAATGTGGATGTTATTCACTCTATATGATCGACTATTTGTTAAGTCCCCTAAAAGTATCCCATTATCACTTTTGGTATCGAATTTTCCTTTAGGATCTCAATCTTTAAAGATATAACATGGGCTCCCAAAAGTTCAAAATGTTGGAAGTGTAGTTTTTCATCAGATGTAATTTTAATTTTTTTTCGAACAGTTTGATTTAATAAAATTCCATCGTTCACATTAATATAGTTTATATTTTTCCTCAACAGTTTTTGCACACAAAGCAAAATGAAAAAGCGAATATTAACTTACTGATTACCTAATGTTTAACTAATATTAAAGTGGAATAATGTGGTTGGATCATAATGCGAGAAGACAACTGATATTATAGGTAATCTAAATGGTTCATAGTCTAGTCAGAATTGAGCAAATTATTTGAAAAATACTATTATGCCATCTATCAAGTCCATGTAGGAGATACCTTGTCTTGGGTATCAGAGTGATGACTTCCAAAAGATACAGGAAAAGATGTGATTGTCTAGATTGAAAATACATCAGACATGTAATACCTTATATCCGACCTGACTACCAAATCTGGATATTGAGTGCCACAATTACCCGAATTTCTTAATAAGGTCCTAGCTGATTATTTGCAACCCTAGACAAATTATATACCTTTATTTGTTATATCATCGTTACTCAATTTCATAAGTAATAATAATAACTTCTCATTTTAAACATTGAAATAGTTATTATTCCATACATGTACTAGACTCGTGTCGCCATTTCAACTCAAGAGACTCGAAAAGTTATTATAGCTTAATGAGACTTATGACTTTGCTACAGTTATACTCAATAAATCCCTGAGCTATGACATTAAAGGTTTCCCTTCTATATGCATGAAACAGTTACCACCATTCACATGGGTCTGGCTATGTCGAGCTTGATCCCCCATCACGATCCTCGAGTCAACCATTGACCCGACAACCATACATTTCAAACGTAAGTTTAAACAAACTTAGTGAGATTCCATTCAGTAATTTCATATAGATTCTCTAGTTCAGGAGATAAGAAATGAAATGCAAAATTAGAATTCCCCGTGTACCGTTAGGAGCACCATAGATTTCCTAGCATAGCCAGCACCTAGAATTCCTTGTACTATAGTTGTGGTCTATCAGATGATCCATCCCAATTGGCGGATTCTTACCACGTTACCCTTACTATGTCTTTCTTGCGATCTGGCACATGCTTGAACCTTCCTTCAAGTTAAAACCCCCTTTTCAATCATTCTCATCGACAATCTTCCTTCGAGGTAAACTCGACAACTAACTCTTTCTTAGGTTTTCCTTAGCGAACCCAGTTGACGTGCTCATAGCCCCATTCCATATTACCTTCGGCAAGTTCCCTTATTGTCTCGATGGTCTATGCCTTTTGGTCACTCCTCACTCATCTATACTTGTAACTTATCACGCCAATCACATTGATCTTACTAATTCAGTTCTTGGCGTACCTCCTGAATGGAAAACTTCCATGTTGCGATTACCATGAATTACATCTTGACGGACGTCTCCACTTTTACCGTCCCTGTGAACTACCCATGATACCCTAGTTTCATATAGCTATGGTTTTACTTAACCCATTTTAACATCCTGTGGACTATCTGTTCTTATGTCCCGGTAGACTCTTTTAGTTTCCTTAGCCGAGCTAAAGATTTACACCCTTCTCACCACGTATTCCCTTGGTCCTGGCGAATCACCCCGTGTTTACTATCCCGACGAACTATCTGTTCTATCTTTATTGTCCCAGCAGACTATCTGTTCTATGTTTATTGTCTCAACAAACTATCTGTTCTGTGTTTATTGTCACAACGGACTATCTATTCTATGTTTACTGTCCCAGTGGACTACCTGTTCAGTGTTTATTGTCCAAGTGGACTATCCTTGTGGATGCCGTGAAGTCTTTCATCCATGATCTTATATCGATCCGCAATCCTGGCTACTATCATATGATCCCATGGAGTTTTTCATCCATGGCCTGACTCATTATACCTAGTTTCCATAGCATCTTTCATCTATGGTCTTACACCGTATACATTATACCTTGTACCATGTTGTCATGGCAACTTTCATCCATAGTCTTATGTTACGTACCTCATACTAGATTGCCATAGCATCTTTCATTTATGGTCTTACACCGTATACATTATACCTTGTACCATGTTGTCATGGCATCTTTCATCCATAGTCTTATGCTACGTACCTCATACTAGATTGCCATAGCATCTTTCATCTATGGTCTTACGCCATATATCGTTATCATGAAGTTGCCCCAAAAGACTAATCGATACCACTGTCGCAATAAATACCTTTCCATGATTCTAATTTCCTAAATCCTCCTCCCATTACCTCCTTTACACTACCTAACATTGATGCTCGAACACGGCAGTGTTCCCATCGCAAGGCCCAGAGCTTGGCCCGTGACGGTATCTAATAGGGTCACTCCCCCTTTCCCCTCTTAACTTCATCTATCCCCTCAATGGTTTTCCCTACGGTTATCATGCAACACATGCAAGTATTTCCATACAACATAATAACATGGAGTACCTCAAACCCCTAAATCATGCAATGATCATTTCATGCAATTGATATGCACTGGAAAATACTCATGTCTATGCATACATGTCATACTAAACCAACAGAGATCATACTAGTCATGTTGGAGTATAGAATCTCCCATTGTTTCCTTATTCTTGGTAGCTTAGCTTGTCAAACCCGCCAAAGCCTCCCTCGTCCTGGCAGTAGTTCCTTATTTCTCTACTACCAGACTTGGCTTCTCATGATGGTAACAACATGCAAAGCCTTCTACAGCTACATCCTCTTCTTCTTATTCAGATTGTCTGAAGAATATGATACCTGGTTTAGAGAAAGAGAATATAGGTAAACATAATTATTAAGAATTTTGTTTCCAACTCATCCTATTTATACTCCTTTGGCACAATATCCATGGGCCATTACCACCACTCAGTCCTAATTATTGTGTCATCCACTATGGAACCAGTCGGTTCTAATCTAACTAAACTAGATTTGAGATCTAACTTTCCCTAACCAGTCACTTAAGTTTCTAAGTGCCTTATTAGTGCCCATGAATTTCTATTCCTATTCAATTAGATCCCCGACTCTTCCTCGAGTTAGGGTATTTAGGATAACCAGGTGTGACAACTCTCCCACCCTTAAAGAAAATTTTGTCCTCGAAATTTTCGCTCATGGTAAGCCCAAGGCAGCCTTCAGGAAAACTTGTCCTTCATATGATACTTATTTCATTTAATATTAGATATGTTTGTATTGTATGTATGTATATATGTGTGTGTGTGTGTGTGTGTGTGTGTGTGTGTGTGTTATTTGTGATGTAATTACCTAAACTAATTAGTTTGGTATTAAAGAACTAAATTGTAAATTGAGGTTTAATTGATAAAAGCAAGTAATATGTAAATGCAAATGGTTGTATTACATGAATATGATGATGTTAAAGGACTGAAATAGATAGAATATGGAATTAAGGTCCGAGTGAACTTAGTGAATGATTAGGATACAAATGACATGTCATTAGGGTCTAAAATGCAACAGGTGCTTTGTACCGATGTCTAAAGAGTATCAGGTACCATGTACTAGTGTTGGATACCTTACCAATGGCTGAGGTTCCTGCATATGTTGTGGATTTCCACAGCTCGTGTGAGCGGCATCAAGTAAATGTTAATGTTCTAATATACAGCTCATGTGAGCAATTCTATCTGGTGTATCCGAGGCTATATTGTTATAGTTCTCCAGGAAAAAATAAATCATGAAATTGAATTGAAATAAAAGCTCATATTTATAGATGTATTCATGAATTATGGTCATTAGGTTTACTGTGTTACTTATATACATGTTATACTTAGTATATGATAATGTACTAACCATTTTGGTTATGACATGAATTGTGTAAGGTGTCAAGGAACATCACGTCTTGTATGTTTATATTCAATTATTGAGTTATGAAATTTTCAAGTAAGTTGTGTTAATTTTCATTCGAACTTACTAGGCATTAAGTGTGCTTACCTTTGCTTTGTTTTCTTCTTTGTATATTGTTGGGAATCGTGATATCAGTTGGATTAAATCAAAGTTCACACTATCCACCTATCAACTCAATAGGCTTTTGAACATTTTTTCTTAGTTATAAATGGCATGTAATTAGGTGTAAATGGATATATGTATGTGTGAGATTGGAATTTATGAATTGGTTTCTCTTGATATGAATATAAGTGTAATGCATATGAGTAATGTTGTTGTTTTAGTTGGTTTGAATCATAAAGATGCATATATGCCTTGGATAATTTTGCATACTCTACTTGATGAGCTTTAGCACCTTGAAATGATATTGGTGATTGTATAGGCATTGATGTTGTGGTATGTTTGAAAGTGAATGACTTAAATTAATTTTGTTGTGATGTGGTATCAATTGTGGCATATTGGTTAGGAATTCAGGGAGATGTTATAACCTGTATTTTGGCATGGAATATGCATTTTTGAATAGGTATATGTGTAACAGCTTGATCTTAAGTCTAGTCAGAACAGTGGTTTCGCGACCACAAATCCAACGAAGAAAAACTCATTTTTATTATATTTTTATGGTCTATGGGACAATTTCGTGAAAATTTCATTCAAAAAATTTGATGCTTGGGCATCAATTTAGTCAGAAGGACTAAATTGCAAAAAAGTGCAAAACTTGAATTCTATATGTTAGAGGTGTCCAATTGCTATGAGATTTTAAATTAGAGGTCCTTAAATGGTAATTAGACCATTGGTTAAGTTGGTGGACAAAAATGGACATGGTTTGGCATGTTTCTAAAGTTTTTCATTAAGGGTATTTTGGTAATTTAGAAATTAAAATGAATTAAAAAGCCAAAATAAAGTCAATTTTTGTCCATCTTCCTCCCATGGCCAAAATTCACAAAGGGAAACCATGGATAGGGTTTTTCAAGCTTCCAAGCTTGATTGTAAGCCCGTTCTAGCCCCGTTTTTAACGCTCTTTACATTTTTGAAGTCGTTGTAACTCGATCTTTCTATTTCTACCATCAATTTGAAGAGATGTCAATGTCTAAAATTTTACCCATGATGCATTTTTGTGTATTTTGATGTCTAATGGTAGAAAATGTATGTTTGGTGTATGATAAACGACTTTTGCTAAGTGATTTTCGGTGAAAATGCCTAAAAGGACTTATTTGTAAAAGTTATAAAATATGGTGTAAAAATGTGAATAAATGAAAATTGTGGGCTTTTATAAGCATGTATAAGGTTCGGACAGGCATGGGTATTGAATAAATTGACTAAATTTCATTTTACCAGCCTATGGACTAAATTGTAAAAATGTCAAACTTTAGGGGCAAAAATATAATTTTTTCCATAAGGTGATTTTGGGATAATTTGAAAAGTATAATGATTGAATAAGTTAAATGCGATATTATAGATCAAGAAAAACGAGGTTCAGACCTAGAACAAGGGAAAAATGAGTATTTGATAATTTAGTCCTTTTTGTAGTTTTTTTGTCGAGGTAAGTTCGTATGTTTAATAAGCATTAAATTATCTGTGTATAAATGCTTAATTGATATAATTGTGGTAAATTTTATATTATTGAAATGAAATGTGAATGCTATTAAGTACGATACTACGGAAATGATCGACAGAGATTCGGTTCAGCGAAAGTCCTGGTTGAACCTTAGGAATAGATAGGATATAAATGTCATGACATTAGGGTTACTAAGATTATGTGTAATACCATATCTGGGATATGACATCAATATGAGACATTCGTGTACGACCATATCTGGGATATGCCATCGATATGAGACTTCGTGTAAGACCATAGCTAGGCTATTGGCATCGATATGAGATTACATGTAAGACCATATCTGGGATATGGCATTGGTACGGTACTGTGTACGAAATCCCCGATTATCCTTTAGTATTACAAATGGTTCAACAGGAAATTCAACGGGTATGTCAAAGACGAGAAAGTATGTGATTATGTTACGAGTTGGAACAAGTATGTACGAAAAACTCAAAGGAAATGAATTCAGTATATGATGAACCATTGGTAAGAATGTGATTGAGCATGTTATGTTCATGAAATTGTGAGTTTATGATTTCCACAAGAATGATTTTGTGAAAACCTTGTGATTATTAGTCTATACTTGTGATGTATGAAATTCATGATAAATTCGAATGACGATTATGTGATTGGCTTTTGGGCCAAATTGAGTTATGATATAGCATGTTTTATTCATGCAAATTGTGGTTTATCGGATATGAGAAAAAGGAAAGATTGGCATAATTGCCTATTAAAATGATTATGGAAGTATGAAAAGATATGAGCTTTAAGCAATTGAAAGATGTTAAAGTATATGCTTGAGAGGTGAATACTAGTAATTAATGTGCATATTTATTATGAGGTATGAAATGATTGATTGATTGTGGTAATTTGTTATAATGGAGTGATCACGGTTATTAGGCTAATGTCAAAACATGTTAAAATATTCTTGCAAATTGATAAAGCAAACAATGTGATTGAATAAATTATAACTGTGAGTTTTATAGCAATTTATACTGTCTTGTGTTTATATTATCGGACTTGGTAAATGATTGGTAAAAGTTTTTTATTAATTTCATACGAACTTACTATGCTATATATATATAGCTTACCGCTTTTCCATTCCAATGTCTAATAGGGTTATTGAGCAAGCCCGGGTTGGAGTTCGTCAGGGATCTTATCACACTATCAAGATATCATTTTGGGTATTGATGAATTCAAGTATTTTGAGTTTATGGCATGTATACAGGTGTGGCACAGCCGTGTGGCACAAGTCAGGGAGCACCCTATTTTGAACACGGCCTGTAGCACGGGCGTGTCTAAGGGTCACACGGGCGTGTCCCTTAGACCACACGGGCGTGTGAGCCCTGTAACATGAAAATTTTACTAAGTTTTGTAAAATTTTCTAAAGTTCTTGGTTTAGTCCTGAACCACTTCCAAAGGATGATTGAGCCTCGTAGTGTGACACTCCTTACCCGAGACCATTGCCGGAGTCGAGCATGAGGCATTACTAGACTTAACTTACTAGTTCGGGGCATAAAAATTGAAACTGTCCATCTGCATCATGTTCACTAAATTGACTATAACTCGAGTTACGAAACTCAAAATTTAGATCTGTAAATTTTTCCTGAAACTAGACTCATATATCTTCTTACAATAATTTTTCCAGAATTTTTGGTGTGGCCAATTAGTACAGTTTATTAGTTAAAGTCTCCCCTGTTATACAGTTTGACAGTTCTGACCCCTCTGTACAAAAAATCAATTTTCTGATACTATACAACTCTTTTGCCTACATCGTTTCCTTCATATAACTCATTCACACCATAATTCCATTTATACTATTTTTAGTGATTTTTCAAAATCACGTCACAGTTGCCGTCCAAAACTGTTCCCCTGCAGATTTTTTTACTTTTTCATAATTTCTTTGTAATAACTATCATCTAGGCATACATAACATCCCAAAACATGTTCTTAATTAACCATTTTAATGGCTAATCATTATCAAGCATTTACAAGCCAATATTAAGCCATATCATAAGGACATACACACAAAATGGCTAAGTCCCTATACATGCCATAACTTAAAACGTTCAAGTCACAAAATACCAATATAATCCTTTGATAGTGTGTAATGAACTCCGACATCCTTGCGATCCCCGAGTTGGCTTGTAATACTATAAAAAAAGAGAAAGGAATGGGAGTAAGCATAAAGCTTAGTAAGTTTACATGTAAATAAATAACAACATTCTTAATGAATTATCTTAATCTTTTCTTACCAAGATTATTTAAGCCATTAATTTAATATACTTAAGTCTTAAATTCTTACCTGTACCTTTTTAGCTTGAACTTGTTTTACCTTTCCTTTGGTATACTCTTTGAATTTTCCCGTTGAACCACTTGGAATACTAACGATACCCGGGTACCTTTCCTTATGAAACTTAACCATTGCCATGTCTTGACATGGTCTTACGTGGTATCCTTGCCTTATGAACTCACCAATGCCATGCCTTGGCATGGTCTAACATAGGACCTTTGCCTTATAGTAACTTATCAATGCCATGTCTTGACATGGTCTTACATGATTTTCTTAAACCCTAATGTCATGACATTTGTATCCTACACATTCCTAAGGTTCAACCGTAACTTTCTGAGATAGCTTTTCCGTCAATTCATACTTGAGTCTTTAAATGATAAATTTATAAAATAAATATGTAAATGCTAGAATTTAATAGTATTAGATGTAAAATAATAGAATATTGCATTTATTTAACGCAAACTTACCTTGAAACAAAATACGACAAACTATATCGATTTAGTCCACTATCTTTTTCTTTCCCCGATCTAACTCCGGATTTCATTCCTCTTGATCTATAATAGCAAATTTAGCTTATTTAATACTCACATTTATTAAAACAGCCCTTAACTCTAACTTTGGAAAATTATAATTTTGCCCCTAAACTTTTACATATTTACACATTTACCCCAAAGCTCCGAAATTAAAATTTATCCCTTATTCTTATATTTTATGACATGATGATCATTTTTCCCTTCTATAACAACATCAAATTCTCACTCTAACATGTACTTATGAACATTAGGTATTTTTACCGATTAAGCCGTTTTACTCGTTTTCACTTAAAATCACTTAGCAAAAGTTGTTTAACATAATTTCAGACTTCATATTCCATCATAAAACATCAAAATAAACACATTTCACCTATGGGTATTTTTCCAAATATGAACTCTAGCATGATTTATTGATAGAATAAGCTAAACCAAGCTATCGGGGCTTCAAAATGTAAAGAACATTAAAAATGGGGCTTGGAATCACTTACTATGGAGCTTGGAAGCTTGAAACAAACCATAGATATGGTCAACCCTTGAAAATTCGGCCTAATGAAGAAGATGAGCACATTTTGCCATCTTTTTCCCTTTTAATTTCTTTTTATTACCAAATGACTAAATTACCCTACATTAAAAACTTTGGTTCTTTCTACCTATATATGTCCATTTTTATCCATGAAAACCTAATGGTATAATTACCATTTAAAGACCTCTACTTCAATTATGCTCTTCAATTAAATCCTTTAACACCTAAAACTCATATTTATCAACTTTTGCAATTAAGTCCTAATAGGCAAATTAGACATGCAATTCATGAAATTTTCTATCGATATTCTAACACATTAATCTAATCACTCAATAAATAATAATAATTAATCGTAATAAACTTTTCTATCTCGGATTCATGGTTTTGCAACCACTGTTCCGTTTAGCCCCTATTTTGAGATGTTACATTTCTCCCCCTTTTAAGGATTTTCGTCCCTGAGAATCTTACCTGTGAAGAGATTTGGGTACTGTTTTCGCATAGTCTCTTCGGGCTCCCATGTAGCCTCGTCTATCCCATGCCTATTCCATAATACTTTCACAAGTGCAATACTTTTGTTTCTTAATTGCTTAACCTCTCGAGCTAGAATTTTTACTGGTTTCGCACCGTAAGTCATATCTAGCTGAATCTCAACCTCTGTATGCGAAATTACATGCGATGGATCTAAACGATAACGACGTAGCATAGACACATGAAACACATTATGAATCTTCTCTAACTCAGTCGACAAATCTAACCGATATACTAATGGCCCAACTCTCTCGATCACCTCAAACGGTCCAATAAAACGGGGACTTAATTTGCCTTTCTTGCCAAATCTGAGAACTTTCTTCCACGGGGATACTTTCAAGAATACCCTATCACCAACTTGAAATTCAATTTCTTTTCTTTTCAAATTTGCATAGGATTTCTGCATATCTGAAGCTGCTTTCAAGCAATCTCTGATGACTTTTACTTTCTCTTATGTTTCTTTGACTAGATCAACCCCGTAAATTTGATTTTCCTTAAGCTCTGTCCAATACAAAGGTGTGCGACATTTACGTCCATACAAAGCTTCATAAGGTGCCATCTTTAGACTCGATTGATAACTATTATTGTAGGCAAACTCTATTAATGGCAAATATTTCTCCCAACTACATTGAAATTCCAATACACAACATCTAAGCATATCTTCAAGTACCTGAATAACTCTTTCTGACTGACCATCAGTCTGAGGATGGAAAGCTGTACTAAAACTCAACTTTGTACCTAAAGTCCTGCAATTTCTTCCAAAATCGTGAAGTAAATCTCGGATCTCTATCTGAGATAATCGATAACGGTACTCCATGTTGTCTAACTATCTCTGAAATAAACAACTCGACCAACTTGTCAAGTGAATAATCCATATGAACTGGAATAAAATGAGCCGACTTCGTTAACTTATCAATCACAACCCATATTGCATCTTTCTTTCTCGGTGTCAAAGGCAATCCTGTCACAAAATCTATAGTAACTAGGTCCCATTTCCACTCGGGAACTAATACAGGCTGCAATAAACCTGAAGGTACCTGATGTTCGACTTTTACTTGCTGACAGATCAAACATCTAGAAACAAACTCTGAAATATCTCTTTTCATTCCTGTCCACCAATACATTTTCATCAAATCATTATAAATCTTTGTACTACCTGGGTGAATAGACAAAGAACTGCTATGTGCTTCCTGTAAGACTTTTCGAATAAGTTCATCATTCTTGGGTACACATACTCTATCTCTGAACATCAAACAACCGTTAGAACCAATCTGAAAATCAGACTCTACACCTGACTCGCACTGAACTCTTTTGGCTTGCAACTCACTATCATCCTTCTGAGCTTCACAAATTTCTTCAAGAAACGTTGGTTTAGCTCTCAACTCAGCTAAAATAGAACCATCATCTGATAAGGCCAAACTAGTGTGCAAAGCTCTAAATGCAAATTGTAACATCCTGAAAAGGGCCTATGCATTTTCGGTTTAATTGTATGAAATGACATGTCTTATGTGTTATGAATATATTTTGAACATTTTTGGAAACCTGGAAATGTATGGAAATGTTAAGTTTAAAAGAGGAAAGTGAACATTTTTGGAAACTAAGAAAGGTAAGGAAATGATTTGGAAATGATTCAAAAGAGGAAAGTGAACATTTCTGGAAACTTGGAAATGTAAGGAAATGTTAAGTTTAAAGGAGGCAAACGAAAATTTTTGGAAACTTGGAAATGTAAAGAAATGTCACGTTTTAAGGTTTAAAAAGAGGAAATTAAGGCAAGGTGGCCTTAAGAAAATTAGTAGGAGGAATTTGAGACACAAGCAGGCTTGGAAAAGTGACCTGAAGATGCCACTTAGGCCTCTGGAAATGGCGCCACATGCAAGGGTGTTGGGCCTGAGTTCGAGTCACTTGGGAAGCAAATAAAAGAAGTTTTATTTTTGCTTCCAGAAGCAGAGAGGTGGACGGCATTAAGGCTCATGAGTTTTATTCTCTTTAAATTTCGACTAAATAGGGGATAAATAAGGGATTTATTTATCATTATTTTCAAGAGTTAATAGTTGGATTAAATTCTTTTTATAAAGTGATAATTCAAGGGATAAAGATATCAAAATAGAAGAGTGGTGGCCAAGTAAGGGACTCTAGCCTAGTAATTTCGGCTATAAAAGGAAGAGTAAGGCTATTCTTCATTCATTCTTTTCTCTTCAAGAAAACCTCTGCTGAAATTCTCTAAAGTTTCTCCTCTTCTCTCTGCCGAATTCTCTCTGCCATTATTCTCTTTTTCTCTTTTCTTTTCTTCTTTTATTACAAACACAATCAAAAGCTGAAGATGCCAATAGCCCTAGCCGATTTCTCACTAAGCCTCAAGAGCCGAAATTGTTATCCACATCAAAGCCATAGCCGAATACTGCTAAGGGTTCAAGCAAGAGTTCCATCGAATTCTTCAGTAAGGGTAAGATTAGGTTAGATTCTCATTCTATTTCTTTTAAGGCTGTCGAAATTAAGATTCTAATACCCTTAATATCTTGTTGCCGAAACTTTGAAGAGATCTTTCGGGATTTACTAAGTGTTGACTACAAGGAAGGAGAAGTTCTTTTCCCGAAGGTACACCATAGGCCGTGTGTTCCCTAGTTATTTGGTGAGTTTCGGGATTTAAAATCCACAAGGTAAGTGTCTATAGCATTCGGCCAAGGCTTATTTTGATATCTAGATCTATTTCATAATTGTTTAAAAAGCCGAAACTAACCTGGGATGTGATTTAATGTTTGGCCGAATACAAGAAGTAATACAACAAAGTTTCGGCACTTGATTCTTAAGTCAATCGGCAACAAGGTAAGTTTTAGTGTACTAATCCTACTAGGATTTGGATTTATGGCCGAATAGTTCTTTACTAAGTATTAAATAATTGATTAAATGTAGAGATCTAAGATCTAAGGCATTAGATCAAGCTTTTCGGGATTTGGATTGGAAACCCTAAGCGAATCAGGTGTGTACCCCACACTAATTCTTAATAAGTTTATGACAATATTTAAATATGCATGTATGTTATAAGAATGTGAATATGGCTAAGTACCATGCTATGGTACAAAAGTACTCCGGTACGTTTCCTACTCCTACTAGGATTATGAAATATGTTATGTGTATCATGAGAATAATGATAAGAACGTGAAGGTGCCGATGTGAATGTGACTATGCCTGTGGAAATGTGATTGATTGCCTTAATAACATGTGCATGCATTTATTATTATGCCACTATTACTTGTTGCATATGAATGGGTTGGGATATGAAAGAAGGTACGGGTGTACTTCGAGTACGTGGTTTGATGTTAGCCTTGAGCTACATCGTGGATTGACGTTGACTGAGGTCACGTCGTGGATTTATTTGCGATTAAGTTCGCGTGGTTTGATGAGTAGCTCTGTGCCTCATCGTGGTTGATATAGGCTATGTGCCATATCGTGGTTGATGAGTGACTATGTGTCCCATCATGGTTTTGGTGTTAGCTACGGCTACATCGTGGATTGGCGCTGACTGAGGTCACGTTGTGGATTATTGTGCTTAATTGCACGTGGACGGCATTGATTGCCTTTGGAGTGAAAAGGAGAGGGTGATTTGTTAATCCCCTGGTGTGTAGTAGGCTGGATACGGGGGTGTGTAGAGGATGGACCCTAGGTTGGGTTGGGTGCACTTTGCATATTATATCTTGTATGAATATTTAATGTGGAAATGGGCCAAGCCCAGTTGATATATGGATTATTAAGAAAAGGGCCAAGCCCAGTATATGAATGTGGATCGGTGTGGAAATGGGCTAAGCCCAGTATGTGGAAATTATGTGGTTAACTACCCTATTATAAGAATGTGATATGGTTATGGGCCAAGCCCAATAAGTGAGCACATGTGAATAAGTTGCATTACAATTTGCTATATGGGTTATTATATGGTTTGATATGTATGGTATGCCTAAATCTATTTGGACTTAGTGTTGTGTACACATTGAGTCTATTGACTCACCCCGTTGTGGGAACCTTTTTCAGGTGACGAACAGTAATGGACCGGGTCGGCAGGAGCTTAAAGGTGGCCATGCACAGCAAGGAAAATTTTTACTATTTGGGACTTTTATGTTAATCAAGTACTTTAATTTAATTTTGGGAATTATTTGATGTAATAAGGCCATAGTTGAATTTCTCTATTTTTACTTACTAACGATTAACCCTAAATGTTTGTCACTCTAAATAAATGGATTTCAATATAAGATAAATTGGTTTTCAACACAAGCCTAACCCAAAACAATATTTTTTTAAAAATTGCACAAGTTTTTCCTAAGGAACAAAAGAACTTTGAACTGGTTTACTTGAGGAACATACCAAATCTGGTCAAAGCTCGTGGGCCGGGTTTGGGGTGTTTCACAAATAATGATTTTCTACTCAAAGCATCAGCAACAACGTTTGCCTTACCCGGGTGATAATCGATCACTAGCTCATAATCTTTAATCAACTCTAGCCATCTTCTTTGCCTCAAGTTCATATCTTTCTGAGTCATTAAGTATTTCAAACTTTTGTGATCAGTGAATATTCTACATTTCTCTCCATACAAGTAATGTCTCCAAATTTTTAATGCAAATACAATAGCAGCTAGCTCTAAATCATGTGTCGGATAATTTTTCTCATGTGGCTTTAACTTTCTAGAGGCATAAGCAATTACCCTTCCTTCCTGCGTAAGTACACAGCCTAGTCCATTTAAGGATGCATCACTGTAAATCACAAACTCTTTACCCGATTCTAGTTGTACTAAGACAGGAGCTTCAGTCAACAATGCCTTTAACTTGTCGAAACTTTGCTGACACTTCTCTGTCCATTCAAACTTGACATCTTTCTGTAGCAATCTTGTCAATGGAGTAGCTATCATGGAAAATCCCTCTACAAATCGTCTATAATAACTGGCAAGACCAAGAAAACTTCTGACCTCTGATACATTCCTGGAAGGCTTCCAACCAACAATTGCTGAAATCTTACTCGGATCAACTTTAATGCCTTCACCTAAGACAATATGTCCAAGAAAACAAACTTCCCGTAACCAGAACTCACTTTTACTAAACTTGGCATAAAGCTGATTATCTCTTAAAATCTGTAAAACTATTCTCAAATGCTCTGCATGCTCAGTCTCATCATGAGAATAAATCAAGATGCCATCAATGAACACAACTACAAACTTGTCCAAATAAGGTCTAAAAATTCGGTTCATTAAATCCATAAAAATGGCAGGAGCATTGGTTAAGCCAAATGGCATCACAAGAAACTCATAGTGACCATACCTAGTTCGAAAAGCAGTTTTCGGAACATCTGACTCTTTAACTTGCAACTAATAGTATCCGGATCTCAAATCTATCTTAGAGAACACAGTGGCTCCTTTCAATTGATCAAACAAATCATCTATTCTAGGCAATGGATATTCATTCTTGATGGTTACCTTGTTAAGCTGTCGATAGTCTATGCACGATCTCATGGAACCGTCCTTTTTCACAAATAACATTGGCGCGCCCCATGGTGAATAACTAGGTCTTACAAAGCCTTTATCAGTTAATTCCTGTAGCTGAGCTTTCAATTCTTTCAATTCTATCGAAGCCATTCTATAAGGAGCAATAGAAATAGGTGTGGTACCTGGAATCAATTCAATACCAAACTCAACTTCTCTGATAGGAGGCAAACCTGGTAGTTCTTCCGAGAACACATCAGGAAACTCATTTACCACAGGCACTGATTCAATTTTCAACTCTGGATCTTTAGTATTCAACATAAAAGCAAGATAAGCTTCACATCCTTTCCTCAAACATTTCTGAGCAGACATAACAGAAATCATGGAAATTGAACTACCTGACTCATCTGAATTAACTGAAGGATCTCACCATTTTCACATTTCAACTCAATGAATTTCTTTCCACAATTCACTATCACACCATGTGCAGTTAACCAATCCATACCAAGAATCACATCAAACTCATCAAATGGCAATAGCATGAGATCGACCGGAAAACAGTAACCTCTAATCATCAAAGGGCAATTTCTACATACTTTGTATACTGACCTAATGGATTCGATACTTTAATCGCAAATTTCGTAAACTCTATGGGCATGTTCATACTAGGCATCAATTTCATACAAACATAGGAATGGGTTGAACACGGATCAATCAAAGTAATAACATTAACATCATGAAGAGAAAATGTACCCGTAATTACGTTGGGGGGGATGCCTCTTCACGAGCACGGATAGCATAAGTCCTTGCGGGTGCTCTAACATCTGATCTCGTTGTTGTATCTCTAAATGTACCTCTACCTGCCCCTACTCCAAGATTTCTCTAAGATCTGCCTCTAACGGGGGCATTGTCTGATCTTGCAATCGGTATTACTTCTCTTTTAACCATTTCGAGACACTCCCAAATGAAATGATCCGGTGCACCACATCGAAAACAACCAATCTCAGTTGCTCGACATGGATCTGGATGACGTCGACCACATTGAGGACACTTGGGTCTATCAGGCTGAATACTGCCAACACTCGCAATCGACGTGGTTTGAGCTTTTGGATCCATAAATCTTCTACCTCTTTTCGGCTAGAATACCCGGCTGAAAAATTAGATCTCGTAGAAAACTCTCTAGGCCTCTTGGATGTAGACTGAAACGACTTGCTCATCTGTCTTTTCTTCGTATCTTGCATCTCAATTTCAGCTTTACCCTTTCTCTTTAACAACTCCTCTGCCTTACAGGCTCGGTCAACTAAAACAACAAACTCCTTTATCTCTAGAACACCAACTAACAGTCGAATATCATCATTGAGTCCATCCTCAAATCTTTTACACATGATAGCCTCTATAGACACACACTCTCGAGCATAATTGCTGAGTCGGATAAATTCACGTTCATACTCAGTCACAGTCATCTTACCCTGTTTTAATTTAAGGAACTCTTTTCTTTTCTGGTCAATAAACCTCTGACTGATGTACTTCTTACGGAACTCCTCCTGAAAGAAATCCCAAGTAACTCTTTCTTTAGGTACTACTGACACAAGTGTCTTCCACCACTGGTAGGCCGAATCTCTAAGAAGTGACACTACACATTTAATACACTCTTCCGGTGTGCAGGATAACTCATCAAAGACTCTGATAGTGTTCCCGAGCCAAAATTCAGCTTTCTCTGCATCATCATCTTTGGTAGCCCGAAACTCTTCGGCCCCTTGTTTTCTGATCTTGTCAACGGGTAGCTTCTCCCTTCTAACTGCATCTGTAACTAGGGAAGCTACATGGGTGGTCTGAGGATCATGAAGGGGTGGAGGTCTAACAGCCGGGTTCGTACGAACGAACTCAGCAAACCATTCATTCATATCTTGGAAGAAGGCTTCTCGAGCCCCTCCTCCCTGACTAACTGTAATGGGCCTTTCACTACTATCTAGTGGCACCGTCCCTTCAGCGGGGCAGGTACATTACTCTCTACATCATCTGCACCAGCTCGTTCAGGATCCATAACTATAAAAGAAAAACATTTTAAAATCGTCAAGAGTCATCACACTATCAAAATATAAGTATGGCATGTATAGATAGACTCTTACTCATACTGAATATTCCAAGAACCGAATAAAATATTGCTCTGATACCAATAAATGTGACACTCCTTACCCGGGACCGTTGCCGGAGTCGAGCACGAGGCATTACTTGACTTAACTTACTAGTTCGGGGCATAAAAATTGAAATTGTCCATCTGTGTCATGTTCACTAAATTAACTATAACTCGAGTTACAAAACTCAAAATTTAGATCCGTAAATTTTTCCTGAAACTAGACTCATATATCTTCTTACTATAATTTTTCTAGAATTTTTGGTATGGCCAATTAGTACAGTTTATTAGCTAAAGTCTCCCCTGTTACACAGTTTGACAGTTCTGACCCCTCTGGACGAAAAATCAATTCTCTCATAATATACAACTCTTTTGCCTACATCGTTTCCTTCATATAAAAATAGACTCAATAATATTTAATTATATAACTCATTCACACCATAATTCCATTTATACTATTTTTAGTGATTTTTCAAAATCACGTCACAGTTGCCGTCCAAAACTGTTCCCCTGCAGATTTTTTTACTTTTTCATAGTTTCTTTGTAATAACTATCATCTAGGCATACATAACATCCCAAAACATGTTCTTAATTAACCATTTTAATGGCTAATCATTATCAAGCATTTACAAGCCAATATTAAGCCATATCATAAGGACATACACACAAAATGGCTAAGTCCCTATACATGCCATAACTTAAAATGTTCAAGTCACAAAATACCAATATAATCTTTTGATAGTGTGTAATGAACTTGAAACACCCCAAACCCGGCCCACGAGCCTCGACCAGATTTGGTATGTTCCTTAAGAAAAACCGGCTCAAATTCATTTGCACTTTGAAAAACTTTAAGTGATTTTGGAAAACGTTTTGGGTTGGGCTCAAGTTGGAAACCAGTTTATTTTTGAAATATAAGTTTTTATAAAATTTCATTCTTAGTTTCAACAACTTTAAGTTAAAAGACATGCCAAATTTGTTTTAAGTTTCGAAAAAAATCATTTATTTTTAGGTGTCAAAACGTTTAGGGTTTATTTTTAAATAATATACTTAAACTTTAATTTGATAAAATTTCGTAACATAATAACATAATTTAACGTGCATGCATAAAATAAAGTTCATACTAAGGCCTTATTACATCAAAACAAACCCAAAATAAATTTAAGTGCTTAAATAAAAATAAAATGTCTAAATAAATAATTTCCTTGCTGAGCATGGCCACCATTAAGCTCCTGCCGACCCGGTCCATTACTGATCATCACCTGAAAAATGTTCCCACAACGGGGTGAGTCAAACAGACTCAATGTGTACACAACACCATGTCTAAATAGATTCAGGCATATTAAGTCATACACATTCATATCAAAATATACAATTAATGATGCATTCCCAAGCCCAAGCCTAGTTACCAACCGCTACACATCACCCGTACCAACCTGCACACCGTGGGGACTACTAAGTCAACCCTCCATCCGCTACACACCATCGAAGGCAATCGCTGCAGTCGACGTGCTCATCGCCCTTATAAATTCGTGGCAGAGCCACCAGATAATATTTCGTGTCATGTGACACCACATTCAGATAATTGTGATCGAAGTCACCACATTCAGATAATGTGACCGAAGTCACCACATTCAGATATCGTGATATAAGTCACCACATTCACTTCCCCTTTCATAATTACCCAAATACCCATGCCATGCAAAATCATGCAACATAGTGCCTTAAGCCTTATTTCACATTCTTATCATATTCACATTCATGGTATAACAATTCATATCATACTCATAGTGGGAGTAGGAAAACGTACCTTAGTACTTTGTACCATAGCATGGTACTTAGCCATATTTTTCACATTCTTAATAACACATATATATATATATTAAACATAGCCATAAATCTTATTAAGAAATAGTGTGGGGTACACACATGATTCGCTTAATGCTTTCAATCCAAATCCCTAAAATCCGATCTAAAGCCTTAGATCTTAAGTTCCTACATTCGGCCATCACTTAAAAATTTAATGAAGACCATTTGGCCATAAATCCAAATCCCAATAGGATTATCGTAACCCAAAACTTACCTTGGTGCCGATTTCTCTATTAATCAAATCCCGAAATCGTTGCTATGTTCCTTCTTGTATTCGGCCAAGCACTAGATCATCTAAAAGATTAGTTTCAGCTTTTTAAAATAATAAGGAGTAGATCCAAACACTAAAATAGGCCTTGGCCGAATGTACATATGTACTTACCTTATGGATCTAAATCCCGGAAACAATCAATTGATTAGGGAGTTGTCGAAATACCTATACACATATGTTAGATCCGATTCTAACATTGAATTACAATACATGGCCTTTGACCGAATGCCTCATGACTTCCTTAAATGCCGAATGATTCTCCTTACTGTCGACTATGCTAGAAATCCTGAGATTCTCCTTCAAAAGAATTCGGCCAAAGATCATTAATGGGAATTAGTCCCTAAGTTTCGGCAAGTCTACAAGGAAAAAGGGATGGAAATCGAATAACATATGGTCTTACCTTAATACTACAGTCGACGGCACCCTTGCTTAAACCACAGAGATTCGGCTTGAGACTTGAGAGAATAGTCGGCTATGACCCCTTGTATATTCGGCCTCAACAAGAGTAAAAAGGGAAAGGTATAAGGCCTTAGGGAAAATCAGCAATAGGGTGATTTGGGTTGAAAAGATGGATCAATTTCGGCAATGGGGGAGGATTAAGGTTTCGGCTTTGAATGCTATGAAGAAATCGGCTATGACTACTTGAGTTTTTTTTTTGGCTAAAACAAATAAAAGAAAAAGAGAAGAATGGCTAGAGAATTCGGCAGAGGCTTCAAAAGAAAAGAAAATAGGTAGAATGGCCTTACTCCCTTCCTTAGCCGAAAATATCACCTTCAGTCTCCCCTATTCGGCCAACACTATCAATTCCCTTACTTTTCTCTCCATCTAAAATTTGATAAATAAATAATCTATTATTTATCTCTTATCACTTACACAAAATAAATGGAAATAATCCAACGTTTATCTTTCTAATTAAACCGAAAATTACAAAGAATTATCCTCATTTATCTCTTATTTAGCCGAATTTTAAAGAGAATAAAACTCCTCCCTTAAGTTCCTTAGTGCCGTCCACCTCCTTTGCTCCTTGTAGCAAAAATAAAATCCTTTATTTGCTTCCCACGTTGCTCGAACCTAGGCCCATTGTACATGCTTGTGGCGTCATTCCTAGAGGGTTTAAGTGGCGCCTCCAAGCCACTTAGACAAGCCCAATTGTATGTCATATCTCACATACAATTTCTCTTAAGGCCCTATTAACTTAGCTTCCTCTTTTAGACTTAAAACTCAATATTTTCTAAATCTTTCTCCTATACTTTAGGGTTCCAAAAATTCATAAAAACACATTCATACACACAAAAGCATACTTTCACATTCAATTAAGCAATAATGCATAAGCCATACTTCGGGATATTACAGTTCTACCCCCCTTAAAATAATTTCGTCCTCGAAATTACCTGGCTGAAATAGGTAAGGGTATTGATGTCGCATTGCCTCTTCTGGCTCCCACGAAGCTTCTTCCGATCCATGATTTCGCCATAACACTTTGACTAAAGGCACTAATTTCCGTCGTAACACTTTCACATCTCGTTCTAGAATCTGAATTGGCTCTTCCTCGTAGGATAAATCTGGCCTTATCTCTACTTCTTCCACCGGAACTACATGAGATGGATCCGATCGATAACGACGTAGCATGGACACATGAAATACGTCGTGCATCTGCTTCAACTCCGGTGGCAATTCCAACTGATACGCCACTGGTCCAATTCGCTTCAAAACCTTATAAGGTCCTATAAACCTTGGACTTAACTTCCCTTTTCGACCAAATCTCATCACCTTCTTCCAAGGCGAAACTTTGAGAAATACTTGATCTCCTACATCAAATTCTATTTCTTTCCGTTTGAGATCTGCATACGACTTTTGTCTATCAGATGCTTCCTTCAACCGTGCCCGAATTATCTCAACCTTTTCCTCAGATTCTGCCACTAACTCTGGACCCAAAACTCGACGTTCTCCTAATTCTGTCCAACACGTAGGAGTTCGACACTTCCGTCCATACAGTGCTTCATACGGTGCCATCCGAATGCTAGCTTGATAGCTGTTGTTATAGGTAAACTCAGCTAAAGGCAAATATTCTTCCCAACTTCCTCTGAAGTCTAACACACAGCCTCTCAACATATCCTCCAACACTTGGATTACTCGTTCAGATTGCCCATCTGACTGTGGATGAAAAGCCGTAGTGAAATCCAATTTGGTACCTAAAGCCTGATGTAGAGCTTTCCAAAACCGAGACGTAAACCTTGGGTCTCTATCCGAAATGATCAATAGTGGAACTCCATGCAACCTTACAATTTCAGACACATACAACTTCGCCAACTTTTGCAGAGAATAGTCAACTCTCACTGGAATGAAGTGCACGGACTTTGTTAAACGATCCACTATCACCCATACCGAGTCCTTCTTAGTAGGCGTAAGGGGAAACCCACTAACGAAGTCCATGGTAATTCTCTCCCACTTCCACTGCGAAATCATTATCGGTTGAAGTAATCCTGACGGAACTTGGTGTTCAGCCTTAACTTGCTGACACGTCAAGCACTTGGCTACAAATTTGTAACTTCTTTCTTAAGTCCAGGCCACCAAAACTGTTCCCTTAAATCTCTGTACAACTTACTTCCTCCAGGATGCATAGCATAAGGGCTACTATGCGATTCCTGAAGAATTTTCCGCCTTAACTCCTGATCCTTAGGCATACAGATCTTACCCTTGAAGCACAATACTCCCTCGTCATTAATACCATAGTCCTCCAACTCCTCACTCTGTACTTGTTGTAGCTTAACACTTAATTCATCATCAACCAACTGTCCCTCCTTCACTTCATTCAACCACGTCGGATTAACTTGCAGCTCTGCCAGCAGACTTCAATCATCATACAAACTTAGGTGTGCAAACATCGCCCTCAGATCCGACACTACTTTCCGACTTAGGGCATCCGCCACTACATTCGCCTTGCCCGGATGATACTCTATCGAACAATCATAGTCCTTTAGCAATTCAACCCACCTTCGCTGTCTCAAGTTTAACTCCTTCTGAGTCAACAAATACTTAAGACTCTTGTGGTCTGTGTAAATCACCGACCTTTCTCCATAAAGATAATGCCTCCACACCTTAAGAGCAAAGACCACTGCTACCAATTCCAAATCATAAGTTGGGTAGTTAACCTCATGTGGCCTCAATTGCCGAGACGCATACGCGACTACCTTGCCGTCTTGCATCAGAACGCACCCTAATCCTGTGTGAGAAGCATCACAGTACACCACAAAATCCTTTCCTGCCTCCGACTGAATCAAGACCGGAGCTTCGGTCAAAACCCTCTTAAGCTTCTCAAAGCTCTCCTGTTGCTTATTCGTCCAAACGAAAGGTACTTCCTTCCTCAATAACTTCGTCAAAGGTGCAGCAATTGACGAGAACCCTTCCACAAACCTTTTGTAGTAGCCTGCCAATCCCAAGAAACTGCGAATCTCTGCCACCGACCTAGGTGGTTTCCAATCTAACACCGCTTCAATCTTCCTAGGATCCACCCTTATTCCTTCTGCAGACACTACATGCCCTAATAATGCCACTTCCTTAAGCCAAAATTCACACTTGCTGAATTTGGCATAGAGCTTCTTCTCCCTTAACACCTGCAACACAATCCGGAGATGCTCATCATGTTCTTCCTCAGACTTGGAATACACCAGAATGTCGTCGATGAACACAACGACGAACCTATCCAAGTATGGTTGAAAAACCCGGTTCATCATATCCATGAATGCAGCTGGGGCGTTCGTCAACCCAAACGGCATTACAACGAACTCAAAACACCCATACCTTATTCGAAAGGTTGTCTTATGGATATCCACTTCCTTCACCTTAAGCTGATGATATCCAGACCTTAGATCTATCTTTGAGAAAACCGCTGCTCCCTTAAGCTGATCGAACAAGTCGTCTATCCTTGGCAAAGGATACTTGTTCTTGATGGTCAACTTGTTCACCTGACGATAGTCTATGCACATACGCATAGTTCCGTCCTTCTTCTTCACAAACGAAATCGGTGCTCCCCATGGAGATATACTGGGTCGAATGAAACCATGATCAAGCAACTCTTGAATTTGAGCCTTGAGCTCAACCAACTCCTTTGGTGCCATTCTGTACGGAGCGATTGACACAGGAGCTGTACCAGGCAGCAGATCAATCCCAAACTCTACCTCCCTATCCGGGGGTATTCCAGGTAACTCCTCTGGAAAGACATCCACAAACTCCCTTACAGTTCTAACTCCATTAACTCCTCCCTCTTTCGTATCCAATGCACTAACAAAGGCCAAGAACGCCTTGCAACCTTTCTGAACCATCTTATCAGCCTTTAGTGCTAAAACTACATTAGACAAGTAGTTTCTTCTTTCTCCTATCATAGCTACCACCTCATCCTCTTGCGTCCTTAACTCCATTCGTTTAGCGGCACAATCCAATATAGCTTGATGCTCCACTAGCCAGTCCATACCGAGTATGAGGTCGAACTCTCCGAAAGGTAGTTCCATTAAGTTGGCAGCAAATACTATTCCTTGAATTTCTAGAGGCACTTTCCGAAAGATCTTATTCACCACTACAGTTTGACCTAGTGGGCTTACTACAGTCATCTCCCTATCAGAAAGTTCAGAGACTATGCCTAGAGTTTCCACTACTCTACATGCAACATACGAATGGGTTGAGCCCACATCAATCAAAGAAAAATAGGGCTTGCCAAATATAAGGAACGTACCGGTTATGACGTCCGGCGCGTCTCCATCTTCCCTACGGCGAACTGCATATACCAAGCCCGGTTGCCTTGCCTCAGTATTATTAGCACCTCTGCCAGGCGTTCCACGTCCTCTTCCAGCGCCATTACCTCGGCCATTCGGACCACGGCCTCGCTGAGGCTGCTGACCACCTCTACCAGCCTGATTAACATTCTGAGCTACTGGTCTATTCCCATCCGGCCTCATTGGACAGTCCTTAATCATATGGTCCTTGGACCCACATTTAAAGCATCCTCTAGTCTTTTTCCAACACTCCCCTAAGTGTTTCTTCCCACACTGATCACAAGTACGATATTGCCCTCTAGTACCAACTTGCTGACCTCGCGGCCCATCAACTCTAGGCCTTTTCTGAACATTCCCAGCTGACCCTGGCGGCCCAAATCCTCTTTTCTGCTTATTCCTATCAGAGTGCTGCCTTACAGAGTCCTTAATCCCTTCCGCTATCTTAGCTTTCTCTACTAACGCAGAAAACTCCCGCTCTTGATGTGGAGCGACTAACAACCTTATCTCATCCCTTAGTCCGTCCTCAAATCGGACACACCGCTCATGCTCCGTAGCCACTACTCCTTGAGCATACCGGCTCAACTTCAGAAATTCAGCCTCATACTCCGCAACGGACTTGTTCCCTTGAACCAGCCCCAGAAAAGCCTTCCTCTGCGCATCAGTATATCTGGTTCCAACATACTTTTTCTGATATGCCGCCTTAACATATTCCCAAGTAAGATCCTCAACTGTGGCACCATCCCGAACTGTGAGCCACCACTGATACGCTTCATCGCGTAACAGCGCCACCATTCCTTTCAGCTTCTCCTCCAGGGTCAGATCCAACTCATCCGTAATCCGTTCTGTTGCTTCCAACCAATATTCAGCTGTACTGGGTGCCACCCCAGATACTCCTCGAAACATTTCAGCCCCATTGGCTCGGAGTCGCTTGGGTACAGATTTTCGAGCTCCCATATTCCCACCTGCGCCAGCCACCATTTCAAGAACTCGCAGCACATCCTGCGATACAGCATCATCCCCCATCTGAGCTTGCTGCTCGACACCAACAGCTGGGGGTGGTGGTGGCGGTGGTACCTCATTGTCAGACCCTTGACCCGACCTAACGGGTTCCGACACAGTCATTCTGCCTCGACCACGTCCACGACGACCGCGTCCTCTAGAACCCATATCTAACGATTGCGCTTTAATCTGATTTAAGAGAGTTTTATGAGTTAGTCTTTGTTCCACTGATTATTCACGAGGAATTTTATGAAGAGAGCTTAATAGGGATTCTTTCGATCATTCAAAGTTTCAATTTTTCTATCCTAATTCACAGAAAAGCACATACATTCCATAGTATCTCCCATACACATTCACTCTTCGGACATTTCTGTATGTTCCTAACCCAGGGGTATTTTCGTCATTTGTCCTACAGGGGTATTTTGGTAATAAATCGGGGTCAAGTTGAAAATTACAAAAGTCATTTCACAATTTTCCAAACTCATGGGTATTTTTAAAAGAAAGATTTTCTAAAACAAAGGTAGGGTCAAAATTTCGGAAAGCAGGGTCATTTTGGTAATTTTGTCAATCGAGGGTATTTTCGTAAATTTTCAAATCAGGGTATTTTGGACTTTCGTAAAATAGGGTTTTGGGATACTTTTACAGAGTAAGAAAATTTTATTGAAATCAAGGGTAATAAGGTAAATTTTAAAACCAAGGGCATTTTAGTAATTTTACCACTAGGGGTATTTTAGTAATTTTGGAAATCAAAAATATTTCAGAAAGATTTATAAAAATAGTCTTTACAAATTAAAAGGAAAATTTTTTTAAGAGTTTTAAAACTAGGGTTTTCATAAAAACACGGCTAGTCCCTTTCGGGTTTTAGTTATGGGTTTAGCCCGTGAATAAGTCCTCTTGGTTAGGGTGAACCGTAGCTATGCACCAGGCAGGATTCGAGTGGAGAGGAGGTGAGTCACGCGGACTGCTTAAGTACCAAGCTTCCACTGAATACCAATCCTAGACATGCGCACAATGGTTGCCACACCCTAACTCGGTGACTTAGTCATAGGTTTGTTTTATTAGGCATTTAAGACTTATGTAATTGTTGGGGTAACTAGTCCTAGGGTTCAAGTACTTATCATGCTAATCTACGTTCCATTCCATTTCTACCCTTCTACACATCATAATATAAATCACACAAGGGATAGGGGTACTTACCTGGTGGACTTCGGGTCGGAGACTTAGGTGCCATGCTAGAATAACCTGCTTTTCACAGAATTTTCATAAAATTTCTTTTGGGCTTAATTTTGAAAACGTTTTGGGCCTTAAACCCAAGGCCGAGAGTTTAAAACTGGGCTCTGATACCAAACTGAAACACCCCAAACCCGGCCCACGAGCCTCGACTAGATTTGGCATGTTCCTTAAGAAAAACCGGTTCAAATTCGTTTGCACTTTGAAAAACTTTAAGTGATTTTGGAAAACGTTTTGGGTTGGGCTCAAGTTGGAAACCAGTTTATTTTTGAAATATAAGTTTTTATAAAATTTCATTCTTAGTTTCAACAACTTTAAGTTAAAAGACATGCCAAATTTGTTTTAAGTTTCAAAAAAATCATTTATTTTCAGGTGTCAAAACGTTTAGGGTTTATTTTTAAATAATATACTTAAACTTTAATTTGATAAAATTTCGTAACATAATAACATAATTTAACGTTCATGCATAAAATAAAGTTCATACTAAGGCCTTATTACATCAAAACAAACCCAAAATAAATTTAAGTGCTTAAATAAAAATAAAATGTCTAAATAAATAATTTCCTTGCTGAGCATGGCCACCATTAAGCTCCTGCCGACCCGGTCCATTACTGATCATCACCTGAAAAATGTTCCCACAACGGGGTGAGTCAAACAGACTCAATGTGTACACAACACCAAGTCTAAATAGATTCAGGCATATTAAGTCATACACATTCATATCAAAATATACAATTAATGATGCATTCCCAAGCCCAAGCCTAGTTACCAACCGCTACACATCACCCGTACCAACCTGCACACCGTGGGGACTACTAAGTCAACCCTCCATCCGCTACACACCATCGAAGGCAGTCGCTGCAGTCGACGTGCTCATCGCCCTTATAAATTCGTGGCAGAGCCACCAGATAATATTTCGTGTCATGTGACACCACATTCAGATAATTGTGATCGAAGTCACCACATTCAGATAATGTGACCGAAGTCACCACATTCAGATATCGTGATATAAGTCACCACATTCACTTCCCCTTTCATAATTACCCAAATACCCATGCCATGCAAAATCATGCAACATAGTGCCTTAAGCCTTATTTCACATTCTTATCATATTCACATTCATGGTATAACAATTCATATCATACTCATAGTGGGAGTAGGAAAACGTACCTTAGTACTTTGTACCATAGCATGGTACTTAGCCATATTTTTCACATTCTTAATAACACATATATATATATATATTAAACATAGCCATAAATCTTATTAAGAAATAGTGTGGGGTACACACATGATTCGCTTAATGCTTTCAATCCAAATCCCTAAAATCCGATCTAAAGCCTTAGATCTTAAGTTCCTACATTTGGCCATCACTTAAAAATTTAATGAAGACCATTTGGCCATAAATCCAAATCCCAATAGGATTATCGTAACCCAAAACTTACCTTGGTGCCGATTTCTCTATTAATCAAATCCCGAAATCGTTGCTATGTTCCTTCTTGTATTCGGCCAAGCACTAGATCATCTAAAAGATTAGTTTCGGCTTTTTAAAATAATAAGGAGTAGATCCAAACACTAAAATAGGCCTTGGCCGAATGTACATATGTACTTACCTTATGGATCTAAATCCCGGAAACAATCAATTGATTAGGGTCCAACAGATCCTAGTATTCTAATCTACGAGCCCAAACTAATCCCATAATAAATCATACAAGCAAATCTCTTCAAGAAAGTCCGAAGTACTTACCTGGTGGACTTCGGGTCGGAGATACAGGTGCCATGCCAGAATACCTGAAAAACTTCTTATAAAACCCAAATCTTTGAAAAGCCCACTAAAAAAAATGTTTTTGGGCCCAAAACCCTCAAAGCCGAGTTTTGAACTGGGCTCTGATACCAAACTGTAACATCCCCAAACCCGGCCCATTCATTACGACCGAATCTGGTTATGTCACTGGGGAAAGTTGGTTGAAAATCTTTCTAATTTAAGATAAAACATTGTAGTTTGTTGAATTTTGGAAAACTTATCCATTGAAGCTTTTGAGTAAAACTTTATTATTAAAACTTATGCATTTTTAAAGCTTTAGTATATGAAAACCGGTTTGAATAAATAGGATGCAACCCATAAATCATTTCCACCTAGCAACTTAAATTAAATAACCATAGTTAAAGTAATACCAAAATAATAGAATGGCCTTTATTACAAACCAATACTAACATGAAATACTCGAATCAATATTAAGCATAATATAATTAAACTTGATCTTCGGCATGGGCCACCTTGTCCTCTCCGATCCCGGTCCAGCTTTATGCACTACCTGAAATGGTTAAAGGAAAAAGGTGAGTCACCAAGACTCAGTGTGCAACCCGTTTTCCCGGGTTAACAAAATATCACATACAGACATAAACATGATCATCATGCATTCAATTAATATGCACCCAATCCTAACCATCCATACACCTTTTCTACCCCGTGTGGTACCAAACCACTGGTGGTGCCAAACCATTGGTGTCCCAAAGACACAATAATCATCATTGTGGTGCCAAACCACTGGTGTCCCAAAGACACGATTGTGATACCAAATCACTGGTGACCACAGTCACAAATCAATTGATGGGGCCAACCCATCGTGTGATACCAAATCACTGGCGACGATCCCGTATCTCAACTGTGGGGCCAACCCACGGTGGTGTCAAACCACAGGGACGAGTCGCTATGAGGTGCCAAACCTCTGGTGTCCCAAAGACACAAATGTGGTACCAAACCACTGGTGACCGTAGTCACGATAATCGAGTGATGGGGCCAACCCATCGTGTGATACCAAATCACTGGCGTCAATCCCTCAATACCGCCTTGTGGGGCCAACCCACTGTGGTGCGAAACCACGGGGACGAGACGCTGAGGTGCCAAACCTCTGGAGGTGCCAAACCTCTGGTGACCCAAAGTCACAAAGTTGTGTTACCAAAACACTGGTGCTCGTCAGCACAAAATATCACTGCCCCCTCCACTCGTACAACCCACATAGATAATGATATGCATTTTAACAGACATATACCCACATGCTTGTTTAGCAATATACATAATATTTATCATCAACCAATCAATATAGCACATACCAGATACATCATGCTCACCAAGAGCATCATAATGAGAACTCATAACAGGGACTTACCTGACCCCTTGCCTTATACCATAATGATATTCAATCCACCTTTCATGGATCCAAACACACACATCATATATATAGGTACAATAACAGATAAGTGTGTAAATGTGCACACAATATAATAAGCACATAAATTACTAGAAGAGTGTGTGTGTGTGTACACACCTGCAAGCCTTAACCAAGGAATCGATCTAAGACCCTCGATAACCTCGACAACCTTGCTCCTATAATCGATCAAACAAGAGATGAGCATCCTAAGCCATTCGGCCAAAACACAACATAACCAAAGGGTCACTCTTGAAACCCGAGACCTTACCCACGCGCTTTTGAACACTAGCCAACACCACCAATGCTCCTGCTTCACTTCCCTACAAACGGCAACCAACCAACAGTAATAGCCTTTGGCTTATACCAATACCAAACGAACAGACTGATAAAACAATCCCTTACCATCACTTACCCAACGATCGACCAAAGAACCGGGGCTACACTTGACTGCTTCGAATCCTGGATGTCCTATGCCAAAACAATTCCAAACAAAGATCAATACACCACCAAACAAACACCAAACCAACACTTACCCCTTGTAGATGCCGACAGAGAACAGAGACCTTACCAAAAAGCATTCGGCCTTACCTAAATACCTTCCCCAAGGCTTGAAACCAAAAGCCAAAAGCAGCCCACACTCCACCTAACAATCGGCCAAGAACAGAACTAGAAGGAAAGGGAAAGATTCGGCCAACACTTTAGTCACAAGGAAGAGAATCGGTTTTAGGTGCTTAACATACCTATGTTCGGTTTGAGTGGAAAGAACAGAGAAGATGAGAAGTGAAGGCAAGGTTTCGGTACACAAGAAATAGGGAGATAAAGATTAGAAGTAAGGGAGAGCAAATTCGGTTAAGAAACAAATGAGAGATTCGGCACAAATGGTTTAAGAGAAAAGAAATGGAAATATGACAAGGGAAAGGTAGCTAGTTTCGGCAACAAAAAGAATTAAAAGAACAAAACACAAAATCGGCTAGAAGTATATGCTATTGGGGAATCTCGGTTTCAAGGAAAACATCAAAGGGAAAAATTCGGCTTTTGGCACCAAAAACTAAGGCTGGCCGAAAATCACCCAAAAATGCCAAAAAGAAATTCGGCATTTACCCTCCTTAACACCTTCAAAAACCGGCCACACCTCCCACTTGAAGACTCCCACCTTCGGCCACCTCCTAGAAACTCTCCAAGCCACTAGTTCAAACTAGTTTGAACTAGTCAAATCCCACAAATCCCTCCTTGCCATCCACCTCACCTATTGACTAGGTCCAAGGCAGAGTTTGAACTGCCCACAACTCCTTCCCTCCATGCCGTCAAAAAGAAAGCCAAAAGGTGGCCACTCCGCAGCTTGAACACAAGATCTTCCCCTCCTGCAAATGACGCCACAACACAAGGCCTTAGTGGCGTCTCACCTGCCACTTTGCTAGCCCATCTTTTTGTGCCTTATTTCCACCAAAAATTCTCTTAAGGCCCCCTCTATCCAAGCTCCCCTTTTACCCACTGAAAACCAAAAATTTCTTAAAGTCTTCCCTACCTTCCAAGGTTCTCCAAAACCCCTAAAAACTTGCCTAAACACATGAGAAGCCTACCTGAGATATGCACTAGATGCATAACCCCTAAAACTAGGGTGTTACATTGACCGAATGCCTCATGACTTACCTTAAATCTCGAATGATTCTCCTTACTGACGACTATGCTAGAAATCCTGAGATTCTCCTTCAAAAGAATTCGGCCAAAGATCATTAATGGGAATTAGTCCCTAAGTTTTGGCAAGTCTACAAGAAAAAAGGGATGGAAATCGAATAACATATGGTCTTACCTTAATACTACAGTCGACGGCACCCTTGCTTAAACCACAGAGATTCGGCTTGATACTTGAGAGAATAGTCGGCTATGACCCCTTGTATATTCGGCCTCAACAAGAGTAAAAAGGGAAAGGTATAAGGCCTTAGGGAAAATCGACAATAGGGTGATTTAGATTGAAAAGATGGATCAATTTCGGCAATGGGGGAGGATTAAGGTTTCGGCTTTGAATGCTATGAAGAAATCGGCTATGACTACTTGAGTTTTTTTTGGCTAAAACAAATAAAAGAAAAAGAGAAGAATGGCTAGAGAATTCGGCAGAGGCTTCAAAAGAAAAGAAAATAGGTAGAATGGCCTTACTCCCTTCCTTAGCCGAAAATATCACCTTCAGTCTCCCCTATTCGGCCAACACTATCAATTCCCTTACTTTTCTCTCCATCTAAAATTTGATAAATAAATAATCTATTATTTATCTCTTATCACTTACACAAAATAAATGGAAATAATCCAACGTTTATCTTTCTAATTAAACTGAAAATTACAAAGAATTATCCTCATTTATCTCTTATTTAGCCGAATTTTAAAGAGAATAAAACTCCTCCCTTAAGTTCCTTAGTGCCGTCCACCTCCTCTGCTCCTTGTAGCAAAAATAAAATCCTTTATTTGCTTCCCACGTTGCTCGAACCTAGGCCCATTGTACATGCTTGTGGCGTCATTCCCAGAGGGTTTAAGTGGCGCCTCCAAGCCACTTAGACAAGCCCAATTGTATGTCATATCTCACATACAATTTCTCTTAAGGCCCTATTAACTTAGCTTCCTCTTTTAGACTTAAAACTCAATATTTTCTAAATCTTTCTCCTATACTTTAGGGTTCCAAAAATTCATAAAAACACATTCATACACACAAAAGCATGCTTTCACATTCAATTAAGCAATAATGCATAGGCCATACTTCGGGATATTACAGAACTCCGACGTCCTTGCAATCCCCGAGTTGGCTTGTAATACTATAAAAAAAAAGAGAAAGGAATGGGAGTAAGCATAAAGCTGAGTAAGTTTACATGTAAATAATAACAACATTCTTAATGAATTATCTTATTCTTTTCTTACCAAGATTATTTAAGCCTTTAATTTAATATACTTAAGTCTTAAATTCTTACCTGTACCTTTTTAGCTTGAACTTGTTTTACCTTTCCTTTGGTATACTCTTTGAATTTTCCCGTTGAACCACTTGGAATACTAAGGATACCCGGGTACCTTTCCTTATGAAACTTAACCATTGCCATGTCTTGACATGGTCTTACGTGGTATCCTTGCCTTATGAACTCATCAATGCCATGCCTTGGCATGGTCTTACATGGGACCTTTGCGTTATAGTAACTTATAAATGCCATGTTTTGACATGTTCTTACATGATTTCCTTAAACCCTAATGTCATGACATTTGTATCCTACACATTCCTAAGGTTCAACCGGAACTTTCTGAGATAGCTTTTCCGTCAATTCATACTTGAGTCTTTAAATGATAAATTTATAAAATAAATATGTAAATGCTGGAATTTAACAGTATTAGATGTAAAATAATAGAATATTGCATTTATTTACCGCAAACTTACCTCGAAACAAAATACGATAAACTATATCGATTTAGTCCACTATCTTTTTCTTTCCCCGATCTAACTCCGAATTTGGTTCCTCTTGATCTATAATAGCAAATTTAGCTTATTTAATACTCACATTTATTAAAACAGCCCTTAAATCTAACTTTGGAAAAATTATAATTTTGCCCCTAAACTTTTACATATTTACACATTTACCCCAAAGCTCAGAAATTAAACTTTATCCCTTATTCTTATGTTTTATGACATGCTGATCATTTTTCCCTTCTATAAAAACATCAAATTCTCACTCTAACATGTACTTATGAACATTAGGTATTTTTACCGATTAAGTCATTTTACTCGTTTTCAGTTAAAATCACTTAGCAAAAGTTGTTTAACATAATTTCAAACTTCATATTCTATCATAAAACATCAAAATAAACGCATTTCACTTATGGGTATTTTTCGAAATATGAACTCTAGCATGATTTTTTGATAGAATAATCTAAACCGAGCTACCGGGGCTTCAAAAATGTAAAGAACATTAAAAACGGGGCTTGGAATCACTTACTATGGAGCTTGGAAGCTTGAAACAAACCCTAGCTATGGTGAACCCTTGAAAGTTCGACCTAATGAAGAAGATGAGCACATTTTGCCATCTTTTTCCCTTTTAATTTCTTTTTATTACCAAATGACTAAATTACCCTTCATTAAAAACTTTGGTTCTTTCCACCTATATATGTCCATTTTTGTCCATGAAAACCTAATGATATAATTACCATTTAAAGACCTCTACTTCAATTATGCTCTTCAATTAAATCCTTTAACACCTAAAACTTATATTTATCAACTTTTGCAATTAAGTCCTAATAGGCAAACTAGACATGCAATTCATGAAATTTTCTATCGATATTCTAACACATGCATCTAATCACTCAATAAATCATAATAATTAATCGTAATAAACTTTTCTATATCGGATTCATGGTTTCGCAACCACTGTTCCGTTTAGGCCCTATTTCGAGACGTTACACGTAGGCTCGTTTTAGGGATGATACGAATGTGTATGAAAAGTTTTAATTTTAATGGAAACTTATGACTCGAAAATGTATGTTTGCTTGTGTTTATGTTCGGTAATGCCTCGTACCCTGTTCCAGCATTGAATACGGGTAAGGGGTGTTACATTTAGTGGTATTAGAGCTATGGTTTAGTTGATTCTCGGACTAACCTAGCGAGTGTAAGAGTCTAGCTATACATGCCATATTACTACCTGTGATAGTGTGATATCTCCCGGCTCTAATGAAATTGTTTTGTTGAGGCAGAGATGCTTTCCAACCGAGCTATTTTTGAAAACGCTAAAAGTGATACTAAGATATTTGAAAATGTGTTTGTGATGAGTCAAAACTTGGAAAGGTATGAATAAAAGTTCATGGTACGTATATGATGATGTACAAAATGAAATAACCATAAGTTGAGAAATATGGATAAAATGTCATCGTTCTGGTTGAACGTTGTATTTCGTTGGATTCTGGTGATTTTATGAAATTGACAAAATGTTTTAAATATTGCAAAAAGGATTTAGCCCGGAAGGGTAAACCTGAATTAAGCCCTCTCGAGCATATGTTATGAAATAGATTTAGCCCGGACGGGTAATCCAGAGTTAGCCTTTAGAGCATACGTTATCGAAAGGATTTAGCTTGAATTGGCAATACTATTATGTCATATGTGGCTCGAGAGTGTGCTCTATGAATATGTGCCAAAATGGCACTTTTGAATATGAATTTACGGATTTTTGACATGAATACCTTGAGTATACTACCCGAGCATCCATCGAAATTACAATAGTTCAATGGGAATTATTCTTGAGATATAGAAAAGTGACACGAAATGAAAGTTTATATTGCGATAAGCATCCATGTTGTTTGGCATTCATATGATGTTATGTGCCTAACTTGTTTGATTAAGTGAATGCGATAAGTGAACTTACTCAAAATTTACGGAATGTATATTTAAGTACATTTGTTTGAATAATATACTCGAAAAGTCCATGTGACATAAATATGTATGTTAATTAGCTTGAAGTGAATTATATGATTGTGAAGATATTATGTTGATGATGAATGCTAAGTGATATGTGTGTATATATGAGAGTCGAGTTAGATGCTTTACGACCTCACCCCTTTACCAATGTGGTATTTTATAACGAAATTTCACGAGATTTAAGTTGAATGAGCTCACAAGTAAGAGGCTAAAGAGTTCAGTAGCGAAATAACTAATAATGTGGTCAGAGTTAAGAATAGTTTGGCAAGTGAATACAATTCTGGAAAAGATGCCAGGTTATTCTAAAGATCATTCGAATTTCGCGATGTCACGGTTAAAGAAAAAGTTAATCTCAGCTAATCGACTCATTCAGGTATGATGTTTAAAGTATATATTTTGCTGGAATTTCTTCTGGATTGATTTTCGTTAGTGAATGGAATAATACGAGATTAGTGATGACATAATTAGTTAGAGAAATGATATTTGAATAGTAAAGATGACTGAGTGTAACAATAGTAATTGAATAGATTATGATGATCTCTCCTAGTTATTTTATATATTCATTTATCCTCAGAGATATTTGTGATTGTTCATTTTCTGATGAAATTCTTATCGTATGAGAATGCTAGCTGCTTATAATGATAGATAAAAGCGCTGTTAGTCTGGTTGGTTGATAAGCAGCATTTCTTATCTCTTTCATTGGGATTCTATCCTATTATGTTTGGAATAAAAGTTGTTTGTAACATCCTTAAATCGGGGTTCTGCATTTTTCTTGTGTGCATGTGATGTTATGTCTATTATGTTCATTTAACATGTTTTGGGGTCTAGTTATAACCCTAGGTTAGGCTTGAGTTAGGGTTACGAATTTTTGTTTCAGCATGTAAGGAAATGGAACTAAGGGAGATAGGGGTCAAGAGATTTTACTGGGGAATTTTGTCACAAGAAATTAAGTGGTAAAGTGGCTAGGGGGCGCCACTTAAACTCCAAGGGGATGACGCCACATTCAGGTTGGGAGTACCTGTGTTCGAGCTGCAGGAATGACACTCCCTGCTAATTCTTTTTGACGCCACAAGCTAGAGAGGTGTGCTCAGGTGGGACTCCTTTGAATGGATGAAGAGGAGGGATTTGAGGAGGTTGACCTGTTCAAACAGGTTTGAATTAATAGAGGGGAGCAAATGTAGGAGTTTGAATATTTTCAAACTCATTTGAGGTGTTGGCCAAATTTTGGGCATTGGGGGAGTAGGTGGAATCGGTTTTTGGGAGCCTTTAGGGGGTGGCCGAATGGTGTTTTGGCTAGCTTGGAGGGTCTTACTTCATTTGGCCGAAATTGGTATTGCTATTTTGGGTGAGAACCGAAACTTACCTCGTTCTCTTTTATTCTTCTTTTGCTCAAGGCCGAAGCTAGCAAACCATACCCCTAGTCGGCATCTTTTCTCTTATTCTCTCAAAACCCTTTGTGTGTTGAAATCCCTTTTCATTCACCCTTTCTGAAACCTTCTTCTTCATTGCTTTCTTCTTCTTCACTTATTCTTGCTCACACCACTCTTGTGTCGACACCTTCTCTTCTACCAAGTCTTTTGTGCCGAAAGTTTTCTTTCTCTTTGCCGAACCCCTTCTTGTCCATTGTACCTTCTTCTTTCATTCGTATCACTGCAAAAGCCGAACCCTTGGTATTGTTCTCTTCTTGGCCGAATACTCTTAGGGGACTTTCTTTCTCTTTGTGCGATTACTCCTCATCATCTCAAGTGCCGACAGTTATCTCTTCTTTGGGTTCTCTTTGCCGAGTCCCAAACTTAGGAGTGGTAAGCCCTTGTTATTCCATTTTTATTTCTCTCTTTTCTTTCGGGATTTAAGCCATGGTCGAATGGCCTATGGATTCTAAGAGCTGTGATGGAATCGATTTCAGGAAAGGCTATAGCCGTCTACAGTGGGTCTTCGGAATTTTGGGCTAAAGCGAGTTAGGTAAGGGGTCTAACGTATTTCGAATTTATTCCTTATTCGTCTAAAAGCTGAAGGCTATTGGAAACTAAGTGTGATGTTGGCTGATTGTAGGGGAAAGATCAGTCTCACATATTCTATTTTGTGATTGGCATTCGTAAGGCAAAGGGGTAAGGGTTAAAGTTCCATGCGTTATCTCAATCCTTCGGGATTTATTGGTGTGGCCGAATGGCCTTGTTAATGATCTTATGGATTGGCCGAATGTAGGATCAAGGGAACTAGTGCTGTAGATCGGGCCTTCGAGGTTCAGTGGTAGCATTAGTAGCAGGTGTGTAAATGCTTACACACTTTATTAGTTTAAATGATGCTTATTGTGTTACTGTATAACCTTTGTGTTAGCAACTTTGCCTTGTGGGCATAAGCTTGGATTCCGGGTAAGCCCCCTATTACGTGATTTACGATGTATGTTTGTATATACCATCATGTGCTGTTAAATGCTATATTACACATAAATGCATGATATATGAGATTACGACACTTCTGATATGAGCATGGTGATGATGGGTGATGAGAGGAGGGGGATGATATATTTGGACTGTCACCAGTGGTTTTGACCACAAGATGGGTTGGCCCCATCAGTTGATTCGTGACTACGGTCACCAGTGGTTTTGACCACACTATTGATGAGATTTGTGACTAGTCCCAGTGGTTTTGACCACCAGTGGTTTTGACCACACTTGTGATAATTGTGACTTCGGTCACCAGTGGTTTTGACCACATATCGATATTGTGACTCGTCCCAGTGGTTTGGTACCACAGTGGGTTGGCCCCACAGGATATTACGGGATTGTCATCAGTGGTTTTGACCACACGATGGGTTGGCCCCATCACTTGATATTTGTGACTACGGTCACCAATGGTTTTGACCACCAGTGGTTTTGACCACACGGGGTAGTTAAAGGAGATTGGATGGCTAGGTTATGGGGTTGCATGATTTGCATGTTTTGCGAATGATCTGTGTAAGTGGATGATTTACCGGGTTGGGGATTTACACGCTGAGTCTTGGTGCCCTTCCCTTACATTTTGCAGATGAGGCATAGATTGCGGATACGGAGCCGGGGAGGACTCGAGGTGGCCATGCATCTTGGTTTGGTTTTGGATTTTAAACTACTATTTCATTTCATCAGTTTTCTTTTAATTTGGTTTTGGGTTTGTAATAAGGCCGCTAGTATTTTTGGGTTTTATTTACTTGCTTTCATTTTGAGTATATTAATCATATTTTGGATTTATGACCTTGTTAAATTAACCGGTAAAAAGCTACGTTTTCAAAATTATAACTTTTCGGGTTTTAAAGACGTTACCATCGGGTAACAAAGTTCACAAAATAATTAGGTAACTTGAATGCTTTTAAAACTTAAGATTTCAAACAACTTCAAAGAAATGGTATTTAGCTTGATTAAACTCGACACCCTCAGTTTGTAATAAAAACTAAACATTTTTTCCTAAAATGTGTAGAATCAAGTGAATTTTTTTTCTAGCATAGTTTTGAACAACCTTCACATCACTTTAACATCTTTTAAACGATCAAAAAGTCTTTTGGAAAATTTCCCGATACATTTGTGTTTCAAACTGTTTTCACTCCATAACATGCCAGATTCGGTCGTGGTGTGCTGACCGGGTTTGGGGTGTTACATTGTTGATGAAAATTTATTTAAGGTTATTCTTCCGTTTCCATTGGATGTTTTGTTTTATATATATATTTGGAAAATATATTATCTCTGTTACAATTGATTCCAGAACGTATAAGCATTGTTTTTCTTCTGGTATTCTCTGAAGTAATCATCAAGATCTTTATTATTTTCTTATAAGTTATGTTCTCGGACTTCCAGTATGATATCGCGTCTTGGATTTCTTTATCTCAGTTTTCTTATCATCCTTATTTCGTAAATTATCAATCATGGCTCATCTTTAAAGTGTGTTCTTTGGCTTGTGATAACTTTGTCTATTATGGTTGTATTTCTGGTTCGATTATGGGAACATGGTAATTCTGGTATCAGGATTTCTCTAATTTTTGTGAAAGGAATTGACATCAGCAAAGGTATAGATAATGGGAGCTCAAGCTCAAATTGCACGATGGTTTTCTTTTCTCAAGTAAGTTTGATTAAGGTCAATGAGTTCAATCAGAATATTTTGTTTCCTTGAGCTAATATGATTATAAAGATCTTTCGACTAGCATGTGAGGAAATTTTGAAAGATTGTATGCTTGAGTTGTTTTAATAGCATGAAGAAGGGAGTATTTTGATATGATATTATTTGATAGTTGAGATCAACTCAGCTTTTTTTATCTAAGCGAGCTGGTTAGTTGAAAGGTAATTTAAGTTATATGCATTCAAGTTTATCCTCGGGTAAGAGGATAAAATCTTGTATATTCATGGGTAAATTGACAAACAGTATGAATGAAGAATTCATATTCAAAAAGGGTGTAATACAAGGACGTACCTATTAGATCAGTTCTAATTGGATGATATTATTATGAGTTAAAGTTGTTTTGATTGATAAAGTTATCACATTAGTGAAAGTTTGAATGGTCTGTTGAATGTTAGCAAAGTTGAAAACAGTTGAAGGTGTTACTAACCGAAACATTGGTTCTGGGTCCAATTTAAATTGAGTAAAGAATTTGTGATTTTTTTTAGCGATGCACTATTGAACGGATTGGAATGTGTTTTAATACAAGAATGTAAAGTAATAGTTTATGCTTTCAGACGGTTAAAGTCACATGAAAGGAACTGTCCGACGGGTGATTTAAAGTCGGCCACTTTTTATGTCTGTGTTGAGAATTTGATGACATCGGTTGACTGATGAAAAATGTCATATGTTTCCTGATCCTAAGAGTTTAAAGCATTTAACGTCACAGAAGGATCTGAATTTAAAATAGCATAGATGGCTCAAACCATCGAAAGATTGTGAGCAGTTATCAATTAACCTTTGGGAAAGCAAATATAGTTGCAAATGCTTAAATGGAAAACCATTGATTATTTTGTGAGTACTGGATACATGATTAATCTTATTTGATGACAGTCTGAATCTAGCTAAATAAAAAGCTAAAATGATGTTTTCTTTGCGAAATTAAGAACCTCAAGAATGTGATAGTGAGTGGTAAACTAAATAAGTACAGTGTGAGACGAATTTTGATTCTGGATTTCAGGTCAGACTGATGACTATTATCATTATTACGACACAATTTACGCACTGAGTAATTCAGAGCTTATGTAGAAAATTTTGTACGAAGCCCAATAGTAGCTCGTTTGTTCATTCAGAGAGTAATAAAATGTACAGTTATTTGAAATAGATGTTCTAGTGATCAGGTATGTAACATGATAGATTACTTGAGTTATATGTTTCAGAGACTATCCGATCAGAAATCGTACAGAAAGTAAAAGTAATTCGTGGCAGTTTAGAGTCCACTTCAGATTGCCAGAAAATGTATGTGAATTTGAAACGTGAGGATATGAAATTCCCGTTCAGCGATAGCATATTTTCAAAAGTATTGCCTTGGAAAAAGATTCAAAATGTGTTTTGTGTATCTATGTTGCGATGGTATCGATTGGACTCTCTGAATATGAACTCTCCAATAGAGATTAAGACTAAGCCGATAAGTTGAATAACGAAGAATCGATCGAAATTTTGACACGAGAGATTAAAAAGTTAGGAAATAAAAGCATAACCTTAGTGAGGGTTCTTTGGTAGTGTCACGAGATAGAGGAGCTTACGTGGAAATCGAATTTATGTTCCAGTAAGATTTTCGAGGACGAAAATGCCTAAAGCGGGAAGAGTTGTAACAGCCCGATCTTGGGTTTAGTCAGAACTGTGGTTTTGGGACCACAAATTTGACGAAGAAAAATTCATTTTTATGGTCTACAATTTTATGGGACGATTTCATGAAATTTTCATTCGAAAATTTTGACGTTTGGGCACTCAATTTAGTCAAAATGACTAAATTGCAAAAAAGTACAAAACTTGAATTCTATATGTTAGAGGTGTCCAATTGCTATGAGATTTTAAATTAGAGGTCCTTAAATGGTAATTAGACCATTGATTAAGTTGGTGGACAAAAATGGACATGGTTTGGCATGTTTCTAAAGTTTTTCATTAAGGGCATTTTGGTAATTTGGTAATTAAAATGAAATAAAAAGCCAAAATAAAGCCAATTTTTGTCCATCTTCCTCCCATGGCCGAAATTTACAAGGGAAAACCATGTTTAGGGTTTTTCAAGCTTCCAAGCTCGATTGTAAGTCCGTTCTAGCCCCGTTTTTAATGCTCTTTACATTTTTGAAGTAATTGTAACTCGATCTTTCTATTTCTACCATCAATTTGAAGAGATGTCAACGTCTAAAATTTTACCCATGATGGATTTTTGTGTATTTTGATGTCTAATGGTAGAAAATGCATGTTTGGTGTATGATAAACGACTTTTGCTAAGTGATTTTTGGTGAAAATGCCTAAAAGGACTTATTTGTAAAAGTTATAAAATATGGTGTAAAAATGTGAATAAATGAAAATTTTGGGCTGTTATAAGCATGTATAAGGTTCGGCTAGGCATGGGTATTGAAGAAATTGAGTAAATTTCATTTTACGAGCCTAGGGACTTAAAAATGTTAAACTTTAGGGGCAAAAATGCAATTTTTGACGTAAGATTATTTTGGGCTAATTTGAATAGTATAATTATTGAATAAGTTAAATGTGATATTATAGATCAAGAAAAACGAGGTTCGAACCTAGAACAGGGGAAAACGAGTATTTAACGATTTAGTCCTTTTTGTTGTTTTTATGTCAAGGTAAGTTCGTATGTTTAATAAGTGATCGCTGAAATCAGAGCTTTAAAATTTTTAAAACGAATGATCAAACCTGGAAACTAACTCTGACAACGATTAAAGGCAAGTGTACCTATCGAACAGTAGTATAGCTTAGGCAAGACCGGATTGTCGAACCCAAAGGAACTAAAAGTACTAATACTAACTTTCTTTTTATTATTTAGCCTAAAATAAAGTGAAGTTGCTTTAAATCTAAATTAACGACACTAAGCTAAAGACACAAAGACAAAAAGAACGAATTAGGAAATAACTAGAAGAAAAACTCAGTTGATCACGACGATACCCTCAAGAAGAATCCACCAAGACTTCACTTGTTATCTAACACTGAACCATACGATTTATTCACTTAGTTTGATTCGTAGGACTCCCTAACGTATATTAAACCCACTCTCGAGGCGAATAACGTCTAACCCTAGGTGGAACTCTCGTTCTCTTATAATAACCCCCTAGAATAGCAATAAATCGATCTACGGATTCCCATATAGGTTTCACCCTAATCCGGCAAAATCTCGTCACCCTATCTCTAGGCGTGCGATCAACTCCGCTTAATTATGCTAGATCTACTCTTAAGCAGGGTTTATTCCTCCTCCACCTAAGCACATCAAACTTGAATCAATATACGCAAAATAGTAACTCAAGAATTAAGCACACATAATTAAGAACAAACTAAGTATTTATCATATAATTCAGAAAACGATAACAACATTCATCTAGGTTTCATCCCCTTCAGGTATCTGAGGGGTTTAGTTCATAACAAATAAAGAAAACATCTCAAGAGAAAAGATAAAACAAAACATAAGAAATCCCTAAAACTCCCTGAAGGAATTGAAGGAGAGATCCGCCATCTTGAGTAGAATTCCGGCTTCTTGGGATGGATCAACTGGCTAACTTCGAGCGATTCCCTCAACTCTGACCTTTCTGGCTTGGCTCCTTGGCCTAGCTCGACGCCCTTTTCAAAGGTGGTACTTAGGGGTTATTTATAGGCTCTTGGAATGCGATTCTTTCTCCCTAAGTATCCTTTTCCAACTAAAATTGTCTAAAGTCACGACAGGGGCATGGCCATGTCACACGTCCGTGTGACTCGTCTTCAAGTCGTGTTCAGATTTCTAAGTTGAGGCACGACCGTGTAGATCGGGATGAGGCCGTGTTCTAGATGCTTGATAAGGCACGGCCGTGTGCTCTTTGGGCCAGGCCGTGTCGATTTCGTGATATGGCCCATTTACTCTGTTTTGCCCGTTTTATGTTCTTTTCATCCTCGGGTGCTATCCTGGGTATAAGATATGAAAAGAAAGGATTAAGAGAACCTTTTTACATAAATTGAGGAATAAATCATCCAAAAACAAGCTAAATGTGGGAATAAAATATGTTATAATTACGGCTTATCAAATACCCCCACGCTTAAGCTTTTGCTTGTCCTCAAGCAAAATTCTCAACATACAATTAAAACGAACTTTCCATAATTCACAATTCCTACTGACAATGCCTTATCATAATTCATAGATAATTTATACGTGGATAATTCAATTCAAAGAGTTCTAAAGATTCAAACAATTGATAAGTCATTCATTTGTAATTCGAAAACGTAGGTGTCTCCCCTTATCTGAATAATTACCTTTAATTCGAAATTGACAAGAGTTGACATCCTCACTAAAAGATTCACTCAAATCACTCAAAGTGTTTAAGGTTCATAAAAAGAAGCACTCATACGTTGAACCTGAAAAGTTAATCCCATATGCTTGCCTGAAAATCAAATCTCCACCACTGTAAAATGAGATGATAAACAGATCAAAAGGTCTTTGTTAGGGTTGTAACAGGGCTAGGGTTAAGGTGTGGATAAAAGCTGAAATTAGAAGGTGAGAATCGAGATTGAATTGACAAGTACCTACCTAAGAATATTGAAATAATATTTACATTAACTAAAAATAACAATCCTAACAATACGAGCTTTTCTCTCGGAAAATAAGCTTTAACTGTATAAGCTCACCACTAATACTGAATATACTTCGATTTTTGTTTTAAGAACAAACTAATAATAATAATGGATGAATTCAAATCATGCTCTAATTTAATTCGGTAACTAATCAAATCATATCTCGATTAAAGGGTAGTCAAAAAGGAGGGTGATAACAAATACAAAGGATTTTTGGGTTATTAATAGGTGAGTCAATAAAAAGGGTTGTTAGGATCAATGGGGTTCACTAGGGTAATTTATGTAGGTAGGCTATTTAGTGGAGTGAGTGGGTTAAATCCTAGGTGCCTTTATCATCTCTGTATATCAAATCATGAATGTGGTCTCAACATGTATAAATAAGGCAAGCTCTAGAATAACAGTTCAAAGTTGACACACTCATAATCAAAAAGTGAGCACGAAAAAGAATATATGCTCTATAAGGCTCAAAATCTCACAAAAATTACGGGTGTTTTGACATCAATCTCATAAATTTCAAATTTCAAAGCAATATTCAAATTTAGGTTAACAACCTAGCAAAAATTTTTGTTCTGAAAAATAGACTTATCATGCTTGATTCTCTAGTATGTTTAATATTTAATTATCAATGCACAATTATTAATGACTTAATCTAAAACATGTCAATAAAAATCATAAATCATCAGAAATTTCATCCTAATTAGTAATATGAAAAATTTACTTAAAAACAAGACTACATTCAGGGATTTGAGAATAATTAAAAAAATTTGGCCGGATTTGAGAAAAATGCAGAAAGTTAGGCCCTTCTTTAGATAAATATTCACCCCCTCCCCCCACACTTAAGATGTATATTGCCCTCAATGTACAAAGATAGGTATAACATTTATGGGATAAATCAAAAGAGAAAGGGAAAGAGTACTCCCTGAATTTTGTATGGTGTCCTTGGAGGATGGTAGAGGTCGTGGTGTGTATGTTTGAAGAGGTCGATCTGGATGACGAACCTGTGCTAGATGAAGAAATTAGGGAGCTCGTAGAGGATTAGCCAGGGATTTTTTAAACACATTTAAAATAACCTAAATGTATAATTTAAAACAAGAAAGTAAAAGGAAAGGAGAATAAAAAGGAAAATAAAAATAGAAGAAAAGGTGGATGAACCAGAGAGTCCTCATTGATGGATGGTTCGCGAGGTGGATGTGACTTCTAGGGCTGCGAATGTGTTGGCGGTGGCGGAAGTGGCGTGATTCCCTAGCAGCCTGGCGAACCTGACACTAAGAAACTAAAATAAGTTAAACTAAACTAAGCATAAGATTGTCAAAGAGAAGGAAATTGAAGCAAAAGAGAAAAGAAAAATAAAAACTAATTGGTCTCAAAGAACCTTGGCTTGGTGAGTAGACGAAGTTGCCGACATGAACTCATGTTGCTCGTTCTTCTTTGAGAAGACTATGGTTGGCCTTTTTCGCTTCTTCGACATGATGTTGGATGGCTCAAGGATCTAGAGATTTATTATAAAGAGGAACAGGTCTGAGAGGGAGAAGGGAGAAAAGAAAAGAATGAAGAAATCATATGGGGAGAAGGGGAAGGGCTGTGGGGTTTAAATAGGATTTCAAATCTGGCATGTTCCCACGCCCGTGGACCAGGGGAGTGTCGATTTACACGGCCTTCTCGCACGGTCGTGTGTTTGTGCGTGCTGTATCTCCCTGGCCGTTCTTCTGCTAACCACGCCCGTGTATGTGGAGTCAGTATGTTAGCATGGTTGGGAGGCACGGGCGTGTTCTGCCCGTGGTCGACTAGTCAGTAACCTCGCACGGTTGTAAGCCACAGGTGTGTTCTGCCCGTGGTGTGTAACTCAGTAGCTTCACACGGTCGAGAGGCACGGGCATGCCACTTTTACGGAGCCTGTGGGGTAGTGGTTTGATCCGTGACGTCGAAAAGTGGTTGGGACTGATTCGCACGGCCTCTGATAAGTCAGTACGGAGATTCTGGTGGTCCACACGGTCACGGACACGGTCGTGTGTAAGACCGTGTGGCCTTGAAATTCTGCACTTTTGGTTAGTTTAAGAGAGAAGAAAGAGGGGAAGAAAATAAACTGATAAATTTAAAAGTAAATAGTGTTAGTTGCTCGGGTTGCCTCCCGAGAAGTGCTCGTTTATAGTCTTAAGCTAGACTTTCCTTGAAATTGAAAAAAAAAATCAAGGAGGTTTAAAGGTTTGAATATCTTCCCTCATGCTTATAGTTCTATTTTCTTGATAAAGTTTAAGTCGAGAAGCGTTTACCTTAAAAGTGCCGAATGTTGGATTGCTTACCTCGACTGTTCCGTGGGGGAAGATATCATGTACCTTTAGAGGAATTTCCTCGCTTACGTTCAGGTCTGATGTGGTGATGCGAGGATCGGCTTTGTTTAACAGCACCTGGTCTCCTATTTTGAAGTGATTTGATGTTCCTACGAGTTCTTCAGGTGGTTTCTTCAGTTTTGCTTTGTGTGGTTCCGGTTCTTCTTTGACGTGTGTCTTCTGCTCCTCTAATTTGTCAACGCTAAGGCTTTGTTCCTTATGTAATTCATCTTTGTTGGTTTGGGGTCTAAGATTTAGCTCAGGGTTGTATTCCTGCGGTGTTTCCTGCGATGAAAGTTGATAGCATCTCTTCGAGGTTTGGCTTCTTCTCTTGTGGATAAGGCTGATTTTGGAAGTTTTGAGGAGGTTGTTGTCTTTGGTTTCCTTGACCTCCCCAAGAAAAATTTGGGTGGTTCCTCCAACCTGGATTATAAGTATTACTATAAGAATTATTATTGGATCTAAAATTAATACTTATATATTCATCTATTCGCTCTCTGCATCTGGTCGGTAGGGTGGGTACTCAGGATTCACCATGGTTCCACTTGCGTCTCACTGCATGACTGGATGTGCCTACGAAGAACACAAACTATCAATCTTTTTGTTCATCATCTCTACCTGTGTTGATAGTATGGTTATCGCATCGAGGTTGTAAACTCCGACTGATTTTGTCGGTTTCATCCTTGTCACTTGCCACTGATAGTTATTCAATGACATCTCTTCAATGAATTCGTAGGCTTCTTCAGGAGTTCTGTTGTTAAGGGTTCCACCGACGGCTGAATCGATTAGTTGTCTCGTTGAGGGGTTTACACCGTTATAGAATGTTTGGACTTGTAGCCACAAGGGTAGACCGTGGTGTGGACACCTTCTCAAGAGATCCTTGTATCACTCCCATGCGTCGTATAATGTCTCTAAATCCATCTGTACAAAAGAAGATATATCATTCCGTAATTTGGCCGTTTTGGCCGGTGGGAAATATTTCAATAAAAACTTTTCGATCATCTGTTCCCATGTAGTGATTGACCCTCGTGGTAACGAGTTTAACCACTGTTTGGCTTTATTCCTTAATGAAAAAGGAAATAACCGAAGACATATGGCATCATCAAAAACGCCATTTATTTTGAAGGTATCACAGAACTCTAAAAAATTAGCTATATGAGAGTTTGGATCTTCGTCTTGCAATCCATCAAATTGAACAAACTGTTGAATCATTTGTATTGTGTTAGGCTTTAATTCAAAACTATTAGCAGCTATAGCAGGCCTAACAATACTTGATTTCGCTCCTGTTAAATGCGGTTTAGCATAATCAAACATTGTACGTGGAGCATTCTTCTCCCCCACATCATGTGGTGGTGGATTATTCTCATCCATCCCTTCAGTAAAATTGGATCTGCCTCCTTAATCTTCTTCTGTGTAATTTAGGGCTCGCCTGATTTCTCTGCGAGTCCTACGAACGGTAGCTTCAATTTCACTATCGTATACCAAAGGTCCTCTCGGGTTCCTTCTAGTCATAAACTAGAGGTACCTGCTGAGAAAAGAAAAATAAGGAAAATTTAGCAAAAATTAAAATTTAACCTAAAAAAATAAAAATAAAAGTAAATTGCAAAAAATAAAAAAATAATGGCTAAAGTAATAAAAATAGAGCTTTCTTAATATTTTAGTTCCCCGGCAACGGCGCCAAAAACTTGATCGCTGAAATCAGAGCTTTAAAATTTATAAAACGAATGATCAAACTTGGAAACTAACTCTGACAACGATTAAAGGCAAGTGTACCTATCGAACAGTAGTATAGCTTAGGCAAGACCGGATTGTCGAACCCAAAGGAACTAAAAGTACTAATACTAACTTTTTTTTTATTATTTAGCCTAAAATAAAGTGAAGTTGCTTTAAATCTAAATTAACGACTACTAAGCTAAAGACGCAAAGACAAAAAGAACGAATTGGGAAATAACTAGAAGAAAAACTCAGTTGATCACGACGATACCCTCAGGAAGAATCCACCTAGACTTCACTTGTTATCTAACACTGAACCATACGATTTATTCACTTAGTTTGATCCGTAGGACTCCCTAACGTATATTAAACCCTCTCTCGAGGCAAATAACGTCTAACCCTAGGTGGAACTCTCGTTCTCTTATAATAACCCCCTAGAATAGCAGTAAATCGATCTACGGATTCCCATACAGATTTCACCCTAATCCGGCAAAATCTCGTCACCCTATCTCTAGGCGTGCGATCAACTCTGCTTAATTATGCTAGATCTACTCTTAAGCAGGGTTTATTCCTCCTCCACCTAAGCACATCAAACTTGAATCAATGTCCGCTAAATATTAACTCAAGAATTAAGCACACATAATTAAGAACAAACTAAGTATTTATCATATAATTTAGAAAACGATAACAAGATTCATCTAGGTTTCACCCCCTTCAGGTATCTGAGGGGTTTAGTTCATAACAAATAAAGAAAACATCTTAAGAGAAAAGATAAAACAAAACATAAGAAATCCCTAAAACTCCCTGAAGGAATTGAAGGAGAGATTCGTCGTCTTGAGTAGAATTCTGGCTTCTTGGGATGGATCAACTGGCTAACTTCGAGCGATTCCCTCAACTCTAACCTTTCCGGCTTGGCTCCTTGGCCTAGCTCGATGCCCGTTTCAAAGGTGGTACTTAAGGGTTATTTATAGGTTCTTGGAATGCGATTCTTTCTCCCTAAGTATCCTTTTCCGACTGAAATTGTCTAAAGCCACGAAAGAGGCACGGCCATGTCACACGCCCATGTGACTAGTCTTCAAGTCGTGTTCAGATTTTTAAGTTGAGGCACGACCGTGTAGATCGGGGGTGAGGTTGTGTTCTAGATGCTTGACAAGGCACGGTCCTGTGCTCTTTGGGCCAGGCCGTGTCGATTTCGTGATATGGCCCATTTACTTCGTTTTGGGCCCGTTTTAAGTTCTTTTCATCCTCGGTGCTATCCTGTGTATAAGACATGAAAAGAAAGGATTAAGAGCACTTTTTTACATAAATTGAGGAATAAATCATCCAAAAACAAGCTAAATATGGGATTAAAATATGTTATAATTACGGTTTATCAATAAGCATTAAATTATCTATGTATAAATGCTTAATTGATATAATTGTGTTAAATGTTATATTATTGAAATGAAATGGGAATGCTATTGAGTACGATACTATGAAATGATCGACAGAGATTCGGTACAGCGAAAGTCCCGGTTGAACCTTAGGAATAGATAGGATATAAATGTCATGACATTAGGGTTACTGAGATTATGTGTAAGACCATATTTGGGATATGGCATCGATATGAGACTTCGAGTAAGACCATAGCTGGGCTATTGGCATCGATACAAGATTACATGGATCTGGGATATGGCATTGGTACGGTACTATGTGTACGAGATCCCCGAGTATCCGTTAGTATTCCAAATGGTTCAAAGGTAAATTCAACGGGTATGTCAAAGACGAGAATGTAACACCCCAAACCCGGCCTAGACGTTATGGCCGTATCTTGCAATGTCACACGATAGTGTTTTTGAAACCTCGTTGTTACGATGAAAATATTTCATGTTATTATCTTTAGTAAACCTTTTTAGAACTTAGGAAGTTGTTTTTATTCATTTAAAACATTTGTTTTGAAACATCCCTCGTTACGGAAGCTTTAATAAAACAGTCTAGGTGATCATGCGTTTAGAAATTACTTTAACTTTTTGAAAATCGAATTTCCTACGACCAGCAGGTATAAATCCATAAAGTAAAATAAATAAATAAATAAAAGCTCAAATTTAAAACCAAAGTCCCAGGGGGTCCTTAAATTACAACCCAAATAATCAATAATAATCAAATCATAAATCGTAAATTGAAAACCATGAAGTCTAAAAATTACTATGGTCACCGCTGAGTCCTCCGTCACACCGATCCATCTAAGTCTGGGGATTACCTGTGCACATTAAACAAAAAGGGTGATAATCGTGTCCAAACTAATTATGACAACGAATAAGGCAAGCGCACCTATCGTTTGGTAGTATAGCTATGGCAAGATCGAAAATATCGTATCCTCAAGGACCAAGAGTACTAGTAATTACTATCTTTCTATTATTTAGCCCAAGAATTAAGGGAATTGATGTTTAATCTAAAACTAACTAATTACTAAGCTAAAGATGCTAAGACACGGAGAATAAATTGGGGAAATATTTTTGGGAAAACCAATTGATTAAGATAATACCCGAGGAAGAATCCACCTAGACTTCACTTGTTATTTAACTCTGAACCAGACGATTTATTCACTTGACTTGATCCGTAGGATTCCCTAATTTATATTAATACCTCTCTCGAGGCTACTAATGTCTAACCCTAGGTTGATTAATTGAAATCTATTTCTAATTAAAACCCCTAGAGTTGCATTAACTCGATCTATGGACTCCCATATTAGGTTTGACCCTAATCCAACAGATTTTCTTCGTCCTATCTCTAGGAGTGCAATCAACTCCGCTTAATTATGCTAAATCAACTCTTAAACAGGGACTTTTGCTCCACTGCCTAAGCACATCAATACTTGAATCAATATCCTGAAATATCAAAGCAAGAATTAAGAACACATAACTAAAAACAAATCAAGTATTTATCATATAGTTCAGAAAACAATAAAAAGATCCGTCTTAGGTTTCATCCCCCTCAGGTATTTGAGGGGTTTAGTTCATATTTATAAAAGAATACATCTCAGAAGAAAGTATAAAAAAAACATAAGAAAAACCCTAAAACCCCCTGAAGGAAATTGAAGGGAAGATCTTCCGTCTTGAGTATGATTCCGGCTTCTTGAGATGGATCAACTGGTTGTCTTCGAGTAAATCCCACAATTCGGCCCTCTCTGGCTTCGCTCTTTGGCCTCCCCCTTTAGGTTACCCTCTAGGGTATTTATATAGGCTTTCGAAATGTCTTTCTTTGCCTCTAATTATCCTATTTCGAGTGGAATTAAAACAGGTCACGGAAGGGACACTCCCGTGTGGCATGCCCGTGTAAATCGAGCCCAGGCCATGTTCGGGTCTGCTAAAGTGGCACGGCCGTGCGACTATCTCCAGGCCGTGTTGACTTCTTCTTACTTTGGCCCATATTTTCCATTTTTGGCCTGTTTCTCGTTCTTTTCATCCTCCGATGCTCTCCTAAGTATAAAACATGAAATTAAAGGATTAGGAGCATCAAACTCCACAATTCAGGGGATAAATCATCCAAAAGTATGCTAAATGTTGTATTAAAATATGTACATATTATGGTTTATCAGGTGAGTTTACGTAAACTCAGTGTGTAATCCCGCAGTATTCATAGTGCACAGTTGAACAGTCTTGGGCCTAAGCCCTTTTCAGTATCAGTGATAGTTTGGGCCTTAGCCCATCTCAGTACAGTGTCAAAAATGCAGTAGGGCCTTAACCCATCACAGTATCAGTAGCAGTAACAGTTATGCAGTAGCAAAATCCTATCCAACCAGCCTCTACACACCATCTCTGTCCAACCCTACACTCCATGTGGGGATATAATCAACCTACCCATCCCTACACTCCAAATAGTACTGAATGCGGCACAAAACAGTAGTTTGCAGCTGAGCTGCCAGTAAATTAGGCTTAAAGTCTTTCAATACACTTCCTCTGAATAATAACCCCCAACCCAATGCAATACAACATACAATGGATGATATGCTATTATGCAATTTCAGTACATATATTCAGTTCAGATATTAACATGCTCAGTACAGATATCATTTAGTCAATTTCATACATTCAGGGGTCTAAGTAGCGCTTACCGACCCTACAGTAGGTTCACAGTCGACTTGGGTGACCTGTGCAACCTTAAAAACATTTCGATAAAAATGGGCCCACATGCCTATGTGATCTGCTCCTGTGGGCCCACACGCCCATGTGGCCCACTTGGCCCAAATTGGCCTTGGCCGTATGATCAATATTTAAAGTAACTCATGCTAGTTCAATACTCATATATGTTTTCACTATTCACTTATACGTTAATTAAAAGTTGTCTACTTGAGTCATTATCACTAAATTATTTATATCTTGAGCTAAAGAATTTCAAATTAAGATCCGCTTGATATTTTCGAAACTAGACTCAAATACCTTTCTACCATAAAATTTTCAAAATTTATGGTTCATCAAATACATACAATAAAATCTTTAAAGTTATCCATATTCTGCTGTTTGACAGCTTCATCCTTTCCTAACTAAAAATTATTTATCTCTTAGTACGGAATTTAGATGATGTTTCCATTTATTTCTCTTAAAAATAGACTCATTAATGATTTAAACATATAAATTTAAGCCCCTAAATATTTTTTTACAATTTTTGATGATTTTCCTAAGTCAAAATAGGGGAACCCGAAATCATTCTAACCTTGTCTCACAAAATTTATTATATCTCATGATTTACAATTCCATTGCTTACACTGTTTCTTCCATGACAAAACTAGACTCAATAAAATTTAATTTCATATTTTATTCAACCTGTAACTCAATTCCCACTATTTTTGATGATTTTTTTCAAAGTTAGACTACTGCTGCTGTCCAAAACTATTTTAGTGCAAAATGTTGATTTCCAAGTTTACAACACCCTTATTTCCTTTCTCTACAATTTTTCGCATCATTTTCTCTTATTTCTCTTATTTCTCGACAGTAAGCAATTTTGACTTTTCGCCGAATCCAATTTTTTGCGTTTCAGGTACACCTCTGTATCGTTTTTGCTGCTTACGCAATCCCGAGATCACTGAAAACCTATAATCGGCAATCCCAACTTTCGAATCGGTCTTAAACTAAGATTAAATCGTATTCATGTATCAAAGGGTCTAAGCTTGTCCATTCATCAATTACCTTATAAATTCGCACAATTTGACCACTACTCAACACGAGGGAGATAGCAACCGAAACGATTCGCTGCTGTAAAAATAACCATTCCTCATTAACGAAGAGTTCAACAAAGTTAAGAACGAATTCAAAGCCAAAACCACTCGCCCAAACAACACAGGAAAACGCATACCTTATACGCTTACCAAACGATCACCATTTCGAGTCAAATCGACGAACGTTAATTCCAGCCTCACGATCGACTCCTGAACAGTCAACAAAACACCCATTAATCCCTTATCTAGAGTAACATTCGAGTTTAATAAAATGGAAACTTACCGTACAACGCAATTGCATGCTTGCACAAAGGGGAAAAGATGAAGAAAGACAAAGAAAACGGAAAGGGAATTCAAAGGAAATTCGGCAGCAAGGATTTATTATTTAGACAAAAGAGGACAATTGAAAATTGAGAGTGGGGGAGAAGAGAGAAAACGTCAAAAAGGTGGAAAAGAGTCTGAAATTTGAAAAAAAAACTAAACAAAAAGATAATGCCTAAAAATCTGGTAACTCATCTCATTAATTCTCTCTCTAACCTCCCACAACAACTCCACTACTCGAAATTTCAATTTGACTAGGACTCCACCACGCCACACGGCCAAGCAACAAAAGTAATTCCCTTGCTCACGCAGGGACTTGAACTCTAGACCTCCCACACGCCAACACACACCTTAGCCACCAGAGCAGCAGGCCCATTCTGATATATTTTTACCAACTTTTAACTATAAGCCTACTGACCAGAGATAGGGATTTACTCATAAAAATACCAAAATTTGCCCAAGCGAAGGCTTGAACTTGGGACCCCCCAAACACTCCCAGAACACATAACCACTAAAGCTGACAGATTTTTGTATCATATTTTCTCAATAATAAAATTAGAAATTTTGGGGCGTTACAGAGAAAATGTGTGATTATGTTACGAGTTGGAACAGGTATGTACGAAAACTCAACGGAAATGAATTTGGTATATGATGAACCATTGGTAAGAATGTGACTGAGTATGTTATGTTCATGAAATTGTGAGTTCATGATTTCCACGAGAATGATTTTGTGGAAACTTGTGATTATTAGTCTATACTTGTGATGTACGAAATTCATGATAAATTCGGCTGACGATTATATGATTGGACTTCGGACCAAATTGAGTTATGATATAGCATGTTTTATTCATGCAAATTGTGGTTTATTGGATATGAGAAAAAGGAAAGATTGGCATAATTGCCTATTAAAATGATTATGGAAGTATGAAAAGATATGAGCTTTAAGCAATTGAAAGATGTTAAAGTATATGCTTGAGATGTGAATACTAGTAATTAATGTGCATGTTTATTATGAGGTATGAAATGATTGATTGATTGTGGTAATTTGTTATAATGGAGTGATTACGGTTATTAGACTAATGTCAAAACATGTTAAAATATTCTTCCAAATTAATAAAGCAAACAATGTAACTGAACAAATCATAACTGTGAGTTTTATAGCAATTTATATTGTCTTGTGTTTATATTATCGGACTTGGTAAATGATTGGTAAAAGTTGCGTATTACTTTCATACGGTAGCTTACCCCCTATAACACCCGTAACCCGTATCCGTCGCCGGATTAGGGTTAAAGGCATTACCGGACAGATCGAAAACTTTGACAGACATTTCATAATACAATTCATCAATCGCAATCAAAATGTCCCTTTTATAGGTCAATGAGACCTTAATCATGCTTTAGAATAGGGTCGGGACTAAACCGAACACATATAGAATCTCTCGAAAATTTAAAAACTTTTCTAAATTACAGAGGTCACACGCCCATGTGGGCAGGCCGTTGCCTCCCACGGCTACCAAACACACCCATGTGTTCTGGCCGTGCCAAAACTGAACATGTATACTGACTTATCCACACGGCCACCAGACACGCCCATGTGCCATAGCCATGTAAAATTAGGCTAGCTACTGACTTGTTCACACGGCCACCAGGCACGCCCGTGTGCCACAGCCGTGTATGCAAAACAGGCCATTTGCAAGGCCAAAATGTCACCTACACTTGGGTCAACCCTACAAGCAATATACCAATTCATTTCATGCACAATTGACATATAAAAACATGTCACATTAATCAATAAATCTTTACATCCAATCTCATTTCCAATCATGCCAATTTGCACAACTAAAACACATATACATTCTAGCACTATTCATCTACATTTACCTTTCATATAATCATTCCTTTGCTTAAACATACATACTCATAATACATTTATATGCTTACCATAGCCTTGGTCATTTCATTAGCTATCAAGCCATACCAAATCATGCATCATATATCATATTCACTCATTCATATTACCAACATTTATCTAGCCACATCTCATGGCTATTTATACACATTTCAAACATAATCCAAAATGACTAGCCTATACATGCCATATTTAACTATATACACATTTCCAAAGTACCAAAATAAGTTTGAGTAATGTGATGACAATCCTCGACTGTCCCTGAGCCTTCAATACTTTGACGATCTATAAAACAGAGCAAACACACACAGAGTAAGCTTTCAAAAGCTTAATAAGCCATAAACAAATAAACTTAGCATAAAATACACATAACCATGTTGATACAATGACATTAATGATTCTCATAGCAAATTCATCACATAAATTCTTTGGCTCATTTGCTTAGTCATATCTTACCACATTCTTCAACTCACATATCACATATACACAGACCTTATTCATACTTATAATCACTTATTATCTCATCATTTCACTACACATATTCATCTTAGTAAGTTCATATATACACTTACCTTTCTTACACACTTAGTGTACATATCAAACGTACCTGAAACGGATATACAAATCACATAGTCGTTCGTATCTCAGATTTGCCCGTTGAACCGTTCAGAATCTAATAGGGTACGCGAAGTACTCAGAATAGTCGTACAATGCCAACATCCCAGACATGGTCTTACATGTAATCAGATATCGATGCCACTGTCCCAAACAAGGTCTTACACGAATCTATACAATGCTAATGTCCCGGACATGGTCTTACACGTAATCTCATATTGAAGCCAACGTCCTAGACGAGGTCTTACACGAAATCTCGAATCAACGCCAACATCCCAGGCGTGGTCTTACATGATATCTCATATTGAACACCTATGTCATGACATAAACTATCCTATCTATTCCTAGGTTCAAACGGGACTTCTCGAACATTATCAACTTGCCGACTTATTCGTAACGCGTATTTCACATACAATCCATCCCCAATGGATATTCATAGCAATTTAAATTCTGTATAAACACAAATAGTTCAATGCATATACATTTATTTGTATATTGACTTACCTCGAGTTCGGTTTAACGGAAACATATGGCTATTCAATGATTTTCGACTTTCCCCGATCTAAATTCATTTTCCTCGGTTCTTGATCTATACATATACGAATTTAACCGATTCATTCATCAAATCATTCAATTCTATCCAAATACAATTATTTAGGGCAATTTGCAATTTAGCCCTCACATTTTCACATTGGGACAATTTAGTCCATTTTTCTCAAAACATTAAACATACCAAATTTATTTACACACATGCATAGCCGAAATTCCCTAGACCATACAAGTCCATATTTTTCATTAAATTCACAATTTAGTCCTCCAAAATATTATTTTCACAATTTAGCCCTAATTAGCTAAGTTCACCAAAAATTCAAGAACAAAACATGTTCATTAAACACATATCTTTCATTTAACACCAATACTCATCACAAAGCTCATCCTTTCATCAATGGCACATCTCATAAACATCATCAATTCTTCAAATTACAACATGGATTTTATAGTATACGAAGCAACAATTGCAAAAACGTAGAAATTATCAAAAACGGATCAAAAACTAACCATGAATTGAGCTTAGTAATGGCCAAATGCTTCAAAGTTTCAAACTCATTCTTCTTTCTAAATTCGATGGACACAAAAGGTGATATTGACCATTTCATGCTTTTTTTTAAGTTTTAATTCCATTATTAGTCAATTTACAACTTTAACCTTAATAACAAATATATAAAACATATAAATATAAGGCCATTAATGTCCTTTAACCATCCACTAACTAAATATTGGCTTAATTGCCTCATAAGGCCTCCTCATTTAAAAGCCACAATAAATAGGCACTTAATCAATTAGAAGGCCACTTTTACACTTTATGCGATTTAGTCCTTTTGTCAAATTAAGCACACAAATAGACAAATTTTCATACGAAACTCTCACACATGCTTAATCACATACAATAAGCACAAAAAATAACATTAAAATATTTTTCTGACTAGGATATGTGGTCCCGAAACCACTGTTCTGACTAGGGTCTAAACTAAACTGCTACAATTCTCCCCCCTTAGGGATTTTCATCCCCAAAAATCTTACCATTAAACAGATTCGAATATTGATGTCTCAACGAATCTCCAGGCTCCGACGTAGCCTCTTCCACTCCGCGTCAATGCCACAACAATTTCACTAACGGAATTTTCTTATTTCTTAACTCTTTTACTTCGCGAGCTCGGATACGGATTGGTTCCTCTTCATAAGTCATATCAGATCGGATTTCAATCTCAGACGGAAGAATCACATGTGACGGATTGGACCGGTATCTACGGAGCATCAAAACATGAAATACATTATGTATCTTTTCTAGCTCGAAGGGTAACAACAATCTGTACGCAACAGGCCCAACTCGCTCAATAATTTCATACGGCCCGATGAACCTCGGACTCAATTTTCCTTTACGTTCGAATCTGAGTACTTTCTTCCATGGAGACACTTTCAAAAACACTTTATCACCAATTTCAAACTCAATGTCTTTTCTTTTCAAGTCTACATAGGACTTCTAACGATCAGACGCTGCTTTCAGACTATCACGAATCATTTTCACTTTATGTTCAGTGTCTTTTATCAGATCAACCCCGTGTATCTTATTTTCACTGAGCTCAGTCCAATACAGAGGTGTTCGACATTTACGTCCATACAAAGCCTCATAAGGTGTCATTTTGATGCTCGATTGAAAACTATTATTATATGCAAACTCAAGTAAATACTGTTCCCACGTACCATCAAATTCAAGGATGCAACATCTCAACATATCCTTGAGAATCTGAATAATCCGCTCGGTCTAACCATCCGTTTACAGGTGAAAAGCGGTACTAAAATGCAATTTTGTACCCAAAGCTTCTTACAATTTCTTCCAGAATCGTGATGTAAACCTCGGACCTCTATCTGACACAATAGACAGTGGCACCCCGTGCAATCTCACAATATCAAAAATATAAAGCTCAGCTAACTTATCAAATGAGTAATCAGATTGTACCAGAATAAAATGGGCAGATTTTGTCAATCGATCAACTATGACCCAAATCGCATCTTTCTTTCTCGAAGTCAGAGGCAATCCAGAAACAAAATCCATCGTCACTCTATCCCATTTCCACTTGGGAATCAGAATCGGTTGTAACAAACCAAATGGAACCAAATGTTCAGCTTTAACTTGTTGAGAGACTAAACATTTTGACACAAAGTCAGAAATGTCTCGTTTCATACCTGACCACCAATAGTGCTGTTTCAAATCATGGTACATCTTTGTATTTCCCAGATGAACAGATAAGCGACTGTTATGAGCTTCATTTACAATCAATTGACTCAATTCTGAGTTTCTCGGGACACAAATTTGATCTTGGAATCTCAAGCAGTTGTCATCATCCACTCGAAATTCAGAATTAAAGTCCAAATCACACTGAGCTCACTTTGCTAACATTTCATTATGAACTTTCTGAGCATTAACTATTTCTTGTAAAAACAACGGTTTCGCTTCCAGTTCAGCTAACACTGAACCATTATCAGATAGATCTAAATGAGTATTTATAGCATGTAATGCAGACAGTGATTTCTGACTCAAAGCATCAGCTACAACATTTGCTTTACCTGGGTGATAATCTATCACAAGCTCGTAGTCTTTCAACAGCTCTAACCATCTTTTTGTCACAAATTCAAATCTTTCTGAGTCATCAGGTATTTCAGACTTTTATGATCGGAAAACATGGATATTTTTCACCAAACAGATAATTTCGCCAAATCTTTAATGCGAAAACAATCGCAGCTAGCTCAAGGTCGTGTGTCGGATAGTTCTTTTCATGTGGCTCTAGTTATCTGGAGGCATAAGCTATAACTTTGCCTTCTTGCATCAGTACGTATCCCAAACCATTCAATGAAGCATCAATGTAATTTACAAAATCTTTGCCTGATTCTGGCTGTACCAAAACTGGAGCTTCAGTCAACAGAGTTTTCAATCGATCAAAACTTTTCTGACATTTATCGGACCATTCATACCTCACATCTTTCTGAAGTAATCTAGTTAACGGAGTAGCTATCATCGAGAATCCTTTTACAAATCGACGATAATAACCAGTGAGTCCTAGAAAACTATAGACTTCAGACACATTTTTTGGAGGTTTCCATTCCAGAATAGCAGAAATCTTGTTCGAATCAACTTGTATTCCAGAGGCTGATACAATATGCCCCAGAAAACTAACTTCACGTAACCAGAATTCACATTTACTGAATTTCGCACACAATTGCTTTTCTCTCAGAGTTTGTAACACAATTCTCAGATGTTCATCATGTTCAATTTCATCCCGTGGATAAATCAAAATGTCGTCAATGAATACAACAACAAATCGATCTAGGTACGGTCTAAAAATTCTATTCATCAGATCCATAAAAACAGCAGGAGCATTCGTTAGTCCGAAAGGCATAACTAAGAACTCATAACGCCCGTATCTCGTTCTGAAAGCAGTTTTTGGAATGTCTGAATGTAACACCCCAAACCCGGTCAACACACCACGACTGAATCTGGTATGTTACATAGCGAAAACATTTAAAAAAAACATAAGTTTGTCGAATAATTTTCCTAGAAAACCCCTTTTTAAAAGTTTGGAAATCCTTGTTTAAGATGATATTGAAATCGTGTGATGGAAAAACTCACGCTTGATAAACTACTTTGTTGTTACAAATTTTACAAAAACGATACTTGTTCAAAACTGAGTGTAATGCGTATAATCAAGTGAAAAACCACTTGCTTCCAAAGTTGTTTGAAACTTAGAGTTATAAAAATATCCAAGTTACCTTATTACTATGTGAACTTTATTACCCGATGGTAACGTTTGAAAACCCGAAGAAATATAATTTAGAAAACATTGCTTCTTTACCAGTTAATTTTCTCACATTCATAAATCCAACTTGTAAAATATAAACAAAATAAAAGTAAGTAATAATAAAAACCCAAAATAAATTTAACGGCCTTATTACAAAACCAAAACCAAATTTAAGGAAAACTAATGAAAATGAAGTAGCAGTTTAAAGTCAAAACCAAACTAAGATGCATGGCCACCTCGAGTCCTCCCCGGCTCCATATCCGTGTTCTATGCCTCATCTGCAAAATATAAGGGAAGGGGTGAGTCACCAAGACTCATTGTATAAATCCCCAACCCGATAGTTAAAGCACTTACACAGATCATCAGTAAAACATGCAGATTATGCCACCCATAACCTAGCCATCCAATCTCCTTTTTCTACCCCGTGTGGTCAAAACCACTGGTGGTCAAAACCACTGGTGACCGAAGTCACAAATATCAAGTGATGGGGCCAACCCATCGTGTGGTCAAAACCACTGATGACAATCCCGTAATATATCATGTGGGGCCAACCCACTGTGGTACTAAACCACTGGGACGAGTCACAATATCAGTATGTGGTCAAAACCACTGGTGACCGTAGTCACAAATATCACAAGTGTGGTCAAAACCACTGGTGGTCAAAACCACTGGGACTTAGTCACGAATCATAATAATATTGTGGTCAAAACCACTGGTGACCGTAGTCACAAATCAACTGATGGGGCCAACCCATCTTGTGGTCAAAACCACTGGTGACAGCCCAAATAAATCATCCCCCTCCTCTCATCAATCCCATCATCATCATGCTCATATCATACGTGTCATAATATCAAGTATCACGCAATAAGGCATAACATAGCATCTAACAATACATAATGATGAATATCAAGAATCACATAACAGGGAACTTACCCGATTTCCACGCTTATGCCCACAAGGCACAGTCTCTAATGCCAATGGTTATAACAATAACATAATAAGCATAGTTATACTAATAAAGTGTGTGAGCGTTTACACACCTGACTATACGTAGATCTAAGTAGGTATCCTGAAACTATACGCAACTAGCAAAACTTCGAGACGTTGTTTTCCTCCTACAATCGGCCAACACATACTTTTAGATCTAAAGCCATTCGGCTTATCCACCAAAATCCCGAAAATACAACACATGAAGACAATTCGTTACCTAGATCGACCACCAAATCCCGAAGGCTCACTGTATTCGGCTATAGCCCTCCCTACAATCGATTTTAGCATTCCATTTAGAGACCAGAGGCCATTCGGCCATAACATGAAACCCGAGACCACATGAGTTAGTCGCCCCTTACCTTGATGATTGATTCGGCTCCTAACCACCACAGATCGGCACTCCCTCCTAATGATGTTTAGAAGTTTCAGCTACTAACATGAAACAAATAAAATGGGGAGTTAACACTCCATCCCTTAATAGAAGAAAAGATGAAAGAGGAGTGGGGTTTCAGCAGTACCGCAAGTTGATCAAGAAGAAAAGGAGAATCTTACCAGGAGATTCGACTAACCCAAAAGAGCAAGATAGGTTCGGCACTTGAGATGATGAAAAGAAATCGCAAGGAGAGGGGGTTTGTGGACACAATATTCGGCCAATGGGAGAACAACTACAAGGTTTCGGCTTTTGGGAACAATTAAGATGAAAAAGAAAAATATGAAAAAGGGAAAGAAGTATTCGGCTATGATCAAAATAAGAAGAAGGAGAAAGTGAGCAAAAGATGGATTCGGCAAGGAGCAGGTTCGGCTAACAATGAATGATTTTAGAGGCAAAGAGAAGAAGAGCGGGCATTGAGTTTAAGCTTAAAGCAAAAAAAAGAAAAGGAAAAAGATAATGGTAAATTCGGCCAAATGCAAGGCTTGCCAAAAAGAAAAGAGAGAAACGTAGAGCACCTTGATGTTTCGGTTTTGGCAAAAATGGTGAGAGGCAACTAAGGCACATTCAGCCACTACCCAAAAGACCCCAAAACTGATTGCCCCTTAGCTCCAAAACACTCATTCGGCTGAACACTCTCTCCCCCCTAAAGTTCAAATTCGGCCAACCTCCTCAAAGCTCTCCCTTCCACTCATTCAAACAAATTTGAATGAGTCAACTCCAAATTTTTCTCCCTTCCATCCAATTCAAAAGAGTCCCACCTGAGCACTCCTCCTCTAGCTTGTGGCGTCAAAAATAATGAGCAGAAAGGGATTCCTGCAACTCGAACCAAGGCTCTCTCACACCCCTTGTGGCGTCACCTCCTCCAAGCCTTAAGTGGCGCCTGTTTGCCACTTTACCAGCTAAGTCCTTGTGTCAACACTCCCCACTAATTTCTCTTAACCTCTATTTCCCTTAGCTCCATTTCCTTAAGTGCCAAAACAAAATTCTTAGCCCTAGCTCAGGCCTAACCTAAGGTTGTAACAACACCCCAAAACATGACAAATCAACACTATAAACCATTCATCACATGCAACACAAGCAAAATGCAGAACCCTGATTTAAGGATGTTACAGTTCTACCCCCCTTAAAAATAATTTCGGCCTCGAAATTACCTGGTCAGAAGAGTTGAGGGTATCGCTGCCGCATCACATCCTCTGATTCCCACGTGGCCTCCTCCGTACCATGATTCCGCCATAATACTTTCACCAAAGGAACTGACTTCCGCCGCAGGACCTTGACATCCCGATCCAAGATCCGTACCGGCTCCTCTTCGAAAGACAAATCAGGACTCACCTCTTGAAACACCCCAAACCCGGCCCACGAGCCCTGACCGGATCTGGTATGTTCCTCGAAGAAAACCGGTTCAAAATTCTTTTGTTACTTAGGAAAGCTTGTGTGTTTTGAAAGAAAGTTTGTTTTGGGTTGGGCTTGAGTTGAAAAAGAGTTTATTTTATATTGAAAACCCATTTATTTCAGGTGACAAATAATTAAGGTTTATATTAAAATAAATTGACTTAATCTTTAATAATTAAAATTTCGTAACATAGTAAATAAAACAGAAATAAAATAATTCACTATGGCCTGATTACATCAAAATAATTCCCAAAATTAAATTAAAGTACTTAATAAAACAAAAATCCAAATTAATTAAATTCCTTGCTGTGCATGGCCACCTTTGAGCTCCTGCCGACCCGGTCCATTACTGCTCGTCACCTGAAAATAGTCCCACAACGGGGTGAGTCAACAGACTCAATGTGTACACAACACTAAGTCCAAATAGATTTAGGCATACCATACATATCAAACCATATAATAACCCATATAGCAAATAGTAATGCAACTTATTCACATGTGCTCACTTATTGGGCTTGGCCCATAACCATATCACATTCTTATAATAGGGTAGTTAACCACATAATTTCCACATACTGGGCTTAGCCCATTTCCACACTGATCCACATTCATATACTGGGCTTGGCCCTTTTCTTAATAATCCACATATCATCTGGGCTTGGCCGATTTCCACATTAAATATTCATATCAGATATAATATGCAAAGTGCACCCAACCCAACCTAGGGTCCATCCTCTACACACCCCCGTATCCAGCCTACCACACACCAGGGGATTAACAAATCACCCTCTCCTTTTCACTCCAAAGGCAATCAATGCCGTCCACGTGCAATTAAGCACAATAATCCACAACGCGACCTCAGTCAGCACCAATCCACGATGTAGCCGTAGCTAACACCAAAACCACGATGGGACACATAGTCACTCATCAACCACGATATGGTACATAGCCTATATCAACCACGATGAGGCACAGAGCTACTCATCAAACCACGCGAACTTAATCGCAAATAAATCCACGACGTGACCTCAGTCAACGTCAATCCACGATGTAGCTCAAGGCTAACATCAAACCACGTACTCGAAGTACACCCGTACCTTCTTTCATATCCCAACCCATGCATATGCAACAAGTAATAGTGGCATAATAATAAATGCATGCACATGTTATTAAGGCAATCAATCACATTTCCACAAGCATAGTCACACTCACATCGGCACCTTCACATTCTTATCATTATTCTCATGTTACACATAACATATTTCATAATCCTAGTAGGAGTAGGAAGCGTACCTGAGTACTTTTGTACCATAGCATGGTACTTAGCCATATTCACATTCTTATAACATACATGCATATTTAAATATTGCCATTAACTTATTAAGAATTAGTGTGGGGTACACACCTGATTCGCTTAACAACTTCACTGAAATCTCGAGATCTGATCTACCGCCTTAAATCTCAATTCCTACATTTGATTAATCACTTACTATTTAGTAAAAACCTATTTGGCTATAAAACCAAATCCTAGTAGGATTTGTACACCTAAAACTTACCTTGTTGCCGATTGACTTAAGAACCAAGTCCCGAAACTTTGTATCCTTCTTCCTTGTATTCGGCCAACTCTAGATCCCTTTAACATATTAGTTTTCGGCTTTTAAGATAATAAAAGATAGATCCAAACACTAAAATAAGCCTTGGATGAATGCTATAGACACTTACCTTGTGGATTTTAAATCCCGAAATTCATCGAATAACTAGGGAACACGTAGCTTATGGTGTACCTTCGGGAAAAGAACTTCTCCTTCCTTGTAGTCGACACTTAGTAAATCTCGAAAGATCTCTTCGGCAACAGATATTAAGGGTATTAGAATCTTAATTTCAACAGCCTTAAGAGAAATAGAATGAGAATCTAACCTAATCTTACCCTTACTGAAGAATTTGATGGAACTCTTGCTTGAACCCTTAGCAGTATTCGGCTATGGCTTTGATGTGGATAACAATTTCGGCTCTTGAGGCTTAGTGAGAAATCGACTAGGGCTATTGGCATCTTCGGCTTTTGGAATATTGAGAGGAGAAGAATGAAGAAGAAAAGAATAGGGGTTGCAGAGAAAATTCGGCAGAGGTTATTAAGGAAGAGTAAATAATGCTGAATGGCCTCTCTATTCCTTTTATAGCCGAATTTACTAAGCTAGAGTCCCTTACTTGGCCACCACTCTTCTATTTTGATAGCTTTATCCTTTTAATTATCACAAAATAAAAGAATTTAATCCAACCATTATCTCTTGAAAATAATGATAAATAAATCCATTATTTATCTCCTATTTAGACGAAATTTAAAGAGAATAAAACTCCTCTTTTAGAAGCCTTGTGCCGTCCACCTCTCTGCTTCTGGAAGCAAAAATAAAACTTCTTTATTTGCTCCCCAAGTGACTCGAACCCTGGCCCAAATACCTGCTTGTGGCGTCACCCACCTGGGCCTTAAGTGACATCTTCAGGCCACTTTTCCAAGCCTGATTGTGTGTCAAATTCCTCCTACTAATTTTCTTAAGGCCACCTTGCCTTAATTTCCTCTTTTTAAACCTTTAAACTTAACATTTCCTTACATTTCCAAGTTTCCCGAAATGTTTACTTTCCTCTTTTAAACTTAACGTTTCCAAAGCATTTCCTTACATTTCCTTACATTTCCATACATTGCCTTACATTTCCATACATTTCCACACATTTCCATACATTTCCATACATTTCCATACATTTCCATACATTTCCTTACATTTCCATACTTTTCCATACATTTCCATACATTTCCATACATTTCCATACATTTCCATACACCTTAGGGTTCCTAGAACTCCTCAGAACACATCCAACACACCCACTGAGCCCACTATCTCATGAATTACGCACGAACGCATAACCCCTAATCTAGGATGTTACAGTTCTACCCTCCTTAAAAATAATTTCGTCCTCGAAATTACTTACTATCGAACAATCGTGCATCCTTAACTCATCACACCACTCTTCGGCTGCGCACTCTAATCTTAACAAAACTACCACATTCCTTAGATACTATCTCAAGGTTTCAAGCACTTCACTAGCAACACAAGAATGAACTATCTCTAAAGCAATAAATAATATTCCAAAACAAGGAACTTACCCGCGTAGAAGTTTTATGGAAGGAAATTTAGGAGTGGTTCTTTCGTATTCATACAAGCATACAGTCTTTTCATTCATACATCCATCAATCAATTATGAACTTTCGTTCATTCAGAGAAACGTTGTAGTTTTCATTGTTGTTGTTTTCTCACTACCCAGGGGTATTTTCGTAATTTGCCCTACAGGGGTATTTTCGTAATTTGTCAAAATAAGGTTCGTTGGTGATTTTGTCAATAAGGGTATTTTGGTATTTTTTTTTTGAAATCCCGGGGGTATTTTAGAAATTTTTAAATTACAGGGGTATTTCGGTAAATTTTGAAACTCGGGGGTATTTTGGTAATAAATCAGAGTAAATTTGTAAAGTTCAATAAATCAGGGGTATTTCAAAATTTGCAAAACTTGAGGGTTCTTTTTGAGAATTTGTTTTCCAAATCGGTGATGTTTGCAAAAATTTTGGAAATCAGGGTCATTTTGGTAATTTTATAAGTTAGGGGCAATTTTGAAATTTTCCAAAACCAAGGTATTTTTGATAGTTTGCAAATTAGGGTTTTTGGACTTGTTATAAAGTAATGAAATTTTTTTTTTTTGCATAAGAACTGTGGGTATTTTGGAAATTTCATACACCAAGGGCATTTTTGTAATTTTACAACTAGGGGTAATTTAGTAAATTTTTGTAAGTCAAGAATATTTTAGGAAAATTTTATGGGATAGCTTGTATAAATCAAAAGGGTAATTTAGTCATTTTAAAACTAGGGTTTCCATAAAAATGTGGCTAATCCCTTTCGGGTTTTAGTTAGGGGTTTAGCCCATGAATAAGTCCTCTTGGTTAGGGTGAACTAAAGCTACGCACCAGGTAGGATTCCTGCGAAGAGGAGGTGAGTCACTAGGACTGCTTAAATACCAGGCTCTTCCGGATCCAATCCTAGACATGCGCACAATGGTTACCACACCCTAACTCGGAGACTTAGACACAGGTTTGTTTTATTAAGCATTTAAGTCTTATGTAACTGTTGGGGTAAGCTAGCCTTATAGTTCAAGTACCTATCATACTAATCTACGTTCCCTTCTATTTCTACCCTTCTACAGATCGCAATAGATATCACACAAAGGTTAGGGGTACTTACCTGGTGGACTTCGGGTCGGAGACTTAGGTGCCATGCCAAAACCTGCTTATTTTCAAAAATATTTTTGTAAAGCTTAATTAGGCTCGATTTGAAAACGTTTTGGGCCTTATACCACAGGCCGAGAGTTTAAAACTGGGCTCTGATACCAAATTGAAACACCCCAAACCCGGCCCACGAGCCCTGACCGGATCTGGTATGTTCCTCGAAGAAAACCGATTCAAAATTCTTTTGTTACTTAGGAAAACTTGTGTGTTTTGAAAGAAAGTTTGTTTTGGGTTGGGCTTGAGTTGAAAAAGAGTTTATTTTATATTGAAAACCCATTTATTTCAAGTGACAAATAATTAAGGTTTATATTAAAATAAATTGACTTAATCTTTAATAATTAAAATTTCGTAACATAGTAAATAAAACAGAAATAAAATAATTCACTATGGCCTGATTACATCAAAATAATTCCCAAAATTAAATTAAAGTACTTAATAAAACAAAAATCCAAATTAATTAAATTCCTTGCTGTGCATGGCCACCTTTGAGCTCCTGCCGACCTGGTCCATTACTGCTCGTCACCTGAAAATAGTCCCACAACGGGGTGAGTCAACAGACTCAATGTGTACACAACACTAAGTCCAAATAGATTTAGGCATACCATACATATCAAACCATATAATAACCCATATAGCAAATAGTAATGCAACTTATTCACATGTGCTCACTTATTGGGCTTGGCCCATAACCATATCACATTCTTATAATAGGGTAGTTAACCACATCATTTCCACATACTGGGCTTAGCCCATTTCCACACTGATCCACATTCTTATACTGGGCTTGGCCCTTTTCTTAATAATCCACATATCATCTGGGCTTGGCCGATTTCCACATTAAATATTCATATCAGATATAATATGCAAAGTGCACCCAACCCAACCTAGGGTTCATCCTCTACACACCCCCGTATCCAGCCTACCACACACCAGGGGATTAACAAATCACCCTCTCCTTTTCACTCCAAAGGCAATCAATGCCTTCCACGTGCAATTAAGCACAATAATCCACAATGCGACCTCAGTCAGCGCCAATCCATGATGTAGCCGTAGCTAACACCAAAACCACGATGGGACACATAGTCACTCATCAACCATGATATGGCACATAGCCTATATCAACCACGATGAGGCACAGAGCTACTCATCAAACCACGCGAACTTAATCACAAATAAATCCACGACGTGACCTCAGTCAACGTCAATCCACGATGTAGCTCAAGGCTAACATCAAACCACGTACTTGAAGTACACCCGTACCTTCTTTCATATCCCAACCCATGCATATGCAACAAGTAATAGTGGCATAATAATAAATGCATGCACATGTTATTAAGGCAATCAATCACATTTCCACAGGCATAGTCACATTCACATCGGCACCTTCACATTCTTATCATTATTCTCATGTTACACATAACATATTTCATAATCCTAGTAGGAGTAGGAAACGTACCTGAGTACTTTTGTACCATAGCATGGTACTTAGCCATATTCACATTCTTATAACATACATGCTTATTTAAATATTGCCATTAACTTATTAAGAATTAGTGTGGGGTACACACCTGATTCGCTTAACAACTTCATTGAAATCTCGAGATCTGATCTACCGCCTTAGATCTCAATTCCTACATTTGATTAATCACTTACTATTTAGTAAAAACCTATTTGGCTATAAAACCAAATCCTAGTAGGATTTGTACACCTAAAACTTACCTTGTTGCCGATTGACTTAAGAACCAAGTCCCGAAACTTTGTATCCTTCTTCCTTGTATTCGGCCAACTCTAGATCCCTTTAACATATTAGTTTTCGGCTTTTAAGATAATAAAAGATAGATCCAAACACTAAAATAAGCCTTGGACGAATGCTATAGACACTTACCTTGTGGATTTTAAATCCCGAAATTCACCGAATAACTAGGGAACATGTAGCTTATGGTGTACCTTCGGGAAAAGAACTTCTCCTTCCTTGTAGTCGACACTTAGTAAATCTCGAAAGATCTCTTCGGCAACAGATATTAAGGGTATTAGAATCTTAATTTCAACAGCCTTAAGAGAAATAGAATGAGAATCTAACCTAATCTTACCCTTACTGAAGAATTTGATGGAACTCTTGCTTGAACCCTTAGCAGTATTCGGCTATGGCTTTGATGTGGATAACAATTTCGGCTCTTGAGGCTTAGTGAGAAATCGACTAAGGCTATTGGCATCTTCGGCTTTTGGAATATTGAGAGGAGAAGAATGAAGAAGGAAAGAATAGGGGTTGCAGAGAAAATTCGGCAGAGGTTATCAAGGAAGAGTAAATAATGCTGAATGGCCTCTCTATTCCTTTTATAGCCGAATTTACTAAGCTAGAGTCCCTTACTTGGCCACCACTCTTCTATTTTGATAGCTTTATCCTTTTAATTATCACAAAATAAAAGAATTTAATCCAACCATTATCTCTTGAAAATAATGATAAATAAATCCATTATTTATCTCCTATTTAGACGAAATTTAAAGAGAATAAAACTCCTCTTTTAGAAGCCTTGTGCCGTCCACCTCTCTGCTTCTGGAAGCAAAAATAAAACTTCTTTATTTGCTCCCCAAGTGACTCGAACCCTGGCCCAAATACCTGCTTGTGGCGTCATCCACCTGGGCCTTAAGTGACATCTTCAGGCCACTTTTCCAAGCCTGATTGTGTGTCAAATTCCTCCTACTAATTTTCTTAAGGCCACCTTGCCTTAATTTCCTCTTTTTAAACCTTTAAACTTAACATTTCCTTACATTTCCAAGTTTCCCGAAATGTTTACTTTCCTCTTTTAAACTTAACGCTTCCAAAGCATTTCCTTACATTTCCTTACATTTCAATACATTGCCTTACATTTCCATACATTTCCACACATTTCCATACATTTCCATACATTTCCATACATTTCCATACATTTCCATACATTTCCATACATTTCCTTACATTTCCATACATTTCCATACATTTCCATACATTTCCATACACCTTAGGGTTCCTAGAACTCCTCAGAACACATCCAACACACCCACTGAGCCCAATATCTCATGAATTACGCACGAACACATAACCCCTAATCTAGGATGTTACACCTCTATCTCCTCAACTGGTACAACATGCGACGGATCCGATCGATATCGCCTAAGCATTGAAACATGAAAGACGTCATTAATCTGACTCAACTCTGCTGGCAACTCGAGCTGATAAGCTACCGGTCCCACTCGCTTTAACACAGTATAAGGCCCGATGAACCTAGGGCTTAGCTTGCCCTTCCGACCAAATCTCAACACCTTTTTCCAAGGCGATACCTTCAGAAAGACCCTATCACCCACTGCATACTCAATATCCCTTCGCTTAAGATCAGCGTAAGATTTCTGCCTGTCCGACGCTTCCTTAAGACGAGCACGAATCACCCTGACCTTATCCTATGTTTCTGTTACCAACTCCGGACCCAACATCTACCGTTCACCCAACTCCGTCCAACACGTCGGAGTACGACATTTCCGTCCATATAGTGCCTCATATGGTGCCATCTGAATACTCGCTTGATAACTATTGTTATAAGCGAACTCTACCAAAGGTAGGTACTCCTCCCAACTACCACTAAAATCCAGAACACAGCCCCTTAACATATCTTCCAGAATTTGGATTACCCTCTCAGACTGCCCATCAGAATGCGGATGGAAAGCCGCGCTAAAATCCAACCTTGTACCCAAAGCCTGATGCAAAGCTTTCCAGAACCTCGACGTGAACCTGGGATCCCTATCTGAGATAATGGACACTGGCACCCCATGCAACCGCACTATCTCTGTCACATACAACTTGGCTAACTTCTGAAGTGAATAATCAACCCTTACTGGAACGAAGTGAGCCGATTTAGTCAAACAATCCACTATTACCCATACTGAGTCCTTCTTACTAGGAGTAAGAGGAAGTCCACTAACGAAATCCATCGTAATCCTTTCCCACTTCCACTATGGGATCTTTACCGGCTGCAACAGCCCTGACGGCTATTGATGCTTAGCTTTAACTTGCTGGCACGTCAAACACTTTCCCACAAACTCTGTTACTTCCCGCTTAAGACCTGGCTACCAAAACTGCTCCCTCAAGTCACGATACATCTTACTGCCTCCAGGATGCATAGCGTATGGGCTGCTATGGGCTTCCTGAAGAATCTGCTGTCTCAACTCGACGTCCTTAGGCATACATACTTTCCCCTGAAAACACAATACTCCTTCACTGCTCAAGCTAAACCCTTTCGACTCACCATTCTGCACTTGCAACCTCCGAGCACTTAAAACCTCATCTTTAGCTGTTTCTCTTTAACCTGATCAATCCAAGACGGCTTTACTTGCAATTCTGCCAAAAGACTCCCACCATCATAAAGACTTAGGTGAGCAAACATCGCTCGCAGGTCCGATACCACCTTACGGCTTAATGCATCAGCTACCACGTTAGCCTTACCCGGATGGTACTCAATCGAACAGTCGTAATCTTTCAACAATTTGACCCACCTTCGTTGCCTCAAATTTAAATCCTTCTGAGTCAAGAGGTACTTCAAACTCTTATGATCCATGTAGACTATCGACTTTTCCCCATACAAGTAGTGCCTCCAAATCTTCAAGGCAAAAACCACTGCAGCTAACTCCAAATCATGTGCCGGGTAGTTACCTTCATGAGGTCTCAACTGTCGAGATGCATACGCTACCACTTTTCCATCTTGCATCAGCACACACCCTAAGCCAGTATGTGATGCATCATAGTAAACCGTGAATTCCTTCCTTGCCTCAGGCTGAATCAGCACCGGAGCTTCAGTTAAAATCTTCTTTAACTTGTCAAAACTCTCTTGCTGTTTCTCAGTCCACACAAGCGGAACCCCTTTCCTCAACAGCTTAGTCAATGGCGCTGCGATTAAAGAGAAACCCTCTACGTACCTTCTGTAGTATCCTGCCAAACCCAGGAAACCCCGAATCTCTGCAACCGACTTGGGTGGTTTCCAATCCAACACTGCCTCAATCTTACGAGGATCCACCCTATTCCCTCAGCTGATACAACATGACCCAAGAAAGTTACCTCTTTAAGCCAGAACTCGCACTTACTAAACTTGGCGTACAACTGCTTCTCCCTTAGAACATGTAGAACCACTCGAAGATGTGCGTCATGTTCCTCCTCAGATTTCGAGTACACCAAAATGTCGTCTATAAACACTACGACGAACCAATCCAAATACGGCTGAAACACCCGATTCATCATGTCCATGAATGCTGCCGGTGCGTTGGCCAAACCAAAAGGTATTACCAGAAACTCGTAATGCCTGTACCGAGTACGGAATTCCGTCTTATGAATATCAGCCTCCTTCACTTTGAGCTGATGATACCCCGACCTAAGGTCAACCTTAGAGAAAACTGATGCACCCTTGAGTTGGTCAAACAAGTCGTCAATCCTAGGCAACGGATACTTGTTCTTGATTGTCAACTTGTTTAGCTGGCGGTAGTCTATACACATCCGCATCGTACCATCCTTCTTCTTAACAAAAAGCACTGGAGCTCCCCACGGCGATACACTCGGCCGGATGAAACCTCTGTCCAACAATTCCTGAATCTGAGCCTTTAACTCCACTAATTCTTTTGGTGCCATCCTATATGGAGCAATAGATACTGGCGCGGTTCCCGGTAACAAGTCTATACCGAACTCAACCTCGCGGTCAGGAGGTATACCCGGGAGTTCCTCTGGAAAAACATCAGCAAATTCCCCTACAGTTCAGACATTCTTCACAACTGCATCCTTTGCTTCCAAGGCACAGACATGCACCATAAATGCTTCACAACCCTTCCTAACCAATTTCCCCTGCATACCGACTCAACCGAAGGAATTCCGCCTCATATTCCGCTACAGTCTTATTGCCCTGGACCAAGTTCAAGAAAGCTCTGTGCTGCGCATCAACATAACTAGCCCCTATGTATTTCCTCTGATAGGCGGTTCTAAAGAATTCCCAAGTGAGATCGTCTGCCACCGCTCCGTCCCTAACTGTGAGCCACACTGATATGACTCATCTCGCAACAGAGATACTATACCCTTCAGCTTTTCCTCAGCTGAAAAGTCCAGGTCATCCATAATGCGTTCCGTCGCCTCCAACTAATATTCTGTCGTACTAGGTGCCACACCAGATACACCTCTAAATATCTCTGCACCATTAGCCTTGAGTCGCTCGGCCACAAATTTCCGAGTTCCAGTTCCAACTCCTGCACTCGCAACCCTTTCTAGCACCCGCAGTACAGCCTACGACACTGCGTCATTACCACCCGTCTGATCCTGATATTCCATGCCCACAGCTGGCGGCGGTGGTACCTCATTTTCCGATCCATGTCCGGACCTTGCCAGTTCCGAAACCGTCATCCTACCCCTACCTCGTCCACGAGTGTTACGCCCACGTCCACGTGCACTCATATCTACCGATATATTCAAGCTGATTAAAAGTTTTATGCGTTAGACTTTTATTCAACTGTCTATTAAAGCACAATCTTATGGAAAGTTTTAGTAAAGGGGTTGTTTCCGTCAGTACACATCATCCTATAGTTTGAGTCTCTAGAGTAGTTCCTACTACTATTCAATCATTCCAATATCAACATAATCATATCACCAACAAGCAACAGTTTGGGGTACTTACCTGGGCGGATTGGTGCCGGAGACTCGGTGCCGTGCCTTCACCACTGTACCTTTTTCCCACAAAAGTCTTTCTTAAACTATTTAAAACATTTTTGGGCCTCGGGCCCACAGCTGAGTTGTTGAAACTGGCTCTGATACCACAATTGTAACACCCCAAACCCGATCAACACACCACGACCGAATCTGGTATGTTACGTAGCGAAAACATTTAAAAAAACACAAGTTTGTCGAATAATTTTCCTAGAAAACCCCTTTTTAAATGTTTGGAAATCCTTGTTTAAGATGATATTGAAATCGTGTGATGGAAAAACTCACGCTTGATAAACTACTTTGTTGTTACAAATTTTACAAAAACGATACTTGTTCAAAACTGAGTGTAATGCGTATAATCGAGTGGAAAACCACTTGCTTCCAAAGTTGTTTGAAACTTAGAGTTATAAAAATATCCAAGTTACCTTATTACTATGTGAACTTTATTACCCGATGGTAACGTTTGAAAATCCGAAGAAATATAATTTAGAAAACATTGCTTCTTTACCAGTTAATTTTCTCACATTCATAAATCCAACTTGTAAAATATAAACAAAATAAAAGTAAGTAATAATAAAAACCCAAAATAAACTTAGCGGCCTTATTACAAAACCAAAACCAAATTTAAGGAAACTAATGAAAATGAAATAGCAGTTTAAAGCCAAAACCAAACTAAGATGCATGGCCACCTCGAGTCCTCCCCGGCTCCATATCCGCGTTCTATGCCTCATCTGCAAAATATAAGGGAAGGGGTGAGTCACCGAGACTCAGTGTATAAATCCCCAACCCGATAGTTAAAGCACTTACACAGATCATCAGTAAAACATGCAGATTATGCCACCCATAACCTAGCCATCCAATCTCTTTTTTCTACACCGTGTGGTCAAAACCACTGGTGGTCAAAACCACTGGTGATCGAAGTCACAAATATCAAGTGATGGGGCCAACCCATCGTGTGGTCAAAACCACTGATGACAATCCTGTAATATATCATGTGGGGCCAACCCACTGTGGTACCAAACCACTGGGACGAGTCACAATATCAGTATGTGGTCAAAACCACTGGTGACCGTAGTCACAAATATCACAAGTGTGGTCAAAACCACTGGTGGTCAAAACCACTGGGACTTAGCCACGAATCATAATAATATTGTGGTCAAAACCACTGGTGACCGTAGTCACAAATCAACTGATGGGGCCAACCCATCTTGTGGTCAAAACCACTGGTGACAGTCCAAATAAATCATCCCCCTCCTCTCATCAATCCCATCATCATCATGCTCATATCATACGTGTCATAATATCAAGTATCACGCAATAAGGCATAACACAGCATCTAACAATACATAATGATGAATATCGAGAATCACATAACAGGGAACTTACCCGATTTCCACGCTTATGCCCACAAGGCACAGTCTCTAATGCCAATGGTTATAACAATAACATAATAAGCATAGTTATACTAATAAAGTGTGTAAGTGTTTACACACCTGACTATACGCAGATCTAAGTAGGAATCCCGAAACTATACGCAACTAGCGAAACTCTGAGACGTTGTTTTCCTCCTACAATCGGCCAACACATACTTTTAGATCTAAAGCCATTCGGCTTATCCACCAAAATCCCGAAAATACAATACATGAAGACAATTCGTTACCTAGATCGACCACCAAATCTCGAAGGCTCACTGTATTCGGCTATAGCCCTCCCTGCAATCAATTTTAGCATTCCATTTAGAGACCAGAGGCCATTCGGCCATAACATGAAACCCGAGACCACATGGGTTAGTCGCCCCTTACCTTGATGATTGATTCGACTCCTAACCACCACAGATCGGCACTCCCTCCTAATGATGTTTAGAAGTTTCGGCTACTAACATGAAACAAATAAAATGGGGAGTTAACACTCCATCCCTTAATAGAAGAAAAGATGAAAGAGGAGTGGGGTTTCAGCAGTACCCCAAGTTGATCAAGAAGAAAAGGAGAATCTTACCAGGAAATTCGACTAACCCAAAAGAGCAAGATAGGTTCGGCACTTGAGATGATGAAAAGAAATCGCAAGGAGAGGGGGTTTGTGGACACAATATTCGGCCAAGGGGAGAACAACTACAAGGTTTCGGCTTTTGGGAACAATTAAGATGAAAAAGAAAAATATGAAAAAGGGAAAGAAGTATTCGGCTATGATCAAAATAAGAAGAAGGAGAAAGTGAGCAAAAGATGGATTCGGCAAGGAGCAGGTTCAGCTAACAATGAATGATTTTAGAGGCAAAGAGAAGAAGAGAGGGCATTGAGTTTCGGCTTAAAGCAAAAAGAAGAAAAGGAAAAAGATAATGGTAAATTCGGCCAAATGCAAGGCTTGCCAAAAAGAAAAGAGAGAAACGTAGAGCACTTTGATGTTTCGGTTTTGGCAAAAATGGTGAGAGGCAACTAAGGCACATTCGGCCACTACCCAAAAGACCCCAAAACCGATTGCCCCTTAGCTTCAAAACACTCATTCGGCTGAACACTCTCTCCCCCCTAGAGTTCAAATTCGGCCAACCTCCTCAAAGCTCTCCCTTCCACTCATTCAAACAAATTTGAATGAGTCAACTCCAAATTTTTCTCCCTGCCATCCATTTCAAAAGAGTCCCACCTGAGCACTCCTCCTCTAGCTTGTGGCATCAAAAATAATGAGCAGAAAGGGATTCCTGCAACTCGAACCAAGGCTCTCTCACACCCCTTGTGACGTCACCTCCTCCAAGCCTTAAGTGGCGCATGTTTGCCACTTTACCAGCTAAGTCCTTGTGTCAACACTCCCCACTAATTTCTCTTAACCTCTATTTCCCTTAGCTCCATTTCCTTAAGTGCCAAAACAAAATTCTTAGTCCTAGCTCAGGCCTAACCTAAGGTTGTAACTAGACCCCAAAACATGACAAATCAACACTATAAACCATTCATCACATGCAACACAAGCAAAATGCAGAACCCCGATTTAAGGATGTTACACTGAATCTTTCACTCTCAACTGATAATATCCCGATCTCAGATCAACCTTAGAAAACACAGTAGTTCCTTTTAACTAATTAAATAAATCATCAATCCTGATGGAAATTTGTTCTTTATAGTCACTTTGTTCAACTGACGATAGTCAATGCACATTCTCATCATGCCATCTTTCTTTTTCACAAACAGAACAGGAGCACCCCAAGGTGAGAAACTCGGTCTCGCAAACCCTCTGTCAGTTAACTCTTGCAACTCTGACTTTAATTCTTTTAATTCTATAGGTTCCATTCTATACGGAGCTATCGAAATAGGTGTCGTGCCAGGCAATAGATCAACACCAAATTCAACTTCACGTATTGGAGGCAATCCCGACAATTCTTCAGGGAATACATCAAAAAACTCACAAACAACTAGCACTGATTCAACTTTCTTTTCAGACACTTTTGAATCAATTATATATGCAAAGTAGGCTTCATATCCCTTTTTCACATATCTTTGAGCTTTCAATACAGTTATCACAGCAGGAAATCCATTCAAATCATTAGACTCAACCCGAACTATTTCATCATTCGGACATCTTAAATCAATAGTCTTTCTTTTACAGTTCACAACAGCATCATGCAATGTCAACCAATCCATAACCAGAATGATATCAAACTCATCAAATGGTAATAGCATCAGATCATCAAGAAAATAGATATCTCAAAACATTAACGGACAATTCTTTCATACTTTGTCAACCAGGACACTTTTACCTAAGGGGCTCGATACTTTTATAACAAACTCAGTAGACTCTACATGCAAAGTCATATTGGATACTAAGTTCATGCATATATATGAATGAGTAGAACTAGAGTCTATCAATGCATTCATATAAGTATCATAAAGTGTAAATGTACCCGTTATAACATCTGGAGATGAAGCTTCCTCCCGAGCTCGGATGGCATACGCTCTGGCAAGTGCTCTAGCTTCGAATCTCGCAACAGTATCTCACGTAGTTCTCTAACTACCACTGACATTTCTTACATTTCGGGAAGGTCTACCTCTCACTGGAGCATTATCGGATCTCAGATTCTGGGCATTATCGTTTCTTGCTAACGATCCACATTTGAAGCAAGCTCGATCATTCAATCTACAACTTTCAGGATGCCTTTTTCCACAATACTTACATTCAGGTTTCTCGGATCGTACATTTCCAACACTTGTCGTCGATGTTATTGGAGTTTTAGTGCTCAACTGTGATCTAGCTCGATCTCTACTAGAATGTCCCACATTAACTCTTGAATTACTTTGTTCATCTCTGAATTTCTTTGAAGCATACTAAAATGATTTACCCAGAAATCTCTTTCTCACATCTCTAGCTTCGAACTCAGCTTTTCTTTTGCCTTTCCCGAGTGCCTCAGCTTTGCACGCTCGATCAACAAGTACCACAAATTAATTTATTTCTAGAATTTTGACTAACAAATGGATGTCTTCATTTAAGCCATCTTCAAATCTCTTACACATTATTGCTTCCATTGATACACATTCTCGATCATACTGACTCAGTCTCACAAATTCTCTTTCGTATTCAGTGGCAGACATACGGCCCTGTTTCAAATCCAAAAATTCTTTCCGTTTCTGATCAATCAATCTCTGACTTATATATTTCTTTCAGAATTCAGACTGAAAGAAATCCCATGTGACTCACTCTTTCAGAACAACAGAAATCAAAATTTTCCACCACTGATAGGCTACGTTTCGTAACAAAGATACAACACATTTAATACTTTCTTCTGGAGTCAAAGACATTTCATCAAATGCCCGAATTGTGATTTCTAACCAAAACTCAGCCTTTTCAGCATCATCATCACTAGTAGCCTTGAACTCTTCAGCCCCATACTTATAGATTTTTTCGACCGAAGGCTTATTCAACAGATTTATACCCATTAAAGGAGGCACAACCGAGGTCTGGGGGAGATTGGACGGGGAGAAGGTTGTGAAACAGCCGGATTATTTCTCACAAATTGAGTGAACCACTCACTCATCATTTAGAAGAAAACTTGTTTATCTTCTCCCTCTTGACCGCTCATAGCCGATCTCGAATCAGATGGCATTGTCCCTTGAGCTGGAGCAAGCGCATTACTTTTTACATCATCAGCTACGGCCCTTTCGGGATCCATTGCTATACGTAAATCACATTTCACATGTCAGGATTCATCACACTATCACAGTTCAGATATATGGCAATTATAGCTAGACTCTCATATGCTACATTAGTCCGATAATTGGCTAAATCGTAGCTCTGATACCAATCAAATGTAACATCTTTAACCGTATCCGTCACCAGATTAGGGTTACAGGCATTACCGGATAGATCAAAAACTTTTATAGACATTTCATAATACAATTTATCAATCACAATCAAAATGTCCCTTTTATAGGTCAATGAGACCTTAATCATGCTTTAGAATAGGGTCTGGACTAAACCGAACACATATAGAATTTCTCAGAAATTTAAAAACTTTTCTAAATTACAGAGGTCACACGCCCGTGTGGGCAGGTCGTGCGCCTTCCACGGCTACCAGACACACCCATGTGTCCTGGTCATGCCAAAACAGAACATGTATACTGACTTATCCACACGGCCACCAGACACGCCCGTGTGCCATGGCCTTGTAAAATTAGGCTAGCTACTGACTTGTTCACACGGCCACCAGGCACGCCCGTGTGCCACAGCCATGTATGCAAAATAGGCCATTTGCAAGGCCAAAATATCACCCAGACTTGAGTCAACCCTACAAGCAATATACCAATTCATTTCATGCACAATTGACATCTAAAAACATGTCAAATTAATCAATAAATCTTTACATCCAATCTCATTTCCAATCATGCCAATTTGCACAACAAAAACACATATACATTCAAGCACGATTCATCTACATTTACCTTTCATATAATCATTCCTTTGCCCAAACATACATACTCATAATGCATTCATATGCTTACTATAGCCTTAGCCATTTCATTAGCTATCAAGCCATACCAAATCATGCATCATATATTATATTCACTCATGCATATTACCAACATTTATCTAGCCACATCTCATGGCTATTTATACACATTTCAAACATAATCCAAAATGACTAGCCTATACATGCCATATTTAACTATATACACATTTTCAAAGTACCAAAACAAGTTTGAGTAATGTGATGACGATCCTCGACGATCCCCGAGCCTTCAGTAGCTTTAACGATCTATAAAACAGAGCAAACACACACAGAGTAAGCTTTCAAAAGCTTAGTAAGCCATATACAAATAAACTTAGCATAAAATGCACATAACCATGTTGATACAATGACATTAATGATTCTCATAGCAAATTCATCACATAAATTCTTTAGCTCATTTGTTTAGCCATATCTTACCACATTCTTAAACTCACATATCACATATACACATAGCTCATTCATACTTATAATCACTTATATCTCATCATTTCACTACGCATATTCATCTTAGTAAGTTCATATAGACACTTACCTTTCTTACACACTTAGTGTACTTATCAAACGTACCTGAAACGGATATAGAAATCACATAGTCATTCATATCTTGGTTTTCCCGTTGAACCGTTTGAAATCTAATAGGATACGCAGAGTGCTCGGAATAGTCGTACAATGCCAACGTCCCAGACGTGGTCTTACATATAATCAGATATTGATGCCATTGTCCCAAACAGGGTCATACACAAATCTATACGATGCCAATGTCCCGGACATAGTCTTACACGTAATCTCATATCAAAGCCAATATCCCAGACATGGTCTTACATGATATCACATATCGGACACCTATGTCATGACATAAACTATCCTATCTATTCCTAGGTTCAAACTGGACTTCTCGAACATTATCAACTTGCCAACTTATTCGTAACTCGTATTTCACATACATTCCGTCCCCAATGGATATTCATAGCAATTTAAATTCTGTATAAACACAAATAGTTCAATGCATATACATTTATTTGTATATTGACTTACCTCGATTTCAGTTTAACAGAAACATGCGGCTATTCAATAATTTTTGACTTTCCCTGATCTAAATCTGTTTTCCTCGGTTCTTGATCTATACATATACAGATTTAACGATTCATTCATCAAATCATTCAATTCTATCCAAATACAATTATTTAAGGCAATTTGCAATTTAGCCCTCACATTTTCACATTCGGACAATTTAGTCCATTTTTCTCAAAACATTAAATATACCAAATTTATTCACACACATGCATAGCCGAAATTCCCTAAGGACCATACAAGTCCATATTTTTCATCAAATTCACAATTTAGTCCTCCAAAATATTATTTTCACAATTTAGCCCTAATTAGCTAAATTCACCAAAAATTCAAGAACAAAGCATGTTCATTAAACACATATCTTTCATTTAACACCAATACTCATCACAAAGCTCATCCTTTCATCAATGGAACATCTCATAAACATCATCAATTCTTCAAATTACACATGGGTTTTATAGTATACAAAGCAACAATTGCAAAAACGTAGAAATTATCAAAAACGGATCAAAAACTAACCTTGAATTGAGCTTAGTAATGGCCAAATGCTTCAAAGTTTCAAACTCTATTCTTCTTTCTAAATTCGGTTGACACAAAAGATGATATTGGCCATTTCATGCTTTGTTTTTATGTTTTAATTCATTTATTAGTCAATTTACAACTTTAACCTTAATAACAAACATATAAAACATATAAATATAAGGCCATTAATGTCCTTTAACCATCCACTAACTAAATATTGGCTTAATTGCCTCATAAGGCCTTCTCTTTTAAAAGCCACAACAAATAGGCACTTAATCAATTAGAAGGCCACTTTTACACTTTATGCGATTTAGTCATTTTGTCAAATTAAGCATACAAACAGACAAATTTTCATACGAAACTCTCACACATGCTTAATCACATATAATAAGCACAAAAAATAATATTAAAATATCTTTCTGACTCAGATTTGTGGTCCCGAAATTACTGTTCTGACTAGGGTCTAAACTGGACTGTTACACCCCCTTCTTTTCCAATGTCTTATAGGGTTATTGAGCTAGCTCGGGATGGAGTTCGCTAGAGATCCTATCACACTATCAAGCTATCATTTTGGGTATTGATGAATTCAAGTATTTTGAGTTTATGGCATGTATAGGGACTTAGTCATTTTGTTAAATGTGTCATCATGATTAATTTGGCCATATGTGTTGGCTTATAATGGTTTATGGTACATTTTTGTATATAGACATGTAAGTTGGCTTATATTGGCTAACATGGTTGTAAGCCTAGGTATATTCATATATGATTCAATGTCTATAGTGATATGGTCATGGTATGCTTGGTGAATGTGAAATGTTTGGAATTGTGATCTATGGCATGATTCTGTGATTTTTGGCAATGTGGTTTATTGAGGAGATGATAAATTGGTGTACAATCAGGTACCTTGAAAGTAGTTAATTGTGACTTAATAATTGTTGTGAGTATGATAGATGTTGCTATTGTGTTGGCCATAATTGTGGATGTTTTGGTTGCCTAAGTATGTTATGTTTGTGCCTTGAATTGGTGTACGCTTATGTGTGAACAAGGGTGGCAAGTGGCTTGGTAAATAGCCTTATTTTTGTCCACACGGGTAGACACAAGGTCATGAGTCTAGGCCGTGTGTGACACACGATCTGCCCTACGGGCACGTGTCCTGGCCGTGTGTCCCCTGCACATTAATTGCTGCAAAAAAGAATGTCCAGAATTGAGCACACAGGTAGAGACACGGGCGTGTCTCTCAGTCGTGTGGCACACACGGACGTGTGGCACAGCCGTGTGGCATAAGTTAGAGAGCACCCTCTTTTTAACACGGCCTGTAGCACGGGCGTGTCTAAGGTTCACACGGGCATGTCCCTTGGACCACACGGGCGTGTGAGCCCTATAACATGAAAATTTTACTAAGTTTTGTAAAATTTTCTAAAGTTCTCGGTTTAGTCCCAAACCACTTCCAAAGTATGTATTGAGTCTCGTAGGCTCGTTTTAGGGACGATATGAATGTGTATGAAAAGTTTTAATTTGAATGGAAATGTAGGTTTGCTTGGGTTTATGTCCGGTAATGCCTCGTACCTTGTTTCGGCGTTGAATATGTAACAGCCTGATTTTAGGCCTAGTCGAAACGGTGGTTTCGAGACCACAAATTTGACATAAGAAAATTTATTTTTATTACATTTTTATGGTCTATGATCTCACGAAATGATTTCATGAAAATTTTATTCGAAAATTTTGACGTTTGGGCACTTAATTTAGTCAAAAGGACTAAATTGTAAATAGTGCAAAAGTTCAGTTTTACATGTTAGAGGTATCCAATTGTTAAGAAATTTTAAATTTGAGGTCCTTAAATGATAATTAGACTATTGGTTAATTTGTTGGACAAAAATGGACATGAAGTAGGTGAAATAGAATATTTTTAAGTTCGATTACATTTTGGTCATTTAGTGATTAAATGATTAAATAAACAAAATTAAAAGCCAATTTTTGTCCATCTTCAACCCCATGGTCGAATTTCACAAGGGGAAACCATGGCTAGGGTTTTTCAAGCTTCCAAGCTCAGTTATCAAGGAAAACGATATTCGGACTTAGAACGGAGGAAAAATAAAGAATATGACGAATAAGTCATTTTCACCGATTGTGCTACCAAGGTAAGTTTGTATGTAAATAATACAACGTTTTTTATTTATGTGTTAATGTAACACCCCAAACACGGCCTGGACATTATGGTCGAATCTGGCGGCGTCACACGATAGTGCTTTAGAAAACGTAACTGCGTTAAAACCAGTTTTAGGTATCTTAGGCTATCGTCAAAACGTGTCGTTTATTTATTTATTATCCAGTTTCATAACCTTATACGTTTGCAGAAGATTTTAAAATAATTTGTGAATTCGTATGTATTTTAATAAAACCTTTGTTTACTTTGAAAACTTGAGTTTTCCTATTTCTAACCGCAGTACCATAGCGTTCATAAATTCCAATTTAAAACAAAATACGTAAAGGCCTTATTACATAAAAATTACCCAGATTTAATCAAACCATAATGAAAAATAAAACCATAATTAAAATGTCCAGAACTGTGGTCATCGCCGAGTCCTCCGTCGCACCGATCCATCTACTGCTGGGGATTACTTGAATAGATTTAATAGAAAAGGGTGAGTTTTCGCAATCTCCGTGTGTAGTCCCTACAGAAAACATACACACAATAATATTAGATTACAGACATAATTTTCACAGTTCAGGCCTGAGCCCATTACAGAAACGGTGTGGACCTTAGCCCACTCAGTTACAGAATCAGACATATTACAGGGCCTTAGCCCATTTCAGACAGAATATGCAGAAAACAGAGTCCTACCCACCAGCCTCTACACACCAACTCCGTCCAACCCTACACACCATGTGGGGATAAAATCAACCCACCCAGCCCTACACACCAGGTTGTACCGAATGTGGCACATTATCAGAGATTTGTAGCTGAGCTGCCAGATAACAAGCTTAAGAGCCTTTCAGATACTTTCTCCAATTATAGTCAACCCACCCTGATGCAATGCAACATACAAGAATGACATGCTATTATACAATTAGAACTCATACATATATATATTCAAATCAGCATACATGCTTAGTACAGAAATTAGACAGACAGATCATTCATTTAGGGGTCTAAGTATTACTTATCGACCCTACGATAGGTCCATAGTCGACTTAGGTGACCCATGCAACATTACAAAGTTTTTCAGAAAACTGGGCTCACACACCCATGTGGCCCGCCTGTGTGGGCCCACATGCCCGTGTGGTCCACACGGCCCAAATTAGCCTTAGCCGTGTGGATCACACGCCCGTGTGGTTTACTCATATGGGCCCACACACCCGTGTAGCCCACACAGCCCAATTGGTTGAGCCCGTGTATCGCACACAGCCTCGCTTGGCCCTCACACGGCCGTGCGCTTGTGCACACCGGGCTCGTTCATCACACGGCCGTATGGTGACTTACAGTCTTGTACACGGCCTACCACACGAGTGACCACACGCCTGTGTGGCATCGACGGTAAGGTTTTCGGCTTTCACCAAAACCTTATTTTCTGCATTTTCGGGTACACACGTCGTTTGATTTTGACGCGTAAGCTCCCCTAAGCCTCTAGAACCTATAAATCAACCAACAAAACACTCATTTAACCACTTGTTTCATCATTCAATCAAATTCTATCGAAATCTAACGTTGATAATCTAACGAACCCCTTACCATTAACAACCAAAATCGCAAGTCCTACTCTCTGCAGTAGTACCGATCACTTATTGCCTTCCACCTGATCAAAAAGAGCGTAACAAACCCCTCATCAAATGCCTAACTCAAAGCAGACAGATTAAGCGAGGGGAGACTTACTGTAATAGCACACAACCATTTCACAAGAAGGAAACAAATCGAGAAAAGTCGAAAAAGAGGGGAAGACAAGGGAATTTCGACAGGGAATTTGGCAGAAAACGTCAAAAAGAATGGAAAAATATTTGGGGAAAATAAGGTGATAGACGAAAATTCAAAAAACAAAATTTGCTAATCCCCTAATCTCTCCCCTTAATTCTCTCCACTATCAGAATTTTAGTCCATCTCAACCTCTTCACACAACACAAGTAGCAAAAATAAATCCATTGTTCGCACAGGGATTCGAACTCAAGACCTCAAACATAACCAACACTCCCTTTAACCACCAGACCAGCAGGCCCATTCTGTTAGTTACTTACACACTTTAACTTATAAGCCTATTAGCCAGAGTTTGGGTTTTATCCATAAAAATACCAAAATTTACCCAAGTTGAGACTTGAACTTGGGACCTCTTAGACACACCCAAACACACCCAAATCACTCAACCACTAAAGCATATAGATATTCGTGTCTTGAAATTACAAAAGTCAAAGTTAATGGAAAATAGGGGCGTTACAGTTAATATTTTGTTATATTATATGAGATATGGTTGAATATGGAGCAATTATTTGATGTAAATTATTAATTGCGATTGATTATGGATGACTTGGTAAAATGTTGAAAAGTGAGAATTCCTGGTTGAACCTTCGGAATAGAAAAGATACGAATAAGGTAGCTAGGTCACATGTATGGTACTAAGTATAGGCCACTATGTGTACAAGAGAGCTACGAGATGGTTTTAGGTCACGTGTGTAGTACTAAGTGCAGGCTACTATGCTTACCCGATAGCTTCGATCACATGTGTGGTACTAAGTGCAGGCCACTATGTGTAAGTGATGGTTTTGGTCACATGTGTAGTACTAAGTGCAGGATACTATGTGCACCAAATAGCTTCGGCTACAAGGGTGGTACTATGTGCAGGCAACCATGTATCTGTTATTATTCCGATGAGTTCAACGGGAAATTGACTAAGTGAAAATACATGTGATCATGTAACGACTAAGTGTAATTGAATATGATTATGTGATGAATAAGTGCAAGTATAAGTGTGAAAATTTATGAACAATGTGCTCATATTTGATCGAACCTTTGGTAAGATGAAATGGAGTAAGTGAAATTATGAAAGAGTAAATTTAGCAACAAAACAGTTTTGGACAGTAGCAGTTGTGTGACTTTGAAAAATCACCAAAAATGGTGGAAATCAAATTAGAGGTTGAATAAGATGAAATCAAAGCTGAATGAGTCTATTTTCACATAAAAGAAACAGTGTAAACAAAGGAATTTCATATTCTACGATATTTGAATTTTTGTGAGACAATGCCAAAATGATGTTAGAATCCCTTGTTCCAACTTTGGAAAATCATTAAAAATTGTATAAAAATAATTATGGTTTATAATTTATATGATTAAACTTCATAAATGAGTCTACTTTCAATAGAAATAAACAGGAACATTATCCAAATTCTGTACGATGAGATAATTAATTCTTAGTGCAGAGGGGTCGAAACTATCAGACAGCGAAACAGGGGAGAATTTAAAGAATAAAATGTACTTATTGGCTAAACCAAAAATTCTGAAAATTTTATGGTAAGAAGATATGTGAGTCTAGTTTCAGAGAAATTAGCGGATCTTAATTTGGAGTTCCGTAGCTCAAGATATAAATAATTTAGTGAGTAGACAACTTGAGATGAACATAAGTAAATAGTGAAATTTTGTGCAATTATGATTGTATTACCTTGAGAACATATTGTGAGGATTGGTAAAAACATATTAATTAATTTATTATTATTTACATGCTAACTTACTAAGCTATATAGCTTACCCCCATTCCTTTCCTTTCCTTTTTCCTATAATGTCACAGATGCTAGGCTAAAGTTGGAGGTCGTCGGAGATTCTATCACACTAACAAGTTATTGATTGGTATGCATCAACAATCTTCAAGTATTTTTAAGTCTATGGCATGTATAGGGACTTGATTATGTGTGTATATGTTATTATGAGTTGGCCTAGAATGTTGGCCTATGCTAGTTGATGGTTATTATTGTATAAGGCTGTTTAATGTGGCTAATAATTTTTATGTTATAAGTCTATGATGATGCATTTCAAGGATGTGTATGCTTGCATGTGTTGGATGAGTAAATGTGTGATAATTATGAGTGGTAAATGTGATTAGTTGTGTAAGTTACATGATGTGAATGGTTAAGTGTATGTGTTCCGGTAATGCCTCGTACCCTATTCTCACGTCGAATTCGGGTAAGGGGTGTTACAGAATACGAGTAAGGGGTGTTACAATATGTGTTGGCTAGAATGTGCATTTTAGGTCCCTTTTAATGGTTGGTTTGTGATATGCTTCTAATAACCTATTTTTGCACCACATGAGCTGACACACAACCGTGTGTCACACACGGGCTGGTGACACGACCATGTACTTTTTAGAAATTAGGAAGCATTTGTACCACACAATTCTTGATTGTCACATGGACTGGCCACACACCCATGTGAGTACTTTAGATATGGTCACTTAGTTTTGCACATAGTCTCAATTGTTACACAGCCCAAGCACACAACCGTGTGACTTTTGATGAATTTTTTCATTTTGGCCCACACGGCTTCAGTGAGTTACACAACCTTGCGACTCCTTTTTTCACATGGTCACAGCTTACCACACGGCTTGGGTACACGGTTGTGTGACCCCTATTTATAGAATTTTTCACAATTTTTTTAAGATTTCAATTAAGTCCTTATTTGTTCCCATATTGGTTGTAGAGCTTTCGTAAGTTCATTTGGGACTCAGATTTGTTTATAAATCATATTTTGCTTGGTTTAAGAAATGTTTTATTGTTTAATTGAATGTTAAATGTTGGATTTGTATGTGATATGCTTTGTTAACTGTTGTAGCATCCTATAGCTCGAGTCTAGCGACTGGATCAGGTGAGGGGTGTTACAGATATTCTTTATTGAGTGGCTCTGCCATTAAAGCTTTTTCTCTACTTTATCTCCCACTCGAAAAAGACTACTAGTGAAGAACCAATTGTAACAACCCGATTTTGGGGCTAGCCAGAATAGTGGTCTCGGGACCACTAATTCAAGGTTGAAGAAAATTATTTTCATAATATTTTATGAATTAAAGCATGTTTATAAGGATGCATGAAAATTTTGGTGCTTTAATTTTAGCGATTGTATGCTTAATTACGAAAAAAGGACTAAATCGCATTAAATGTGAAAGTATCGTTTTACAAGCAAAAAGGTGTCTGATAGTTGTAGATTTTAATTGGAGGTCCCTAATATGCAAATAGACCTTTCTAAAGTTAATAGTTGGTCATAGGGGACAAAGGAATAAATTTTCAAAGCATTAGGTGAGATTTTGGTGGTAATTTGTCTAGTAATATAATAAAATAAGGAGAAGAAAAGATATCATCTTTTCCCTTTCTTCTCACCACCGAAATTTCCAAAGAAAAACACCATGGGAGCTTGCAAATTTTCAGCAACTCCTTATCTCTACAAACCAAGAAGAGCGTGGAATCAACCTTGACCGAGGGAAAGGCAAGGTTACGGAATAGACCATTGATTAACGCGTTTTGCACCGAAGTAAGTCTATGTGTAAACGATGCATCTTAAATACACATGTAATTGCTTATTAGTGCATTGTATGATTGAGAACACTTACGATTTAAATGGATGGAAATTTTGGTAGAAAGTGAATAAACTTCGTATGAACGTTGAAATAAATATGTAGGTGTGGAATATTATCCGTAGTAAATAATGGTGGGCTATGTCCGATACCACCTTAATTATTTTTGTTGGTGGGCTATGTGCGATACCACCTTATCACTTATTCACGATGGGCTGTGTGCGATACCATCATTAGTATTATTATTTGGTGGGCTAAGTGTGATACCACCGTAAATATTCTTGTTGGTGGGCTATGTGTGATATCACCCTGTTAATAATAAATGGTGGGCTAAGTGCGATACCACCGAGTGTTTGGTATTACTAAGAATGGTTTATTGTGTAATTGTGATGTGTTGTTTCATGTGATCATTTGGTGATCAAGTGCAGGGACGTATGTTAAATAATAAGAGCATTTGGTTGTGATATGGTTGGATTGTGGTAAAAGATGAATGAGTAAGCATGTTCTTGGATCGGGAAATGCTATTTATTGATTAACACATGTTATTATGTTTATTGTTTACATGTAAACTTACTAAGCTTAAAGCTTACCCCTTTTCTTTTCCCTTGTTTTATAGTAACAAAGAGTCGAGTTGGGATACGGAGATAATTGGAAGATCACCCACACTATCAGCTCATCTCGGTATATTTAGAACTAGCATTTTGAGTATGGCAATGGCATGTATATGAGCTAGACTAGGTATATTGTTTTGTTATTTTGGCCAAATGTGTTGGCTCCTGATAGATGAAATCTTTTGTATACTGCCATAGTAAATGGCTCTTTACTATCAATCAATGGAATAAAAGGTTATTCATAAGTGTGTAGGGTATATGGTTGGGTTGTTTGGGTATGAATATGCATGAATGTATTGATGGTAGAGGGTGAATTATGCTTGAGTGCGTTAGGGTGGTGAAAGAGCTTGGCAAATAGCCTTGTTCTTATCCACACAGGCAGGCACACGGGCGTGTGTCTAGGCCGTGTGTGACACACGGTCAGTTGCATGGGTGTGTGACCAGGCCGTGTGTCCCCTTGCATGTTAGAATTGCAAGTCAGTAAGCTCAGTAGTAAACACATGGGCAGAGACGCGGCCGTGTGTCTCAACAGTGTGAGAGGCACGGCCAAAGGCATGGGCGTGTGCCCAGGCCGTGTGAAGTCTGCACCTGAATTTAGGAATTTAATTCGACACACGGTCTAAAGACATGGGCGTGTGCCTTGGCCGTGTGACCATAGTGAGGTGATGACTCATAAACAGAATGCCAAGGTTTTGGCACACGGGCGTGTCGAGGCCGTGTGAGGGACACGAGCGTGTGTCCGGCTGTGTGAAATAAGTCAGTGTCGACCACGGGTGAGGGACAGAGGCGTGTGTGACCACACGGCCTGCCCACACGGGCGTGTCGAGGCCGTGTGAGGGACACGAGCGTGTGTCCGGCTGTGTGAAATAAGTCAGTGTCGACCACGGGTGAGGGACAGGGGCGTGTGTGACCACACGGCCTGCCCACACGAGCGTGTCCCATTTCACACGGGCGTGTGGGCCCTGTTTAGGTAAAATTTTTCTAAGTGTGTAAAAGTTTTCGATTTATTTCTGAAACCTTCCGGAAGTATGTTTAAGGCCTTGTAGGCCCCTTATAAGGAGGTTAGATATGAGAATAGAAAAGTTTTATTTTGGAATGGATTTTGATAACCCAAAGTTGTATGACCATGTGAGTCAAGTACGGTAATGCCTCGTACCCGGCTCCAGTGTAGAATACGAGTAAGGGGTGTTACACCAATGGTGTGTGAGACACCATTAAGCTCATCGTCTAAAGAAGAATCATAATAAGTTGAAGGAGTGTTAAGGGCTTAAAAGAGCTGTGATGTACGGCGATGAAAATGAACTATCGAAGTTTAAGTCTGTCATAATGAGCAGCACCACCACTTCGACCTCCATTAAATCCTTGGGGTCTGAAGATTTCAAGTATGAGAACCAGAGGTAAAGATTGAAATAGGAAGGGTTGGTGATAACGGTAGCAGCGGCGGCGTTGGAGTTTGGGAGAAGAACAAAGAAAGGAGAGAAGAAAAAAGGAAAAACAAAACAAGGGAAGGGAAGGGAAAAAAGAGAGAGAGAGAGAGAGAGAGAGAGAGAACATGAAAAAATTGAAGGGGATAAGGAAAATAAATAACGAAAGGGAAGAAGAAGAAAGAATAAAAAAAATTTCCATGTGTCATTATATGATTGGGCTCCATCTTATTGACGATGGTTGACTAGTTGAAGTATGAATATGGGAAAAAAAATATAGTTTACATAATCAAATTAATAAAAAAAAGCTTAAATACAAAAAAAGGGTATAGTATACGGTAGAGTCTTAACAAAATTTTAGGCCCGATTTATAGGCCTAGACCTGACTTGACCCAAAAAATGGGCCTAAAGTTTTGCTCAAGCCTGGTTCGTTCATATTAAAAATTTTTATTTTGTTTTATATAAAAAGTATAAAAAAATATAATTAATCAAAAACACTAAAAACATTAAAATAAATGTTTCTCAACAAATTAAAAATAAATTTAAAAAAATCTTTATACTTAAATAATACTAATATAGGTACAATTTAACAAGCAAATAGCTATAAAGTGGTAGTAAAATTAATAATAAAATAAGAGTTATATAATATTCAAATAATAACGACAAAATAGTAGCAAAATTTTGGTGAAATGACAATAAAACAATTGGAAAACAATTTTTTAAAAAAAATAAAACAACAATATTTTGTTTTCAAATTCAGATCAAGCCAAACTAAGTTCAAACCAAAAAAATCTTAACTGATACCCGATCTATTTTCTAAACTAACCTTGTTATTTTGCTCAAACTTTTTTTTTTTTTACATATATTTTTTCTCTTTTCGAACGGAGCTTGTATCGGCCCGGCTAAATTTTGGTAAGGGTAAAAAAACATTCTTCAAGCAATGAATAGCTAAACAATGAAGAGGAAAGGGAATAGAAATCCTCAAAAATTTCTGCTTAAGCACGGAATGGAATAGACCCGTATAGGGTATTCCATTCAACCAAAGGTCAGTTTAGTGGGCCTGCAGAATAGGCTTGTAATAGACATGTAATGGCATAGCCCTTACCTTCAACCAAGTCTTTTCTCTTTCTTCTATCATCGTCTTCCTCCCACCATCGTGTATCTCTTCTGTCTCTCGTCTCTACGAATCAGTTTTTCTTTTCTTTTCTTTTTCTTCTCTTATCTCAGTTCTCACCCACCGCCGTGTCCGCTGGTTTTTTGCGGATCTGACCCGTATCCCGTACCCCAAATTGCCGAGCCCGGGTAACGAAGCCTAAATCTTAAGGGGGTTAAGCTTTTTCTTCATTGGAAATTGTTAAGTGTAGTGAAACTGCTTGCTTTTGATTATAACCATAATTGAATGCAATACTTAACTTCGATGGGGTCACTCCTAGTACCTTCCCCTCTACTCCTTCCCTCACTTTCCCGTAGCTTCCTTCCTAAACTCCAATCTCAGCCTCAACATATTAGCCCTCGCATTTCCCTATATAATCAATACCCTTTTCGCCTTTCATTTCAATCCAGTTTTCCTCGTAAGTCACTATGCAGTCATCGGTCAGTAGCAGGGGCTTTTAATGCTTCAAGCGAGGGGACGGTGTCGGTTATCAATATCGAAGATTTTAATGAAAAAGATTGGTCATTTCTTGATTCGGAAGAGTTAAATTCCGAGCAAGCTAAACGAAATATCGACCGCATTACATCTGCCGGAGAAATATCGGAGTCGTCAAGGGTTCTAGTTTCGGTCGGTTCGGAAGGATTTGTGGATCATTTAGTTGAATCATCAACTACCCAATTGTTGCTTGTAGTCCATGATTCTATATTTTTCTTAGCTGGGATTAAGGAGAAATACGATGAGGTTAAGTGTTGGCAAGGGGAATTGATTTATGTGCCGGAAAAATGGACACCATTGGATGTCATATTTCTCTATTTTCTGCCTGCTTTGCCATTCGAACTTGACCAAATATTTGCGGCGCTGGCGAATCGTTGTTCATCAGGTAATCCATTTCTAAGTTTTTACTTTTGTTCAGATACTGTTTGCTTGCTATAACTATTTCTGCATATAATATATTTCCATGGTTAGAACCCAATAGCTGTGTGTTCTAATGATAGAATGTCGGGTTTGGAGTTCAGACTCTTAGTTTTAGTTATCAGAGTTCAGTGATTGAAAGTGTCAAATAAAACAGAAGGGGATCACCATTAGAATATCATAGTGGAAACTTCAACCATACGGGAACAAACAAGAAACAAAGGTGTTAAAAGTACCGTAGAAATAAAGATCCAAGCTTGAGGTACATCTGAGATGTCACATGCCACTGTATTTCATCAATTACGTCAATTTGGATGAAATCTTTAACATAAAAGGAACAATTTGATTTTTTATTTAACATGTAAGGACTAATTTGTTTAATTTTTTAGTAGAGAAGTAAAATGCAATTTGACTCGGCTCAATGGTATTTTTACGAAACAAGGCTTAGTATATTTTGCAATTACTAGAATAAGGAGGCAATGCTGCTTCTATTTTTCATTTTTCTTAAAAGAATTTGTATCCTACACAATTTTTTCATGTGCGTATGAGGATATTTCTTAGGGATAACAATGGGAAGGGTCGTTTTTTGCTTGCCTTGATAATGACCCAATTTTTACTTACATATCTGAGCACCTGGCTCTGAACTGTATTTAGTATTTTTAGGAGCTGTTATGCCATGACTGCAATATGAGATTGTGAGTGTTACTGTTGTATAGGTGCAAGAGTGGTGATTAGCCATCCCCAAGGGAGGGAAGTGCTAGAACAGCAACGGAAAGAGTTTCCCGACATTGTAAACGGAAACTTGCCCGACAAAACCACTTTACAGAAAGTTGCATCTGACCATTCCTTTCAGATGATTGAATTTGTTGATAAGCCTGGATTTTATCTAGCTGTTTTGAAGTTTAGCGAGGCAAATTAGTTAAAAACTTTTTTGGATTTCTACTTAAAACTAGGTGCTTCATTGTTGAATCACATATAGTTCGGGTTTTTTACTTTTTCATCAAATTAAATTTAGGCAGGTTGGAGTTTGAATTTTTTTCGAACTTGTGTTTATTATTATTATTATTATTATTATTATTATTATTATTATTATTATTATTATTATTATTATTAGGTCTACATAGGTGAGCAAGATCCCATACTAACCCAAGAAAGTCTTGGGAGAAAATGTACCCTAATCAATGTCCAAAGTCCAAGCTATAATTGAACTTCACAGGGTTTTTCAAGGATGGTAAATTATTAGTTTGTTAATAGAAACAGCTACTTATTCGAAACTGTTTCTTCTGGAAAGTCCAGCTAGTTATTTTGATTAAATTCGAAAGGCAGATTTGATTTTCGTAATCAACTTCAAATTTGATTATTTATCCTCGATTTCAATTATGAAATCAATACTAAAAACTAAAGAATAAAATTGATTAGGTTCAAGCACTAAGATTCTAATAAATTCGATCTTATTGAGTTTTATTGTTTAAAAATTTAAACTGGTTTAATCATATTCAATTAACGTCATTGAATAAAAATGAATTTGATTTTGATTATTTCTGTACAGAGTTCATTTTTAAATTCAATACTAATTAAAAAAATTAAAATCAAGTTACTTGAATCAGGGTGCTATCAATAATGATATACGACAAACCATATTTGATATAGATTAAAATCTGAATCAATCGAGAATTAAAAAGAAAATAAATCCAAATAATTTCCGAAAAACAAAAACAAAATCTCAAACTTAACAAAAATATAGAAAGCCCTCAAGCCGTATAGGCACTCTTCCAACATTTTCATTCTCTACATCAAAAATTTAAGCCAAAAAAAAAGGAAATGAGAAAAATTGGGCAACCATCTACTAAGAAACTAAACTAAAATTGGGATTTTCTTTCGCAGCAAAGACCATTGTATACTGAATTACAAAGTACTCTCAAACTTCCAATTTCTGGGAAATAGGGCAGGGACTGAAATGCCAAGCAGTCACCTCTACCTAACTACTTATATTAGAAGAATGAAAACCTTATTCCGTTACTTGCCGCAAACAAACTGTACTCTTCGATAGTGATCTCTTTTTTATTGCAAGCATGGTCGTTTTCGACATGATAAGCTGAAAATTGAGAAGAAAATTCCCCGGCGATCTCTTCTTTCAGGGGGGCAGGATTGGATTTGCATGCAGTTGAAAGAGCCACCGGCCCACCAAAATGGAACAAGGAAAAGCTAGTGTCATCTGTGTGTGGTTTGGTAGAGACATCATTTTGCCTACCTTCTCCATTTGCTGCTTGTTCAGCCGTATGCAGCCTGCCAGGGGCAAACATCTCAGAATTAACTTCGGTAAAAGCATCTTCTTTCCTTGTAACCGGCTTGGGAATCTGTAGTTGATCCTCTGCATACAAGCCATTGGCCTTTGAAACTGGCTGATAGACCGGAACGGGACCAGGATTAAACAGAGGGGTAGCAAAATGCTGCAGAGTGCCATATGGCATGCATAAACGTGAGTTCCCATTTAAATCATAGCCACGAGGACCAGTATAAAAATAGGGGTTTGGAGGGAAAGGCATTAATCCATTGGCTGGTGTTGCTGACCAAGAAACGGGGTTCTGATGGTAGTAACCCATGGTTGAAGGAGCTTGATATACTGGGAACTGTATAGGTTGGTTATGGACTGATGTAAACGTGCCTTGATGTTGAGAACTCATAACAGCAGTCGATTTTTCATTATCAGAAATTGCAACAGTTGTCAGTGGATTTCCAGAAACTTTGTTCCCTCTACTCTCTGGTGAATGCCCAAACAATGCCTGGTATTCCAAAGCAACCCCCCCATTGACATCCTGTTTTTTTTCGATTCCTTTAACCTGACACTCGGAGAAGCCATCATGAATGCAGACTGAAGAATCTCTCCCATCAGGTGAATGTCCAAACAATGCCTCGCTTTCCAAAGCAACACCTCCATTGACATCCTCTTTTTTATCAATTCCCTTCACCTGACACTCGGAGAAACCATTTTGAACGCAGATTGAAGCATCTCTCCCATCTGATCGTTGACTGGCCTCTTCAGAATCTGATGATGAAGATTCTAAGTTTCCATTATTTGAAGAGCAGGTATTGCTATCTCCTTCACTAAAGCATGAATAGCAGTTATCAGAACTAGAACTGCTGCTTATCATAGAATGAGAAATTTCATTCAAGGTAGAGTTTCTATTAGGACGAACTTCAACATCCTTGGATGCAGCATTCAGTGAAAAGCATTTATCCTGTGCTTCAACATCACAGTTCTCATTTGTTGCATGGCTGGTGCTTGATGTGTTAACCTTGCTATGCTCATGACCAATTTCACCCAAATTTACACTAGCTTCACTTGTGCATGTCTCACCGGATGACTTAACAAAGTCATTATCAAGTCCAGCTCCTTTGTTGTAAGTAGATGACCTCAGAGTAATATCCGCATCAGAGTTGGTCCGGGGGTAATTTCTCTGGACTTCTGTGGGCTCCCAAATTTTATTGGAATTAAGTGAATCTCGACCGGAAGGATTGTTTCCTGCAATAATTTTATTTTTTAGCCTTCCACAGTCTTCTTGCATGTACTCCTGTTGATTATACTTGTCACCACGATAGACTTGCTTGGACATATCTAATGCAGATTTTGACTTGCTTACAGCCTTGGGTTCTTGGCCTACTCCAGTCACAGAAACATATGGCTCAATTTTGGCTCTGTACTCATTATGTTGGCCGCAGCTGCAAGAGTAGATGTCATATCTGTCACTCCGGCTGTTTGGACACTGAAACTTTTCAGGATACTTAACATCACAATTCCGACCATTGGACTTTGCACTGTTTATCCTTAATTGCTTATTTGGTCCATTGATGCTCCTTGAAGGAGCCTCAAAGTTTTCACTTTTATATCTAGCTTCAGATCTATTAACAGAAGCACTTTCTGACACAACAGGAAATCGATGCCGATCGGACCATTTCAGAGATGTATCAAATTGACCATCCTTGCGAAATTTCAATCTCCGTCGAGAAAATTTTGATTGTTCTGTTGGAAAAGAGCCATTCCCATCTTTTACCTTTGTACCTTCTCCAGCAGGACTATCAAAAGAGTGATTTTGTAAACTTGATGCCAAATGCCCATCTAAAAACTGTTCTCCTTGATCATCTGGAGAACCAAGTGTAGACACAATTATATCACTCGTCTCGCACACCGAGTCTCTGCAATTAATAGAAATATTTTCTTCAACCTTAGTATTTGGTGAAGATACTTCCTTTGAGAAATCAGGAGTAACGCTTGAGTCCGCACATTTTTTCTCTCTCTCTCTTTCTTTTCCTTTCAGTCTCTCCTTTCTCCTGAGCTTTTTCTCTCGTTCTTTTGTTCTTTTCCTCTCCTTTTGTTCTTCTTCTTCACGCTTTTCCTTCTCTTCTTCTTCGAGAAGCTTCATCTGTAGAATCATTTAGTGTTGGTAATACTTATCAATATCTAAAGAATAGCCTCCTATATCTACCAATATGCAGAAAGAAAAGCATATCCCAATTATTCTGACCTGCTTTTCCAACGTAATAATTTCCTTGCATGCAACATGAACTCGTTCTTCCAGCAGCTTTATTGCAAGGCAAACAAAGATACTGTGTGCATTCTGGCGTGCTGTTCCTTCCCTAAAAGCCTTTTCAACCTGAAAATCAAAATGGGTAAATCGTTGTTAAAATTTGTAACATAAATTTAGCAAATATGCAAAAGGCAGTGCCATTACCCACAAGAATCACCAAACAAAGTCCAAGTTTATTCCTACCAAGCTTTAGAATGTTCAACATAAACTCATTTTGACTCTTTGACTCAGTTACTTTAAAGGTCTTTCAAAACTCTTCTTAACCACATATATAAGCAAACCATTTCTTTAAAGTTTGTGAAATCTGGCAATCACCTATATCAAAACAAAGGACCAAAATACGTAGTCTTAAATCTAAATTCATTATCCTTGATTGAAGATGACCTCACTTAAATTAGCAGTTCACTGTGAAACTAGGACCAACTCGCACTTCCACACCATGCATCCCCTGGTGTGTTTCCAAATGATCAAAACCTCTAGTGTGCATTTGCACCTTTAGACAACAATTGCTTATAATTTCCTAGAAAGAAGAAACTCTATTAATTATTCCCAGAAAATTTGATTTCCACAAGTAAAAAGTGTGCTACTGCCTCCGTATTAACATGAATGTGAGCAAACAAGAATGGGACTTGTTTGACAATTCAACAAAAGTAACAAGATATCATATTAGAATTTGTCCCCAAGCAAGCTTAACAACATGGAGCAAGTTTGGCCTAACACAATCATACTTTTTTGATGATATCATTGCTTACACAACAAACTAATTGCATTCTTCACTCCAGTAGAGTAGCTATACTGTGATGAACATCCGATGGTAATACTTTTCAAAGTAATTACAATCTTCCCAACTTTATTTATCACTCACATAGGTGCTTTCTGAACATCAAATTCAAAGCATTTGCTTATCAATCATGAAGTTTAACTGAAGACAATTTTTCATCTATCATTAGCCCTGCTCTTCTAAAAAGCAAGAGCCAACAGAAAATATTTCAAACAATATTCTTTTGAGAAACAATTGGATGAATTATGATTGATAGCTAGCCCTAATTGACAATAGCTCATTTATATGAACCAGATTTTTGTTAACTTCCTTACTATTACATTCTTCTAAACAGACGATGTTTTTATGTTAATATTTGAAAAGAAGAGCAGCAATATTGCAAGACTTTAAGGCATAAGAAAGGAGAATGGTTGGGAACATGCCTGTTCCTTAAATATAACAGTAGCAGCATCAAGAAGAAACTCTCGAGCAAGTTCAGGACTCTTCGCATGCTTTTGGGGACGGAAGCATTCACCATCGATCTCATTTCCATCCTTGTCCATGGAATCATCATCCTGAAGAAATGAGTCAAAGTTTCAACATCTCTAATATCCAAACAATTTTTTTCCTAAGCCTAACAAAGTTTGAAATACCTCTTCTTCCTCGACCTCTTCAGCATGCTCAAAAAACCTTCTAATATTTTCACCTCTTGTGATTGTGACATAACCATCTCCAACTACAAGCCTGCAATGCACACATTGTTGGCCCTTAAGTGCATGGGCTTTTACAGAAAGTTCAGAGCAGCGGCCATCCAATTTCCAGGCCCTCAGGGTAATATAACACGAACTCAAGCCATCAAGATCCAAACCATGGACTCGAACACTTCCATTCATGCCAACATTTTCAAATTCCCTAATATCTGATTTTCCTTCCCCAGTTCCAACCGCCCATTCAAAATGATGGTAAGTTCCAACAGTGTCAGCAAAAGTTTGGCGCCAATCAGCCTTGACTGTGTCATTAGATAGCTGGGTAGTAGTAAAGAAAAAGTTTAGCCATACATTCATTATGAACAAGTAAATCAAAAGATGAACATATTGTAGTATAATATAGTAGTCAGTGCACTAAAAGGTTAAAGATATGAATGAAGCACCTCATACAGAAAAGCTGTATCTGCAACACAAAACCAACTAGTGCATCGAGGTTCTCTACGCATGCGTTTTAGCTCCTTCAGCTCCTTGAACTCACGGATAACGTTTCTTCTGCAATCTCTGCAAAACCTCTTGCTGTCAAACCTGACAAGAAGACAGAGAAATATTTGACTCCATCCTAACAGCAAATATTTACTGAATTGAAGAAGTAACAAGAGGGGTAACAAGCATGCCAGCAATCCACTGGAGATAACTGATGCAAACAGTGTATGTGCATCTTCCACTACCCATCGTTTCAGGGATTTCAAACTCCAACTCACCCTCCCCATTCATCTTCCAAAGAATCACTTGGAAACACCAACATTGAAGCAAATCAGACATATTTGGGATAGCTTCAAAATAAAAAAACAGTTTCCATGTCTACTCACAATCTCTAGATAGCAAGGTTCTATTTTGAATTTATTTTAACAAGGAAAGAGTCCATCAATTTCATCAAATCCTTAATTCTCCTCTGATAAAGAACTGGACAGCCTACAGTTGACTATTCAGAAGACGGAAGGAAAAATGATAACTAGAGGGAGGGCAGAAACAAAGATAGATCAATTGTTCATAAATCTTGGTTCTAAGATCAAGATGTTCTATTCTCTGAAAGATTGTAGAATTTTCTTTTGATCTCCTTCAATATATAAAAAGTTTGGCGGACTTAGTGTCTTGATTAAAAAAATAGGATTAACCATCCTCCAAAGTTAGCAAAACAAATGGATGAATCGTCAAGGTTGTGCTTTCTGGACCTTGAAAGGTTTCATATAGTGCACAAAAGCCATTAAGAATGCATAAAACCGAACTGCTAAAGCTCAATACATGCTTCCAGGAGTACTAGTTTTATTTCAATAATTATACACGTTTAAAAACTTAACTCTCTTATCTAGGAAATCAGAGGCTCCAAAATTGAATTTACTTCACAGTGCTAATCAGTCATCAATTAGGAGAACACAAAATATCAAAAGCTTGAATGGCTCACAACTGAAACTTTCATGTCTTTAAGATCATCAAACAAAAATTTTGTCCTCTATAGTTCTGACATTCCAACCATCAGTCTTATTTTTCTAGCTCCAATAAGAGCCTCTTGATCAATTATCATCTGACTTCATACCGTTTGCCAGATGAACAATATAGAAAATGAAACACATTCAACCGTAAAGAAGAGCCATAAACACACCTGTACATAAGCCTCTCAATAAAATCTTCTTCCTTCATTCTTAAAAGAGATTGCCGAGTTTCTTCTCCAAGAGCTGACCAGAAATCCACCAAGGTGTCACAAGAAAGCCTGGCAGTGTGCAGTGCACATGTTTCTCTTGTTCCATGTCCTCTTCCATAACTAGCAATTCCTTGGCTTATCCAACCCCGACCTCCACCACCACAAGCATCAGGATAAAGCAATTCACGCTCCCGCTCCCTTGCACGTGCACTATCAAACACCTGATTCAATTAAAACATCAAAAACTAGAAGAAAGGGGAAAATATAGTCAGAAAAAACAATCTGATCAATACAAACGTTTTGTAGACCCTTAAATGACTTTGGGCACAAATAGCAGTCAAGAAGTGTCAGTGAACCATCGCGAGTCGTTGTCAAACCTCCCCAAGGATGGACAGATGGATCTTGAATTTCATCTTGTGTCCCGTTTGTCAAATTCAATCTGCCACCAGTTCCCTTTTTTGAGGCTCCTGACCTGTTGTAATGAAGGTTACCAGCTACACCCTCCTGCTGCAAGGATTTTCCATACATGACAATCTGCAAAAAACCTTCAAGCAACAGCCCATTACATCTGGAGCAGTAAATGTTCTTGCGAGCTCGCTCAAAGAGTGTTTGTTTATCAATTCTAAGGAGCTCCTGCCGAGCTTGCAATGACAGCTCACTCCAGAACTACAAAACAAAATCAGAGCTCTTAGTAATATATCAGAAAATAAAATCAATAAATCACATATTTATAAATCATATCTATTATTAAACTGCATAACCAATACTACCCCTCTTTTTTCTGTAAAATATGGACCGTGGAGAGCATAGTGCAGAGAAGGCTAGGTCTTGGGTTACACAAAGAGGTAGCTCTAACTTATGCCATAGACCATGCCTCCACCAGGCACAAGGACTCAACCTGTGATTCAGAATTGAAGTTTCACATTTTAACCATTTGGGTGCTCCATCCTAATTTGCTAATAGGAAAAAAAAGCACCGTTTCTGGAATTCCCAATTCTTCAATCACTTTCGTTTTACAGCCAAAAAGATAAAATCGAACATTGACAGCAGCAGGAAGCCACATTGAGCTCAACAAAGTGTAAAAAGAAAATCCACAATGATGAAGTTAATAATCAAATTTCTAGATTCTATTTCTTCCATTACTCAATTCAAAACTAGGAACAACACTAAAATTTAAGTGCCTCGGCTCTAAACAAAATTAGGTAAATAATGGACAGCGTTTCTAAGCAAAAGACAGATTTCATGAAACAACAAATAGATTACTAGAGTGAAAATTGGCACATAAACAAAATTAAATTAATTCCATAAACTGGATCTAGTAAACAATAAAAAAGAATTAAAAATCCAATCAATTAAGATCCAATCAAAACTTAAACTACCGGTCAACATAAACAAAAACCCAATCCAAAAAAATTGATACAATCCAATCCCAATTCAATAAAAACAAAAAAAAAATACAACCCGAAAAAAAGATAATAAAGCGAAGAAAATTAAAATCAGATACCTTCTGGAGCTGATTGTAGCTAACAACGTCATTTTGCTTAGACCAAAACCCAAATGAGGCATTACTATATTGCTCATTCCTTTGCGCTAATCCTGGCATCCTTTGATTTCTCAAACTCTCTTTGCTTCGCAATCGTTTACCAATCTTTCCATTCCCGCCCTTGAAATCCGTTTTGCGTTACCGATCCTAAAAGGAACAACCGGTTCGATAAAACTGAATCGGAATTAACGAAATAAAATTCAAAAAAGAATGAATCGGAGATAAGGAGATGATGATCCAAATCGAATTAAATTTGAGGAAATTCAAAATTAAAAAGGATGGGGTTTGAAGGATTGAGGACGATGCATATTGTTGTTGTTTCCTATTGATTTTGATTTTTATATGTAATTTGTAAAAGAGAAAATCAGTGAGGGTGAGGGGAAGATTTTGAGAGGAAAAGGATGCTTTGTTTGGGAATGGAAGGACGGTTAAAAGGGAAACAAACTGTTACATTACAGTTTTTAACTATCGCAGGTAAATTTCATTGAATAATTTATATTGCACTAATAAATAAATAAATATTATAGAGTAACAATTTCTCTTTCTTTTTCCTTTTTAATTTCAAAGTTTTCGTGTATTGTACTCAATTCTTATACTTTTCCCTAAAAAATTATCTTCTACTTTGGCTTAAATTTTTAATAAATGTTACAATAAATGGAGTCCTAATTAAAAACTATAACTTATTATAATTTTAAAGCTTTTTCAAATGTGATTGGAATGAATATTTTTATGAAAAAAATTAAAATACTCTCTAATACTATAATTTATTTTAATATAAAAGGTTATTTTTGTAATTTCTTAATTGAGTTGGTGCCCAATTGACTCATTACACCAATTCAGGGATTTTATTAATAGTATAGATATACAATTAAAATGTGCATAATAAAATTAAAATGTATAAGTAAACCAAAATAAAGTCTTTGTTAGATGATAAATTTAAAGGTTTTCTAATATAATTAGCATTCGTTTAAATCCCACAATACACATTTTTATTCTTTTTTAATTAAAAATATGAAAGTCCTCCAAACAATGTGGCTTATTTTAAATTCAGAAGGTCATTTTTTGTTCGAGTAAGTGCTTGATTGATTCATGATACCAACTCAGAAATTTTATTAATAGTATAAATATACAATTAAAATGTACATAATGAAATTAAAATGTATAAGTAAGCCAAAGCCAAAATCAAGTCTTGGTTAAATGATAAATTTAAAACTTTTCTAATGTAATTAGTATGGGTTCAAATTCCACAATACACGTATTTTTATTTTTTAATTAAAAAGACTAAAGTGTCTTCAAATAATATAACTTATGTTAAATTTGTAAGGTCATTTTTGTAATTTTCTAATTGAGTTGGTGCTCGATTGACTCATGACACCAACTCAATCAGAGATTTTATTAATAGCTAGTATAGGTATAATTGATGAAGGCAATAAAATATGTATAATAAAATTAAAATGCAAAAATAAATTAAAATAAAGTTTTGGTTGAGTGGTAAATTTAAATTTTTTTTTTAATATAATTGGCATGGGTTCAAATCTCATAATACATATATTTTTATTTTTTAATTAAAGTGACTAAAATACCCTCGAATAATATAACTTATTTTAAATACGAAAAGTCCTTTTTGTAAATTCGTAATTGAGTTGATACCTGATTGACACGTATATTTTTTTTCAATGTAATTGACATGAGTTCAAATCTCATAATACATATATTTTTATTTTTTAATTAAATTAACTAAAGTACCATTAAATAATATAATTTATTTTAAATATGAAAGGTCTTTTTTATAAATTTGTAATTGAGTTAGTGTACTCATGATATCAACTCAATTAAAGATTTTATTAATAGTATAGATAGAAACATTTTGACATCTGTTTCTTCTTCCAACTTCACAAAAGAAGAATACTATAAATATTAAATAATAAAAATATAATAACAAAATAAAAATCGAATAATAAAAATTCAGCATATCAAATAATAGTGAAAATCAAACTTTTGGTGATGAAAACAAAATACTTTTTATGATTCTTAGTAAAGATAAATATAAAATTATAAAATTATAAAAAAATAAAACTTAATTACATTCAGTAATTGAATAGGGTATAGATAAATATAGAATTACAAAAAAAATAGAATATTAACAATTTTGACATTCAAATAATTTAATTTAATAATATATAAAATAAATAATGTACCAGAAATTATTAATAATATTATTTAAATTAAAATATATTAATATTAATATTCAATTCATGATGAAATTTGATATTATTTTAATATTAGATATTTTTAAAATTAAATAACATTAATATAAATTATTCTAAATTAGTTAAATATTTTTAAATATATTTTTTAATTATACCACTTTTTAATTTATTAATGATATTTGAAGAAATTTATTAAAAATTAAAAAACTAATGTTATAAAATATTATAAATTTAATATACATAATTAACCCATGCACTGTAAGATAGAAATTAAATAGAAAAAAGAGATGCGCCACTTGTCATCATTATGCGCTTTTATGCCTTTTTCATATTATATATATATATTAGTTTTCTATCTAGATACATAATTTACTTGTGTATTTTATAAAATTATTATTATTACTTAAATGATAACATATTAATTAAAATTATCAATAAGATAATATTTGAAAGATATAAACAGCTTAAAAATATATTTTAAATTTTTTAAATATAATATATTTATAATATTATGAATATAATTTATATTGGAAGAAAATTTGAAAAATAAAGTTGTTATAATATTATATATATAATTAATGATTCAGAATTTATGACAAGTATTTCTATATTCAACCAAAGTTTTATGTAAATAATAGACAACCATATTCGATATTTTTTTACTGAAATATCTTCACTTCTGGCTTTATTGTCACATGTATTTTTTATTATAGAAATGTATGGTCCTTTAAACTTTGTTTGTAAAATTCAAAAACTCCGTATTAAATAAATTTCTTATTTTTTAAATGAAATTTTTGAATTTCCTTTTCTTTTAACGAAATTTCCACTCCAATACAACTAAAATACCATAAAAATTATATTTACCTTATATCACTTTAATTTCAAGGACATTGTGAAATAATGACGACATACTTTTTAATAAAATATTATCAAAGATATGAAATAATGACGACATAAATTACTATAAAAAATGATGCAATGTGAAACAATGACGACATATTTTAAAAAAAATATTATTACTGTAAAAAATGATGCAATTGAAATAATGACGACATATTTTTTTAGAAAACTATTGAGGTTTATTGACTTTAATCTTTGTTAGTTAAAAAAAAATTTCAAACAAGCTAAAGATTACAATGATTTTATTTTAATAAAAGTTGTTGCTACTTTATTTAAGGGTGAATAAAGTATTTTTTTTCACTTTTTCTTGTTGAAATTTCTTATAAAATAAATAATAATAATTTAAGTAAAAGCGTATTACTCACTCTTGTATAAAGAAATTGAACTTTTTTATTGAAGTGGAGAGGAAGCTTTTTCAGTGTACGCACAGTTTGAAGAGATATACAAAAGCTACGCCGTTTCGTGAGGGCAAAAGAACTAAACGTGTTAGAATCTTGTTGGGCCAATTTTAGGGGCAGGAATCAGCCAGAAAAATGTCAAATCAGACACTACATAGTCATATTTTACATGTCAATGCCCAACCAAAAACAGCCACGTGTGCCCCTTTTATTTTATATTTTGTCGGCGAAATCCAGTAAAAGATAATTATTTTTATGGTAGGATTAATGGGTTATTTCGTATTTGAGTTTTAACTTAATCATTTTTGGAAAATAATTTATTTTTCTAGAAAATTTAATATTTTTTGGTGTTTGGAGAAATCTGTATAAAATATTTTCTATTGTTTGATAAAGTTCTTAAAAATATTTCATAAAAGTTGTTTTCAATTAAACAAACATATATTTGAGATTTTCTTTTTTTTTTCATTGTTTAATTGAATTTATTTTTATTTATAATTTTATTTTACATTTTTTTACATATATTAAAATTATTATGTTAAATTCAAATTCATTACAACGACATTTTTTAATTACATGGCTACTAAGTGAATATTTTTTATTTAAAAATGTGACATCAACAAAATTGACAAAAAAATTAACGATGTCAACAATTGAACTTGATTTTCAAATTTGAAAAGTAAACAAACTAAATTCTTGAAAATAAAAGTACAAAGACTAAATTACAAACTGTGAAGTGTATATAGACTTATGACATATTTTAACATTTATACTACAAAACATTTATTATTAATATATCTATAATTGTAATAAATATTTATTATTAAAATATTAATATTGAATATTTTTAATAATATGTGAATAATATTATTTAAAATTATTGTTTTTAAAATTTATTATTAAAAATAAAATTGAAATATTAAATAATTTATTAAAATAATAAATTATATTTGTTATATTAATAATTTATTATATGACTAAATATAAATAATTAAATATGTATGTTTAATAATATTGAAAATATAATATTTTAAATATTTAAAATAAAAATAAAAATTATTATCAATATAATAATATTAAGCTTGATTTAAGTTAATTTTTATATAAAAATAAAATTATCTATATATGAGCTCTTTTTCGGAAAATGATTTATGGTTTTCAAAATGGTAAGTCATTTTACAAGAAAAATGGCTTATTTTACCTTGACATGTAAGTCATTTTCCGTTTACCAAACTATTTTCTATGAAACAAACATAGGAAAATATAGAAAATATTTTCCGTAAAACTTTTTATATGCAAACAAACGGACCCTTTTATTTAATATGGTATTTGTAATTTTCTTTATTCAATGATAGCACAAAAGTTTTACATATTAGTACGCTGAGATAATGCTGTTAACATTTTAGAGTTTAATTGATTGGTTTGATGGAAAATAATGGTTAATATTATTAAATTTAAATTTTACTATTTTGTTAATAAAATCTATTTAATATAAATTGTGAATTTGTTAGACAGTTATGATTTTGTTTTTTGAATTTTAGGATTGATTTTGTCGTAACTATTTTTTTGAAAACGGGAATCGACTTTTAAAAATAGGGAGTCGCCATCGATCCTTTTTGTTTAGGTGTGATCAGGTCACCTATAAAAATGTTTTGGTCTTCGAAACTCGAGAAAACGGGGTCGGGAGTCGGTTACGTGCAAGGAAGGATTAGCACTCTTGCAGCGCCCAAATTTGGTACCAAATTGATTGAGGTTGTCCTAATGTTGAAAACTTGAATATTTTCAGGGTAAAAAAAAGAATTAAAAGAATGGGTTAATTAAACTGAGATTGAATCTCAAGATTAACTCGTTTCAAAGGAGTAAAAAGTATCATACCCAACACGTTAGGATATAACACCTTTACACTCTGACACCGAGATCATCTTTGATCTTCAAACGCATGGAGATGGTATTTGGTTATTTAGTTGAACGAAAACATCAACATCCAACATGTTAGGATGTAATTTTCCGTACTTCTAAACACACAAACATCGCCTTGTTTTTAATAACCTTTTTAAATAAGCGATCTTACAATTGACCCAAAATGTGTTTGTTTAGTTTGTTTGGATAAATAATTTTTCGTAAATAAGTTAAAAATTTTAATCACAATACAATAATGAAAACAGAAGTATAATTACGAACATAAAATAACAATATATGGCAATAATAAAAGACATAAAAGAAAAAATTAGGGGTCATACGATGGCAACATATCATATATTATACGAAGACTAACATTAACAATCAAGACTAATGAATTAAAAGACAATTTAGAAAAGAAATATTTAGGCAATTTAACATAGCTAAAATACCACAGATCATAAGACAAATAAAGAAAAATGAATAATATATAAAAATAAAGAAAGTATTTGAAACCATTAATGTACGAACGACAAATTATATCCGAATTTTAAGATAAGTGTCACATAAGTAGACAATTAAATGAGTAATATATAAATGGATTTTAAAAAAAGGTATTATATAAATCTCTAAATCCAAGAAATATACCTAAAAGAATTTTAAAATGAACAAATTACCTATTAAAATAGGTTTTTTATTTAGAAAGATTTATTAAGATTATAAATAGAAGGTTGAGAAAGTACCTAATTGGAATAAAAATGAAATTAAAAAGCTACTTTATAAATAAGATGATTTTAACAAAGAACGGGATCAAGCTACAATTCGCGCGAATAGAAAGGGATTAAATCAGCAAATATTTCCATAGTTCAAAACACGGCGCATGGAATGGACCAAATTGAAATGATGCACAAATTATAGAGATTAATTAAAAAATTTTAAGAAGATGCATAATAGCTTTAATCAAATAACAACATAAAAGGTAAGGCCCAAAAGCGAAAATTATCCATTCAATACAAAATGCGCGGATCCTCAAGGGCGTCGGGTTGGATCGGATCGGGGCGGTGGGCTGAGCACTAGAAGACGCCGTTTCGGCATCTGAACGCATGAATTGGGCAGTAAACGGTGCCGTTTTGGTGCCTGATTCCCAAAGACTAAACAGTGCCATTTTGTTTGCACTTAAAACCTAGAGAAACTGAATGGTCATCTGCCATTTCCTTTACTCACCAAAACCTACCCTCAAATCTGGTTCGAAACCTCTTTCAAAACCTTTGAACTCTACAACCTTTCAATCGCTCAGTGGGTTTCGGCAGTGCCCAGTACCCCTCAATCACCGACACCATTTCGACCAGATCTACAAGGATCCGTCGTTTGAGGGCTAGATCAGCACCAAATGACAGGTAAGAAAACCCCTGTTCCTCTTTCGTAACTTTATTTTTTAATACGCTGCAAATGAAACTCCAAAATGTGTACTAAATTTCCTAGAAAAAATAAGATCTCAAATCATCCTTTTTCCTGATTTTTCCTTTGTATTTAGCATATGTACGTTCACATCGTACAAAAGAAATGGAATCCCCCCTTTTTTTTAAAAACGTTTCAACAAAAAAAAGTATAAAAATAAAGAGAAAACAACAGTAACAGTGAAAGCGAATACGAAGAAAAAGGGTTAAAACTAACCTTCTATTGTTCTTTTTATGCTTTTTGATTTTTGATCAATGTCTCAAACAAAAGAGAGCCCTCAAACTTCTATTTTGGTTTTCGTTGTATGTAAAAGATCTAAAATAAAATGGAAAATAAATGTAAAACAGTAAACGATAAAAATTCCAACTCAACCTTCTTTTTTTTTTTGTTTTTTGATTCCTAAATGCTAATATAGATTTTTTTCAACAACCCCCCTTACAATCGTTTTTCTTCGGTCTTTATAACCGATTTACAGAGGTATGGGTCTCTATTTCTACTCTCTTTTTTTGTTATTCCCTATTTGTTCCATATTTCTTTGTTTTTCTTTCTTGTTGGCTGTGTTTCTTTGCAGGTGATGGGCACGGTGTGCGAGTGACGGAGGCGTGCGGGAGTGGAGACGTCAGAGGCGTGTGGGTGTTGACCGAGGCCTGGGGGAGGGCGCTGGTACCGACGCGCGTGGTGGTCGAGGCGCGTGGTGGCAGGTGAAAGGTCGGCGGTGCCTAGGGTTCCTGAGAGACCCTAGGTCTCCCATTCTGTTAAGGTCTTGGGCCTTTTGGGCCGTGGGTTTTGGGTTATTTTTTTTGTAATTGGACATGATTGTTTGTTTTAATTTGGGCTTTGGTTGCTTCTGACGGGCCCGGGTTTATCTTGTAAAAGGACTGTTATGGATTGGGCTAGGTTATTGGGCTTCGGTTTTGGGTTGGGTTTTATTGGGTCTGTTGTAATCTTTGGACTGTTTAATGGCTTTTATTTTATTGGGTTTATTTTCGGGCTTGTAATTGGACATTTGGACTATTTGGGTTTTATTGGACTTTTTTGGTTTTATTTTATTTTGGGTTATTGATGGGCCTCGGTTGCTTCTGACGGGCCCGGGCATAAATTGGTTATTACAGCTGCCCCTCTTTGCTCATTGTCATGAAACGAGAATAGAGCAAAGACAATAGAAGAACCAATTTTGTCCGGTCTTGGCCAAGCCTTGACTTATTGGTCCTCATCTTCCTCAAACATCTTCAAACTCTACTGTAACTTGTTGCTTTGATCCACTCCACCGCTGCTTCCGAGAGACATGACCCGTAGCCTCAATTCGCTTTTCCTCAATCTTGCTTATTTTTAACTTGCTCTACCTGGAGAGTTGTAACTTTGATCTACTAATTGCTCCACTAGGACTTTGACGAAATAAATCTGAACTTTTCAAACTGCTTCTTTATTCTCGTAATATGAGTTGACTTTTTATCCCTTTTTTGGATAATCAGAAATTGAAAAATAGAAACTAAAAAATAGAAACTTAGCGTGCATAACCCGAGGCCCAACTCACTTTTCGCGTTATGAGTTGATTTTAACAGAAATTGAAAAACAGGAATTAAAAAAATACCTCGGCGTGCGACCCGAGGAATTGACTTTTGCAAATAGAAATTGAAAAACAGAAATTAAAAATACCTCAGCGTGCGACCTGAGGAGTTGCAAACAGAAATTGAAAAACAGAAATTAAAAGTACCTCGACGTGCGACCCGAGGAGTTGCAAACGAAAATTAAAAAGCAGAAATTAAAAATACCTCAACGTGCGACCTGAAGAGTTGCAAACAGAAATTGAAAAACAGAAATTAAAAATACTTCGGCGTGCGACCCGAGGAGTCGCAAACGGAAATTAAAAAGCAGAAATTAAAAATACCTCAGCGTGCGTCTTGAGGAGTTGCAAACGGAAATTAAAAATACCTCGGCGTGCGACCCGAAGAGTTGCAAACGAAAATTAAAAAGCAGAAATTAAAAATACCTCAGCGTGCGACCTGAGGAGTTGCAAACGGAAATTGAAAATCAGAAATTAAAAATACCTCGGCATGTGGCCCGAGGTTCAACTCACCTATCAAATTATGAGTTGATTTTTTGAAAAACAGTAATTGAAAACGCATCATCTGGTGGAACTTGGATTTTTTCTTTCTCCTTTGTTCAGTACAGCCATCGTCAAAACTTCTTGCTTTACTGGCATACCTGTATGTGTCATGCATGATGTTATCATGATATGCACGTGTTTGTCTTAAATGCTTTTATGCCTACATGATTATGCCATGCGCCCTGGGTTTGTTTGTCATATATCTTTTTCGTTACGGCTTTCATGATGACCTGCATTCATTGCTTCAATTCTTGACTTTCCTCTCAGGTTTTGTACCCATCCTCAAGTTTTATGAGTAATCTGTGTTTCTTGTATATCGCCCCTTTTGTTGTTTTTTTTTTTGCCCCCTGTTGAACTTTGTCCTTGTTTTGAGGCTCTTGTACTTACCAAATTCTTATCCAGGTAATGCTCAATATTCCTTTTGTTTAGAGTATGTTATTTCCCTATTTATCATTTAACTGAACCAAATATGAGATGCATGAAACGACAAAGTAGGTATGAAAGGGATACTTTACACCCATATTTATTTCAAAAGTGACAGGCGAAGAAAATTGACAAGGAATAATTCAATAAAGGAAATGTTATAAAAAGGAAAGTAGGTTCAATTGTCGCAAATGCTCTGGATATCTAACGCATGAACTTTTCCACGTTTCTTCATCCTGGATCTTTTCGAGCAAAGCTTCTTGTGTAGAAGATTTTGAGCTTTCGATCCGCTTCAAATATTAATATCTCGCCATTTGATTCCCTCTTCAAGTCGCCCTTGCTCTTTAAGCCCAAATCTGCTTCCTTAGGACGCCCTTTCGGGTTTTCATTCTAAATCTTTTTGTTTACCAAGACGCCCTTTTCGGGTTTTCATCTTGATCCCCTTTTTTTTTTTCAAAACGCCCTTTTCGGGTTTTCGTCATGATGATATATTTTCTTTTTTCTCTCTCTCTTTTTTTTTTAGGCGTAGTACTTCTTCACGGTATCTGAGTTCACTGAATTTGGTAACTCCTTCCCATCCATCTCAGTGAGAATCAAAGCTCCACCTGAGAAAGCTTTCTTCACAACATATGGCCCTTCCCAATTTGGTGCCCATTTTCCTCAAAAGTCTTTTTGAATTGGGAGAATCTTTCTTAGTACGAGTTCTCCCTTGCGAAATTCTCTTGGCCGCACCTTCTTGTCATGAGCGTTGATCATTCTCTTCTGGTACATTTGTCCATGACAAATTGCCTTCAGGCGTTTTTCCTCGATAAGATTTAACTGGTCATATCAAGCTCGAATCCATTCTGATTCTTCTAGTTCCGACTCCATTAAGACTCGTAGAGAAGGGATCTCAACTTCAATGGGCAGCACAGCTTCCATTCCATAGACCAGGGAGAAAGGAGTTGCCTCCGTAGAGGTCCGCACACATGTGCGATATGCATACAAAGCAAATGGTAACTTCTCGTGCCAATCTTTATATGTCTCGGTCATTTTTCCAATAATCTTCTTGATATTTTTGTTAGCCGCTTCTACTGCTTCATTCATTTTTGGGCGATAGGGCGAGGAATTATGATGCTTTATTTGAAATTGCTCGCATACCTCCTTCATCATCTTGTTGTTTAGATTCAAAGCATTATCTGAAATGATTCTCTCAGGTAATCCGTATCGACATATGATCTCCTTTTTTAAGAACTTGCAAACTGCGGTCTTTGTCACATTAGCAAACGAAGCGGCTTCTACCTATTTTGTGAAATAATCTATGACCATGAAGATGAATCGATGTCCATTAGAAGCCTTTGAGGAGATTGGCCCTATAACATCCATGCCCCACATAGAAAAAGGCCACGAAGAAGTCATGACATGAAGGGGCGAAGGTGCTGCATGAATTTTATCACCGTAAACTTGACATTTGTGGCACTTTCGTGCGTAACTAATGCAGTCGTTTTCCATCGTCAGCCAGTAATAACCGAGCCTCATAATCTGTCTAGCCATAGTGAGACCATTGGCGTGCGTTCCACAAACTCCTTCATGGACATCTTCAAGTATTTTCCTGGCTTCACTAGTATCCACACATCTCAAGAGCACTTGATCTTTTCCTCTTTTGTATAAGATGTCCCCATCAAGAACAAATCCCACCGCCATTCTTCTGATTGTTCTTTTGTTGTTCTCATTTGCTTGTTCGGGATACCTTTGATTCTTGACATATTCTAAGATATCATGGAACCATGGCTGTCCATCTGCCTCTTTTTCGATGCTAAAACAATGCGCGAGGGCCTCTTATATGCTCATTTGGAGAGGCATTATTTCCGTTTCTCGGCTTGCTTTGAACATTGAAGCCAAAGTGGCTAGGGCATCAGCCAATTGGTTTTCTTCTCGTGGGAAGTAATTAAAAGTTACTTCTTCAAATTCTTTGATCAGCTCTGTCACGAGATCGTGATATTTGACTAACTTTGAATCTCTCACTTCCCAATCTCTACGGATTTGGTAAATCACCAGCGCTGATTCTCCGTATACCTCTAAGATTTCAATGTCTTGTTCAATAGCTGCACGAAGTCCCATGATGCAAGCCTCGTATTTTGCTATGTTATTGGTACAGAAGAAATTTAATCTGGCAGTGAATGGGTAATGATTCCCTTCTGGTGACACTAAGACTGCTCCAATCCCATGCCCCAATGCATTTGATGCACCATCAAAGCTCATCTTCCATGATTTCTCTTTTGACGACTCACATTCTTTTTCTGTAATGCACATCAAGTCTTCGTCTGGGAAGTCAAATCTCAATGGCTCGTATTCTTCTGTTGTTCGAGTCGCTAAGAAGTCAGCTATTGCTCTCCCTTTTATCGATTTTGACTCACATATATGACGTCGTACTCCGATAATAGGATCTGCCATCGTGCCATTCTTCCTGGGAGTGCAGGGGATTCCATCATGTATTTTATTGGGTCCAGCTTTGAAATCAACCACGTCGTATGATACAGCATATATTGTCTAAGCCTTCGAGCTACCCAGACCAGAGCACAACAGAATTTTTCAATTGATGGATATTTTGCTTCATAGTCTGTGAACTTCTTGCTGAGGTAGTAAATCGCCTTTTCTTTTTTTCCCGACTCATCATGTTGCCCCAGTACGCAGCCCATTGAGTTTTCGAACACAGTCAGATACAGTACTAACGGTCTTCCAGGAGTTGGCGGTACTAGCACCGGGGGCTAGACAAATAATGTTTTATCTTGTCAAAAGCCATTTGGCATTCCTCATTCCATTCCCCCGGATTGTGTTTTCGAAGGAGTCAAAAAATTGGATCACACTGGTGGGTAAGTTGAGCAATGAATCGTGCGATGTAGTTTAGCCTCCCTAAAAATCCTTTGACTTCTTTTTGTGTGCGCGAAGGTGGTAGTTCTTGTATGGCTTTTATTTTATCTGGATCAACCTCAATACCTCTCTCACTGACTATGAAGCCTAGTAGTTTTCCGGAAGTAGCTCCAAACGTACACTTGGCTGGATTAAGCTTCAGCTAGAACTTTCTTAGTCTTTCGAACAATTTCCTGAGGTTCTCCACATGTTCTCTTTCCCCCCGAGATTTGGCAATCATATCATCGACATAAACTTCTATTTCTTTATGCATCATGTCATGGAACAGCATTACCATAGCTCTCTGATATGTTGCCCCAACATTCTTTAATCCGAATGGCATCACCTTGTAGCAAAATATTCCCCACATCGTTACGAAGGTAGTTTTCTCCATGTCTTCGGGAGCCATCTTTATTTGATTATAACCCGAAAATCCATCCATGAAAGAAAAAAAATGAATGTTTTGCTGTGTTATCCACCAATGTATCGATGTGTGGCAAAGAAAAGTTATCTTTAAGACTTGCTCGATTCAGATCCCGATAGTCTACGCACATTCACACCTTGCCGTCTTTCTTCGGTACCGGGAATATATTAGCCACCCATTCTAGATATTTAGAGACTTGTAGGAAGCCGGCATCAAATTGTTCCTTGACTTCTTCTTTTATCTTTAAAAGCATTTCAGGCCTCATTCGCCTTAACTTCTGTTGAATAGGTTTGCATTCTGGTTTCAGTGGGAGTCTATGGACCACTACATCCTCGTTCAAACCTGGCATGTCCTGATACGACCATGCAAATACATCTTCGTACTCATGAAGCAAGGCGATCAAATCATGTTTGGTGTTCTCTGAAATGGAGGTCCCTATCTTCACTTCTTGCCTCTTTTCTTCACTTCCCAAATTTACTGTCTCAACGGATTCTTGGTAGGGCAGAATCTGTTTATCTTCTTGTTCTACCATTCTTAGTAAGTCAGGGGACGAGACATAATTTTCAGCATTTTCTTCAGCTTCGCATTCTCCTAAACAAATAGCTTTCTCGAAATCGATTTTAGGTCTTGTAACGGGATTGTTCATGTCGTTGATATCTGAGCACCTGAAAGGTGAATGGAAAAGAAAACTGTAGAGGAGCATCGAGGTACTGGAACCTACAAACGTGATACTATGGCATGATATGAGATATATATAAGGACAGGCTATGAGAAGAGGGAATAAATATGAAGCCAATGAGAATGAAAAGACCATGACAAAATGCATCTTCATTAATGTTCATTTAAAAGCTAAATAGCCAACATAAACTCTTATAACAGATTCCCTACAACTTAGGGGCATACAAAAAGTCAGCATTGAGCATTACTTTGGAGAGGACTTAGAAACTACGAGAAGATCCACGGCAGTCCAATTGTTCAAAACAAATCCAGGGGGCTAGGGCGTATCATTGAAATGTTTTCCACTGCATCATCCACTTTGTCAATGACGTTTATACTGAAGTTCTGAAGGCCCCTTTCAATCGATAACAACGTGTGTTGTGAATTATCTCTCCCTGGGTATATCATTCATGCAGATGTAAATGTTTTCGACAAGGGCGGATACATTATGGGCTCCCATTCCACTTCCCGACCTGAGGCTCTTGCAATCCTCCTTTCTTGCTCTTTCTGTAACTGTTTCCTTCTTTGTCACACGTCAGGCTTGAATCCTAAACCGCATCGAGCCTTGTGGTGTACTGGCTTTAGTGCTCTGACTATTCCTTGCTGGTATTTTCCCAAACCTTTCTTTGCTCGGGCTCCTTTTCCTACAGTCAGCTTGATTCCCATCTTGGTATTCCTTAACAGTTTGGGTGTGGGAATCTTATTTCCTTCAACAACGAATGTAGCATTGATAAATTCGAAGGAGCGGAAGGAACATTCTACTGCATCTTTATTTGCTTCAATGTAGGGTGCGTCAGTAGAGACAGACGCAACAATGTCTTCTTCACCAGCGACCATGATCAAGCGGTTATCCATGACAAACTTTACCTTTTGATGAAGAGATGAAGGAACTGCCCCGACAGAATGGATCCAAGGCCTCCCTAAGAGGTAGTTATACGAAGGTGCAATGTCCATGACCTGGAACTCAATATCATATGTACACAGACCCACTTCTAGAGGAATCTCAATCTTTCCCATAACCTCTCGTTGCATCCCATCAAACACCCTTACTGTGGAATGACAAGGCCTTAGGTAAGACATATCCACTGGCATCCTAGACAGTGTAGCCAAAGGCATGACGTTGAGTGCAGACCCGTTGTCAATAAGCACATTCGGTATTATGTAGCCCTTGCAACCAGTTGTGATGTGCAATGCTTTTACAGAGCCCCTACCGTTTGGTGGTATCTCGTCATCATTGAAGGAGATGAAATTATCCACATTTAAATTGTTCACCCACTGATCAAGCTTTTCAACGGGTACGTTGCTCGACACATACGCTTGGTTTAACACTCTCAGTAAAGCGTTTCGATGTGGTTCTGAGTTCAGCAGTAGAGATAACACTGAGAGTTTTGCCGGTTGCTTGTTCAACTGCTCCACGATGTTATATTCGCTGTACTTGATGAATTTTAAAAATTCATGTGCATCATCCTCATTCACGGGTCTTTTAGTTTCTTGTTCAGACTATATTTCAACATCGGCCTCAGCACTACGCATTGGTGCCTTTCCTTTCTGATTCGCTTCAACGGCTTTCTTCTTTGGTTCATCCACTTCAGGGGAATAACATCTCCCGCTGCGGGTAAAATGCCCCACCTCACTAACACTTCCAGTTGTAGCTTCGGGTGTGGTAATGTCGACATCGTATTTCCATGGCACCACCTTGCTGTCCTTATAAGGGAAGGGAGAAGGTACTTTGATTATCATCTTTGGTTTTACTTCTTCCTTTTTTGCCTCATAGTAGATCACCAAAGGTCGGTCAGCATTATAAGGGAAGGCTGGTGGTTGATTATCAGAGGCGCATATTTCTCTTTCCTCAGCCTCGTCTGTTTTATCAAAGATCTTGACCTCCTTGTTGTTCATCATGTCTTGGAGTAATTTTCTGAATTCTTCACAAGACTGGATGTCATGTCCCTCGATGCCATGAAAATCACAAAAACTCTGATTTTTTTGTGTTTTTTCTTTGAAAATTCTTGTTGGGTTGACAACACGACCCATTTTTGACCATCACTTCCCAAACTTTTCGCAAAGGTGTTTTTATTTCAGAAACGTAACTTTTAGCTTGACGCGCGTCTTCCTTCGTCACTGCACTCACGTTCCCTCCAGCATGGTTAGGGAGCGGATTTTCAGCCACGTTACCAGTACCGTCAAATCGCAAAATCCCGGCATCAAAAAGACCCTGAACTCTCCTTTTGAAGGCTATACAATTCTCCGTAGAATGCCCCTGGTTTCCAGCATGATACATGCAACTGGCATTGGGGTCGTACCATTTCGGGTATGGAGGCTTCAATGGTGCCATATAATGTGGGGATATTAATTGTTTTTCTAGTAATTTCGGGCACAGCTCTCCATACGACACAGGAATAGGGGTGAATTGAAGTTTTTCAGGATTGGGCTTTGTTGGTCTTTGTTCATTTTTAGGCTGACTTTGAGCAGGCATAATACTTGGCGGGAATATAGTGAATGGTCTTTGGTTATTAGTGGCATAGACGGGGTAATGAGGAGGTGTTTGATAGTAAGGGTTTTGAGAAGGAAAATAGAAGTTCGGAGGTGGGCGAAATTGAGGTCGTGGTTGGGTTGGGTACGGATTAGAAGCATAGCGGCTCCTAGTCCCCACCATGTGAGTTTCAGGCTCTTTTTTCTTCATAGGTACTGGTCTTTTCGAACTCTCAGGACCTTCCACCCTTCCACTCTTGATGCCATTTTCAATGAGTTCTCCAGACATTACGATATCGGCGAAGTCTTTTGTGGCGTTTCCTACCAGCTTGTCATAAAATGGCGCTTTCAAAGTGTTGATAAAGAGGATCGTTATCTCTGTTTTAGTCAGTGAGGGTTCTACTTGGGCTGAGATATCCCTCCACCTTTGAGCGTATTGTCTAAAAGTCTCTGTTGGCTTCTTTTCCATCATCTGCAGCGTTAGTCGATCAGGCGCCATATCAGAGACATACTTGTACTGTTCATAGAATGCTGATGCTAGGTCCTTCCATGATCGGATCCTCTCCCTGCTGAGTTGATCATACCATCAGAGGGCTGATCCGACCAGGCTATCTTGAAAACAGTGTATTAACAATTTGTCTTCGTTCACATAACCGGCCATCTTTCGACAAAACATGATAAGATGCGCCTTTGGACATCTCGTCCCATCATATTTTTCAAAATCTGGTGCTTTAAATTTCGAGGGCAGGACCAGATCGGGAACTAAACTGAGCTCTTCGGCGCTCAGTGCAGAGAAGACTCCGGTTCCTTCTATTGCCTTGAGTCTTTCTTCCAGACTCTTATACTTGTCCTGAGCATCACGATCCTTCATTCTCAGGTTGGCTATTTCTATTGGATCATCCAAATCTGGGACAATTGGGTCAGCAGGATTAGATCCGGGGTTCGATACGAATATTGCTTGCCCTAGATGGGCAGGTGGTGGTACAGGTGGTTGTTCCGGGCCCGTAGATTCCCTTTGAGGTCAACCTCCGTGCATTGCAGGGGCGTGAGGTGGAGTGAAACCTGGAGGATGGAATGGACTCTGATTAACTCTCGAATGGGGTTCTGTAATATCAGGACTATGCGCGGGTCCTTTTTCCTTTGACCAGAGTTGTCATCATCTCCATAATTTTGGCCATTTGATCCTTCTGCTCGAGCGATTCTTCGCGGGATCTTACCATCAGATCCCTGGTTTCTTGCTGCGACTTGGCCAATTGCTCTTGCAACTGTCCTTGGATTCTCTCCATTCTTTCGATTCTTTCGTTGAGTTCAGCATCCATGGCTCTAGCTCTTAGTCGTGTCCTATAAGGATGACGTGATTCCAGATTCGTAATGTCGTAACTGTAAATTATACGATCTTAGCCTCAGTAAATGATTAGGGTGATATGATGCTATTGTATGCAATGCAATGCAAATGCATGGCATGAATGTAAAAAGGTGTCAACTCTGATTCAATTCCCTAAAGGAAACTTCCTTAGAAAACAAAGCTCTTTACATAAAACAGATTACAGATATGGTTTTGCCTTAGCGCCTAGATCCTTAATCTTTCGGAGTAACGAGGCTAACTCCTATCCTCGGCTTGTCCATGACTCGTGCAGCACGCTTGATACCTCTGCCTCTGCTGCCAAAATTTGCAAGTGCTCGGCCACCTCTCGAATCTGATTTATGGCTTCCCTCATGCAATAGTCCCTATTTTCAATTTGCTGCTGGGCATTATGTAACTCCTTCTTCTATTGCTCTTTGCTCTCTTTCAAGTACCCAATATAATTCTCGCAATCCTGCAGGGTCCCTTCTAGCCCTTCAATTTTCTTTTCCATTTCTTCGATTCTACTCAAACTTGCCTTTAATTCTATTACCGAGTTGCGATTTTGATAATGATTTAAGGACCTTTCCAACTCTGCCACTCTAGTCTTCAATTCATTTCTTCCGTTTTGGCCTTCTGACACTTGCTTTTCTAGGATCTCCTTCTGAGCCTTCATTTCTTGAAATTTCCTTTCCCATTGCTCGGCCTTAGCTCTTTCTTCTTGTAACTCTTGTCGCCATTGACCCAAAGTCTTTCCTAGCCCCACAGTTCTTATCGAGAGACGCATCTTTTGTAGTCCCTCTTTAGGCTATCTAACTCTTCTTCAGTTTTGCTCTTCCCTTTTCTTATCTTTTCTGCTTCTGATTTCTGTATCTCTACATCCAATTTCAAAAGCATCCTCTCCTCCTCTAACTGCTCAATTTTCTTCTCGAGCGCTGAACTCCGCTTTACAAAATCTTGCTTTATAATTTCTAACTCTGTTGGTATTATTTGCAAACGTTCCTCCCTAGATTGAGCATTATCTAAACTCGGTCTTGGGATATTATTGTTGATTCTTTTGTTTAGCCACACTTTATACTCAGAAGTCGCCGTTTCACCCACAGTCAACCACTTCATTCGATGGGTTTGCTTCCAAGCATTCGCAATTTCCTTAATCTTCTTTTTATAACTTTCTCCTGTATAAGAGAGTTTGCTTTGATCCAACCCATATGTTGCTGGCACGAACTGTCTAGATTGGTATTGTCTTGTTGCTAGCAGAGGGGCATATCCGATGACTCCCCAAATTCTGGGTAGAGGGACCCAATTAAAGTCTCTGCACCTGTAAAGGATCTCTCCAGGCACCATCCATGGAGCTCTCCACTCAATGTCTCCCTCCTGAAGATTCTGAAGAATTGTCCTCCATCCTTCTTCCGTTATATCCTCTCGCCTTGACACGGCTACTTCCTCTTTTATCGGTGAATAATCCTTATAAAAGGGTCGACAAGAGACTTTATCCATCTTCCAAAAATGCCCATAAAACCATACCATTAATAGTTGTGCGCATCCGATAAACCTTCCTTCTCCCGCTCTTCTGCATGCATTTAATGATCTGAAAGTCTCTGCAAGAATTGCTGGGACAGGTGTAACTTGTTTATCCAATCGATCGAACAAATCTGCCACTGCTTCATCTATGTGTCTTAGGGCTTTTGGGAAGATGACTAGTCCGTAGAGGCTTAAGGCGAAGATATCAACCTTTCTTCTCACATCAGGGTGCATCAAAATCAGATCCCTTAAATTTACCCAAGGAATACATCTTCCTTCACCTTTCTGTTGAATCTTGGTTGAGATCCACTGTTCACTCATTCCCGTAATTTTCATCAATTTCTTCGCCAAAGGAGGGACATAGGCAGGCCTAATATAAACCTTGTCAACTTGTATCCCGGGACTACAAAGTAAAGTGGTATATTCTTCTACTGTTGGCACCAAATCCACTTTCCCAAAAGTGAAGCAACTGTATGCGAAATTCCAAAACTGAACCATAGCCCGGAACAGGTGTTTATCTATCTTAATATCCAATAAGTGAGAGATATCACCATAACGGTGGTAGAATATCTGTTTAGCTTCATCTTCCCAATGGGTCCAGATATCTCGCAACTCTTGAAGCTCGTTTTGTGTCACGCTAACGCGGGTGAAGTCCCTCAGCTCCGACGTATGACCTTCAACTAAGCTATCTCCTTTTTCCAACTGCAACTTTTCTGATCATGTGTGTACGGCCGCATTGTCCTCTACTTTATCAAGAAAGTCGTTTTCCATAGCAAACTTCCTATCTCAGCAACCGAACAGAAATTAACACCTCTACTGTATGGAATGTCATGCAAATCAAACAAATCAACACAAGTCAGTATTGCATAATTAAAACAAGTAAAATATCATCAAACACTTATCTAGGTAACTATTTCGACACTCTGCCTAGGGTAGGCTCTAGGGCTTCTATATGGGGTTCAGTTCTAAAGAGGGATACCTGAACCAACGGATTCCTCAACCCTCACCCATTATAGGCTCATACGGATCAAGTTCGATTCAGGGGGATACATTTCCCTACGGCCATGCGGAGGTGAAAACCTCACGAAGCTCATAGGTACGGATGTATCCAGGAAGCAATCCACTAGCCCATGCGGAGGTGAAAACCTCACGAAGGCCTTAGTTTTTTACTTCACTTAAAGGTGTGACCACAACGGTCATGCAATGTAAATGCAAGTATTATGAGACTCGTCATTATTGCAGTTATAGCACAAGCAAATGCTTTAGAAGAAACATGATTTTTCAAAACAAATTTCCAAATTTTTAATCAAAAGGACAAAAATCAATCAATTTATGGCCTGACTCTCGAGGTCCCCAGTGGAGTCGCCAAGCTGTCGTAACCACTTTTTTGAAAACGAGAATCGACTTTTAAAAATAGGGAGTCGCCACTGATCCTTTTTGTTTAGGTTTGATCAGGTCACCTATAAAAATGTTTTGGTCTTCGAAACTCGAGAAAACGGGTTCGGGAGTCGGTTACGTGCAAGGAAGGATTAGCACCCTTGCAGCGCCCAAATTTGGTACCAAATTGATTGAGGTTGTCCTAATGTTGAAAACTTGAATATTTTCAGGGTAAAAAAAGGAATTAAAAGAATGGGTTAATTAAACTGAGATTGAATCTCAAGATTAACTCGTTTCAAATGAGTAAAAAGTATCATACCCAACACGTTAGGATATAACACCTTTACACTCTGACACCGAGATCATCTTTGATCTTCAAACGCATGGAGATGGTATTTGGTTATTTAGTTGAACGAAAAAATCAACACCCAGCACGTTAGGATGTAATTTTCCGTACTTCTAAACACACAAACATCGCCTTGTTTTTAATAACCTTTTTAAATAAGCGATCTTACAATTGACCCCAAATGTGTTTGTTTGGTTTGTTTGGATAAATAATTTTTCGTAAATAAGTTAAAAATTTTAATCACAATACAATAATGAAAACAGAAGTATAATTACGAACATAAAATAACAATATATGGCAATAATAAAAGACATAAAAGAAAAAATTAGGGGTCATACGATGGCAACATATCATATATTATACGAAGACTAACATTAACAATCAAGACTAATGAATTAAAAGACAATTTAGAAAAGAAATATTTAGGCAATTTAACATAGCTAAAATACCACAGATCATAAGACAAATAAAGAAAAATGAATAATATATAAAAATAAAGAAAGTATTTGAAACCATTAATGTACGAACAACAAATTATATCCGAATTTTAAGATAAGTGTCACATAAGTAGACAATTAAATGAGTAATATATAAATGGATTTTAAAAAAAGGTATTATATAAATCTCTAAATCCAAGAAATATACCTAAAAGAATTTTAAAATGAACAAATTACCTATTAAAATAGGTTTTTTATTTAGAAAGATTTACTAAGATTATAAATAGAAGGATGAGAAAGTACCTAATTGGAATAAAAATGAAATTAAAAAGCTACTTTATAAATAAGATGATTTTAACAAAGAACGGGATCAAGCTACAATTCGCGCGAATAGAAAGGGATTAAATCAGCAAATATTTCCATAGTTCAAAACGCGGCGCATGGAATGGACCAAATTGAAATGATGCACAAATTATAGAGATTAATTAAAAAAATTTAAGAAGATGCATAATAGCTTTAATCAAATAACAACATAAAAGGTAAGGCCCAAAAGCGAAAATTATCCATTCAATACAAAACGCGCGGATCCTTAAGGGCGTCGGGTCGGATCGGATCGGGGCGGTGGGCTGAGCACTAGACGACGCCGTTTCGGCATCTGAACGCATGAATTGGGCAGTAAATGGTGCCGTTTTGGTGCCTGATTCCCAAAGACTAAACAGTGCCGTTTTGTTTGCACTTAAAACCTAGAGAAACTAAATGGTCATCTGCCATTTCCTTTACTCAACAAAACCTACCCTCAAATCTGGTTCGAAACCTCTTTCAAAACCTTTGAACTCTACAACCTTTCAATCACTCAGTGGGTTACGGCAGCACCCAGTACCCCTCAATCACCGACACCATTTCGACCAGATCTACAAGGATCCGTCGTTTGAGGGCTAGACTAGCACCAAATGACAGGTAAGAAAACCCCTGTTCCTCTTTCGTAACTTTATTTTTTAATATGCTACAAATGAAACTCCAAAATGTGCACTAAATTTCCCAGAAAAAATAAGATCTCAAATCATCCTTTTTCCTGATTTTTCCTTTGTATTTAGCATATGTACGTTCGCATCGTACAAAAGAAATGGAATCCCCCCTTTTTTTTAAAAATGTTTCAATAGAAAAAAGTATAAAAATAAAGAGAAAACAACAGTAACAGTGAAAGCGAATACGAAGAAAAAGGGTTAAAATTAACCTTCTATTGTTCTTTTTATGCTTTTTGATTTCTGATCAATGTCTCAAACAAAAGAGAGCCCTCAAACTTCTATTTTGGTTTTTTTTGTATGTAAAAGATCTAAAATAAAATGGAAAATAAATGTAAAACAGTAAACGATGAAAATTCCAACTCAACCTTCTTTTTTTTTGTTTTTTGATTCCTAAATGCTAATATAGATTTTTTTCAACAACCCCCCTTACAATCGTTTTTCTTCGGTCTTTATAACCGATTTACAGAGGTATGGGTCTCTGTTTCTACTCTCTTTTTTTGTTATTCCCTATTTGTTCCATACTTCTTTGTTTTTCTTTCTTGCTGGCTGTGTTTCTTTGTAGGTAATGGGCACGGCGTGCGAGTGACGGAGGCGTGCGGGAGTGGAGACGTCAGAGGCATGTGGGTGTTGACCGAGGCCTGGGGGAGGGCGCTGGTACCGACGCGCATGGTGGTCGAGGCGCGTGGTGGCAGGTGAAAGGTCGGCGGCGCCTAGGGTTCCTGAGAGACCCTAGGTCTCCCATTCTGTTAAGGTCTTGGGCCTTTTGGGCTGTGGGTTTTGGGTTATTTTTGCTGTAATTGGACATGATTGTTTGTTTTAATTTGGGCTTTGGTTGCTTCTGACGGGCCCGGGTTTATCTTGTAAAAGGACTGTTATGGATTGGGCTAGGTTATTGGGCTTCGGTTTTGGGTTGGGTTTTATTGGGTCTATTGTAATTTTTGGACTGTTTAATGGCTTTTATTTTATTGGGTTTATTTTCGGGCTTGTAATTGGACATTTGGACTATTTGGGTTTTATTGGACTTTTTTGGTTTTATTTTATTTTGGGTTTATTGATGGGCCTCAGTTGCTTCTGACGGGCCCGTGCATAAATTGGTTATTACAGATTTGATGAAAGTTAATTGTTAATTTCATTAGTTAATTATGATGCTAACTATAGTAAAAACTTTTAAAATGAGAACCCAAATTATCTTAACTATTAGATCAAAATAAATAGTTTTAAACATTGAATTTTGTATTTATCTTACCTTATTAAAATAAAATTAACAACACCTAATCATTCTTTTTTTTTCTTTTCGTAGTGTATATTAGGATTTTAGATTTAATTTCTTTTTGGGAGCAAAAACATTAGAATGGAAAGTACGAGATCAGATTAGGGTTATTAAGATTAATCAATTTAAATATTTGGTACTTATTTTTAATTAAAAATTTTGTCAACCATTTCATTCTATAATTTTTGGGAATATGCTTGAAATTCTTTGAGTACTTGAAATCAATCAAAAGATAAGTTCTAAAATTTTTGGAATGAAATGGTTGACCAATTTTCTCAATAAAAAAAATCCCTAATACCCAAATTGATTAATCTAAGGCTTAGAACCATTTATTTTGATCTAATGATTAAGATCATTTTAACTCTCATGATTCTTATTTTAGAAGTCTAATATTATTATTCACTTGATTTTATCGAATTACCTTTTTAATCAATGAAGTACATATTTACATTAATTTTTGAATTAATATTTTTATTCTTATGAAAGAAAAAAAATTAAATAATTACAATATTTAATAAAAGTATATATAACATGATTTACTTTTTCTCCAACATATATAATTTTTGAAATAATAATTTTTTTTACATATGCAACGTTAATAATATTATTTGGAAAAAAAGTTTTATAGGTTTATAATCATAATATTTTATATAATATTTAAACTTCTTTATGGGTTAGAGGTCAAACTTCAATAAAGAAAATGTATATTTTTCAACATCCTATTCGACTTATTTACTATTTAAGACTTATTTTATATTAATTTTAATTTTAATTTTTAAAAAAAATAAATTCAAATAAAGTTAATGTTTTAAAAGCCGGAATGAAACTTATATAGTTAAAAACAAAATCCACATAATAAAGTTTAATAACAATTGTAACTTAAATGAAATAATACTAAGGCAACGCAATTTATATTCTCTTCTTAATCTCATGTCAAAGTGTCATGAGCAACGAATCGAAGCCCATGATGAATGTACACAAATCGTCTTATAGAAGTCAATTGATTAATTGGGGCTCATTTGACCCATTTGAACTGATCCATTTCGTAGAATATATGACAAAGCCTATCTACTTGAAGCTTTTGTAGGTCCAGTAAAACTAGAGTTACTATGGAGAATATTTTGTAATCCTAAGGGATAAGATTGTATAGTGTTTAAATCCCTTAGGACTCTCATATTGTAGATATGCATGAATCTCAGTCGTTGATGTAATTCAATCTATACCAATGGATCTAGGGGAGCTCAACTATAAATTGAGGCCTCCCTCCTCATTTGTATTCATTCAATTCAGATTTATTGAATATATTTGATAGCATTTATTCAAACAGCTAATATGCATTGCTTTGTTGCATTGAGTTTGCTTCCGCTTTACTCCGATGCTTTAGAGAATTTCCTTTGTGAATTCTCACTTTCAAGACTTAAGTTGACTTAGGTAGATTTGAAGATAAGTTTCTGCCTAAGGTCATGCAGTTTGGGAGATTAAAGTTCTACCCTTGTGACAGTTGGTATCAGGAGCTAGTTTCCAGTAAGGTGCTGGTTGAGATGACAAAAGGAATAAACAATCAGATTGAGCCTAGGGAGACCCGAGGAGGGCAGAAAAGCGAGCAAATCAAGAGATATGTTGTCAACTTTGGAAGGCAGGGTTTCCCAACTTGAGGGTTCCATAAGTGATATGAGGAATGTTGGATCTGGTGCCTAAGTGTAGTATATTTATTTTGTATACTTATATTTTTTGAACAAATTAGTTTAATAATAACATCCATTAATTACATTACTACCCTTTGTATATTTATTTTGTAGTATATTTATTTTGTCTTCAATGTTTTTGCACGCAAAGCAAAATGAAAGCAAATATTGACTCATTAGTTATCTAATGTTTAACTAATAGTAAGTAGTATTACATGATCGGATCATAATACGAAAAAATAACTTGTATTAGTAGATGAACCTAAACATGTCATTAGTCTAATAAAAAATGAGCAAACCGATTGAAAAATGAATATGTCGTTTATCAAGTCCAATTAGGGAGATACTTTTCTTGAGAATCGGAGTCGATGACTCCCAAAAGATAGAGACATAAATGTGATTGATTGGATTGACCATACATCAGACAGGACCTAAGTAGAATAGATCCTAGATTCGTTTATGGGTTCATTCACTTGTGATGCTAATAGTGTAGCATACCTTAGTCCTGAGTGGATGATGGACTATGTATGTGTGACTCGTATGCTTTGATGTAAGTAAAAGCCTGAGTTCAAATAGATAAGAAACCGAAACCTGGTGCGTTGAGTATACGACTTCTGTAGTATGTAGCATCATTTACAATAATGGAGTCCATAGCCCAACTAATGGGTACATGATAAATGAAAAACAAACGTGGTCACGGGTTGTTTGTCTTTGTGATAAATGACTTAATTACTTTTTGATAGTCATTGACTTTTCGTGAAGGAAGATGTAATGGTTACCATAAGGTAAAATAGGATCATATTGGGAGAACAGATTTATCTCAAAGAGATTAAGGATATCCTATGAAAGCAATACACTTATGACAAGGTTATTGGATGAACACTTATTAAATAACTTCCGTAATGGTATATAATTAGGGAGAGCTAAGCCACGATACTTTAGTGGAATGACTTTATGACTAAATAAGTTTATAATTAAATGACAAAATGTTGGAACTTAATTATAAATTATTTGAGCCTTAATTATATATGTCCAGTTGGTCCCTCTGTTAGCTTGCTGAAACACACACAAAAAAAAGATTGTATGTAGAACCAAATGGACAAAAATGATTACAAATGATGAAGTTAAAGAAATGGGTCACATTCATAAATGAATACGTTTTCTCGCTAAGTATGGAACTAACTTAATTAAGTTAAGGTTTTCAAATTATATTAAATGATTAAAGTTCAAAAATTAAATTAAATTAATTAGTCATTATGAATCCAATTAAATAAGTATATTAAATATATTTTGTCATAGATTCTTTTACGGTAAAGTTGTTATGAGTTTAAAAAAATAAGAATTTAATTGAGAAAATTGTTTTAATTAAATAAGTTAATAGTATAAATAATATTTACTTTGAGAAATAGAAAACAAGTACTAGGTGAGATTAAATTATAAAGTGTTGGATTAAAAGTCCAGTAAGCACATATAATTAGATCCAATATGTCACATCTCAAAAATCGGGGGTTAGTAGAATCAGGTTAGTGAATCGAGAGAGAGTGGCCATGCCCTAATTTTTGAGATTATCTATATAACACCCCAAACCCGGTTAAAACGCTACAACCGAATCTGGCGTGCCACGAGAAGAAAACATTTGAAAATTGATTTGTTGACTTGACTGGAGAGAAAACCTTTGCATAGTTTTAAAGAAAACCGAAGTGGAATTTGTAATTATCAAAGCATTTCGGAAGTTGTTTTAGAAAAATTTGATAGCCTTATTGTTACTCCATATTTATTACTTAACCAGTGAACATTTCAGAAAACACATACTTATCGAAGTTTTAAAAACAACCAATTCGTAATTACCAAGTATGCTTATCGAAAATTATAGAAACAACCAAATAAAACATTCCAAAAAAATAAAAGCTAGGCGGCCTTATTACAACGCTGAAATCCCAAAGTAAAGGAAATAACTAAGTTCAGATAGAACACTTTGAAATAAATGAAGGCTGAGCATGGCCACCTCGAGTCCACTCCGGCTCCATATCCACGATCTAAGTCTGATCTGCAAAATATAACGGAAAGGGGTGAGTCACCTAGACTCAGTGTATAAATCCCCATCCCAAGAGAAGTTATGCTCTTACACAAATTCATACAATAATATGCAAGTCATGCAACCCATCCAACCTAAGTATCCATCCATGTCTCCCAAATCTACCCCTTGTGGTACCAAACCACTGGTGGTACCAAACCACTGGTAACCGAAGTTACAATAATAACATATGTGGTACCAAACCACTGGTAACCGAAGTTACAATAATAACATATGTGGTACCAAACCACTGGTGGTGCCAAACCACTGAGACTTAGTCACAATTTTTATAATATGTGGGGCCAACCCACTGTGTGATACCAAATCACTGGTGACAGTCTGATAGATCATACTTCCCCCCTCCTCTCATCACCCATAACGCAGAGTTATGCTAACAATATCAGTATGATCATGCTTAACATACAAAATTATGTGTACAGGATATTATGCATTCATAGATCACAATCAGCGCAAGATATTATAACAACTTACCTGGCATCCTCGCTTTTTCCCAACAAGGGTAAACCAATATTCACAGCCGGCACTCCGGCTTTTAACAACACATAACATTTAACATATTAAGTGATGAAAGTGTGTAAGAGTTACACACCTAGTTTTCGTACTAACACTTTTACTGCTTCTGCGCTACTGTCACTCGCGACTACCACTATCGGCCCACGATCTACTTCCGATGTCGGCCCACACCCCAAAGGCCAATCTCGCACTCCCGATACTGATCGTTTCTTGTACTTTGGCGTTGAATTTCCAAATCCAACCTCTTCTACTTGACTGTTATTCTAGTCCATAATAATCCCTTAATCACTAAACCATTTAAACGATGAGATCTAATTAACTAAACAATTATAACACTAAAACGCAACCTTACCTAAACTGTCGAATCCCGAAAGTCTTTAAGAAAATGTCACCACCAATCTACCTACATTCGGCCAACACCAAAACATCAAACCAACCTATAACCACAACCCATCTATCACCTGATGCCATTCGGCCAAAAAGAAAAGAACAGGAAAGGGCCATTCGGCCGAACCTACCATCAACCACCTACCTTCGGCTTTTCCACAAATCGGCACAGGAGACTTTTAATGAGATAGATTCGGCTTCTAGGGGTAGAGAGTGAAATCGATAGGGCCTTTGAACAACCGATACAGTTTAGAACTTGATAAAAATAGAGAAATCGTAGAGGAAAGAAATCCCGAAACTCACCAGATTACTAAGGAGTATGTGACTTATGGTGCACCTTCGGGAAACAGAGAAACCACCTTGACGATTCGGCTATGGAGAAAGGAATATGCACAGGGAAGATTCGGCTTTTAGAAGTATAATGGAGAGGAGAAAAGAGATAGGGAGTTTCAGCTAGAAGAGAAAAATTAAGGCAAGTGGGTGAGAAGAGTTTCAACTAGAGAGGAAAAAGTGTGAAAGAGAAAAAAATGAAAGAAAAGGATGATAACTTGGCTACTAATTTTGGCACCCTCACACACACCTTAGAGTTGGAGTTTCGGCCAACTCTCCCCCTCCTGATAGCCTTTATCCTTCTATTATCACATCCATTATCCACATAATCCTTATCTTTCCTTCCTTTTATCATCTTTTTATCACTTAAAATAAAAAGAATTAAAGCTCCTAAAATGTAGCTCATGTGCCGTCCACCCCCTCCCCTTCTTAGAGCCGAAATTTGACCCAACAACCTTGGGCTCCAAGTGGCCATACTTGGCCCAAATGCCTCCCCCTTTTTAAGTCATCTACATGCCCCTTATAGCATCACTAAATTTTGGGCCTCAAGCCCAACTTACTACCAAACACAGGTACTTACTTAAATTATAAACTAACACTATTTATAAGCAATTTAACCCAGGTTTTAAGTCCAACCCGAGCCCAATACACCTCAAGACCTTATCCTACTAACTTAGCCATGCAACAACCCAAATGCATAGCCCCACAAAATCAGGATATTACAGTTCTACCCCCCTTAAAATAAAATTCGACCTCGAAATTTACCTGGTCAAAAGAGTTGAGGGTATTGTTGTCGCATGATATCCTCCGGCTCCCATGTCGCTTCCTCCGATCCATGGTTCCACCATAATACCTTCACCAAAGGGACTGATTTCCTACGCAAAACCTTAACATCTTGATCTAGGATCTGCATTGGTTCCTCCTCAAAAGATGAGTCTGGATTCACCTCTATCTCCTCCACTGGCACAACATGTGATGGATCCGAGCGATAGCGTCTAAGAATGGAAACATGAAACACATCGTGGATTTGACTCAACTCTGGTGGCAACTCAAGCTGGTACGCCACTGGTCCTACTCGCTTCAACACCCGATAGGGCCCAATAAATCTAGTGCTCAACTTGCCTTTCCTACCAAACCTCAGAACCTTTTTCCACGGTGACACCTTCAAAAAAACCTTGTCACCTTCAGCAAACTCTATATCCTTTCGTTTAAGATCGGCATAAGACTTTTGTCTATCCGAGGCTTCTTTCAAGCGAGCTCGAATCACCTGCACCTTATCTTCTGTTTCAGCTACCAACTCTGGACCCAACAACTGCCGCTCTCCCAACACCGTCCAACACGTAGGGGTACGACACTTCCGACCATAAAAAGCTTCATATGGAGCCATTTTAATACTCGCCTGATAACTATTGTTATACGCGAATTCCGCCAACGGTAAAAATTCTTCCCAACTGCCCTTGAAATCCAAGGCACAACCCCTTAGCATATCCTCCAGGACTTGAATTACCCTCTCTGACTGTCCATCTAACTGGGGATGGAACGTCGTACTAAAATCCAACCTCGTACCCAATGCCTGATGCAAAGTCTTCCAGGACCTTGACGTAAATCTAGGGTCTCTGTCCGAAATAATCGACACTTGCACCCCATGCAACCTCACAATCTCCGCTATATATAGTCTTGCCAACTTCTGAAGAGAATAATCCATACGTACAGGCATGAAATGAGTAGACTTTGTTAAACGGTCCACAATCACCCAAACTGAATCCTTTTTTTGGGGTGTAAGGGGTAGCCCACTCACAAAATCCATTGTAATCCTTTCCCACTCCATTGTGGAATCTTAATCGGTTGCAACAATCCCGAGGGTAGCTGATGTTCAGCCTTGACTTGCTGACATGTCAGACACTTACTCACAAATTCCGTTACCTCCCGCTTAAGACCCGACCACCAAGACTGTTCCCGCAAATCCCGGTACATCTTACCTCCTGGATGCATAGCATATGAACTGCTATGTGCCTCCTGCAAAATCTTCTGCCTTAACTCCACATCCTTAGGCATACACATTTTTCCCTGAAAACATAACACTCCATCGCTGCTCAGACTATACCCCTCCAATCCACCATTCTGTACTTGCAAACAACGAGCACTTAAAACTTCATCTACCAGCTGTTTTTCCTAACCTCATCAATCCATGTTGGCTTCACTTGCAATTTCGCTAACAGGCTTCCATCCTCATACAGACTAAGGTGAGCAAACATGGCTCTTAAATCTGCCACTACCTTACGGCTCAAGGCATCCACTACCACGTTAGCCTTTCCCGGGTGGTACTCGATGGAGCAGTCATAGTCCTTTAACAGCTCAATCCATCTTCTTTGCCTCAAATTTAACTCCTTCTGGGTAAGGAGGTACTTCAAACTCTTGTGATCTGTATACACCACCGACTTCTCTCCATACAAGTAATGTCTCCAAATTTTCAGCGCGAAAACTACCGCAGCCAATTCCAGATCATGCGTCGGGTAGTTCCCTTTGTGAGGTCTTAACTGTCGGGAAGCATACGCTACTACCTTCACCTCCTGCATCAGCACACATCCCAATCCTGTATGGGACGCATCACAATGAATCGTAAATTCTTTTCTGGCTTCCGGTTGAATCAATACCGGAGCTTCTGTCAAAATCCTCTTTAGCTTCTCGAAACTTTCCTGTTGCTTGCCTGACCACACAAACGGAACCCCTTTCCACAGCAACTTGGTCAATGGTGCTCCAATCAGAGAAAACCCTTCCACAAACCTCCGGTAATATCCTGCTAGCCCCAGAAAACTCCGAATCTCTGCCACAGACTTCGGTGGCTTCCAGTCTAAAACTGCCTCAATCTTCCGAGGGTCCACTCTAATCCCCTCAGCTGACACTACATGCCCCAAGAAAGTAACCTCCTTCAACCAGAACTCACACTTATTAAACTTGGCGTATAAACGCTTTTCCCTAAGAATCTGCAACACCACTCGCAGATGTGCGTCATGCTCCTCCTTCGATTTCGAGTACACCAAAATATCGTCGATAAACACTACAACGAATCGATCCAAATACGGGTGAAACACCCGGTTTATCATATCCATAAACGCTGCCGGTGCGTTCATTAACCCGAACGGCATAACCAAGAATTCATAGTGCCCGTATCGAGTACGAAACACCGTCTTATGGATATCTGTCTCCTTTACCTTAAGTTGGTGATACCCCGACCTTAAATCTATCTTGGAGAAGACCGATGCTCCCTTCAACTGGTCGAACAAGTCATCTATCCTAGGCAACGGATACTTGTTCTTAATCGTCAATTTATTCAACTGACGGTAGTCTATACACATTCGCATCGACCCGTCCTTTTTCTTAACGAAGAGTACCGGTGCTCCTCACGGAGACACACTTGGACGGATAAAACCCCGATCCAGCAACTCCTGGATCTGTGCTTTCAACTCCACCAATTCCTTTGGCGCCATCCTATACGGAGCAGTAGATACTGGTGCTATTCCCGGTAAAAGATCTATACCGAACTCCACTTCGCGATCTGGGGGCAAACCCGAAAGCTCTTCCAGAAAAACATATATAAATTCATTTACTGTTCGAACATCTCCTATAGCCAGCTCCTTACCTTCCAAAGCACAAACACAAGCTACAAACGCCTCACATCCTTTCCTTACCATCTTCTCCGCTTTCAGCGTAGACACCACATTAGATAGGTAATTCCTTCTCTCCTTATCATCACCACTTCTTCACTCAACCGATTTTAGCACCATGCGCTTAACTGCACAGTCCAGCTCTGCCTGGTGCTTTACCAACCAATCCATTCCTAAGATTAAATCGAACTCCCCGAAGGGTAGTTCTATCAAATCCGCTTGAAACACAACCCCTTGAAGTTCTAGGGGTACTTCCCTATACAGTTTGTCTACTACCACAGAGTGTCCTAGAGGGCTAACTACCGTCATCTTCTTAGCAGAAATCTCATGGGCTAAGTTCAAAGTTTCCACTATACTACTAGCAACATATGAGTGTGTTGATCCAACATCAATTAATGCAGTATATGGCAACCCAGAAATTAAAAACGTACCAGTTATAACGTCGGGTGCGTCACCCTCCTTCTGACGTTTGGCTGCATAGACCAACCCAGGCTATCTAGCATCAGTACCTCCAGCACCTCGGCCAAGTGCTCCTCGGCCTCTCCCGTTACCATTACCACCCCTAGCTGCACCTCGACCCCTCTGTGGCTGCTGACCATCCCTCCTGAATTGACCATGTCCTTGACCCTCAGCTTGAGTCCTAGCTAACTTCCGCGAACAATCTCTTACCCGGTGCTCCAATGACCCACACTCAAAGCACCCTCTATTACCAGCCCAACACTCTCCCAAATGAGACTTCCCACATCGAGCACACTGGGGTGGCCACAAGTAGCAGCAGGCTTTGCAGCTCGATCTGGTCCACCAAATCTAACCCTTTTCTGAGAACTTCCAGCCGACCCAGATGGCCTAATACTCCTTTTATCCTTGCCTCTATCCTGATTCCGTTTCTCAGTTCGCTTCACCTCCTCAGCTACCTTGGCCTTTTCCACGAGAACGGCAAATTCCCTTTCACACTGAGGTGCAATTAACACCCGCAGCTCATCTCTTAACCCGTCCTCGAACCTAACACAGCGCTCATGTTCCGTAGCCACCATACCCCGAGCATACCTACTCAACCTCAAGAATTCAGCTTCGTACTCGGGTACCGACTTATTCCCCTGAACCAAGTTCAAGAACACCCTACGTTGTGCATCAGTATAACCAGCTCCCACATACTTCCTCTGATAGGCTGCCTTAAAATAATCCCAGGTGATATCATCGGCCACTGCACTATCCCTGACCGTGAGCCACCACTGGTAAGACTCATCCCGGAGAAGAGACACTATCCCTTTTAACTTCTCCTCAGCCGAGAAGTCCAAATCATCCATTATACGTTCAGTTGCCTCTAACCAGTACTCAGCCGTGTTGGGAGCCACTCCAAAAACTCCCCTAAACACTTCTGCTCAGTTAGCCCGGAGTCACTCTGTCGTAACCATTTTTTGAAAACGGGAATCGACTTGGTTTTAAAAACGAAAATAAAATGGGAGTCGCCACCGATCTTTTATTAGGTATGATCGGATCTCCCTTGTTTTAATAAAACATTTTGATTTACTAAAACAATGTTTTTGGTCTACGAAAATTTGAGAAAATGGGTTCGGGAGTCGGTTACGTGCGAGGAAGGGTTAGCATCTTCGTCACGCCCAAAATTGGTACCAAATTGATTATTTAATGTCTCAATGTCGAAAATTGAAAAATTTAAAGAGAAAAAGAAAATCGATCTTTTTTGGAAATATTTTAGTTTTCTCGAATTGAATATCAAGATTTTCTTGTTCCGAAGGAACAAAATATCACATCCAATACGTAGGACACGATGATTTTAATCCTCGAATCCAGGATCATCTCTTAATTCTCGAGACTCATGCATTAAAATATTAAAAGGATATTCGATTGTTTGGCCACGCGAGAGAACCGAAACCCAACACATAGGGCACGATCTCTCGAATTTCCAAACATAGAATATTGCCTTATTTGGAAACTTTTAATTTTGGATGAAATTTATAAAAGATTCCAGGTTAGGATTTAAAGAAACATATTTCAAAACGCGAATGGAATTATGCGACGAAGAGAACGATAATGTAACACGAATTTGGCATCATAAATACATAACATTGGAATCTTTAGCCTAAAATATTAACTCGCATGAATAACAATAACGATAATAGAACAATAATACATGAGCACGAAATTACATATAATGAACTATAATAACATGGCAATACAAATAAAGGAATTATGGCACTTGGGAAAGCAATAATTAAAATAATATACATCACCTAAGAAATAACATTAATAAACAAAGACCAACGAATTAACAATTTAAAGAGAGATAATATACAAAAATAATTAGTAAAGCGATTTAAGTGAATCATTTGTAAATGAAGTTTAAAATAATAGGTAAAGCTATTTAAAATAATATAAGAGGTTTAAAATAAATAATATATATATAAAGAAATTTAAATACCTAATATGATAAATGAACCAGTTTAAAATAACTAATATACAAAATATTAAAGTTAGTAAATAAATAATAAAATATAATAAAAAAAGGCTAAAAAAGGTTAAAGACTGAATTAAAAAGGAAACAAAACTACGAGCCTAAATTAGAGAACATGCTAAAACAGGGGGACCGATCGGGGCAAATCTGAAGTAAATAAGAGAGAAAAGGGTTAAATTGCATACTAAAATAGCCAGGAGGGACTAAAGTGTACAATACCCCTAAATTTCCATGCGCACACCCAGTTGGCAGCTTTAGGGACCAAATCCGAAAACAAAATGAAACCTGAGGGCCAAATTTAAAAGAATAAAAAGACACAGAATGAGGCTTAATCGAATGGGATTGCGAAAGAGAGGGAGCATCCGCGTAAATATCCCTCTAAGGGAATGTGCGCAGTAACTCCTTTTAACCAAACGGCGCCGTTTTACTTCTAATTAAACACCCATTTTTTAACACCCTTTTGGCCCTAGACTGCTCATTAACAGACCCCTCCTCTCAAAAACAAAAAAAAAAAAAAGAAGCCACTCTCCTCTTCTTTGCGTCGACGGTCGGTCTTCCCTCTCGACCACCCATCGCGCCACCACCGAACTCGGTGGCCGACAACGTACAGAGAGGAGCCTTTGGCTCCGCTTTGAACCCCGTCCAAATCAGATCCTGGCTCCCAACACTCGTGAAAAGAAATTCCCTTTTGGGGTTTCGGGTTAGTCCCGGCGCTGGAGAGGAGTCTCCGATGGCGAACTCCCGGGTTCAGGTAAGTTTCTACTTCGCTTCCTTTTTTTTTGTTTGCAACAGTTTTATTTTATATATATTTAAATAAAATATATAAAGAACATAAATAAAAAGTAAACAATAATAGAAAATATAAAAGCTAAATCAACCTCAAGTTTTTATTCTTGCTGATTGCTGATGATTCGTAAAGGAGTACAAGATTTCTTTTTCGATTCCTCCTTTCGATTTCAGATATTAGTGTGTAATCCGTGTGTGTGTAAACCCCCCTTTTACACTGAGTTTTCGAATGGCTTTATAGCCAAAAGGTACAACATTTTTATTATTCTATTATTTCGTCCATATTTTGCTTTGTTGCCTCTGTTTTTGCTGCTTCGTGCCTTATTTGCAGGGTATGGGCAAAAGGGGCGTGGGAAACCAGAAGCGCACGGGGCGCTGAAGAGGTAGAGGCGTGGTTGGGGGTGGCCAACGGTAGATGGGGCATCAGATGCGTGTGACGGGGTCAGTGCACGTGGCAACAGACGAAGGGTCGGCGCATGTAGTGGGGTTACGGCGCGCGTGGGCAACGGGAAGGTCAGGAGGCGTGTTGGTGGAGAGGCGGCTAGGCCAATAGGCAGAAACCCCAGGGTTCCAAAATTTTTTTTAGATTTTGGATCATTGGGCCTCGGGTTCTGGGCTGATTCAATTTGGACTAATTTTAAATGGGTCATTCGGGTTTGTAATTGGACATTTGGACTGTTATTATTGGGTTTGGTATTGGTTTTGCAATTGGGCTCCGAATTTGCTTTGTACATGGACTGGACCTTTTATTTATTGGTTTTTTTAATAATGGCTTTTGTTTTATTGATTGGGCCTTTAGTCTGTACTGGGCCCGGGCAAAAATTGGTTATTACAGCTGCCCCTCTTTGCTCATTATCGTGAAACAAAAATAGAGCAAAGACAATAAAAGAACCAATTTTGCCCGGTCTTGGCCAAGCCTCAACCTATTGGTCCTCGTCTTCTTCAAACATCTTCAACTGTAATGTAACTTGTTACTTTGATCCACTCCACCGCTGATTCTGACCTGTAGCTTTGATTTGCTCCTGCTTAATCTTGTTTATCTTGCTCCAATATAACTTCAGGACACGAAGAAATTTGTAGCTTCGATCCACTAATTGCTCTGCTGGGACTTCGATGAAACCTGAACTTTTCAAACTGCTTTTTTATTCTCGCAATATGAGTTGACCTTTTTACCTTTTTTTTTTCAAAAAACAGAAATTGAAAATAGAATTTGAAAATACCCCGGCGTGCGTAACCCGAGGCCCAACTCACTTTTCGCATTATGAGCTGGTTTTAACAGAAATTGAAAAACAAAAATTAAAGATACCTCAGCGTGCGTGACCCGAGGCTCAACTCTCTTTTTGCATCATGAGTTGATTTTCTGAACAGAAATTGAAAAACACCTCAGCGTGTGACCTGAGGCTCAACTCACCTCTCGTATTATGAGTTGATATTTGAACATAAATTGAAAAAAACAGAAATTGAAAAACACCTCAGCCTGTAACCTGAGGCTCAACTCACCTCTCGTATTATGAGTTGATATTTGAACAGAAATTGAAAAACACCTCAGGGTATGACCTGAGGCTCAACTCACCTCTTGTATTATGAGTTGATTTTTTGAACAGAAATTGAAAAACACCTCAGCGTGTAACCTGAGGCTCAACTCACCTCTCGTATTATGAGTTGATATTTGAACAGAAATTGAAAAACACCTCAGGGTATGACCTGAGGCTCAACTCACCTCTCGTATTATGAGTTGATTTTTTGAACAGAAATTGAAAAACACCTCAGCGTGTGACCTGAGGCTCAACTCACCTCTCGTATTATGAGTTGATATTTGAACAGAAATTGAAAAACACCTCAGGGTGTGACCTGAGCCTCAACTGACTCTCGTATTATGAGTTGATATTTGGAAAATAAAAAATGAAAAACACCTCAGCGTGTGACCTGAGGCTCAACTCACCTCTCGTATTATGAGTTGATATTTGAACAGAAATTGAAAAACACCTCAGGGTATGACCTGAGGCTCAACTCACCTCTCGTATTATGAGTTGATATTTGGAAAATAAAAAATAAAAAACACCTCAGCGTGTGACCTGAGGCTCAACTCACCTCTCGTATTATGAGTTGATATTTGAACAGAAATTGAAAAACACCTCAGGGTATGACCTGAGGCTCAACTCACCTCTCGTATTATGAGTTGATTTTCTGAACAGAAATTGAAAAAACACCTCAGGGTGTGACTTGAGGCTCAACTCACCTCTCGTATTATGAGTTGATATTTGGAAAATAAGAAAATGAAAAACACCTCAGCGTGTGACCTGAGGCTCAACTCACCTCTCGTATTATGAGTTGATATTTGAACAGAAATTGAAAAACACCTCAGGGTGTGGCCTGAGGCTCAACTCACCTCTCGTATTATGAGTTGATATTTGAACAGAAATTGAAAAACACCTCAGGGTATGACCTGAGGCTCAACTCACCTCTCGTATTATGAGTTGATATTTGGAAAACAGTAATTGACACGTATCATTTGGTAGAACTCGGATATCTTCTTTCTCCTTGGTTCGATACAGCTACCGTCAAAACTTCTTGCTTTGCTGGTGTACCTGTATGTGTCATGCGCGATATTATCATGATATGCACGTGCTTGTCTTAAATGCTTTTATGCCTACATGATTATGCCATGCGCACTGGGTTTGTTTGTCATGTATCCCTTTTCGTTACAACTTTCATGATGACCTGTACTCATTGCTTCGATTCTTGACTTTCCTCTCAGGTTTTGTACCCGTCCTCAAGCTTTACGAGTAATCCGTGTTTCTCGTATATCACCCTCTTGCCCCCTGTTGAACTTTGTCCTTGCTTTGAGGCTCTTGTGCTTACCAAATTTTCATCCAGGTAATGCTCAACATTCCTTTTGTTTAGAGTATGTCATTTTACTATTTATCATTTAACTGAACCAAACATGAGATGCATGAAAACGACAAAGTAGGTATGAAAGGGACACCTCACACCCATATTTGTTTCAAAAGTGACAAGCAAAGAAAATTGACAAGGAACAATTCAATAAAGGAAATGTTATAAAAAGGAAAGTAGGTTCAATTGTCGCAAATGCTCTGGATATCTAACGCATGAACTTTTCCACGTTTCTTCATCCTGGATCTTTTCGAGCAAAGCCTTTTGGGTAGAAGATTTTGAGCTTCCGAGTTCGCTTCATCATTATAATCTCACCGTTTGACTCCCCGTTCAAATCGCCCTTGCTCTTTAAGCCCAAATCTGTTTCCTTAGGACGCCCTTTCAGGTTTTCATCCTAATATTTTGTTTATCAAGACGCCCTTTCCGGGTTTTCATCTTGATCTTTTTTTATGCATAATACTTCTTCACAGCATCTGAGTTCACTGGATTTGATAACTCCTTCCCATCCATCTCAGTGAGAATAAAAGCTCCATCTGAGAAAGCTTTCTTCACGATGTATGGCCCTTCCCAATTTGGTGCCCATTTTCCCCGAAAGTCTTTTTAAATTGGGAGAATCTTTCTTAGTACGAGTTCTCCCTCGCGAAATTCTCTTGGCCACACCTTCTTGTCATGGAGGTTGATCTTTCTCTTCTGGTACATTTGTCCATGACAAATTGCCTTCAGGCGTTTTTCCTCGATGAGATTCAGTTGGTCATATCGAGCCCGAACCCATTCCGATTCTTCTAGTTTTGACTCCATTAAGACTCACAAAGAGGGGATCTCAACTTCAATGGGCAGCACAGCCACCATTCCATAGACCAGAGAGAAAGGAGTTGCCCCCGTAGAGGTCCGCACGCATGTGCGATATGCATACAGAGCAAATGGTAGCTTCTCGTGCCAGTCTTTATATGTCTCGGTCATTTTCCCAATAATCTTCTTAATATTCTTGTTAGCAGCTTCTACCGCTCCGTTCATCTTTGGGCGATAGGGCGAGGAATTATGATGCTTTATTTGAAATTGCTCGCACACTTCCTTCATCATCTTGTTGTTCAGATTCAAAGCATTATCTGAAATGATTCTCTCAGGTAATCTGTATCGGCATATGATCTCCTTTTTTAAGAACTTACAAATTGCGGTCTTTGTCACATTAGCAAACGAAGCGGATTCTACCCATTTTGTGAAAAAATCTATGACCACGAAAATGAATCGATGTCCATTAGAAGTCTTTGGGGAAATTGGCCCTATAACGTCCATGCCCCACATAGAAAAAGGCCATGGAGAAGTCATGACGTGAAGGGGCGAAGGTGCTGCATGAATTTTATCGCCGTAAACTTGACATTTGTGGCACTTTCGTGCATAACTAATGCAGTCACTTTGCATCGTTAGCCACTAATAACCGAGTCTCATAATCTGCCTAGCCATAGTGAAACCATTAGCATGCGTTCCGCAAATTCCTTCATGGACATCTTCAAGTATTTTTCTGGCTTCAACAGCATCCACGCATCTCAGAAGCACTTGATCTTTTCCTCTTTTGTATAGGATGTCCCCATCAAAAACAAATCCTACCGCCATTCTTCTGATTGTTCTTTTGTCGTTCTCATTTGCTTGCTCGGGATATCTTTGATTCTTGACATATTCTAATATATCATGGAACCATGGTTGTCCATCTGCCTCTTTTTCAATGCTAAAACAATGGCGGGGGCCTCATTTATGCTCATCTGGAGAGGCATTATTTCTGTTTCTCGGTTTGCTTTGAACATCGAGGCCAAGGTGGCCAGGGCATCAGCCAATTGGTTTTCTTCTCGTGGGAAGTAATTAAAAGTTACTTCTTCGAATTCTTTGACCAGTTCTGCAACAAGATCGCGATATTTGACCAACTTCGAGTCACTCACTTCCCAATCTCCACGAATTTGGTAAATCACCAATGCCGAGTCCCCGGATACCTTTAAGATTTTGATGCCTCGTTCAATAGCTGCGCGAAGTCCCATGATGCAAGCCTCGTATCCCGCTATGTTGTTGGTACAGAAGAAATTTAATCTTGCAGTAAATGGGTAATGATTCCCTTCTGGTGACACTAAGACTGCTCCAATCCCATGCCCCAATGCATTTGATGCACCATCAAAGCTCATCTTCCATGATTTCTCTTTTGACGACTCACATTCTTTTTCTGTAATGCACATCAAGTCTTCGTCTGGGAAGTCAAATCTCAATGGCTTGTATTCCTCTGTTGTTCGAGTCGCTAAGAAGTCAGCTATTGCGCTCCCTTTATTGATTTTTGACTCACATATATGACGTCGTACTCCGATAGTAGGATCTGCCATCGTGCCATTCTTCCTGAGAGTGCAGGGGATTCCATCATGTATTTTATTGGGTCCAGCTTTGAAATCAACCACGTCGTATGATACAGCATATATTGTCTGAGCCTTCGAGCTACCCAGACCAGAGCACAACAGAAATTTTCAATTGATGGATACTTCACTTCACACTCTATGAACTTCTTGCTGAGGTAGTAAATCGCCTTTTCTCTTTTCCCCGACTCATCATGTTGCCCCAGTACACAACCCATTGAATTTTCGAATACAGTCAGATACAATATTAACAGTCTCCCGGGAGTTGGCGGTACTAGCACAGGGGGACTAGACACATATTGTTTTATCTTGTCAAAAGCCACTTGGCACTCCTCGTTCCATTCTCCAGGATTGTGTTTTCGAAGGAGTCAAAAAATTGGGTCACACTGGCTGGTAAGTTGAGTAATGAATCGAGCGATGTAGTTCAACCTCCCTAAAAATCCCCTGACTTCTTTTTGTGTGCGCGGAGGCGGTAGTTCTTGTATGGCTTTTATCTTATCTGGATCAACCTCAATACCTCTCTCACTGACGATGAAGCCTAGTAATTTTCCCGACGTAGCCCCAAACGTACACTTGGCTGGATTCAGCTTCAGCCGGAACTTTCTTAGTCTTTCGAACAATTTCCTGAGGTTCTCAACATGTTCTCTTTCCCCCGAGATTTGGCAATCATATCAATCGACATAAACTTCAATTTCTTTGTGCATCATGTCATGCAACAGCATCACCATATCCCTCTGATAGGTTGCCCCGGCATTCTTTAATCCGAATGGAATCACCTTATAGCAGAATGTTCCCCACATCGTCACGAATGTGGTTTTTTCATATCCTCGGGGGGCCATCTTTATCTGATTATAACCCGAAAATCCATCCATGAAAGAAAACAATGAATGTTTTGCTGTATTATCCACCAACGTATCGATGTGTGGCAAGGGAAAATTATCTTTAGGACTTGCTCGATTCAGGTTGCGATAATCTACGCACATTCGTACCTTACCGTCTTTCTTCGGTACTGGGATTATATTAGCCACCCATTCCGGATATTTGGAGACTTGCAGGAAACCAGCATCAAATTGTTTCTTGACTTCTTCTTTTATCTTTAAGAGCATTTCAGGTCTCATTCGTCTTAACTTCTGTTGAATAGGTTTACCTTCTGGCTTCAGTGGGAGTCTGTGGACCGCTACATCCTCGTGCAGACCTGGCATGTCCTGATACAACCAAGAAAATACATCTTTGTACTCATGAAGCAAGGCAAACAATTCACGTTTGGTATTCTCCGAAATGGGGGTCCCAATCTTCACTTCTTTCATCTTTCCTTCATCTCTCAAGTTCACTGTCTCCACAGATTCTTGGTGGGGTAGGTTTTGCTTGTTCTATCATTCTTGGTAGGTCAGGAGACGATACATAATCTTCAGCATTTCCCTGAGCTTCAAATTCTTCTAAACAAATAGCTTTCTCAAAATTGATTTCAGGGCTCGTAACGGGATTGTTCATGTCACTGATATCTGAGCACCTGAAAGGTGAATGGAAAAGAAAACTGCAGAGGAGCGTCACAGTATTGGAACCAAACAAACATAATGTTATGGCATGATATGAAGTACATGTAAGGACAGGTCATGAAAAGAGGGGGCAATTACGAAGTTAACACGAATGAAAGGACTATGACAAAATGCATCTTCATTAATGTTCATTCAAATGATAAAGTTCAAACATAAGTCTTTACAAAAGGATCCCACTATTACTTAGGGGCCCACAAAAAGAGAGTTAACACTGAGCATTACTCTGGAGAGGACTTAGAAACTACAAGAAGATCCACAGCAGTCCAATTGTTCAAAATGAATCCAGGGGAACAAGGGCGTATCATTGAAACTTCTTTACTTGTCAACCACATTTATACTGACTCTCTAAAGACCCTTTTCAGCATGCTTCGCAACCCACTCTTTAATCATTTCTATTTGAGTGGGGTCGTTGTGCTCCATCCTGACCCCCCTCTTCTTCCGATCCTGAGCTATCTTCAGTGCTACTATCGTTCGCAATGACGATAGCTTCTATCCTTCTCCGTAGTTGCCTGTCGCGACTCCTTTCCGCTTCTTCCGCTGTGACGGACCTCCATGACTCATGGATCTGCCTGTTCCCAAAAGTTTGCCTCGGTGTGTAGTTTTGGTATGGCCCTCCGTCTTGATTGTTAGAAAAGGTCCACCCCATTTGTTGACTGACATAAATAAGGTCCTCAATACTTGTTTCAATTCTATTTTGTGCCCATAGCATGAAATCTTTCGAACAGCATATTCTTCTGGCAACCACCTCCTACTGTCAAGGTCATCAAAGTTTTCCAACCAAATTGTACAGCTGGCTGAAAACGAGGTGAGGTATTCCACTGTGTTAACCAGCATATCGTGCCTGTAGCTGAGCATTTCTTGTTACCGACGATTAAATTCGTCATTGCTGACCGTTCTTGATCCAGATAACGGGATGGGGCCTGTTCTTCTTGCGTGGATAGTGTGATCATGGAACATACTTCAGCACTAGAGATTCCAACATTTGCTGGAGTGGGCCTTCCTGTTGGCGATGGCATTCTCCCCCTTCTCTATGGTCCTGGCCTGTAATTTGGGCTTCGTTGATTGCTGATGGTTTGGCGAACTCTCCTACTGCCTTCTCCAAATTGCCTCATGTAGTTGTTGTACATTGGTCTGCCGGGCATTCCTATAACAGATTGGCAAGTCTCGACAGTGAGTCCGCAGTTGAATTAGAGGACCCTTTTTATGTGCTCAAAGACCGCATTTACTCCTATGCTTGTTACGTAATCTGCGAAATTAGTTCCTCTCACCCTAGACGGTTTATTATTTACTGCCTTATCAAAGAAGCTAATTATCGGCTGACAGTCAGTCTTTAGGGTAACTTCTTTCCTACCCAAGTAGTAAGTCTCAAGGGTTGCTAATGCTCCCAGATTTCTCTTTCTCTTCCTCTCTTTTCTTTTGTTATAAATTCAACTTATTGGGCTCTTTCGATGGTTTTAAAGGCATATGATGTGATGTGACATAATGCACATGCATGAAATGCAATGCAAATGCATGGAATGAATGCAAAAAAAGAAGGAGAGGCGTTGATCATGAATTCAATTCCATTAGAAGAACTTTTCTTGAAAATACGTTTCTTTACATTAAAACGGATTGCATATACGGCCATGCCCTCATAGTCCAGGTGAAAACACCAATCCTTTTTTTCGTGTTTGGAGGTTGTGATTGCATCCCATGAACTTTCTCAATAGACGTCTCTTCTGACTCCTTGTCGCTTGTTCCAGGTATTACCTCGTCATTTGCTTATCCTTCGTGATGTTCATAATCTTCTGATGACCCCCAAACAATCCTTGTTGGCTTGACTCTTCAGATAAATCCTCTTCTTCGTATTCGGATGTTTATGGCCGTGTCCCTTGAACTTTCTCAATAGACGTCTCTTCTAGCTCCTTGTCGCTTGGTTCGGGCTGTACTTCTTCACTCGCTTATCCTCCATGGTGTCCATAAGCTTCTTTAAGAAAGTCAAGATGTGACGACTCTTGAATAATCCTTGTTGGCTTGAATCATCGGGTAAAGTCTTGTATTCTTCCGTGGACTATACGTCTTCTCTCGTTGTTTACTTGGACTATATTTGAGCAACCGTATTATAATCCACTTTATCAAGAAATTCATTTCCTTATGAAAAACTCCTCTATTTAGTAATCAAATATTAATCAACACCTCTTTTCTTTCGTTGATGCAATGCGATGTAATCAAAACAGAAGAAAACACGTTAGTACAAGAGAAATAAACAAACACAGAACAATTATCATGGTGACCACTAGGGTTTTGGCGTAGCTCTACCTATGGTGTGTTCTCAAGGTTCACTATATGAGGTTCGGTTCAGAGGGGTACCTGAACTAGCAGATTCCTCGATCTTTACCCATTATAGGCTCATATAGACCAAGTTCAGTTCAGGGGAATACATTTCCCTATGGCTGCACGGAGATAAAAATCTCACGAAGACATAGGTACGGATGTATCCCGAAAGCGATCCACTATCTTGCACGGAGGTAGAAACCTCACGAAAGAGTAGCTTCTCACTCCCACTTAAGAGGGTGTGACCACAACGGTCATGCAGTGCAATGCCAAAGTATTTTATAAGACTCAACATTATGGTAATCATAGTATCAGCAAATGCATCAAAAGAAACATGATTTCAAAATCAATTTCCAACTTTTCGACAAAAGGACAAAGAATAATCAATTTTATGGCCTGACTCTCTTATCACTCCCCAGTGGAGTCGCCAAGCTGTCGTAACCATTTTTTGAAAACGGGAATCGACTTGGTTTTGAAAACGAAAATAAAACGGGAGTCGCCACCGATCTTTTATTAGGTATGATCGGATCACCCTTGTTTTAATAAAACATTTTGAATTACTAAAACAATGTTTTTGGTCTACGAAAATTTGAGAAAATGGGTTCGGGAGTCAGTTACGTGCGAGGAAGGGTTAGCATCTTCGTCACGCCCAAAATTGGTACCAAATTGATTATTTAATGTCTCAATGTCGAAAATTGAAAAATTTAAAGAGAAAAAGAAAATCGATCTTTTTTGGAAATATTTTAGTTTTCTTGAATTGAATATCAAGATTTTCTTGTTCCGAAGGAACAAAATATCACATCCAATACGTAGGACACGATGATTTTAATCCTCGAATCCAGGATCATCTCTTAATTCCCGAGACTCATGCATTAAAATATTAAAAGGATATTCGATTGTTTGGCCACGCGAGAGAACCGAAACCCAACACATAGGGCACGATCTCTCGAATTTCCAAACATAGAATATTGCCTTATTTGGAAACTTTTAATTTTGGATGAAATTTATAAAAGATTCCAGGTTAGGATTTAAAGAAACATATTTCAAAATGCGAATGGAATTATGCGACGAAGAGAACGATAATGTAACACGAATTTGGCGTCATAAATACATAACATTGGAATCTTTAGCCTAAAATATTAACTCGCATGAATAACAATAACGATAATAGAACAATAATACATGAGCACGAAATTACATATAATGAACTATAATAACATGTCAATACAAATAAAGGAATTATGGCACTTGCAAAAGCAATAATTAAAATAATATACATCACCTAAGAAATAACATTAATAAACAAAGACCAACGAATTAACAATTTAAAGAGAGATAATATACAAAAATAATTAGTAAAGCGATTTAAGTGAATCATTTGTAAATGAAGCTTAAAATAATAGGTAAAGCTATTTAAAATAATATAAGAGGTTTAAAATAAATAATATATATATAAAGAAATTTAAATACCTAATATGATAAATGAACCAGTTTAAAATAACTAATATACAAAATATTAAAGTTAGTAAATAAATAATAAAATAAAATAAAAAAAAGGCTAAAAAAGGTTAAGGACTGAATTAAAAAGGAAACGAAACTACGAGCCTAAATTAGAGAACATGCTAAAACAGGGGACCGATCGGGGCAAATCTGAAGTAAATAAGAGAGAAAAGGGTTAAATTGCATACTAAAATAGCCAGGAGGGACTAAAGTGGACAATACCCCTAAATTTCCCTTCGCACACCCAGTTGGCAGCTTTAGGGACCAAATCCGAAAACAAAATGAAACCTGAGGGCCAAATTTAAAAGAATAAAAAGACACAGAATAAGGCTTAATCGAATGGGATTGCGGAAGAGAGGGAGCATCCGTGCAAATATCCCTCTAAGGGAATATGCGCAGTAACTCCTTTTAACCAAACGACACCGTTTTACTTCTAATTAAACACCCATTTTTTAACACCCTTTTGGCCCTAGACTGCTTATTAACAGACCCCTCCTCTCAAAAACAAAAAAAAGCAGCCACTCTCCTCTTCTTTGCGTCGACGGTCAGTCTTCCCTCTCGACCACCCATCGCGCCACCACCGAACTCGGTGGCCGACAACGTAAAGAGAGGACCCTTTGGCTCCACTTCGAACCCCGTCCAAATCAGATCCTGGCTCCCAACACTCTCGAAAAGAAATTCCCCTTTTGGGGTTTCGGGTTAGTCCCGGCGCTGGAGAGGAGTCTTCGATGGTGAACTCTCGGGTTCAGGTAAGTTTCTGCTTCGCTTCCTTTTTTTTTTGTTTGCAACAGTTTTATTTTATATATATTTAAATAAAATAGGCAGAAACCCCAGGGTTCCAAAAAATTTTTTAGATTTTGGGCCATTGGGCCTCGGGTTCTGGGCTGATTCAATTTGGGCTAATTTTAAATGGGTCATTCGGGTTTGTAATTGGACATTTGGACTGTTATTATTGGGTTTGGTATTGGTTTTGCAATTGGGCTCCGAATTTGCTTTGTACATGGACTGGACCTTTTATTTATTGGTTTTTTTAATAATGGCTTTTGTTTTATTGATTGGGCTTTTAGTCTGTACTGGGCCCGGGCAAAAATTGGTTATTACACGCTCAGCCACGGATTTTCGGGCTCCTGCACCCGCGCCTGCCCCGGCAACTCGTTCCAAAACTCGCAGTACAGCCTGAGATACTGCATCGTTACCCCCAGTCTAATCCTGAAACTCAGCTTCCGCCGCCGGCAGATCCGGCATCACATTTCCGGACCCATGGCCAAACCCTGCTGGCTCTGACAAGGTCATCCTACCCCTACCACGGCCACGCGGCGGACGTCCACGACCTCGTGTACTCATGCTTCTCGTTCGCGTTTATCTGGTTAAGAATTTTATGGATTATTAATTCTGTTCACTATTTACCCACGAACAATTTTATGGAAGATAGTTTTATAAGTGATTCTTTCAAATTCGAATCTATCTAAAGGTTCAGTTTCAGGCTTATCTCCTAATTCTAAGTACATTCATCACACAGACAGCATCTACAAACCACATTCAACATGTTGGGGTATTTTAGTCATTTCACTACCCGGGGGTATTTTCGTAATTTTAACCTACAGGGGTATTTTCGTAAATTCCAAAATAAAGTTTCAGGTGATTTTTCAAAATAAGGGTATTTTGGTAATTTTGTGAAGTAAGGGCATTTTGGTAATTTGTAAGTCAGGGGTAGTTTAGTAATAATTTTTTCAAACAGGGGCACTTTGGTCATTTTTCAAATCCAAGGTAGTTTTTACAAATCAAGGGGGTAATTCGATAATTTTCAAAACTAGAGATTTTACAAACAGTGCGGCTGGTCCCTTTTGGGTTTTAATTATCGAATTTAGCCTGTGAATAAGTCCTCTTGGTTAGGGTGAACCGTCACTACGCACTAGGTAGGGTTCGAGCAAAGAGGAGGTGAGTCACTAGGACTGCTTAAATACCAAGCTCTTCCTGAACCCAATCCTAGACATGCGCATGACCGTTGCCACACCCTAACTCGGTGACTTTCTCACAGGGTTGTTTAATTAAACTTAAGTCTTATGTAATTCCAAAAGTTGTGTAAGCTAGCCCTAGGGTCCATCAGTACTATCATGCTTAACTACGTCTATGTCTAAAGCCCACAAAGCCCAACATGTAAATATCATAGCAAAAGTTAGGGTACTTACCTGAGTGGATCGGCGTCGGAGACTCAGGTGCTATGCTTTCCAGAAAAATAATCATTTCACAAACTTTTTAAAACATATTTTGGGCCCTAAGCCCACAACCGAGCTTTTGAACTTGGCTCTGATACCAAAATGTAACACCCCAAACCCGGTTAAAACACTACAACCGAATCTGGCGTGCTACGAGAAGAAAACATTTGAAAACTGATTTGTTGACTTGACTGGAGAGAAAACCTTTGCATAGTTTTAAAGAAAACCGAAGTGGAATTTTGTAATGATCAAAACATTTCGGAAGTTGTTTTAGAAAAACTTGATAGCCTTATTGTTACTCCATATTTATTACTTAACAGTGAACATTTCAGAAAACACATACTTATCGAAGTTTTAAAAACAACCAATTCGTAATTACCAGGTATGCTTATCGAAAATTATAGAAACAACCAAATAAAACATTCCAAAAAAATAAAAGTTAGGCGGCCTTATTACAACGATGAAATCCCAAAGTAAAGGAAATAACTAAGTTCAGATAGAACACTTTGAAATAAATGAAGGCTGAGCATGGCCACCTCGAGTCCACTCCGGCTCTATATCCACGATCTAAGTCTGATCTGCAAAATATAACGGAAAGGGGTGAGTCACCTAGACTCAGTGTATAAATCCCCATCCCAAGAGAAGTTATGCTCTTACACAAATTCATACAATAATATGCAAGTCATGCAACCCATCCAACCTAAGTATCCATCCATGTCTCCCAAATCTACCCCTTGTGGTACCAAACCACTGGTGGTGCCAAACCACTGGTAACCGAAGTTACAGTTATTATGTGGTACCAAACCACAGGTAACCGAAGTTACAATAATAACATATGTGGTACCAAACCACTGGTGGTGCCAAACCACTGAGACTTAGTCACAATTTTTATAATATGTGGGGCTAACCCACTGTGTGATACCAAATCACTGGTGACAGTCTGATAGATCATACTTCCCCCCTCCTCTCATCACCCATAATGCAGAGTTATGCTAAAATATCAGTATGATCATGCTTAACATACAAAATTATGTGTACAGGATATCATGCATTCATAGATCACAATCAGCGCAAAATATTATAACAACTTACCTGGCATCCTCGCTTTTTCCCACAAGGGTAAACCAATATTCACAGCCGACACTCCGGCTTTTAACAACACATAACATTTAACATATTAAGTGATGAAAGTGTGTAAGAGTTACATACCTGGTTTTCGTACTAACACTTTTACTGCTTCTACGCTACTGTCACTCGCGACTACCACTATCGGCCCACGATCTACTTCTGATGTCGGCCCACACCCCAAAGTTCAATCTCGCACTCCCGATACTGATCGTTTCTTGTACTTTGGCATTGAATTTCCAAATCCAACCTCTTCTGCTTGACTGTTATTCGAGTCCATAATAATCCCTTAATCACTAAACCATTTAAACGATGAGATCTAATTACTCAAACAATTATAACACTAAAACGCAACCTTACCTAAACTGTCGAATCCCGAAAGTCTTCAAGAAAACGTCACCACCAATCTACCTACATTCGGCCAACACCAAAACATCAAACCAGCCGATAACCACAACCCATCTATCACCTGATGCCATTCGGCCAAAAAGAAAAGAACAGGAAAGGGCCATTCGGCCAAACCTACCATCAACCACCTACCTTCGGCTTTTCCACAAATCGGCACAGGAGACTTTTAATGGGATAGATTCGGCTTCTAGGGGTAGAGAGTGAAATCGACAGGGCCTTTGAACAACCGGTACAGTTTAGAACTTGATAAAAATAGAGAAATCGTAGAGGAAAGAAATCCCGAAACTCACCAGATTACTAAGGAGTATGCGGCTTATGGTGCACCTTCGGGAAACAGAGAAACCACCTTGACGATTCGGCTATGGAGAAAGGAAAATGCACAGGGAAGATTCGGCTTTTAGAAGTATAATGGAGAGGAGAAAAGAGATAGGGAGTTTCGGCTAGAAGAGAAAAATTAAGGCAAGTGGGTGAGAAGAGTTTCGGCTAGAGAGGAAAAAGTGTGAAAGAGAAAAAAATGAAAGAAAAGGATGATAACTTGGCTACTAATTTCGGCACCCTCACACACACCTTAGAGTTGGAGTTTCGGCCAACTCTCCCCCTCCTGATAGCCTTTATCCTTCTATTATCACATCCATTATCTTTCCTTCATTTTATCATCTTTTTATCACTTAAAATAAAAAGAATTAAAGCTCCTAAAATGTAGCTCATGTGCCGTCCACCCCCTCCCCTTCTTAGAGCCGAAATTTGACCCAACAACCTTGGGCTCCAAGCGGCCATACTTGGCCCAAATGCCTCCCCCTTTTTACGTCATCTACATGCCCCTTACAGCATCACTAAATTTTGGGCCTCAAGCCCAACTTACTACCAAACACAGGTACTTACTTAAATTATAAACTAACACTATTTATAAGCAATTTAACCCAGGTTTTAAGCCCAACCCGAGCCCAATACACCTCAAGACCTTATCCTACTAACTTAGCCATGCAACAACCCAAATGCATAGCCCCACAAAATCAGGATATTACAATCTATGCGTTTTAAGGAAATAAATGAGTTAATGATGGTCTGTTGGTTAACTGTTAGTGGAACTATCATTGAAACCTAAGTTTAAATCTCTTCTCTTGCACTATTTTTATTATTTTGAAAATTTTGCATCAAACCCTAGTATGTGACATGCCTTATTTTTAAATAATATTGCAAAATTATTTCAAGAATGAGGAAATAGCCCAATGGTTAAAATAAATATAAGAAAACATGGAATTAAATTAAGCATGGAAAATAGATTTAATAGTCGAGAATAGACTCTCTCTATTTTCGGGTAGAGTAATAATATCTTAAAGTTGTGTATCTATTTTTAAGAAGAAGTAAAGCACTTCTTAAATTGTATAAGTTTATTTTAACTAGAAAAACGAACTCCTAGTCTAACTAGAAGTATAAGTGTGGCAACCCTAATTAATATTACTTGGATTTGTCGTCCCTCCCTTTAATATAAGGGGCTTACGAGCCTCTCCCATATTGGGTCCAATTATAAGTAATTCTCGGACTTTTAACCCAATACTTTATAATTCGATCCAACCCAATATTTTTTTTTCTATTTCCCAAAATAAACATCTCAATTTATTTCCAATTAAATAATATTCTCAACCTAATTCTAATTCTGTTAAAATCATGACGACTTTACTGTAAAAGAATCTATGAGAAAATATATTTAATATTTCTACATTCAATGGGTTTACTATGGCCAAATCATTCATTTCCATTTTTAAACTTCATTTAGTTCAAAAAACATAAATTCATTTTCAGGTCATTTTCATTTTCATTTTCATTTTCATTTTGGAGAAAACCATAATAACCAAGTGTTTCCTATTTCTCCATTTTCACCATCTCCATCCATTTCTGTTCACTTGATTTAACATGCAATTCATTTATAGTTTCAACAAACTTAACAAAGGGACCGGTTGGACATATGCAATTAGGGCTCAAATGATTTATAATTAAGTTTCAACTTTTCTCCTGCTAATTATAAACTCACTAATTCATTGTAACAACCCGATAGTCACGAGTAATCGGAAAGTGTATTTCCGGGTCTCCGTTTTTGTAATATTTACGAAGTTAGTTATGTGGTTAATTAGGTTTTGGTTAGGTGAATTAGCTTGAATTAAGGGTAAAAGTGTTATTATAGATTAAAGAAAAAGTAAAGGAACTAAATAAGAAATTAAACCCTAATTAACAAGTATATGGTGATTGTGTATACAAGTGTAAAAATAAAATAATAATAATATAATAATATATGTATACTTAATATTTAAGTATATATATAAAATATATTATATTATATTATTATAATAATAACTAAAAGAATAAGTAAATAAATAAAAGAAAAAGAAACAAAAGAACAGAGAATAGAATGAAACAGGGGGAAAAAGAAAGAAAGAAGGAGAAAAATTAGGGTTTTCAAGGGTTCAAAGCTTAATTGGTAAGTCAATTTACTCTCTTTTCTTGTAATTTTTATATTTTTAGAATCCTAGAACTAAATACTACCCAACCCATGTCAAAATTTTAGAAATTATTGAGTTTTTAGATGTTGTTCATGTTGAATAATTTAAGTATTTGAGATTAAATTGATAGAATTTTAAGTTAGGAATGGAAAAGGGATTGAATTGTAAAATAAATTATAAGTTTTGAGTAATAGGGACTAAATTGTAAAAAATTCAAAATTTAGGGATTTGAGTGAAATTAGAGAGTTGAATTTAGTCTAAAGTAGAAATTGAATGAAAATATGGAAGTAGTTTTGAAGAAATAAAGTTAGTCTCGATTTAGGGACTAAATTGGAATTTAGACAAAAGTTGAATAAAAATTGAAATATTCAATGTGAAATTGTATTGTATTGATGAATTTTAATTGTTTAATTTCTGTAGCTAACGTTGTACCAGAAATTTCGACTAAGAAAGGAAGAGATAAAATCGACGAGGAATAGCTTGGAAATTCTGGTTTGTATTTCTATAATCCAAATTTAATTATTAATTGTTGTGTTTTGATTTAAATGTTTATGGTTAGTAAATAAGGTAAGTGTTAGCATTTTTTATATTGAATTGAATGTATGTGAAATTGTGATTAACGTGATAATTGAGTATTGGATAATTGTGACATTTGAAAAGTGAATTGAAACCCTATTAATTGTATCGGGCTGAGTCGGATATAGATGACATGCCATAGGATTGGAAGAGTTCAGGGATACTTCGACTTCGATTTGATAAGACACTAGGTGTCAAATTATTACTTCGGATAAATTCGATGAGGTATTGGGTACCAATTTACTTCGAGATGGTCGAAAGACATTGGGTGTCAACTTATTGCTTCGAATTATCCGATGAGGCACTGGGTGCCGAATTGGTGTGTTTTGGTTGGATTCGTGTATCCGTCCAAGTCCGTGTCATGTTAATAGGGGTTATTGAATAAAATAGTGTTATGATTGATATTGGTGGTGATTTGAAATATGGTTAGAGACACATGATTTGTGTATTTATGAATTGAATATGAATGAACAATATTGTTGTTCAAATGATTTATGTTCATATTGTGAAAAGCTATCTGGGATAGCTAATGATAAAAATTGAATGTGTTATAAATACCTTAATTATGAATTGAATAATTGTATGACTATAGTTATTGTATGTTATATTATTTTACCTTTAAGTATTCAGATTATAGAAATACCACTGAGTTTATACTCAGCGTACGGTTTGTTTTTCGTGCGCAGGTTAGGTTAAAGTCAGATTGTCGATTTAGCATCCATCAACGATCCCAAACTCAAAATGTGGTGATGTATACTTCTTTTTGTGTCGGCATGTCTAAAGCTTATCATTTTGTAGAGTGATTGTGTAACACCCCTTACCCATATTCAACGCCGGAACAAGGTACGAGGCATTACCGGACTTATTACACAAGCATTCCAGAAATTCGGAGACATAAAAGTTGGGTCCAAATTAAAACCATCCACATTCAATCATAAAGTCCCAAATACGAGCCTACGAGGCCCAAAACATGCTTTGAAAGTGGTTCGAGACTAAACTGAGAACTTTAAAATTTTTTACAGAACTTAGAAAATTTTCATGTTACAGGGGTCACACGCCCGTGTGGTTCAAGTGACACGCCCGTGTGAACCTGAGACATGCTCGTGCTACAGGTCGTGTTCAATTTAGGGAGCTCTATAACTTGTGCCACACGGTCGTGCCACACGTCCGTGTGCTAGGCCTTGTGGTCTATTTAATTTTCATAATTTTTCATAAAATAGGTGCAAACTTCACACGGCCGGGGCATATGCTCGTGTCCAAGGCCGTGTAGCACACACGACCGATACACACGCTCTTGTCTCTGCCTGTATGCTCAATTCTAGACATTCTGTTTTGCAACAATTAAGGTGCAGCGGACACACGACTGAACTACATGCCCGTGGGGTAGACCGTGTGTCACACACGGCCTAGACACACGCCCGTGTGCCTACCTGTGTGGACAAAAAGAAGGCTATTTACTAAGCCATTTGCCACCCTTTTATTGCACACACCTATATAACATAACATAGCACTAATTCAAGCTTATACATACAACCAAATCATCCACAACCAAGACATCAACACATCATTCATATGCTAACATCTATCATACATAAACATCACATAACTTACCAACACATATCATGCAAGTTTCCACATTCATGAAAGGCATCATTATATGAATATACTTATACCAATATTAGCCAATTTCAAATGGCCTTATACAAAATGAACTTCTAATCAACATGGGCCAACACATTTGGCCAAATCAATTATGACACATAACAAAATGACCAAGTTCCCTATACATGCCATAATTCAAAATGTTGAATTCATTGATACCAAAATAAATTATTGATAGTGCGTATGGATCTCCGATGATCTCCGAACCTCGAGCTAGCTTGGTGATACTATAAGACAAGGGAAAAAAATGGGAGTAAGCTATATAGCTTAATAAGTTCCTATGCAAATAATAAGCACCATAACCACACATTTAGCATACAATTTACATAAAAATTAGCAGAATCTTATAATAATCTTATGATCGTAACTTGCTCAATCACCACCTTGCCAAGGGTTCATCACATACCGAGCTCATTACTTATGAGTTTTTCATACATACCTGTACCAAATCTCATCATATCCATATCCTTTCACAACTCTGACATTCCCGTTGAACACTCAGAATATTAACGGATACTCAGAAATCTTGCACATAAGTGCCATATATGTAGCTAAAGCTACCTCATATCTCATAATACATATAGGCTTGCTTTCGAGCTATTCACGGGCCTGCTCACACAATCTGTTAGTCAGGACGTAGTTACACAGTGCTGCTCACACAAGCTATCAGGTATCCGCAACACATGTCGGACTACCCAGCCACTGGTAGGACGTACAAGACCAGTACCTGAATCACATAATCACATATATACATGGGTTCCTAGGGACATGTCACTCGTATCCTATTCTATTCCTAAGGTTCAATCGGGATTTCTCATTTGTCGAAACTTTGTCGAATACGTCCAAAGAGTCAATCGCAATTCATACAATATTAAAGCATTTAAAACATAAATATAACAATGCATTATTTACATACGAACTTACCTCGGTACAAAAATAGTAGAATTGGACCTAATCGTCAAACACTTTATTTTTCCCCCGATCTAGGTCTGAACCTCGTTTTTCTTGATCTATAATAATAAATTTAACTCATTTAATACTCACATTATTCAACTTAACCCAAAAATCACATTATGGCAAAAATATATTTTTTCCCCTAAACTTTTGACATTTTACATTTTAGTCCCTAGGCTCGAAAAATGAAATATAGTCAATTTCTTCAAAACCCAAGCCTAGTTGAACCATTTACACACTCATAACAGCCAATTTTTCATTAAATCACACTTCTATTACATAATTTCCAACTTTTACAAATAAGTCCTTTTAGGTACTTTCATCAAAAATCACTTAGTAAAAGTTATTTATCTAACATCAAACATACAAAATCTACCATTAGATATCAAAATACACAAACATCTAACATGGGTAAAATTTTAAACTTTGACATCTTTTCAAATTAGTCCTTGAAAGAGCTAGATTAGTTTGAAACAACTTCAAAAATGTAAAAATCATTAAAAGCGGGGCAAGAACGGACTTACAATCGAGCTTGAAAGCTTGGCCAAAACCCTAGCTATGGTGACCCTTGAAATTCGGCTATGGGGGACTAAATTGATGAAGATGAAGACTTTTATTTAGTTTTATTTGTCTTTATTTACCAAATAACCAAAATGCCCTTAATGCCTAACTTCAAAATCTTACCCATCCATGTCCATTTTTGTCCAACTTAAAGTAAAATGGTCTAATTATCACCTAAGGACATCCAATTTAAAATTTCATAGCAATTAGACACCTCTAGCTTCTAGAACACACATTTTACACCTTTTGCAATTTAGTCCTTTTAACTAAATTGAGTGCCCAAACGTCAAAATTTTCGAACGAAATTTTCACGAGATTATTCTGTAAAACTATAGACCATAAAAACACAATAAAAAAATTTTAATGTGTCGGATTTGTGGTCCCGAAACCACTGTTCCAACTAGACCTAAAATCGGGCTATTACATATTGTAATTAATATTATAAGTTGATATTGGTTTATTATATATGAATATTTGAGTTATTGAGGCTATAATATGGCATGTTTAGGTTGATGCATGAATGAACATAATATAGGAAAATTTTAGGTTGATATTGGCATGGTTTTAAATTGGTTTTGATAGATGATTATAAATGTTCATATTTGATTTGAAAAGTCTGGTAATACTCTATAACCCTGTTCTGGCGACGGATAAGGGTTAGGGGGTGTTACATTTATGAAGTCACTCCAATATAGTATCGTGACTGAGCTCTCCCTAACGATTTACCATTATGAAAGCAACTCGATCAATGATCGTCCAATGAACTTGTCATAAGTGTGTTACCCTCATAGGATATCCTTAATCTCTTTGGGATAGTATTCGTTCTCCTAGTATGATCATATTTTATCTCATGGTAATCATTACATCTTCCTTCATGAAAATTCAATTACTATCAAATAGTAATCAAATTATTCATCACAAAGAAAAACAACTCGTGACCACACTTACTTTTCATCAACCATGTAATACCAATGAGAGGATATCATTTATCCATGTTTTGGGCTATGAATTCTACTGTTGTGAATAACAGTACATATTGTAGAAGTTATATACCCAACGCACCAACTTTCGGTTCCTTATCTATTTGAACTTAGGCTTTTACTCACATCAAATTATACGAGTCATGCATACATAGTTTGTAATCCATTCAGGATTTAGGTATGTCACACTATGAACGTAGAAAGTGAATAATTCCATAACTATATTTAGGATCTATTCTTTTTGGGTGTAGTCAGATGTATTGTCAGTTTAGTCTATCACATCTATGTCTATATCTTTTGGGAATCATCCGTTCGATGCCCAAGACAAAGCATCTCCCTAATCGGACTTGATATACATCATTTTTATCTTTCAATCGGTTTGATCATTTCTGGTTAGACTAAGTATCAGATTTGTCTACTAATACACATTGTCTTTCTATATTACGATCCGACCACGTAATATAGCTTAGTATTAATTTAAACATTCGACAACCAATGAACCAACATTTGCTTCTATTTTTCTTTGCATGCAAAAACCACATGAAGATAATTATACAAAGTATATTAATGTAATCCATGAATTTTTTTTATTAACCAATATGTTCGAAAAAATTACAAGTGTATATAGACAAAAATGCTACACTTAGGGCACTAGACACAACAACTTGGGTCAATGATACCTAATTCTGTTAAAGCGAAAAGAGTCGCAAGTAGAATGAGTTGATTTTTGTGGAAATCAACATCGCAAGCCGAAGGAGGAGTGCTCTTATTGATACAGGGGCATCTAATTTGTTCATGTCAGGAAAAGCTACAAGTAAACTTGGTCTCTTAGTTAGTAAAATGACTAAGAGAATAAAGACTGTTAATTCTAAGAAGGTATTGACCGTGGGAGTAGCACAATGAGTTGAGATACAGATTGGTCAATGAAAAAAGCAATGAAGGCTTCGTGGTAATTCAATTAGATGATTACGACTTTGATCTTGGCTTGAAATTACTTGACAAGATTAATGCTCTTTTGGTTCCTTTTTCCAATTTCATATGTATCTTGGATACTCGTCAACAATAATGCATTGTGTCGGTGAGTCTAGACATGAGGGGAAAAACCAAAATCTTGTCGACAATCCAGCTAGCCAAGGGTACTCCTCGTGGTGGGAATGTTGACTTGGTAAATTGAAGTGCTAAGAGACCTCATTGGAAATGCTAAAGGTGCGAAAAATCGGTATGAAACTTGTTGAGTTATCAATGGGGCTGCCACCAATGAGAGAAGTGGGTTATGCATCAAATTTGTGGAAAAAGTGGTGATATAAACTGGGCAGTCAGAAAGAGTACATGCTATGAGAAAAGTGGTGATACAAATTTTATTAATTTTTGCATAATTATAAATTAAATATATTTTTATAATTTCAAACAAATAAAATTATGAATTCTAGAATTTTCAAATTTTTTTATAATTTTAGAATTTTTTAGGATTTAACTTTAAAAATTTATAAAAGTACCAAAACAACATTTTAATTATAGTTTAGGACCAAATTAACTATTATACCTATGAGTTAATGTGCCATGTTATTCAAGGGCAGAGATAGGGGCGGTGGGCTGTGGCCTTGGCCCCAAAATGAAAAATTCTATATATAACTCTTCTAACTTTAGAAAACCACAAATTAGTATAATGATATAACTGCACTTTGAACCTAAAAACTTTTATTCATTTCTAGCCTCCTAAAATAATTTTCTAGCTTTTCCTTTGATGTTATTGGTCCATTAGTAATCATTTTGTAACTTTTTTTTAGTTTGGTGGCCAAAACAAAAATTTACTAATAATTGGATGACTAGCAGTGCTGTTTACCCGAATATATTTGAAGAATAATGACTTAATAGCCTATCTTGACCATTAGCAAGTTAACAAAAATGTGACTTAAATGATCAACTTCAAATACTTGAGTGACCAACTTATAATTTTTTTATAATTGAGTGACCAAAGTGTAAATTTCTAACGACCTGAAATTCAGTGGTGATGAATATTGCGATTTTGGGACCTTATTTTCATAAACCGAGTTTGTAAATATTAAATATTATATATTAGATGAATTAAGATTCGATTAAGTAATTTAGCCGAAAATGTCGTTAATTAAGGCCTAGGGACTAAATTGTGAAAGTCTAATCACTATAGAGTTTTAATTAGAAAAATGTTTGGAGACATAGATAACAATTATCCGAAGAATCAAAATGGTTATTAAACCATTTTTCTTTAAATGTTAGTCAACATTGATGATGATGGACATTTAAATTAAACAAATTAAGATTAAAGAATAATAAGCTTAATTAAACTAATTAATTAAAATTATTAGCATATAATTTTAATATAAATATTAAAGTTAGTGGGATGACAACAAAGTTGTCATCTTCCCAAGCCTTCATTTGAAGAAGACAAAATGGGGAAGAAAACACCATTTTGAAGCTAGGATTCGGTCACATGATTAGCTAAAGACAACGCTGAGTCGTTCGAGAGGGAAATGAAAGGCGAGAGCTGGTGACGAGTGATGCGAGCTTTCGGTTTGTATCCCTATGATCCGAGATCAATCTAATTACTGCGTTGAGTTGAGGTGAGTTATTAATGGTTATTGAGTTGAAATGCTATGATTGAAATTGAATATCGAGAAAGAAACTAATTTGAATAAAATAGAAAGTTGTATGACTTAATTGATATAGAAAATGAGTATGAAATTGAGCTGAATTTTGTTATATTATATGATGAAATGATGAATTGGTGTTGAATTGAGAATGACGGGATGTGAATTGAACTATGTGATGAAATTGGAAATCGGTTACTTTATTAATTGTACGGCTTTATACTTCGGTTTATCCGATTATGCACTTATGTGACAATATATTTGCTTCGATTTATCCGATGATGCACTTACGTACCAGTATATTTGTTTCGGTACATTTGATAATGTACTTACGTGCCAGCATGATTGCTTAAGTTTATTTGATGTTGCACTATGTGTGCTAGTATAATTGCTTCAGTTTGCCCAATAATGCACTATGTTTGCTGGTATCTTTCCTTCAGTATATTCAATGAAGCACTACGGTGTTAGATTGAAATGCATGTTGTCTATTTTGTGTATCCGTCTTGAAACTCGAGTTAAGTTAATAGGGTTATATAAACATGATTTCGTTATATGGTTGATTGAAATGAAATGTGATATTCGATAGAATGTGAAAGACCATATGAAATGGCTAAAAACATGCCCTAAGGGCTGATTGTATTAAATGAGCTTATAAGCTTGGAAATGACAGAGATGTGAAATGAAATGTTGGTCATAGTAAATGAATAAGCTATGTGCCTATAGATGACAATATGAATTGATTAAGTTGTATAAAATTTGAATTAAAATAAGATTAAACATCCTATTGTTACATAAATGAATATGTAAGTAATTGAATTAGAGATGTTACATATTTGTTAATATAATGGATGATATAAATGTTAGCTGGATTATCAAATGGAATGTTGTAGGAGAACAGAATTCTTAAATTGAATATGTAAATTATTTTAGTTGAATTGTAGCATATTTGCAACGATGTGTATTTAATGTCGTGATGAGACCTACTCAGTATATTGCACCGCGATGACTGATGTTGCAACATCAACTCGGTATTTTGAAAATTTTACAATTTGATCCTAATTCGACCTCGGGTTAGCTTTAGAGCATTCATAAGCTTGTATAAAATCCGAAAACGACTTTATATCGTATTGTATGATTGTATTGGTTGAAATAAATCATTAACAATATAAACCGAATAGAGTTTGATCGTAGTTGCTTCGGATAAAAATGTGATACCTCATAACTCGGACTCGACGATCGAGTCGGGTAATGGGGTGTTACAAAATTTACTAATAATCGAGTGATTATGATTGTAGTTAGGGATGACAATGGAGTGGGGTGAGGCATATATTACTAAATTCATTGTCACTCCACGATTGACACAATCTACTCCACCACCCGTCTCGCTTCACGATGGATATATAATCTTGAAAGCTACTACCACCTCTAGGGATGTTGGATGCATCCATCCTCGTCCCGCCCCACCATGCTTCTCTTCAATTTAATTTTTGCTACTTATCTTTAATTTTTTTAATATTTTTAAAATCAAGTAAATATTTAAACATAATTCTTCAAAAAAAAAATTAAACATAAAATATACGCTTTTTTTTTTCTAAATTACATTATTATATTTAACCTTTTTAATAAGTTATATATACAAGAACAAAATGGTAATTTTATATAATAGAGCAGGTTGGGGTGAGTCAAGCAATTGCCACAATCGCTCGATAGTACTATAAATCCATTCCGTCCCATCCCACATCCATTTTTCAAATATAAAAAAAAATCTACTCCATTTAGAACGAATTAATTCGAAATCTATTAAGCAAATTAAATTTTGCCATCATAATTGTAGTAACTATTTTGTGAAAAATGATTTTAGAATAAAATCGCCAATAATAGTTTAATTTTTTATTTGGCAAAAAAGAAAAAACAACTTGACTTGTTGGACTTAAAGGTGTCCTTGTGTATCACACTTACGTTTATATATGATATTCATGTGATATTTTCCTTAAGTTTGGTTCAAATAGAAACATTAAATTTTATTAAAATATATCTATATTTATAATTAATTATTTAATATCATTTTTAATTAAAATTAAAATTAAAATTAAAATTAAAATTAAAATTAAAATTAAAATTAAAATTAAAATTAAAATTTAATAATTTAACAATTTTTAATTCTTTATATTATATAATCTTTACGTGATAAAAATGATATAATATATGAAAACAAAAATTATATATATCTCCACTCATATTTTAAGGAAGATTTTTTTTATCAAGGTCATTTTTTTAGTTTAATTTTTAGTTTTTAATTTTTTTTTTTTTTTGCATTTGTGCGAGTACCGAATTTAAACTTGGACACAAATCATTATTTAATAAATAAATATTAACAATGTCATAACCGTCCCTTTTTGAAAAGGCGGGAATCGGACTTGGATTTTAAAAATGGATAAAATGGGAGTCGCCACCGATCTTTTATTAGGTGCGATCGGGCCACCTATAAAATATTTTAGTCTACGAGTTTCGAAGAAGTGGGCTCGGGAGTCGGTTACGTGCGAGGAAGGATTAGCACCCTCATCACGCCCAAAATTGGTACCAAATTGATCAATTAATGTCCTTATGTCGAAAGTCGAAAATTGTGAAAAATGGATTTTAAAAATATGATCCCCTTTAAAAATATTCGAATTTTCTCGGATTAAATATCAAGCTTTTCTCGCTCCGAAGGAATAAAATATCACATCCAATACCTTAGGACACGATAATTCAAATCATTGAATCCAAGGTGAATATTGCCTTGTTTAGAAAACCTTATCTCGAAATAACGAAATGCCACATCCAGTAAGTTAGGACACAACATATCGAATTCTCGAAGATAAGCTTTTATTTTTATTCAAAAACTTTTTATTTTGGAAGATATTTCACTATTTAGGTTAAACGAGAAGAATCGAAACCTAGTAAGTTAAGGCACGATTTTCTCGAATTTCTAGACCCGAAATATTGCCTTTACGAAAGAAATCAATTTTGTATTGGATAAAATATAGCACAAATTTGTAGCAAAATGCGGAAAATGCAATACAATGCTAGTAAGCATATGGGAACAAATGTGTTAAATACAAACGATAATAATAAAGCGAAGATAGAAATAAATGAGTAAACCAATATGCTAAAGGATAGTGAACAGAAGGTGAAAGAATAATAAGCGATACGATAGCTTTACAAGAAGACGGGAAATAAAGATAATAACGATAATAATGATGATAATGATGATGACGAAAATGACATTGAGATGTGAATATAAATGGGAATATACAAAATGTGATGATATGAATAACAATAGAAATATGTGTGAAATAATATAAGTATGAATATATGGATGAAAGTTAAATAAATAATATATATATATACACGTAATGTAATAAAGTAACAAAAATAATAATAATAATAACAACAACAATAATAATAATAGTAATAATAATAATTTATGTACAACTAGTAAATATAATAATAGTAACTAATAATAATAATAATAATAATAATAATAATAATAATAATAATAATATAATAATATAGTAATATATAATAAAAATAGTGTAGTAATAATAATAGAAAAATAATAGTGATAATATACATAATAATAGTAAATATAATAAATGTAATAATATAGTAAGTATGTATATACAAATAATAGTATAATAATAATAATAGAGGTAATAACATAAAAGAAAAGTAAAGTAAACAAATAATAAAAATAATAATGATAATAATAATAAATATGTACAATATACTAACATAAATATAACAATGATATTAATAACAATAATAATAATAATACCAAATATATGTGAGATAATGATATAAATATAGTAGTAATAATAATAATAATAAGGAAATTAGTTAAATTAATAATGAAATAATGGAAATAACAAAAGATGGATAAATTGAATTTAAAAAACATATTCGGGGCGATCTTGAAATAAAAAGAAAAGGCAGGGACCAATTTAAAATGCACACAAATGGTCAAAGACTAAAACAGAAAATATTTCCAAAGCCCAAAACGTAATGTACAAGTAGGACTAAATTGAAGAGGGGTACAAACTTTAGGGCAAAAATAAAAGAAATAGTATAGGATTAAAATAAGGGTGGCGCAAATAGGAGGGACTAGCCGCATAAATTGCCCGTTTAAGGTGAGAAGGCACCCATTCAACTTTCCAATCGTGAATGTGCTGGCCTCCACCCCTTTTTTTAACTCCCCACTTTTAAAAATTAATAAACCTTTTATTATACTTATAATTATTTTTTGTTTACAAATTCTTTTATATTTTTTAGCAAAAACAGAACCACCCCAACTTTTCCTTTCTTTTTGTTTTTTTACAGACTCACCTTCTTCAAAAATAAAAGAAAAACTTCAACCCTTTCTCTTCCCCCTTTTGGCACCCGACGATCGAGCTTTCTCTGTCTGTCGCACCACCGTGCCACCACCGTATCGGTGGCCGGTGATGCCCAAAATTGGGCCTTTTGGTCTTTTCCCAATCTCCCTTTGTAACCCCGAGAGCCCAAGAGAAGAAACCCCGTTTTTCAGCTCTCGATCTAGTTTCGACGACGGGTACGAAGCCCCGACGACGTGCTCCGAGAGTCAGGTATGGCCTCTTCGCCTTTTATTCGTTTTGTGATTAATGTTTATGTAAAGCTTAAAAAGGCAGTAAGTAAAGAAAAAGAAAAAGAAAAAAACGGCAAACAACAGAGAATGAAAAAGAACCGATTGAGAATCAACCTTCTAAAGTTTTTTGATTGCTCGTGAAAACTCTGTGCGAAAGGGCGAAAAAAACCACCTCCTTTTACATCGATTTCTAGTGGCTTTATAGCCGAAAATACATCGTCTCTTTGGTTTTTTTTTTTATCATTTCGTTTCATACTTCTCTGTTTTCTTGCTGCTTCTCTGTCCGTTGCGCACGTTTTGCAGGGTATGGGCGTCAATGGTGGGTGTGCACGAGGGGCAACGCGAGGAGTCTGAGGGGCGCTCGTGGAGTGCACGCGAAACGCGAGTGGGGTGCACGCAGGAGGTGCACGTGGGGGGTCCCTAGGGTCCCGAAAGTTAACATCGGGCCAGGATTAATATTGGGCCCAAAATTAGGATTGGGCTTGTAATTTTAGTTCTGGGCTTTAAGGTTGTTAATGTCGTTTGGGCTTGTTTAATCTGGACATTTCAATGGATTGTTTTATTTTTAGGCTTATTTTGTTTGGCTTTGTTTGGATTTTATTCTTCTGATGGGCCTCAGTTTTAATATTGGCCCGGGCGAAATTTGGGTCTTACAAACAATTTCAAGCGTTAATTGCATCAAAGATCCCTAAACTATAATCTATTTTAAATTGGTTCCTAAATTTCAAATCATTCTAATTATATCCTTAAACTATCAAGATTATATCAATTAAGTCCTTTCGTTACTAAAATCGTTAGTTTAAATGTTGAATGGTGCACAATATCTTATGTAAAATAATTTAACATGAAAATTTAAAAAAAAATGAATATTGTAAAAATAGATATTTTAAACAATCTTAGGGTTTAGGTTTTCAAAACTTTTACAAAAGATTTATCATTTACTTTTTTTCTTCTTCTAAATTTACCTTATTTTAAAAATTTATGTGACAAACTTATATTTACTTAAAGATTTCATTTTAAATTTAGTTAAATAAGAATTGACGTGTCATTTAACTGTTAGATTATCGGTTTCAATAATAAAAAGACTTAGAAATATAAAATCTTAGAATGTTTTGAAGTTTAAAGACTAATTTAAAATAAGGGTCATAGTTTAGGGATGTCAGTTGTAATTAACTCTAATTTTAAATATAAATTTAAAATATATATATATATATATTTTTTTTTTTTTGAATTTGGCCAGTACCTTAGTTTTAAATCGCATGGCAGTCTATTTCAAGGTGAAAGGCGTTTGCATTTTCAAAGAAGGATGGCCATCATTTGAAATGTTTTTGCCTTTCATATCTTCCATGTGTTGGGTTTAAAGCTCGTAAGTTTGGGCTGTTCCCCCTTCACCATTTTCCCTAATTACTATTATTTCACTGTTTTAGAGCACAACCCAGATTTTATTTTGGGATTTTAATGATGTTAAATGACACTACTAAGCTTGGAAATCTCAACCGTTATTTTTATCTTTGGTTCTGGTTTTGTTTCTTTCTTTGATTGGTGATGTTTGGCAACTTTTTAAAAATAGGTCCTTTTGTTTTGCTTCATTGTTTTTTGTGTCTTAATTAATCCAAGTAGGTAAGTTGGTTTTTAGAACCAACTTAGTGTAACATTTCATCGAAAAAGAGGAAACTTTGTTGGAACGTTTAACATTATTGGGTTGGGGAGGGCCTTCTCTTCTTTCACATTTCCCCCATCATTTTCTGGTTTCTCTATTACAACCTATTAAATTTCTTTTACAGGGTAAAAATCCAATTGAAATTTGGTGGATTAAGTTTTGTTTTGTTTTTCTGTATGCTGTTAGTATCGTATTTTGGTTTCTTTTTTATGGTTATGTTGCTTCTTTTTCTGCATTATTCAACTTTATATTTGATTGAAATTGAATGGATTTTCATTAAAAAAAAAATCTGGGAATGTTGCTTTCTTAGATGATGATGTTATTAGAGAAGGTGGGTTCTTTTTTATTGGCGATCCTCTCCTTTTGCTTGCTTAAAGATGTAGCATTTTATGCCCTGCTTGTCTTATTTTCTTCTAGATGTTCAACTGCATATGGATTTTGAATTTGATTTCGATATCTTTCTTTTCTGATGACATCTAATTTTTATCCTCTATAGGGAAACAGAGAGTGAGGCCTTTCCGTAATAGGTAAATATATTTGGAGTAGCAATGGCTCCTGGAGGCAGTGCTTGCAAAGAAGTTGAATCTTATCCTGCCGTTGCGGATTACGCCATTGCTACAACAAAACCCGAGAGTAATTCTATGACGACAAAAAGTTCTTTTGGTTTTGTTGGAAAACATGGAATTCAGTCAAACAATGGTGTTTATGAGCTCCTTGAATGTCCTGTATGCAAAAATTTGATGTACCCGCCAATTCACCTGGTTCATTCTGGCTCTTCCGTAGAGATGTATTTTTGTACCCTTTATTTATTGTTGTTCCTGTTACTGAATTTTCTAAATTACTTGGCCATGAATGCTAAGATTTGTGCTTTCATATGCTTGTATGGAACTTAGTGATGATATCTGTATGTTGGGGTGAAAATGGTGGCAAAGAACTGGTTGTGCTGCCCTATTGAATTAAGTTTTTCGGTTATGTAATTGTGAAGTGTACGGAATCAGGCACAAGCATCGAATGGTTAGTTACAGACTTAGCGTTATAGAGAAAAAGAAAACGCTAATTTATGTCTATTAAAGATTATAACTTTTCATCTTGGAGCTTAGGTGCTGCAGTATCTTTGTGCTTGTAAAGTCATTCAAAAGGAATTCCAATAGTTTTGTTGAAACATAGGCTGATTCGGTCTTTACCGTAAGAGATTTTGGCTACAATATAGAAAATTACTCAGTTACTGAAATATTTATATGTTTTGCATTCAATCTTCTATTGCAGTGCCCAAATGGACACACTATGTGTTTGAATTGCAAGAATAGAGTGCACAACTGTTGTCCGTCATGGCGGTATGATCTCGGAAATATAAGGTGTTTAGCTTTGGAGAAATTTGCGGAATCCTTGGAACTCCCTTGTAAATATCATAGCCTAGGTTGCCATGAAATTCTCCCATATTACAGCAAGCTTAAGCACGAGCAACATTGTCGATTTCGTCCTTACAATTGCCCCTATGCTGGTTCTGATTGTTCCATCATAGGTGACATCCTAACCCTCATTGCACATCTCAAGGATTATCATAAGGTCGACATGCAAGATGGATGTACCTTAAACCATAGATATGTGAAATCGAATCCACATGAAGTAGAACATGCCACATGGATGCTTACTGTAAGTTCATTTACACTACCTTGCATTACAATCATTGTTACTGTGCTTCAACAATCATCGAGTTCTTACTATCACTGAGGAGATAATGTGGTTTCTCTTCAGACTGTTGAAGTTACAGTTAGTGTTAGATTTTAACTTTCAATGCAATTGATCGTAGTGTTTTTGTCTACCGTTCTTATGATCAAATTAAATCTTGTATTGTGATGAATCCTGGATCTAGATTTTGAACGCTGATATCCTTTGCAGGTGTTCAAATGTTTTGGAAAACAATTCTGCTTGCATTTCGAGGCCTTCCAGATCGGGACGGTACCTGTCTATATGGCCTTTTTACGTTTTATGGGTGATGATAGTGAAGCAAAAAAGTTCAGTTATTGTTTGGAAGTTGGTGCCAATGGTCGTAAGCTAACATGGCAGGGGATTCCAAGGAGTATTCGTGACAGTTATCGGAAAGTTCGTGACAGTCAAGATGGACTTTTTATCCAAAGGAATCTAGCTCTATACTTTTCCGGTGGCGATAGGCAAGAGCTGAAGTTGAGGGTAAGTGGCCGTATTTGGAAAGAAGCATAAGATATGAAACCGTGGAGAATTCATGTGATTTTGTACAGTTTTGAAAATTTCTGAGTCTTTTTCGTGAATAGATGAATCTTTTGGTTTTTTGTTTTTGTAAATCCGATCATGGCTTTCTTCCGTATTTGCGTATCGTCCTATTCGGCCGAATGTTTAGTGTAGGAAATGTTGGTTTACATGACCAAACTTGGTTGCTTAAAGTTTAATGCCACATGTATGCAATGTTCCTTTTTTGGATCCTTCAAAGTCTTGCGCCATCTTTTGGCTGTTATCAAGTTCTATTTCGCTCTTTAATCATTGTATTTGGCAAAGTTTTAAATTAGTCCCTTTATTTAAAAAGAATCTTATTTACTTTAAAATTTTTTAATCGTATTACTTTTTTATTTAAAACTTCTAGTCCAATAATTGGCATCGAATTTTCTTTTGTTAAAAAAATGCTCACCGTCAATTATGCTTATTGAATTCACTATGATTGCATTGGGGTATTGATAGTAAATTTAGAGGAAAAATGATTGAAAGAGGAATATATTTTAATTTCTAACTTTTTATGATTAGGTATTAAATTTCAAACTTCATTTAAATATAGGGATCGACAAAATGATTTGACCCAAATTTTATGATTAAACAATTGGAATTTTGAAATCATAGTTAAATTTACATTTTTTATGTGTTGGGTTGCCCATTCAAGCTCGAAAGTCCATTTACAATATGGAAGGGTTTAAATAAAATGATGTACGTTTAAAATATGGGGAAACTTAGATTTCAACATTTAGAACTCTAACTCTTAAATAGGAGGATAAATATGTTTCAACGCGTTTGAACTCATATCCTCTTGCACTAGTAATTAAATCAACTGAATTAAGACTCAATCAAAAAGTAATTTAATCAATTTGAACATAAACCCTTTTGTATAATATATAATATATTTTTATATATATTATGTGATTTATATTACATAAAATTAAATGTGTAATAATACAATACTATGTAAACATTAAAAAATATATTAAGTTGTCTAGATTTAAAATTTTAATAAAAGAAAAATCATCTAAAATATTAAATATTAAATTAAAATAATATATATTTAAAAAAACTATGAGCGGGCCTAAAATGAGTTTGGGTTAGTCATTTACAAATATGGATGAGTTTGGACAAAATTTTATACTTGCTATGGTGTTCGCCATTACCAACCCGCTATCCGCTTACCCGACTAGGATCGACTCGATCCTCTTTACTTTAGTGGTGATCGCCTGTATAGTTCACTTACATGAGTTCATACTTGGTGGATTCGCATCATCATGCAAGTGAGCCCACACTTAGGGAACATATGTTGACCTTAGAATAGGGTACGTGTTGGTATGCATGGGGGCCTACCTGGGACGTCACATTTAGGAACCGTATCATATAAATAGGGAAATTATCCTCCTTGAGTAGATAGACTCACAAAAACACTCAACAATTTGGTGCGGTGAGCTTGGATAGACTTACGACCATAAAAAAAATCATAAAACAAAGATGACTCACCCTAGCGAGAACTTCCCTAGCAACTTCCCATTAGATCAAGTTGGAGGTATTGACATCGACAATCAACTCGTAAGATGGACCTTTTTGCTGGCTGGTTTACTGATCGACTAGAAAACTTAGGTAACTCAGGCTAGGGAGGTGCCTCTAACTCTTTTGATTTCAATGTTCCTTCTGGTCAGGGCCCGTCCTTTCCCTTGGATCAGTGAGCATCGCCATAGCAATTATTTAGTTTACAGGAACAACTACAACTAATGAAAGAGTAGATGAATCAATAGAGTACTAGGTTTGAGAAGCAACAACTGTTTCACTAGGAGTTGCTAAGACAGAATGATGAATTGAGGAGAAAGATGCAATTCGACCATTCCGATCTCTAGGACAATGTTGTGCCTCTCAGGAGGAGGTTGTTGGAGCACATGCAAAATGGAAAAATGAGATGGATGCTTTGGGTAGGGACATTCAGGTGTTACACCCTGATGTACAAGATATGGATTGGTTGTTTTGTTCTAACACCCTTTGTCTGCAGAGGTTGCAATTATGGGCCTGCCATCGGAGTTCAAAGTATTGAAAGAGATGTTTGAAGGTAAAAGGGACTCAAGAGCACATCTCATGCAATATAGTGATTATATGAATGTGTTAGGGGCTAATGAGACAAAATGTAAAGCTTTCTCGGCGACTCTCAGGGGAAACAGGAAGGATTGGTACTTATCTTTGCCACATAGTTCCATTTAAAGCTTCTCATAGTTGGGTCAGATGTTTTTAGGTAGGTTCTGTGCCTATAGAACGATAATGGGCACCCCAATGGGTTTACTGTCAGTGAAGCAGAGAGATGGGGAATCTTTACAGGATTATGTGAAGTAGTTTCAAGCAGCCACATTAAACACGAAGAACTTGAGGGATCAATGGGCTATTGATGCCTTCATTATGGGAGTTCAAAATGAGCATGTTCAGTACTCATTTACTAATAATAGACCACAAATTTTTGTGGAATTATATGAGAGAGCTCATAAATTTGCTGAAGCCAAGGGAATTAAGAGAGTAGCTCACAGTACCTTTCAGATGGATGATAGGCAGTTTAGAAGTCGTCAGAGTGTGCGTGGCCAATAGGGTCCTTCTTAAAACCTGCGGATCCAATGTGGGGGACAACAAAAGAATTATTCACAAAATGAGTCAATAAAGGCATTCTAGAAGCCTCAAGGTGAACACATGAGAAGAAATGTTCCTCATAGAAAATTTAAAGTTTACACTCCTTTAAATGTTTTGTGTACTGATAAACCGTAATATGAACATATTTTAATCCCACATCTAGCATACTTTTGGATGATTTAAGCCTTGAATTGTGTAATTTGGTGCTCTTAATCATTTGTTTTCATTTTTTATATTCAAGAGAGCACCGGAGGATGAAAAGAACGAGAAACGGGCCCAAAATGGAGTAAATGGGCCATATCACGAAATCAACACGGCCTGGGCCCAAGACCACACGATTGTGCCTCCTTAATAGTCTCGAACACGGCCTGGCCAAGATTCACACGGGCGTGTGCCATGGGCGTGTCCCTGACATGAGAAAGAAGAGTTTCAGTCGGATTAGGGTACTTAGAGGCAAAGAAAGCCATTCTAAAAGCCTATATAAACACCTTAGAGGCCAACCTTCAGGGGGAGTCCAGTTAGGCCAAGGAGCCGAGCCAGAGAGGCCAGAATTGTGGGATTCACTCGAAGAAAGCCAGTTGATTCATCTCAAGAAGCTGGAGTTACACTCAAGACGGATGATCTCTCCTTCAATTCCTTCAGGGGGTTTTAGGGTTTTCTTATGTTTTGTTTTATCTTTTCTTTTGAGATGCATTCTTTTATCGTTATGAACTAAACCCTCAGATACTTGAGGGGGATGAAACCTAAGATGAATCTTGTTATTGTTTGCTGAACTATATGATAAATACTTGATTTGTTTTTAACTATGTGTTCTTAATTCTTGTTTTGGTATTTCCGGGATATTGATTCAAGTATTGATGTGCTTAGGTGGTGGAGCAAAAGTTCCTGCCTAAGAGTAGATCTAGCATAGTTAAGCAGAGTTGCTCGCGCGCCTAGAAATAGGGTGACGAAAATCTTCCGGATTAGGGTCAAACCTAAAATGGGAGTCCATAGATCGAGTTAATGCAATTCTAGGGGTTTTAATTAGAAAGAGATTTCAATTAATCAACCTAGGGTTAGACGTTAGTAGCCTTGAAAGAGGTATTAATATAAATTAGGGAATCCTACGGATCAAGTCAAGTGAATAAATCGTTTGGTTCAGAGTTAGATAACAAGTGAAGTCTAGGTGGATTCTTCCTCGGGTATTGTCTTAATCAATTGGTTTTTCCCAAAGTTATTTTCCCCAATTCCTTCTCTTTGTCTTTGCATCTTTAGCTTAGTTGTTAGTTAATTTAGATAAAAATTCCTTTAATTCTTAGGCTAAATAATAAAAAGAAATTTAGTATTAGTACTTTTGGTTCCTTTGGGTTCGACAATCCGGTCTTGCCACATCTATACTACTGTTCGATAGGTGCACTTGCCTCAATCATTGTTGCAGTTAGTTCTAGGCTCGATCATTCTTTATATAAATTTTTAAGACTCTGGCAGACATGATCATGTACCAATGTTCTTAATCAGGTGAGAAGCTTGGGAATTTTGTCGAGTCTACTACCTATGTAACTCAGTCAGTTGAGGTCTAATTCGAGGGACACATGTAGTTTTCATAATGACAGGGGCCACAAGATAGAGGATTGTTTCTCTTTGAAGGACTCTATGTGGAGGCTGTTAGAAACGGTGAACTAAAAGATTTTGTAGCACAGGAGGCTTCACCATTAGGGCAGAGTTCGCTAGGTGTTGATAAAGGTAAGCATAAGGTTAGAGGCATGATACGTGCCATAATTGGTACAAATGAAGAGTAGGAAACGTCTAACACAAAGAAGAAGGGTCATATCAAAAGTGTGATGTCTATTAGTTCACTGAAGAGGTTACGTCAACAAGAAAAATAAAGGGTAGAATTTAATTAAGAAGATGAGGATTCAATTTGTGACGAGGAAGGAAATGGCTCTATGATGGTGAAAACAACTATTGCTGGATTTGAGGTTTAAAGGATTTTGGTTGATAATGGAAGTGTTGTAGAGGCTTTAACTTGGGAAGCACAAAAGAAGATGAGGCTGAAAGAACAAAATTGAAAGAAGGGCAGCCCTTTATATAGCTTCGCTAACCATCCAATTGAGGTAAAAGAGTGTATCACTCTACCTGTTACCCTTGGGGATAGTGAGCACACTATTACAGAATACATTCAATTTTTTGTGGTAGACTGTCCCATGGTTTACAATACCATTTTTGGGCCCCTATTATGCGAATGGTTAGAATGATGATTGCCACCTTTTGCATGAAAATCAATTTTCCTACCAAAACGAGGGTGGGATTCATGAAATCTAACCAGTGGTTAGCCAGACAATGTCATATGTTGTCGGTTAAACAAACTTGCGAGCAGGAGCTACAAGGTTAGAGTTTGCAACAAGTAGAAGTAGCCAGTCAAGTTTTGGATTTGGACAGTTTGGATTTAGAAGCAAGGAAAGAGTTTGCAATCTAGAGGCGATAGAGGTAATGGAAACTCTATAATTATTTATCTTTCTTTTTCGAGCATAACAGAAGTCTTGAAACGAAATCCATAGTAACTCATTCCTACTTCCACTTTGGAATCATAACAGGCTGTAGCAATCCTAAAGGTACCTAATACTCGGCTTTAACTTGCTGGCCAATCAAACATTTTGATACAAATTCAAAAATCTCACGTTTCGTACCTAGCCACCAATATATCTGTTTCAAGTCACAGTACATTTTATTACTACCTGAATGAAGTGAGTAACTACTATGAGCTTCTTGCAAAATCTTCTATTTAATTTTAGAATTCTTCGGCACACATAGTCTGTTCTGAAAGTATAAACAATAGTTGGTACCAATGCAAAAATCTGAATTTGATGACTTTTCAATTTGTTCTCGTTTAGCAATCAACTCTGTATCATTTTTCTGAGCTTCACAAATCTGTTGCAAATATGTCAGTTTAGCTTTTAACTCAGCTAAAATTGAATGTCCTCAATAAGCGTTAATTGAGTGTTCAAAGCTCTCAGTGCAAATAATGACTTTCAACTCAAAGCATCCGCGACAATATTAGGTTTCCCTGGGTGATAGTCGATAATCAGATCATAATCTTTCAACAACTCTAACCATCTACGTTGTTACAAATTCAATTCTTTTTGTGACATCAAATATTTCGAACTTTTATAATAAGTGAAGATATAACATTTTCCCTAGTATAAATAGTGTCACCAAAATTTTAAAGTAAACACAATAGCTTCCAATTCTAAATCATGTGTCGAGTAGTTCCTCTCGTGCGGTTTCAACTGACGGGATACATAAGCTACAACCTTGCTTTCTTCCATCAAAACATAATCCAAACCATTAAGTAAAACATTGTTATAAATCACAAACTCTTTACCGGACTCTAGTTGAATCAACACAGGGGCTTCGGTTAACATCACTTTCAACTAATTGAAACTTTGTTAACATTTATTGGACCAGATAAATTTTACATCTTTCTAGAGTAGCAATTTGATATCTTCGTTCAAACCATCTTCAAATCGGGTACACATAACAGCTTCAGTTGGAATACATTTCCAAGCATACTTGCTGAGCTGTACGAATTCTCTCTCATATTCAGCTACAGTTCTATGACCCTACTTCAGTTGCAAAAACTCTATCCTCTCCCTATCACACTGTCACATGTTATAAAATGGCATGTATTCTATACTCTATACATGTTACGTTCAGTTCGAGAACGACTAAACCACAATTCTATTACCACTAAATGTAACAACCCTAACCCAAGCATTACTGTACAAAACAGAACCTTTAACTTCAAAACAACATAATAATACAATTTAATATTAATTTCCAATAACTCATTACAATCGTGGAAAAAATACACACCATTTGCACATACATTCCCATGATCAAAACACTCTTTAAACACACTTAGAACATACCAAATCAATCAACCTATAAGTTCTAACCAATATGCCATTCAAAGTTATCACAATTCATACCAATACAAAATCACATTATACCCTAAACATACATCACCACCTCCATACACCATTATACCATTTCAATCACTTATTGTAACACCCCTAACCCGTATCCATTGCCGGAATAGGGTTACAGAGCATTACTGTAAAAACGTAACTTAAAATAATCAACTTCCAAGCATTTCATAAATCATAATATAATTCATTCAAAAAGATGTTTATTGTCCCTTATTCGAGCCCTCGAGGCCTTAGAAATATTTTAGAATCAATTTGGACTAAATTAGAAACATTTAGAATTTTATGGCAAAAGATAGAAAATTTCACACTGCAGGGGTCACATTACCGTGAAACTCACATGGCTGAGACACACGGCCGTGTCCCAGCCCGTGTCTATACCTGTTTAACTCACTGACTTGGGTCATACGGCCAAGCCACACGCCCGTGTGCCAGGCCGTGTAACTCTCAAAATGGCCTCACACACCCGTGTGCCAGGCCATATGCTAGGCGGTGTAACTGCCTGACTTGCAACCCTTTGAAACCTATAGGGGACACACGACTGAGACACACACCCGTGTCTTAGGTCGTGCGGACAAGAAATAAGCCATTTTCCAGCCATTTTTTTCACCCAAGTCAAGCTCACACCTACAAGCCATTTGTGTAACAGCCTGATTTTGGGGCTAGTCGGAATAGTGGTTTCGGGACCACTAATTCGAGGTTAATGAAAATTATTTTAGTATTGTTTATTGTGTTATGGCATTAATATATGGCTATATGAAAATTTTTGTGCTTTAATTTTAGCAATTGTATGTTTAATAGTGAAAAAGGACTAAATCGCATAAAGTGCGAAAGTTCCATTATAAGTGGTAGAGGTGTCTAATAGCCAAAGAATATCAAATTGGAGGTCCTTAAAGTGAAATTAGGCCATTGGATGTGTGATGGCCGGCCATATAGCTTAGGGGGACAAGAGTATTAATTTTAGTCAAAATTTGGTGACATTAGGTGATAAAAAATGAATAAAATAAGATAAAAAGATGAGATATCATCTTTTACTATTCCTTATTGTTCTACCACCGAAAATTGAGAGGAAATAAGGGTTCTTGGAGTTCAAATTTTTAGCAAAACAAATCTCTTGCAAGTAAGTGATTTTGGTGGTTTTATTTGATAATTTTTGTACTTTTGGTGTCCCCAAAGCTTAAGCTAGGTAATGAGGGGACTAATTTGCTAAATGGTTGAAAGTTTAGGGACTTGCCATGAGAGTGTTCATGTTGTTTGCTGAGTTTTTATGGAGAAAAATGAATGATAGTGAGTTAAGGAACAACTTTTGTGAAAGGTGTTAGCATGAAAACAGCTAAATAGGACTTGAATGCAAAGATTGAAAATGTGTAATAAATGCATGAAATAATTGGAATTATGAGTAGTTGTAAGAGTAATAAATGTTCATCTAGTCTTGTTTAATGAGAAAATGTGATGAAAAATGACTTACGAGCCTAGAGGCAAAATCGTAATTTTGCCATAGTACATGGGCAAAACGATCATTTTTGCCTAAGTAGAGATTATGACGTATTATGATTAGAAAATGATTGAATGAGTGATTTTTGTTGTTATAGACCAAGAAGAGCGTGGAATCAACCTTAACTAAGGAAAAGGCAAGGTTACGGAATAAACCGTTGATTAACGCATTTTGCACCAAGGTAAGTTTATGTGCAAACGATGCATATTAAATACACATGTAATTGCTTATTGGTGCATTGTATGGTTGAGAATACTTACGATTTAAATAGATGGAAATTTGGTAGAAAGTGAATAGATGGAAATTTGGTAGAAAGTGAATAAACTCCGTATGAACGTTGAAATAAATATGTAGGTGTGGAATATTATCCGTAGTAAATAATGGTGGGCTATGTGCGATACCACCTTATCAGTTATTCATGATGGCCTGTGTGCGATACCATCGTTAGTATTATTTGGTGGGCTAAGTTCGATACCAACCTGTTAATAATAAATGGTGTGCTAAGTGCGATACCACCGAGTGTTTGGTATTACTAAGAATGGCTTATTGTGTAATTGTGATGTGTTGTTTCATGTGATCATGTGGTGATCAAGTGCAGGGAGGTATGTTAAATAATAAGAGCATTTGGTTGTGATATGGTTGGATTGTGGTAAGAGATGAATGAGTAAGCATGATCTTGGATTGTGAAATGCTATTTATTGATTAGCACATGTTATGATGTTTATTGTTTACATGTAAACTTACTAAGCTTAAAGCTTACCCCTTTTCTTTTCCCTTGTTTCATAGTGACAAAGAGTCGAGTTGGGATACGGAGATAATTGGAAGATCACCCACACTATCAGCTCATCTCGGTATATTTAGAACTAACATTTTGAGTATGGCAATGGCATGTATAGGAGCTAGACTAGGTATATTGTTTTGTTATTTTGGCCAAATATGTTGGCTCATTATAGATGAAATCTTTTGTATATTGCCATAGTAAATGGCTTTTTACTATCAATCAATGGAATGAAAGGTTATTCATAAGTGTGTAGAGTATATGGTTGGGTTGTTTGGGTATGAATATGCATGAATGAATTGATGATAGAGGGTGAATTATGCTTGAGTGAGTTAGGGTGATGAAAGAGCTTGGCAAATAGCCTTGTTCTTTTCCACAAGGGTAGGCACACGAGCGTGTGTCTAGGATGTGTGTGACACACGGTCAATTGCATGGGTGTGTGACCAGGCCGTGTGTCCCCTTGCATGTTAGAATTGCAAGTTAGTAAGCTCAGAAGTAAACACATGGGCAAATACACGACCGTGTGTCTCAGCTGAGTGAGAGGCACGTCCAAAGGCATGGTCGTGTGCCCAGGCCGTGTGAAGTCTGCACCTGAATTTAGGAATTTAATTCGACACATGGTTTAAGGACACGGGCATGTACCTTGCCGTGTGACCATAGTAAGGTGATGACGTCATAAAACTCATAAACAAGTGAAAGATCAAACATGACTTCGGGATTACTTCAGCCGGTAATGGTTCCCGAGTGGAAGTGGGATCGGATCACTATGGATTTTGTAACGGGGTTACCTATGACTCCTAGAAAGAAAGATGCTGTGTGGGTTTTTGTGGATAGACTAACGAAGTCGGCTCACTTTATACCGGTGTGTGTTGATTATACCCTTGATAAGTTGACTGAGTTGTATATTGCTGAAGTGGTAAGATTACATAGAGTGCCTGTATCTATTATCTCGGATAGGGATACTAGATTTACTTCAAGATTCTGGAAGAAGTTACAGGAAGCCTTAGGTACAAGGTTGAATTTTAGTACTACGTTCCATCCACAAACTGACGGCCAATCTGAAAGAGTGATTCAAGTCCTTGAAGATATGTTCCGATGCTGTGTGTTAGAGTTTGGAGGTAATTGGGAAAGATATCTACCTTTGGTTGAGTATACTTACAACAACAGTTATCAGTCGAGTATACGGATGGTACCGTACGAGGCTTTATATGGTCGCAAGTGTCGAACTCCCTTGTATTGGACCGAGCTTAGTGAGTAACAAATTCATGGGGTTAATCTAGTTAAAGAGACTGAGAAGAAAGTGAAAGTGATCCAAGATAGTCTAAAAGCTGCTTCGGATAGACAAGTCATACGCGGATTTAAAAAGGAAAGAAATTGAGTTTCAAGTGGGCGACAAACTATTTCTAAAGGTATCCCCATAGAAGAAAATATTGAGATTTGGTCGTCAAGGCAAATTGAGTCCGCGAGTCATAGGACCGTATGAGGTTACCGAAAGGATTGGGCCAGTGGCATACCAATTGGCTTTGCCAGTAGAGTTAGAGAAAATACATATCGTGTTTCATGTGTCAATGTTACGACGATATCGTTCTGATCCTTCGCATGTGATCCCTCCAACGGAAGTTGAGATACGATCGGACATGACTTATAAAGAGGAGCCGATTAAGATATTGGCTCGGGAGGTTAACAAATTGAGGAATAAGAGCATAGCTTTAGTAAAAGTGTTATCGCAAAGACACGGCATGGAAGAAGCTACGTAGGAACCAGAAGAAGCCATGAGAGAACAATATCCAAACCTTATTACCGGTAACATTTTCGAGGGCGAAAATCTCTAAAGGAGAGAGTTGTAACAGCCCGATTTTGGGGCTAGTCGGAATAGTGGTTTTGGGACCACTAATCTGAGGTTAACAAAAATTATTTTAATATTGTTTATTGTGTTATGGCATTAATATATGGCTATATGAAAATTTTGGTGCTTTAATTTTAGCAATTGTATGTTTACTTGTGAAAAATGACTAAATCGCATAAAGTGCAAAAGTTCCATTATAAGTGGTAGAGGTGTCTAATAGCCAAAGAATATCAAATTGGAGGTCCTTAAAGTGAAGTTAGGTCATTGGATGTGTGATGGCAGGCCATATAGCTTAGGGGGACAAGAGCATTAATTTTAGTCAAATTTTGGTGACATTAAGTGATAAAAAAATGAATAAAGTAAGATAAAAAGATGAGATATCATCTTTTAATATTCCTTCTTCTTCTACCATTGAAAATTGAGAGGAAATAAGGGTTCTTGGAGTTCAAATTTTCAGCAAAAAAAATCTCTTGCAAGTAAGTGATTTTGGTGGTTTTATTTGATAATTTTTGTACTTTTGGAGTCCCCAAAGCTTAAGCTAGCTAATGGGGGACTAATTTGCTAAATGATTGAAAGTTTAGGGACTTGCCATGAGAGTGTTCATGTTTTTTGCTGAGTTTTTATGGAGGAAAATGAATGATAGTGAGTTAAGGAACAACTTTTGTGAAAGGTGTTAGCATGAAAACACCTAAATAGGACTTGAAGGCAAAGATTGAAAATGTGTAGTAAATGCATGAAATAATTGGAATTATGAGTAGTTGTAAGAGTAATAAATGTTCATCTAGGCTTGTTTAATGAGAAAATGTGATGAAAAATGATTTACGAGCCTAGGGGCAAAATCATAATTTTTCCATAGTATAAGGGCAAAACGGTCATTTTTGCCTAAGCAGAGATTATGACGTATTATGATTATAAAATGATTGAATGAGTGATTTTTGTTGTTATAGACCAAGAAGAGTGTGGAATCAACCTTAACCGAGGAAAAGGCAAGGTTACGGAATAGACCGTTGATTAACGCGTTTTGCACCGATGTAAGTTTATGTGTAAACGATGCATCTTAAATACACATGTAATTGCCAGCATTGTATGATTGAGAACACTTACGATTTAAATGGATGGAAATTTGGTAGAAAGTGAATAAACTCCATATGAACGTTGAAATAAATATGTAGGTGTGGAATATTATCCGTAGTAAATAATGGTGGGCTATGTGTGATACCACATTAATTATTCTTGTTGGTAGGCTATGTGCGATACCACCTTATCAGTTATTCACGATGGGCTGTGTGTGATACCGTCGTTAGTATTATTTGGTGGGCTAAGTGCGATACCACCGTAAATATTCTTGTTGGTGGGCTATGTGTGATACCACACTGTTAATAATAAATGGTGGGCTAAGTGCGATACCACCTAGTGTTTGGTATTACTAAGAATGGTTTATTGTGTAATTGTGATGTAACACCCCTTACCCGTTTTCTATTCTGGAATCAGGCCTGAGGCATTACAGGACTTAATTCACTTTAGTCCCACCTTGACAACTCTCTATAGTCAACACAACGCCTCATTAAGTACTCACAAGGCCTTAAACATACATAAGATGGATTTCGAAACCCTACCGGAAACCTTTACGTTCTTAATGTTTCTTTCCCCTAATTAAGGGTCACACGCCCATGTGAAGTGGGACACGCTCGTGGGGTTAGGTCGTGTAGTCACACACACCCATGTCCTTACCCTGTGTATAAAAACTTGGGTAATCTGTTTGAGTCACACGGTTTAAGAACACGCCTGTGCTCTCCACCCATGTTGAACACTGACCATCTCACACGGCCTAAAGTCTAGGCACACGCCCGTGTGGCTAGCCCGTGGTCTATACTGACTTAAAACTATAACATGCAGGGGACACACAGCCAAATCACACGCCTATGGGCTGACCATGTGTCACACATGGCCTAGACACACGTTCGTGTGCCTACCCACATGGACAAGAACAAGGCTATTTGCCAAGCTCTTTTCACCCCTCTAGCTCACATAATATGGATCCATGCAACATATCATCACACAATTCATACTTTGAAATATAAACTCCCTTGAATAACTACATCTTTTCATATAACAAGGTAAGCCATCAACCAAGGCATTTTACAAAATAGTTTATCCATCTAAAGGGTCAACACACCCTTGGCCAATACAACAAAATAAACTAACTTGTCTAGCCTCTATACATGCCATATACAAAAGCACCAAGTCTAAATATACCGAAGAGAGCTGATAGTGTGGGCGGTCTTCCAATTTATCCGCGCATCTTGATTCAACTCTTTAGCTCTATAAGACAAGGGAAAAGAAAGGAGAGTAAGCTTTAAGCATAGTAAGTCTACATATAAACAATTTGCATCATAGTAGGAGCTAAACAACAATTAGCATTATACTAAACAAGAATAAATCACATCCACAACTATGCTTACTCATTCTATCCCTTACCACATTTCCAACACATCACAAGTCAAATGCTTACCTTCATTCATTTGCACACCTGCACTAAACATCACAATTACTAGTGATACAACACCTCATATTTTCTCACTAATCCAACCACACAGCTAAATCACTCGGTGGTTTCGCACTTAGCCCACTACAATTAGATAATAGGGTTGTATCGCACATAGCCTACTAAGAAGGGTAATTATAGTGGTATCGCACATAGCCCACCAAATAATATACTTAACGATAGCGTCGCACACAGCCCATCATAGTTAAGTATTAAGGTGGTATTGCACTTAGCCCACCATCATGTATCATTACTACACATTCACACATCTAATTCGTAATTCATACATCGATTACTCAATAACTACCACATTCAATCCACTTGAACCATATAGGTTTTCGATCATGCTACACACTAGTTAGCATCAACAATGTATAAGTATAAATGCATTGTTTACACATAAACTTACCTCGGTATTCAAAATGTATGAAGACGTGCAATCTAGTCCACGACTTTGCTCTTGCCTCAGTTTCGATTCGGGCTTCGTTTTTCTTGATCTAAAATGATAAATCAACTCATTCAATACACACATTGACTAAATTGACGCATAACTCATACTTTGGCAAAATTACCATTTTGCCCCTAAACTTCCTCATATTAACACTTTTGCCCCAAGGCTCGTAAAGTGATTTTCATTCAACATTCTAATATTTCATGCTTAGCTGATTCATTTTCTCAACTATAGCAACCATCAATTCTCACTAAATCACTCATGTATGACCATTTTCAAGACTTTTATAAACTAGTCCTTACATGCATTTTTCATGGAATTCACTTAGAAAAAGATGTTCATTCCAAATCCAACTCTCATAATCTTCCATAAAACATCAAAATCCATGCATGTCATACATGGGTATATTTTTTAACATGAATCCTAGCTCAACATATAGCTAAAAATAGCTAATTCAAGTTACGAGGATCTCAAAAATACGAAGAATATTAAAAACGGGGCTAGGATGCACTTACTAGCAAGCTTAAAAGATGAGCAAACCCTAGCTATGGGGTTCTTCAAATTTTCGGCACTTAGGGAGGAAGATGAACATAAATTTTGACTTATTTCATCCTTTTAATCATTTATTTGACAAATAACCAAAACGCCTTTTTTGCCAAACTTTCAAATTTTACCCATTCATGCACATTTTTGTCCAAAAATTAGAAATTGGGAAAATTGCTATTTAAAGACCTCTAATTAATAATCCAAAGCTATTTCATACTAAAAGCTTCTAGAATCTCACATTTTTCCACTTTTGCAATTTAGTCCTAATGGACAATTCAATCACAAATTAACAAAATTGCTTCATGAAACTTTCATATGCTCATGCAAACATAACATAAACCTTAAAACTCACATTTCTACTTTAGATTTGTGGTCTCGCACCACTATTCTGATTAGGCCCTAAATCGGGATGTTACATGTGATGTGTTGTTTCTGTGATCATGTGGTGATCAAGTGCAGGGAGGTATGTTAAATAATAAGAGCATTTGGTTATGATATGGTTGGATTGTGGTAAGAGATGAATGAGGAAGCATGATCTTGGATTGTGAAATGCTATTTATTGATTAGCACATGTTATGATGTTTATTGTTTACGTGTAAACTTACTAAGCTTAAAGCTTACCCCTTTTTTTTCCCCTTATTTTATAGTGACAAAGAGTCGAGTTGGGATACAGAGATAATTGGAAAATCACCCACACTATCAGATCATCTCGGTATATTTAGAACTAGCATTTTGAGCATGGCAATAACATGTATAGGAGCTAGACTAGGTATATTGTTTTGTTATTTTGGCCAAATATGTTGGCTCCTTATAGATGAAATCTTTTGTATATTGCCATAGTAAATGGCTGTTTACTATCAATCAATGGAATGAAAGATTCATAAGTGTTAGAGTATATGGTTGGGTTGTTTTGGTATGAATATGCATGAATAAATTGATGGTAGAGGGTGAATTATGCTTGAGTGAGTTAGAGTGATGAAAGAGCTTGGCAAATAGCCTTGTTCTTGTCCACACGGGTAGGCACACGGGCGTGTGTCTAGGCCGTGTGTGACACATGGTCAATTGCATGGGTGTGTGACCAGGCCGTGTGTCCCCTTGCATGTTAGAATTGCAAGTCAGTATGCTCAGTAATAAACACGCGGGCAGAGACACGCCCTTCGGTAAAATATTTCTATGTGCGTAAAAGTTTCTGGTTTATTTCTGAAACCCTTCGGAAGTATGTTTAGGGCCTCGTAGGCCCATTAAGGAGGTTAGATATGAGAATGGAAAAGTTTTAATTTGGAATGGAGTTTGATAACCTTAAGTTATATAACCATGTGAGTCAAGTACGGTAATGCCTCGTACCCGGTTCCGTCATAGAAAACGGGTAAGGGGTGTTACAATTTGCACATACAATCAAGCTTCAAAACATACCTAAAACATGCATAAAAGGACTAATTCACTATGGTATCTATCCATACAACCAATATTCTAAAAGGTACCTCAATCACATGTCATCAAATTAACCTAAACATAAATATACTTATCCAAGAATCAACCACACATAATGACCTATTTCCATACCAAGTCATACCACAATAACCACATGCCAAACCGCACTCAAACATACCAAATTGGTCATCCATAATATACTTTCATTTGACCATTTCATCACCAACCATTTAAGCATCAAAATGCCAAAAGTTCATCAACCATAATACCACATATATACATGTCAAACATAACAACTAGATTATTAATACAAGTTCACATATACATGCCATTATAACCATAACCAAAACATCAAAAGCTACCATATATCCATGGGATAGTGTGATAGGTCTCCGACGAGCTTCCAAATCGAATGATCTTCTGATTATCTATAAAATATAGGAAAGGAAACTATGTAAGCATATAATGCTTAGTAAATTAGTATAACATATAACTTAACTTACCATTTCATCATATAACATTAAAATTTAATACGACATAATCCAACCTTTAGCTTGGCAGAAGCCTAAGCACCAACACAAACATGTTAGCATACTTGAACATAATTCATATGAATATATCATGGATAGCCATTTTTCTTGAGCATGATTAAATTGGATTTATCATCCATCATAACATAACATGTTTTCCATGTAGCTCACCATTTCAATTTATATCATACATACATGTCTTGGTTCATATTGAACACTTACCATTTCCTTTCAAATTCATGCTCATTGAACTGTTTAGATATCATCAGATACGCGGGATAGCTCACACGAAGTGTGCCAAACATATAATCATAACCTTTCCTTTCTTTTACACCATTGCTCATACGAGTTGTGGGTTAGAATGTAAGCTACACGATGCTGCTCATACAAGCTGTGGAGTATCCACAACACATGCCGGACCTCAGCCATTGGTAGGACATTCGAGACCAGCACCAAAAACATGGAACCCTAATGACATGTCATTTGTATCCTACAAATTCCTAAGGTTCAAATAAGGCTCGATAGTTGTCGTAACATCATTGGATTTGCATTAATTATTTACATGACAATCCACAATTTACATATAGCTCAAAAAATAACATTAAAACATTACACAATTACACAATTACACGAACTTACCTCAATAATAAAGGCGTAGAAATTGAGTCGACTAATCCGAAGCTTTATCTTTACCTCGATCTAAAGCCGTACAAGGTCTATCTTGATCTAAATAAATAAATTCAATCTATTTAAAATCCATTCTATTCAATTCAATCCAAAATTCATATTTTTGAAAAATTACACTTTTGCCCCTATTATTTTGATTTCTTCACAATTAGTCCATAAGCTCGTAAATTGAAATTCATGCCATTTCATCCCTAACCCAAGCTAGCCAAATTCAATATAGGTCCATAGCAACTCATAAAATTCATTATTTCACAATTTTCACCATGCATTTTTACACATTTTACAAATAAATCCCTATTTGACATTTTCAACAAAATTTACTTTACAAAAGTTGTTTATTTATCAACAAAGATGCATTTTCTTCCATCAAACATCAAGAATCACATGTACACATTCATGGTAAAACCCTAACTTTTTAACAGTTTTGCAAATTAGTCCCTAGGCTAGTTATATTAAGCTATAATGACTTCAAAAACATAAAAATCATTAAAAACGGGACAAAACAACACTTACATGCACAAGGAAGCATTGGCCAAACCTTCAAACACTTTCAATGGAGGTTTCTTAGGTCTAATTTCGGTTAAAGATGGACAAACAAAGTTGATGGCCTTTGTTTTGAATATTTTACTTAACTTATTAATTAAATTACCTATATAACCTTATACATTAACTTTTAAAATCATTTAAATGATGTCCATAAAAGTCCACTCATAATAACAATGGTTTAATTACAACATAAACCCCTTAACCATTTAATATCATAGCCATTTAGTACCTTTAACTTATAGAACTCTAATTTTGTATCTTTTATGATTTAGTCATTCTCACCAAATTAAAACGATACAAAATCCATTGTGACGTATTCCCATTTCGATTCCGGAATCATCATTCGCCATAACAAACTAGAAGGTACCTGATGCTAAACTTTAACTTGCTGACACACTAAACATCTCGATTCGATTTCAGAAATCTCTCATTTCATACCTGGCCACTAGTACATTTGTTTCAAATCACCGTACATCTTGTTGCTACTGTAACACCCCAAACCCGGCCCAAACACCACGGCCGAATTTAGAATGCCACTACGGAAAACGTTTAGAAAATCGTTTGTCTTAAAGGTAAAAACGTAATAATTGTTTTTGTAGTTATACAAAATTAACTTATTTGCAAACCAGGTTATAAATTTTGTTGTTACAAATTCCCGGATTAAAACTTTAAAATAAATTATCAAAGTGTAAATTTGCTTTTTAAAAGAGCCATTCCCAAACATTAACTTGTTCATCATTCCAGCTTAAACATAATAATAAACCTCAAATCCTTTAAATGGCCTTATTACAATATACATTACTCAAAAGTACTGAAAATATAGAATGTATAAAATAAGTAAAAGCATCTTCTGCATGGCCACCTCGTATCCACTCCAACCCGGTCCAAGCATCATGTATCACCTGCGATGTTTGGTAAAAATTTGGGTGAGTCAACAGACTCAGTGTGTAATTAGTCCACAGATTTCCACACATGGGCTTGGCCCACAACCACACTAAACCACATATCAGATAAATAGATAATTAATCCACATGATTTCACTTATTGGGCTTGGCCCATTACCACACCACCTATCATATAATAATGCAATTTATCCACATCACATATTGGGCTTGGCCCATTACGACACCAGTCCACATACCACACAGGTTTATGCAAAATGCACCCAACCCAGCCTAGGGTCCATCCTCTACACACCCCTGTATCCAGCCACCACACACCAGGGGATTACTAAATCACCCTCCAACCTCTACACACCAATTCGGCAATTAATGCCAGCCACGTGAACTAAATCACAAATAATCCACAACGCGACCTCAGTCAGCGCCAATCCACGATGTAGCCCGTAGCTAACATCAAACCACGATGAGGCACATAGCCACCATCAACCACGATATGGCACAAAGCCTATAGCAACCACGATGAGGCACAGAGCCACTCATCAATCCACGTGAGGCTCGAAGCCGTCACTAAACCACGTACATAAAGTATACCCTGTCCTTCTTTCATATTCATTTCCTATCCCATGCACATGTAACATACAATAGTGCCATGACAAATAATGCATGTACATGTTATTCAGGCATTCAATCACATTTCATAGGCATATTCACAGTCTCATCAATAATTAACACTGACTTGATTATCGTTATACCCCTTTTTAGGGTAACCATCTCATTATTGCCACTGCATTAATCCACATATTCATAGCACATGCAAATATAACATACAATCGGGAAATTTGTGGGTTAATCACACACCTGATAACCTGAAGTACTACGCTCTCGATCCCGATGCTATCACTAATCGACACTACAGCTATCTGCCTACGCTCCTGCTCTAACGCTGGCCCACACCCCGGTGGCCAATCTCGAACTGCAGAGACTGATCTATTCTTGAACTTAGGGATCACCCCTTTTCCTCCTTGACTGGCACTCGCATCCATCGAAGAGCACTCTAATCAAAACCCGATTAATACGAGATCTTTGAACGAATAAAAACTATAACTTAACATCCTTACCAAAATGGATCTGAATCCCGTAACTTTCCTTATTCCTGTCGATTTGCCCCTACATATACATAGTCAAAATCGGTCATCACTAATAGACAAAATGGCCTATGGCCGAATACTACAAACCACCTACCTCGCTCGTCTAAATCCCGAAACCTCGCTTGCTCCTGAAGTTGTCGAGATCCCTACTTAACCACTGTTAGAATCGGCTATTTAACAATAATCCAAGAAAATGGCCCTTGGCCGAATACTACACTGCTTACCTTGATCACTTCAAATCCCGAAAGAATCCTTAGCGTTCCCTTTCTTTGGCTACACACAAAAGAACACACTTTATGGCACTATGAACATTCGGCCATACTTAAACCAAAGCCTAACCATTGATTTCGGCACCCTTATGAAAAGAGATCAAATCGATTACTAGAGAAGGAATTTCTTACCACCAACCCACGAGTAGTCCACTAGCTCTAAATGTCGACAAGAGGGAAGAGATATTGACTTTCGGCTTTTGATCTTAATGAATGATTCGGCTCCAAGAGAATGATGCAATCGGCTATGGCTCCCCAAAAGAAGTTGGAATAATCGGCCACCAAGAGAATAAATGTGGGGTTGAAGTTTGAGAGAAAGAAAAAGAAGTATAAAAGAGAGTTAGAAGAATTCGACAATGGTGAACAATGGTGAAGAGGTTTCGGTTCCAAGGATGTGTGAAAAAGAAAAGGAAATAAGGGACTTATAAGGTTCGACTTTGGGAAAGAAAATGGGAAGAAAAGAAGATGCACAAAATGCACATATGGCTACTCCAACATTCGGTTCTTGCTTCAAAGAAAAGGGAGGAAAAAGAGAACCTCTTTTGACTAAAATTTTCGGCAAGAAACACTAAAGAAGAAACAAATAATTTCGGCACTTATCCCCCCTACATGACCGAATTTGCTAACAAAAGAACCCCTTGGCCGGCCAACTCTTCTTCCCTCATCAAATCCCATTTTTTCCTCCTATTTTCCCTCTCTGCCTCTCATTCAAAAAGTTTGAATGAGTCCAACCTTCATCCATCCACCTTAGCCGAATTTTAAAAGAAAACCAAGGCTTATCCTCATCTTCCAAAGTCCCAAATGCCGTCCAACACTTCTCCCTCTCTTGACGCCAACAATCAAAAATAAAACCACACTCCCATGCTGCCAACATGATTCGAACCTCCTCCCCTTGAAGCTCCCTATGACGCAACCTCCCATGCACCCTAGGTGGCATCCCTTGCCACTTTTCTAAGGCTATCTTTGTGTCCAAATTCCCTCACAAATTTCCTTAAGGCCTCCTTAGCCTAGCTCCCCTTTTTTTTTTTAGACTCAAACTCTACTATTTTCCTAATGCACTCTCCTACATCCCAGGGTTTTAGGAACCCCTAAAACACATCCAAACACCCACTAAGCCCACTACCACCTGAATTATGCAATAAACGCATAACCCCTAAATTTAGGATATTACAGTTACCATGATGAAAAGACAAGCTACTATTGTTGTAACGCCTCGAATTTGGGCCTAGAAGAATTGGGCATATTGGGCATTGGATCTCATAAAATTTGTAAGTGATCAAGAAAATGACAAATGACATGATGACTTTAAAGGTTTAATGAGTTTGGAGTGTCTAGGTGTGTTGGAGAAGCTCTGGGTTCGAGTTTTATGGTGGAGGATTCTTAATTTATTTAATTAAGGAATCAGGGTTGTGAGTAGTGGGGCTTTTAAATAAAAATGAGTGAAAAATGGCACAAGGAAGCCTGTGGTGAAGTGGCTAAGTAACGCCACTAAGGTGTAGAGAGGTGGCAACATATGCATGCAGGGAGGTTTGAGGTTCGAGTGCTACCTTAGTATTATTTTGGAGTTTAATTTTAGGCTTCTAGAAGGCTAGAAGTGGCGTGTAGAGGGACTCTAAGGAGAAGTGATCAGTAGAGAAATTTAGGAGAAGGATAAGGGATATATAATAGAGAAAAATTAAGAGATGACCACTGGATAAAGTGGTGCCGAATTGGACTTTAGGGGTGGCTAAGTTTCTGGTATAGGCTATATAAATGTGTGTGTGCCGAATCTGGGGTCCTAAGTAATGCCGAATTTTCCATTCTTTTTCTGTTCCTTGCCGAGAATACCTTGCCTTGTTGCCGAAATCTCCTATAGCCGGATCCCTTTTTGCCGAATTCTCTCATAGCCAAACTCTTTTATTGTCGAAGTATCATCATCTTCTCTTACCGAAATCCCTATTAGTGTCGAATCTTTGTTGTTTTCCTCCATCACAAATTGATTGTTATCTTCTATCAGTCAAGGTTAAAAGCCGAATCTCTTTCAGTAGCTATCTAGACCGCAGGATCAAAAGTGGATTCGGTAAGTATTCAGTTAACCCCTTAGTGTGTTTTATTAAAAGCCGAAGGGCTATCTAACTTCTCATTTTCATTAATCTTGTATTAACAAGGGTAAGGTTCAGAGATCGCAAGCGTGGTAAGGATCGTTAGCAAAGTGTAAGTGTACTCAACTCGATTATGGTTTAAGTAAATGGCCGAATGTGAGTATGATCTATAGGGGTGACTTGTGTGGATTATGAGTCACTCGAAGTTTGATGGTGTATGTGTGAGTGCAGATCAAGGGGATACTCGTGATTAGTAGCTAAGGAAGGGCTATTAGAACTCGATGGCACACGGTAAGGTTACGGTAAGGCTTCGGTTTTTGGTAAATATTTTGATTAAGTATGGGTGATTGATTGAAGGTTGGTTGGTTGTAGGTTCAAGACCAAGGATAGTATAGCACGTCACAGTAACCAGGTGTGTACAAACACTACACACACACACACGATATCGGCAATGCCGAAAAGCTAGAAAGTCGAAAGTGGCTAAATGGGCCCGGTGGGCCCTGAGACTAAGTTTGATGAAATTGTTTGGTTTGGTTATACGAATTGAGTTAATCATGCATGTTACATTATCTGGAATTGTTTTGGGCCTAATAGGCCATATGGATGAGAGTTGGTCCTAATGGGTCGTAAGGATGTGATTTGGGCTTGATGGGCTTTATGGGGACGTAGACAAGTACGCTAGGGTTTAATGGGCTTTAGGCCTAGTTCTAAACAACTCTTAAACCGCATAAGACTTAATCTAATAATTAAACATGTCCGTGGATAAGTCACTGGGTTAGAGTGTGGTAATAGAAATATGGATGTCTAGGATTGGATCTAGGGAGAGCTTGGTACTTAAGCGGTCCTAGTGGCCCACCTCCTCTTCTCTGGAATCCTACCTGGTGCATAGTGTCTGTTCACTTTAGCCACAAAGACTTGTTAATGGGCCAAAGTTCTTAACTAAAACCCGAGAGGGACCAAATATCCTTAGATTTGTAAAATTACTAAAATACCCCTGATTTGGAGATTACCACCCGAGAGGGACCAAATATCCTTAGATTTGTAAAATTACTAAAATACCCCTGATTTGGAGATTACCAAAATACCCTTAGATTTATAAAGTTACTAAAATACCCCTGATTTGAAAATTACTAAATACCCTTATATTTGTAAAATTACCAAAATACCCCTGATTTGAAAATTACCAAAATACCCTTAGTTTGAGAAATTACCAAATACCCTTAGTTTGAAAATTACCAAAATATCCTTAGATTTACAAAATTACTAAAATACCCCTGAATTGTAAAATTACCAGAATACCCTTGATTTGCAGAATTACCAAAACATCCTTGATTTACAAAATTTCCAAAATTTCCAAAATACCTCTGTTTTGCAAAATTACCTAAATTACCCTGTAGGGTAGAATTATGAAAATACCCCTAGGTAGTGAAATGACTAAAATACCCCTAAGTGCTTAATGTGTGAAATTGTGTATGTTGCATTCATGAAATATATGTTGCATTTGGGTGGGTTTGATGATGCGGAGGAAGATATGTGAGGATCGCATAGTCGCTTGACGACCGTGGATCCACCGGTGGCTTTAAGCCCATTATAGTAGCTTTGCTGCAACATTTGAGTAGTGCCGCTGTTGGTGCTACCTTTGGAGTGTAGGGATGGGTGGGTTGATATTTATATCCCCACAGGAGTGTAGGGTTGGAAGGGAAATGGAGTGCAGGGTTGGATTTGGGATGGGTGCATTGCATTCATGTGATACTGATGTGATGTGAGGCCATTGCGGGCTAAGGCCCAATACCACCGTTTTTGATAGGGCTTAGGCACAATGTAATAATTGTATGTTGATTGGATTACCAAGGGTCGTACACACTGAGTTTCAAAACTCATACCATTTTTATTAAATGTTTCAGGTGATCCTCAATAAACGGCTCGACATGGGAGAGGACTCGGAGATGGCCACACTACAAGATACTTAGAAGTTTTATTTATTTGTCTCAAAAGACATGATTTTAATTACTTTATTTCCGTTGGATGTAATAAGGCATTGTACTCCGATTTGACTTTGGATTTTGAGTTTTGTTGTTTTAACTGTTTACTTAATTATTAAACCTGAGTAAATTTCTAATAATTAAACATGGTTTTCGAAATACTTAAAATAATTAAATGGGCTTTTATCATTACTTAACAAGACTCAAGGATTTTGGGTTTTTGGGTCTTAAATTTTAACTTAGAAAAATCATTTTGAATTATGCCTTTGATGTGACATTCCCAGATTCGGCCATAACGTCTGGGCCGGGTCTGGGGGTGTTACAATTGTGAGCTTCTTGCAAAATCTTCTGAATGAGATATGAATTTTTTGAAATGAAAATTTGGCCTTTAAAATACAAACAATCATTAGAGCCAACCTGAAAATTTGAATCAGGAGTCAACTCAATCTATTTCCGTTTAGCTAACAACATAACATCGCATTTTTGAGCTTCATAAATTTGTTGTAAAAACATCAGTCTATCTTTCAACTCAGCTAAGATCGAACTATCATTAGACAATGTCAATCTAGTATTCAATGCTCACAAAGCAAATAGAGACTTTCTACTCACAACATCCGCAACAACATTAGCTTTACCCAGATGATAATCAATGATCAAATCATAGTCTTTCAATAGCTCGATCCATCTGCGCTGTCTCAAATTCAAATATTTCTATGACATTAAATACTTTAAGCTTTTATGATCTGTAAAGATATGACATTTTTCACCATATAGATGGTGTCGCAAAGCTTTAAAGCTGTAACACCCCTAACCCGTAACCATCACCGGTCTAGGGTTAAAGGCATTACCAGACAAATCAGAACCTTAAACAGACATTTCATAATTTAATTCCAAGAATCCAATCCAAGTGTCCCTAGAATAAGTCATCGAGACCTTAAACATGCTTAAGAATAGGCCCGGACTAAACCGAACACATACAAAAATTCTTGGAAATTTAAAATTTTTTCAAAGTTACAGAGGTCACACGCCTGTGTGGGCATGCTGTGTGCCTCCCACGGCCTCAAACACGCCCGTGTGTCTAAGCCAGGTCAAAACAGGGCATACATATTGACTTTCCACAGGGCCGTGGACACACCCGTGTGCCTCACTTGTGGTCCCTACTGAGTTGCACCACATGGCTAGTCACAAGCCCCTGTGTCTAGCCTATGGTCGAGTCTGACTTGTTTTGAAATACAACCACGAGGGACACGGTCGAGCCACACGCCCGTGTGCTCAACCGTGTGGGCAATTATAGGCCATTTTCAAGGCCAAAATACCACCCACACTGTGGGCTATCCCTACAAGCATCATACCAATTTAATTCATGCCTTAAATAATCAACTTTTCCAAGCATTCATAAGCATTTCAAGCATAATATCTTATGCAACAATTAGTTCAACTAAATGACAAACATTCCTAAGCAAGTTTCATTCACAAATTTACCATCATATTATAAGACATCTACTCATCAAATATATACCAAATTTTGCATCAACAAGCCTACCATTACCTTGACCATTTCATTAGCTAACAAATCATATCAACTAGGCAACAAATAGCTTGATCACTCTTACATATCACAACATTTATCTAGCCGTATTACATGGCTATTACATATCATAAACATAATCCATTTTAACTAGACTATACATTCCATACTTTATATAAACATGATCATAAGGTACCGAAATGTGATTTGAGTAGTGTGATGACAATCCTCAACGATTCTCGACCCCTCAGTAGCTTTGACGATCCAGAAACAAAGTAAACACACAAAAAGTAAGCTTTCCAAAAGCTTAGTAAGCCACATACAAATAAACTTAACATAAATGCATATAAGCACAATAATACAATGTCATTAATATATTTTCAATGGAAAATTCATAACATTTCCTTTGACTTATTTGCTTAGCCATAGTTTACCATCATATCTTATCTCAAGAATTTCTTTTGCTCAATCTCAAACATACATATATCACCTTTTATTCATTTTATCTATGCACATAATTGCTCACCTTTCATGCTTATACAAAGCATACATCAATGTACCTGAAACGATTCTACCATTCACACAGTCTTTCATTTCTCAGACTTGCCCGTTGAACTGTTCGAAATTGAATAGGATGCTTGGAATATTGAGAATAATCGCACAATGCCTACATCCCAGACGTTGTCTTATATGTACACAAATATCGATGCCAGTGTCCGAGACAGGGTCTTACACGAATCAAATACGATGCCAATGTCCAAGACATGGTCTTACATGTAAATCTCAGATCGATGCCAACGTCCCAGACACGGTCTTACACGATATCACATATCGGACACCTATGTCATGACATACAAAATCCTATCTATTCCTAGGTTCGTACGGGACTTCTCGGACATTGGTACATTGTCGATACTTCCTCGGATTTCATATATTTGTCATCTCATACACATTCATCATAATGAAATTTCATATGTACATACATAAATCAATACAAATACATTTATTTGTATATAGACTTACCTCAGATTCAGATAAACGTACGGACTCGACTATTTGATCACTTTCGACTTTCTGCGATCTAAATCTGTTTTCTTCGATTCTTGGTCTATACATATTCAAATTTAATCCATTTATTCACCAAATCATTCAATTCAATCCAAAAACACTTATTTAGGGAAATTTACAAATTAGCCCTCACATTTTCACATTTTGACATTTTAGTCCCTATTTCACAAAATCACAAAATACACATAATTTGCTTATACCCATGCTTAGCTGAATGTTCGCTATAATCATACAAGTCTATACATTTCATTTATTTCACAATTTAATCCCTCAAAATATTATTTTCTCAATTAAGTCCAAATTACTCAAAATCACCAAAACTCCAAAGACAAAACATGTTAATCTAACACATATATTTCATATTTCATCCCCAAACATCACAAAGCTTGCAAAATCATCAATGGCATATTTCACATTCATCATCAATTCAAAAAATTAAAGCATGGGTTTTGAAGAACACGAAGCAACGATTACAAAAACGTAGAAATTATCAAAAATTGATCAAAATCCATACCTTAATCTTGCTTGATAGTAGCCGAAACCTAAAAAGCCATGGATGATTTCTTTCTTTAATACATTCGGCCAACAAAGATGATAATGTGACCATCTTTTGTTTTATTATTATAGCATTATTAATCCTTTTACAAAATTAACCTTATTATTAAACATATAAACATATATTATGGTTGGTTACAATTGTCCATTAACCATCCACTTACTATATAATGGCTTAATTGCCTCATAAGGCCACTATATTTAAAAGCCAGCTCAATTAAACACATAAACATATATAATGTCACTTTTACCTTTTATGCAATTTAGTACTTTTATCAAATTTAACACACAAATAGATAAATTATTTCACGAAACTTTCACACATGCTTAATCACTTACTGTAGGCACAAAAAATAATATTAAAATATTTTTCTGACTCGTATTTGTGGTCCCGAAACCACTATTCTAACTAGGGTCTAAATCAGACTGTTACAAAAGCAAAAACAATTGCTGCAAGTTCTAAATCGTGCATTGAATAATTCTTTTCGTGCGATTTCAACTGTCATGAAGCATACGCTATCACTTTGCCTTCCTGCATTAAAACACAGCCCAATCCGTTAAATGATTGTAACATCCTTAAATCGGGGCCTTTGCATTTTATGTGTTTGCATGCGTATTGTATGGTAGGTGTGTTAGTTTGGTTTACTTTAGGGTCTAGGCTCGAGCTTTGGATAGGCCAGAGCCATAGTAGAAATTTTTGTGTTGAGTGCTTGGAAGGGGAGCTGATAGAGCTAGGGGTTAAGTATATTGGGTAGCAAGTTTTGACGCAAGAGGAGCCTTGGTGGAGTGGCAAGAGACGCCACTTAAGGCTTGGAGAAGTGATGCCACAAGGGGGAGCAAAGGAGCTGAGGTTCAAGCAACAAAATTCCCCTTTTTGCTAATTCTTTTTGACGCTAGAATCAGGGAGAAGCTGTGCTCAGGAGGGACTCTGATGGATGAGTATGGATTGAGTCAACATATTCAAAATGGGTGGAGAAGAGAAAATGTAGGAATTTGACTCATTCAAATGGGTTTGAATGAGTGGATGAGACGAAAATAAGGAGGAAAGGAGGGGATTGAGTGGGGGGAGTTGTTAGTCGAAATTTGAAGGGAGTTTTGGTGGGCATTTCGGTTTTGGAGAGTAGTAGGGTGTGTGTCGAAATTTTGGTGTGTGGGTTCCTCTCATTTGCCGAATTCCCTTTTCTCCTTTTCTCTCCATTTTGGTTCAGGAACCGAAATCCACATTCTTTTGCCCCATTCGACTTCTTTCTTTTCTTTCAATTTCTCTAGGGCCGAAATTTGTTCTCTCTACTTTCAATCCCTCTCATTGTGCCGAAAACACCAAGAGCTTCTTTCTTTTTTCTCTCATCTTGTACTAAAGCCGAAACCATCACCCTCCCTCTCTATTAACATCTTTTCTTCTTTTCTTTTGACCATAGCCGAATACCCTTTGTCCATATTCTTCTTTTTCACCTCTTCTTTTCTTGTTAGCCGAAACCTGTTAAAGATTCAACCTTTGCCAAAAATTCTTCAAATCTTTTCTTATTTGCGTTGCTTGCAAAACTCGGATCTCGATTCATGGGCAGGTAAGATTCTATTGTGTTCTTTTCTTCCTTTTACTATGTTCTTAATGGCCGAATCTTCTCCCACCTCCACTCTCTTCTATTTTTCATTTTTATAAGGGGAAGGTTGGGATCTGGGTAGTGCCTTAGCCGACTATTCATAGTTCTCATAGTCGTTCTTCAATTTTGTAGCGGCAGATCGATATCATCCATCTATTCCCAATCGGTTTTGGTAAGTGTTGAGGTAAGGGGTGATCATCTTCTCACGTTATTTCTTTCGGGATTTCTTAACTAAAGCCGAATGGCTATTGGATTTATAGTGGTGTGCTTGGTCGATTGTAGGTAGGAGTGTAGCCGCATTCTGTTTATCTCCGGGATTTGTTTGGCTTGTGTTGTAGGCTTAAAGGTTTCAGGAGTGGTCGATTCAGGTAAGAGATTTTATTTCGGGATTTAGTTTCTTATGAGTGGTTTCACTGCGTTAACCTGATTCAGTGATAAGGTGTTATGGATCCTGTTACCAGTCGAACATTAGGTGGGGTTAGATCTGAGACCCTAGCCCCTAAGTTCAAAAGGAGATCAGTGTCTGCGGTTAGTGACTGGCCACCTGGGTGTGGACCAGCATCGGAGCAGGAAGAGCAGACAGATCGTGGTAGTGTCGGTTAACGATAGAATCAACATAGAGAGCGTCGTATTGTGGGTAATCAGGTGTGTAACTCTTACACACTTCGTAGGGTAATATGATTTTGTTATGTGATTTGTTAAATGCCAGAATAATGGCGTAAAACGATGTTTTACGATGTGCTACCCTTATGGGTATAAGCGAGGACTCCGAGTAAGTCCATTCTGATTTGGTTAATATTAAATGCCTCGGTTAAGTTGCATAAGTTATGATATGATATCCCTGTATGTTTCGCATAATATCTATGCCATGAAAAGTATGTTCATTGATGTGGGTATGATGAGAGGAGGGGAAGGATGATTTAGACTGTCACCAGTGGTGTTGACCACGTAGTGAGTTGGCCCCGCTTTACATATATTATTGTGACTAAGTCTTGTGGTTTTGACCACCAGTGGTGTTGACCATATCTATTATTTGTGACTTCGATCACCAGTGGTGTTGAAACCACATATAACTATTTTGTGACTCGTCCCTGTGGCTTGATACCACCGTGGGTTGGCCTCACATAGCGATACGGGATTGTCACCAGTGGTGTTGACCACATGATTATTATTTGTGACTTTGGTCACCAGTGGTGTTGACCACACGTATATGATTTGTGACTCCAGTCACCAGTGGTGTTGACCACATGGGGTAGGTACAGGAGTTTCGGATGGTTAGGTTTTGGGTTGCATGACATACATATTGATTTATGAACTGTGTAAGGGTTATATTTTTGGGATGGGGATTTATGCACTGAGTCTCGGTGACTCACCCCTTCCTTTGCATATTACAGGTGACTCGTAGATCGCAGATGCAGAGCCGGGGCAGACTCGAGGTGGCCATGCACATTGTTTTTGGGTTTTGTTTTAAATTACTAATATGGATTTATTTACTTTAAGTTTGATTTTCGGGGTTGTAATAAGGCCATTGACTTTCAATTGGAGTTTATCTATCTGCTTAAATTATCACGAAAAATTTTATATAAGTTAAACAAACCGGCATGCCTAGATAACCTTTAAAATGAATGTTTTCTAAAATTCACAACTTACCGGGTTTTTCTAAAACTTTACCATCGGGTAACGACAAACAAGTAGTATCAATAGGTTAACTCGGTCTTCTTAAAAACTGCAAACGGTTTTCACAACTGGGCTAAAACTATTTTGGATTTTCTATAAAAACCAAAGGCTTCTTTAAACTATGAAACATCACACAATTTTTCCCACCCTGTTTTACTTAATCAAACAACTTGTTTTAAATAATGACCCCTTCTTTCAAAGTTAAATCTACAAACTGTTTTCTTAGGAATCGTTTTCTCTTGTGACATGCCAGATTCGGTCGTGGTGTGTTGACCGGGTTTGGGGTGTTACAATTGTGGTATTAGAGCCAAGTTCAAAAGCTCAGCTGTGGGCTCGAGGCCAAAAATGTTTTCAATAATTGGTTACAAAATGGTTTTAAATAGAAATGCATGATTGTGAGCAGCGTGGCTTCGAGTCTCCGGCACCGATCCGCCCAGGTAAGTACCTCGAACTACTGTGTACTTGATTATGATGATTGTGATATAATTAATAGTAATAGGAGATTACTTTAGAGTCTGAGACCATAGGGCTGCGTGAATTTGCGAAAACAACTACCCCATTAAACTATTCATAAAACTGTGCTGTAATAACAGTGGAATAAGTCTAATTCATAAAATTTCTTAAATCAGATTAATTTGTAAACGCTGGTCATGAGTACTCGAGGACGTGGTCGTAACACGCGTGGACGAGGTAGAGGTAGGATGGCTTTGTCTGAGCTAGCTGGGTCTGGTCATGGGTCGGGAAATGATGTACCTTCGCTGCCAGCTGTGGGCGCGGAGTTTCAGGATCAGACAGGGGGTGATGACGCAGTGTCACAGGCGATGCTGCGGGTTTTGGAGAGAGTAGATGAAGCAGGTGGAGGTATGGAGGCTCGGAAATCTGTGTCAGAACGACTTCGGACTAATGGAGCTGAGGTATTCAGGGGTGTATCTGGAGTGGCTCCCAATACGGCTGAGTATTGGCTGGAGGCGACAGAACGTATCATGGACGACTTGGACTTTACGGCTGAGGAAAAGTTGAAAGGGATAGTGTCTCTTCTCCGGGATGAATCTTATCAATGGTGGCTCACAGTCCGGAATGGCGCGATAGCTGATGACCTCACCTGGGAGTTCTTTAAGGCAGCTTATCAGAAAAAGTATGTTGGGTCCAGTCATATTGATGTACAGCGTAAGGCGTTCTTGAATTTGGTCCAGGGGAATAAGTCAGTATCGGAATATGAGGCGGAGTTCCTTCGGCTGAGTCGTTATGCTCAGGGTATTGTGGCTACGGAACACGAGCGCTGTGTCAGGTTCGAGGATAGCTTGAGAGATGAGCTGCGGATGTTGATTACACCACTGCAGGAGAGGGAATTTACTGTTTTGGTGGAGAAGGCCAAGATAGCTGAGGGGGTGAAGCAGACGATAAGGCAGAATCAGGATAGACGCTGGAATAAGAGGAGTTCTGGGTCGTCAGGGTCTGCTGGGAATCAGCAGAAAATGGCTAGATTTGACGGGCTGAGTCAAGCTGCAAGGCCTGCTGTTACTGCCCAATGGTCGCCGCGGTGTGCTCAATGTGGGAAGTCTCATTTTGGAGAGTGCTGGTCGGGAAAAAAAGGGTGCTTCGAGTGCGGGTCAATGGGGCACCAGATAAGAGATTGTCCGCAGAGATTAGCTAGGATCCAGCCTGAGAGTCAAGGGCGTGCTCAGTTCAGAAACGGGGAATAGCAACAGCAGAGAGAACGAAGTTCAGTCAGAGGTGGTAATGGTAATGGACGAGGTCGCGGAGCACCGGGCAGAGGTGCTGGGAACTCAGAGGCAAGATAGCCTGGGTTGGTCTATGCAGCGAGGTGTCGAGAGGAGGGCGACGCTCATAACCTGTACGTTCTTAATATTTGGACTACCTTATATTGCTTTAATTGATGTTGGTTCGACGCACTCGTATGTTGCCAGTAGCATAGTGGAAACTCTGAACTTAGCTTACGAGATTTCTTCTAGGGAGATGACAGTAATTAGCCCTCTAGGTCACTCTGTAGAAGTAAACAAACTTTATAGAGATGTACCCCTAGAACTCCAAGGGGTAGTATTTTTGGCTGATCTGATGGAACTGCCATTCGGGGAGTTCTATTTGATCCTAGGGATGGACTGGTTAGTGAAGTACCAAGCGAGGTTGGACTGCGCAGCTAAGCGCATGGTGTTGAGAACAGTTAAGGGTGAAGAGGTGGTGATGATAGGTGATAGAAGAGATTATCTATCCAATGTTGTGTCTGCTTTAAAGGCCGAGAAAATGGTGAGGAAGGGTTGTGAGGCGTTCATGGTTCATGTTTGTGCATTGGGGGCTAAGGAATCAACGGTAGGGAGTGTCCGAACGGTGAAGGAGTTTTCTGATGTATTTCCAGAGGAGCTTCCGGGTCTGCCTCCAGATCGTGAGGTCGAATTTGGAATAGACTTGTTACCAAGAACCGCGCCAGTATCTATTGCCCCATATAGGATGGCGCCGAAGGAATTAGTGGAGTTGAAAGCACAGATTCAGGAATTGTTGGACCGGGGTTTTATCCGGCCGAGTGTTTCGCCTTGGGGAGCGCCTGTGCTTTTTGTTAAGAAGAAAGATGGTACGATGACGGAAGGCTGCTAGCAGAGTTGCAAGTGAGGCCGTCATGGGTTGGTCAGGTTAAGGAGAAGCAATTGGATGATGAAGTTTTAAGTGCTCGGTGTTTGCAGGTGCAGAATGGTGGTTTGGAGGGTTATAGCTTGAGCAGTGAGGGTGTGCTGTGTTTTCAAGGGAAAGTTTGTATGCCAAAAGACATTGTGTTAAGGCAGAAGATTCTCCAGGAGGCACATAGCAGTCCATACGCTATGCATCCTGGGGGTAGCAAGATGTATCGGGGCTTGAGAGAGCAGTTTTGGTGGCCGGGTCTGAAGCGTGAGGTAACGGAATTTGTGAGTAAGTGTCTGACGTGTCAGCAAGTCAAAGCTGAACATCAGGTACCTTCGGGTCTGTTACAGCCGATTAAGATTTTGCAGTGAAAGTGGGAAAGGATTACGATGGATTTCGTCACTGGGTTACCTCTTATGCCTGGCAAGAAGGATTCAGTATGGGTAATAGTGGATCGTTTGACTAAGTCGGCTCATTTTATACCGGTTAGAGTGGATTACTCGCTCCAAATGTTGGCTAAGTTGTATGTGGTGGAAATAGTGAGATTGCATGAAGTGTCGGTGTCGATTATTTCGGATAGGGATCCGCGTTTCACATCAAGGTTTTGGAAAGCATTGCACCAGGCTTTGGGTACAAGATTGGATTTCAGCACGACATTCCATCCGCAATCAGATGGACAGTCAGAAAGGGTAATCCAGATTTTAGAGGATATGCTGAGGGGTTGTGTTTTGAATTTCCGAGGTAGTTGGGAAGAATTTCTACCGCTGGCAGAGTTCGCGTACAACAATAGCTATCAGGCAAGTATCCAGATGGCACCGTATAAAGCATTGTATGGATGGAAGTGTCACACTCCAACGTGTTGGACAGAGTTGGGTGAGCGTCAGGTGTTGGGTCCAGAGCTAGTGGCTGAGACAGAAAATAAGGTTAGGTTGATTAGGGTTCATCTGAAGGAGGCTTCGGACAGGCAGAAATCTTATGCCGATCTCAAGCAAAAGGATATTGAGTTTGCAGTGGGTGACAAAGTTTTTCTTAAGGTATTGCCATGGAAGAAGGTGCTGAGGTTTGGTCGGAAGGGCAAGCTGAGCCCTAGGTTCATCGGGTCGTATAAAGTATTGAAGCGTGTGGGACCAGTAGCTTACCAGATCGAGTTGCCAGCAGAATTGAGTCAGATTCACGACGTCTTTCATGTTTCAATGCTTAGGCGCTATCGATCGGATCCATCGCATGTTGTGCCAGTGGAGGAGATTGAGGTGAGTCCGGATTTGTCCTTCGAGGAAGAACCGGTGCAGATTCTGGATCGAGACGTCAAGGTTTTGCGTAGGAAGTCTGTTCCTTTGGTGAAGGTTCTTTGGCGGAATCATAGAACTGAGGAGGCTACGTGGGAGCCAGAGGATGTGTTGCGGCAGCAATACACTCAACTTTTTTAACCAGGTAATTTCGAGGCCGAAATTATTTTTAGGGGGTAGAACTGTAACATCCTTAAATCGGGGCCTTTGCATTTTATATGTTTGCATGCTTATTGTATGGTAGGTGTGTTAGTTTGGATTACTTTAGGGTCTAGGCTCGAGCTTTGGATAGGCCAGAGCCATAGTAGAAATTTTTGTGTTGAGTGCTTGGAAGGGGAGCTGATAGAGCTAGGGGTTAAGTATATTGGGTAGCAAGTTTTGACGCAAGAGGAGCCTTGATGGAGTGGCAAGGGACGCCACTTAAGGCTTAGAGAAGTGACGCCACAAGGGGGAGCAAGGGAGCTGAGGTTCGAGCATCAGAATTCCCCTTTCTGCTGATTCTTTTTTACGCCAGAATCAGGGAGAAGGTGTGCTCAGGAGGGACTCTGATGGATGAGTATGGATTGAGTCAACATATTCAAAATGGGTGGAGAAGAGAAAATGTAGGAATTTGACTCATTCAAATGGGTTTGAATGAGTGGATGAGAGGAAAATAAGGAGGAAAGGAGGGGATTGAGTGGGGGGAGTTGTTAGCTGAAATTTGAAGGGAGTTTTGGTGGGCATTTCAGTTTTGGAGAGTAGTAGGGTGTGTGCCAAAATTTTCGTGTGTGGGTTCCTCTCAATTTCCGAATTCCCTTTTCTCCTTTTCTCTCCATTTTGGTTCAGGAACCGTAATCCACATTCTTTTGCCCCATTCGACTTCTTTCTTTTCTTTCAATTTCTCTAGTGCCGAAATTTGTTCTCTCTTCTTTCAATCCCTCTCATTGTGCCGAAAACACCAAGAGCTTCTTTCTTTTTTATCTCATCTTGTACTAAAGCCGAAACCATCACCCTCTCTCTCTATTAACATCTTTTCTTCTTTTCTTTTGACCATAGTCGAATACCCCTTGTCCATATTCTTCTTTTTCACCTCTTCTTTTCTTGTCAGCCGAAACCTGTTAAAGATTCAACCTTTGCCGAAAATTCTTCAAATATTTTCTCATTTGCGTTGCTTGCAAAACCCGGATCTCGATTCATAGGCAGGTAAGATTCTATTGTGTTCTTTTCTTCCTTTTACTATGTTCTTAATGGCCGAATCTTCTCCCATCTCCACTCTCTTCTATTTGTCGTTTTTATAAGGGGAAGGTTGGGATCTGGGTAGTGCCTTAGCCGACTATTCATAGTTCTCATAGTCGTTCTTCGATTTTGTAGCGGCAGATCGATATCATCCATCTATTCCCAATCGGTTTTGGTAAGTGTTGAGGTAAGGGGTGATCATCTTCTCACGTTATTTCTTTCGGGATTTCTATTGGATTTATAGTGGTGTGCTTGGCCGATTGTAGGTAGGAGTGTAGCCGCATTCTGTTGATCTCCAGGAATTGTTTGGCTTGTGTTGTAGGCCTAAAGGTTTCAGGAGTGGTCGATTCAGGTAAGAGATTTTATTTCGGGATTTAGTTTCTTATGAGTGGTTTCACTATGTTAACCTGATTCAGTGATAAGGTGTTATGGATCCTGTTACCAGTCGATCATTAGGTGGGGTTAGATCTGAGACCCCAGCCCCTAAGTTCAAAAGGAGAGCAGTGTCCGCGGTTCGTGACTGGCCACATGGGTGTGGACCAGCATCAGAGCAGGAAGAGCAGACAGATCGTGGTAGTGTCAGTTGACGACAGTATCGACGTAGAGAGCATCGTATTGCGAGTAATCAGGTGTGTAACTCTTACACACTTCGTAGGGTAATATGATTTTGTTATGTGATTTATTAAATGCCGGAATAATGGCGTAAAATGATGTTTTACGATGTGCTACCCTTATGGGTATAAGCGAGGACTCCGGGTAAGTCCATTCTGATTTGGTTAATATTAAATGCCTCGGTTAAGTTGCATAAGTTATGATATGATATCCCTGTATGTTTCGCATAATATCTATGCCATGAAAAGTATGTTCATTGATGTGGGTATGATGAGAGGAGGGGGAAGGATGATTTAGACTATCACCAGTGGTGTTGACCACGCAGTGGGTTGGCCCCGCTTTACATCTATTATTGTGACTAAGTCTTATGGTTTTGACCACCAGTGGTGTTGACCACATCTATTATTTATGACTTCGGTCACCAGTGGTGTTGACCACATATAACTATTTTGTGACTCGTCCCTGTGGCTTGATACCACCGTGGGTTGGCCCCACATAAAGATACGGGATTGTCACCAGTGGTGTTGACCACATGATTATTATTTGTGACTTTGGCCACCAGTGGTGTTGACCACACGTATATGATTTGTGACTCCAGTCACCAGTGGTGTTGACCACATGGGGTAGATACAGGAGTTTCGAATGGTTAGGTTTTGGGTTGCATGACATACATATTGATTTATGAACTGTGTAAGGGTTATATTTTTGGGATGGGGATTTATGCACTGAGTCTCGGTGACTCACCCCTTCCTTTGTATATTACAAGTGACTCGTAGATTGCGGATTCGGAGTCGGGGCAGACTCGAGGTGGCCATGTACATTGTTTTCGGGTTTTGTTTTAAATTACTAATATGGATTTATTTACTTTAAGTTTGATTTTCGGGTTGCAATAAGGCCATTAACTTTCGATTAGAGTTTATCTATCTGCTTAAATTATCACGAAAAATTTTATATAAGTTAAACAAACCGGCATGCCTAGATGACCTTTAAAATGAATGTTTTATAAAATTCACAACTTACCAGGTTTTTCTAAAACTTTACCATCGGGTAACGACAAACAAGTAGTATCAATAGGTTAACTCGGTCTTCTTAAAAACTGCAAACGATTTTGACAACTGGGCTAAAACTATTTTGGATTTTCTATAAAAACCAAATGCTTCTTTAAACTATGAAACATCACACAATTTTTCCCACCCTGTTTTACTTAATCAAACAACTTGTTTTAAATAATGACCTCTTCTTTCAAAGTTAAATCTACAAACTATTTTCTTAGGAATCGTTTTCTCCTGTGACATGCCAGATTCGGTCGTGGTGTGTTGACCGGGTTTGGGGTGTTACAATAATGCATCATTATAAAAAATGAATTCTTCACGCGATTCTGGTTGAACTAACATCGGTGCCTCAGTTAACATTGCTTTTAATTGATCGATGCTTTGCTGATATTTCTCAGGCCACTCGAACTTAACATCTTTCTGCAATAATCTCGTAATCGGTGTAGCAACCATTGAGAATCCCTTAACAAACCTTTTGTAATATCCGAGTAATCCCAGAAAACTTCTAACCTCAGATATATTTCTCGGAGGCTTCCAATCTACAACTGCTAAAATTTTGCTCGGATCAACTCTGATGCCCTTGGCTGATACAACATGTCCCAGAAATCCGACTTCCCAAAGCCAGAATTCACATTTTCTAAACTTAGCGAATAATTACTTTTCGCGCAAAGTTTGCAAAGCAATTCTCAAATGCTCGACATGCTCTATCTCATCTTGTGAATAAATCAAGATATCATCAATAAACATCACAATGAATCTGTCTAAATACGGTTTTGAAAATTCCTTTCATTAAATCCATAAATACTGTAGGTGTATTAGTCAATACACATACTTGTTCTTGATCATGACTTTGTTGTGCTGGCGATAGTCAATACATAATCGCATAGATACATCCTTTTTCTTAACAAATAGAACGGTGTACCCTAAGGAAAAAAACTGGGTTGAGCAAAACCCCTATTTGTCAACTCTTGTAACTGCACTTTCAACTCTGTAGGTGCCATTCTATAAGAAGCTATCGATATCGGAGATGTTCACTGTACTAACTCAATAGCGAACACGACCTCTCAGCGGTAACCCAAGAAACTCTCTGGAAACACAGCTGGATGCTCACATACCATTGGAACCAATTCTAGCTTCAACTCAGAAACTCTGGAATCAAATATATAAGCAAGATACACATCACAGTCTTTTCTAACATATCTCTATGCTGACATAGCCGAAATAACATTAGACATACTATCTAGTCTATTTGATTAAATCTGAAGCTTTTCATTGTTCTGACACCTTAACACAATAAGCTTTCGTCTACAGTTCACAATGACATCATGGAGAGTCAACCAATCCATACCCAAAATCACGTCAAACTTATCAAATGGTAATAGCATCAAATCAGCCAGAAATTTACACCCTTGAATCATCAAAGGATAGTTTTTACAAACCTTATCAACTAGCACATATTGATCTGGGGGTTCATTACTTTAACCACAAATTCAGTCGACTCAACAGGTAAATTATTATTTGACACTAGATTTTTGCATACATACGAATGTGTTGATCCCAGATCAATCAAAGCAATAACATCAGTATCAAAGATAGGAAATGTATTGGTAATAACATCTGGCACTGAAGCTTCCTCTCGTGCATGGATCGCGTAAGCTTTAGCAGGTGCTTGTGCCTCGGATCTCACAATAGAGTCTTTTGTTCCAGTATGGCTATTGCTCGCATTACCAAGGTTTTGAGGTGGTCTACCTTTTGCGGCAGTGTTGCTCGGTCGAACAGTCTAAGCCTTTTCTTTCTCTAACCTCTCCGGGCAGTCTCTGAGATAATGATCAAATGAACCACAGCTGAAACATGACCCATTTTTCAATCTACACTCATCGAAGTGTCATATATTACATTATTGGCAATCAGGCCGGTTGCCCTTGATACTACCCACACTCGCTATAGACGTATCCTGAGGTTTTGGACTCGGATGCTGTTTACCTCTATCTCTATTGGAATATTCTACTGAAGCTGTCGAATGATTATGATGTTCTTTCGATTTCTTCGGTGATGGATGGTATGAATTTCTAATTAATCTTTTTTTCGAATCTTTAGCTTCATGATCAACTTTTCTTTGCTAAGCTCTTCAGCTTTATCTACTCGGTCAACTAAAATGACAAATTCTTTCAATTCAAGTATCCCAACGAATAGCTTTATGTATTCATTTAACCCATCTTCAAAATGTTTACACATGGAAACTTCGGTTGGTATACATCTCAGACATACTTACTCAGTCTAACAAATTCCCTTTCATACTCGGACATTGTCATTCGGCCCTGTTTAAGCTCAAGAAACTCTTTGCGTTTCTAATCAAGAAATCTCTAACTTATATATTTATTTCAGAACTCGGTTTGAAAAAATTCCCAATCTTTATGTTCTCTTGGAACCACTGAAACAAAAGTATTCCACCACTGATAAGCTGAATCTTTCAGTAAAAAGACAGCATATTTTATGCATTCTATCTGTGTATGAGACAACTCATCAAAAACCTTGATAGTATTTTCTAACCAGAACTCGGCTCTCTCTAGTCATATTCAGCTGTAGCTCTAAATTATTCAGCCCTATATTTACGAATTTTATCAACTAACATCTTACTAACTCGTATTGATTCCAAACTCTGAGGAACTACGGGGATCGGTTGGGGAACAGGTGGGGGTGGAGGTCGTTGAGCCATCGGGTTCATTCGTACAAATTCGGTAAACCATTCGTTCATCATATGGAAGAAGGCTTTCTTAGCTTCTCCTCCCTGACCCTTAGATACGGGCCCAGTGCCACTCGATGCTGCTCCGTGAATGGAGGCTTGCGCGTTACTTTCAACTTTATCGGAGTCAGTTCGGTTGGACGTCATTTCTATATGAAAACATATTTCAAAACATGTCAGGAGTTATCACACTATCATAGGTTATATAATGTGATGTGTCTAAAACTAACTATGATCACAATAAAGGCAAGCGCACTTATCGTTCAATAGTATAGTTATGGTAAGACCGATAATATCGTATCCACAAGGACCAAGACTACTAGTAATTACTATCCTTCTATTATTTAGCCTAAGAATTGGAGTGATTTTCTTTTTAAACTCAAACTTAATTAAAAACACGACAAAGAAAGAATTAAGAAAAGTACTTTTAGACAACTTATATGAGATAGGCAATACAAAGAATTAAGAAAAATACGTTTAGACAACTTATATGAGATAGGCAATACCTAAGGAAGAATCCACCTAGACTTCACTTATTACTTTTGATTCATACGATTTATTCCCTCGACTTAATCCGTAGAAATCCCTGATTTATGTTAATATCTCTTTTAAGACTAAAAATAACTGACTCTAGGTTGATTAATTGAAATCTCTTTCTAATTAAAACTCATATTGTCGCATTAACTCGATCTATGGATTCCCTTATTAGATTTGACTCTAATCCGACAGATTTTCGTCGCCCTATTTCTAGGGTTGCAATCAACTCCGCTTATTTATGTTGATCTTCTCTTAAATAGGGACTTTTGCTCCACTGAATAAGCACATTCAACTTGAATTAATAACCTGAATTATCAAAACAAGAATGAGAACTCACAATTAAGAATAAAAATAAGTATTTATCTTATAAATCAAATAATAATAATAAGATTTGTCTTAGGTTTCATCCTCTTAGGTATTTAAGGGATTTAGTTCATACTAATAGAGGGAAACATATTCAAATAGGGAAAACAACAAAACATAAGAAAACCCAAAAACTTCTAAAGAACTTGATGGGAGATCTTCAGTCTTGATGGAGATCCTTCTCCTAAGCTGTTCCCGACGGCTGTCTTGGAGTATTTTCTGCCTTCTGCTCGGCGTCTACTCAAGGTTCTCTTTTAGGTTGCCCACTAGGGTGTTTATATAGGCTTTCGAATGCCTTTCTTAGCCCACAAGTAGCCTTTTCCGAATAGAATTAAACCTAGGGTCGGTAGGGACACGCCCGTGGTGGACTCCTTCGGCCATGCTCGATTCTGCTCGCCACACACGACCGTGTGATCTGCCCGTGGACGATAGTCTAGGCTGTGTGATTTCTAATGTAGGCCCATTTTGGCCCATTTTGGCCCGTATCTCGATCTTTTCGACTCCCTAAGCTCTCCCGAGTATAAAACATGAAATTAAGGGATTAGGAGCATCGGATTCATCAAATCTAATGAAAATTCATCCAAAATTAAGCCAAGCATAGGGTTAAAATATGTGTAAATTATGGTTTATCATGATGACATGTATTTCTGGACTCGTAGATGCTTCGTTCAGTCCAAGAATTGACTAAACCATAGCTCTGATACTATAAAATGTAACATCCCTAACCTGTATCTATCGTCGGAATAACGTTACAAAGCATTACCGTAAAAACATAACTTAAAATCATAAATTTCTAAACATTTCATAAATCATAACATAATTCATTCAAACACATGCTTATTGTCCCTTATTTGAGCCATCGAGGCCTTAGAAACACTTTAGAATCGATTCGAGACTAAATTGGAAACATTTAGAATTTTATGGAAAACACACTGTAGAGCTCACACGGTCGTGTGACTCACATGACTGAGACACACCCCCATGTCTCAAGTCGTATGGTCATTAACTTATTGGCTTGGGTCACACGGCCAAGCCATACGCCCGTGTGCTAGGCTGTGTAACTCTCAAAATGGCCACACGTGCTCATGTGCCAGGCCATGTGCTAGGCGGTGTAACTGCTTGACTTACAACCTATTGAAACCTACAGGGACACACGGTCGTGTCGCATGGCCGTGTGTCACACATGGCTGAGACACATACCCGTGTCTTAGGCCGTGTGGACAAGAAATAGGCAATTTACAAGCCATTTCTTTCACCCAAATTAAGCTCACACCTACAAGCCATTTGCACATACAATCAAGCTTCAAAACACACTTAAATCATGCATAAAAGAATTAATTCAATATGGTATCTATCCATACAACCAATATTCCAAAAGGCACCTCAATCAAAAGTCATCAAATCAACCTAAACATAAATATACATATCTAAGAATCAACCATACATAACTCCCTATTTCTATACCAAGTCATACCACAATAATCACATGCCAAACCACATTCAAACATACCAAATTGGTCATCCATAATATACTTTCATTTGACCATTTCATCACCAACCATTTAAGCATCAAAATTCCAAAAGTTCATCAACCATAATACCGCATATTGGAAACACAAAAATATACACACTTTTTCATGCCCTTTTTAACTCAAATTCATGCAGTTTCGGCAAATTTATTGTCGAAAAATAATTAATTTTTATAAAATAATTAAATTTCACTTAAATTATGAACATGTTGAATTTTAATTAATTTTGATTAATTTTGATCACTTTTCGACATATTTGCACAAAGGGCAAATAACGACTTGGCAGACACTACTGGAAGTTCAAAACTGAGAAGCAATTTGAAGTATCAAGGCGAATTAATTTTTAGCCTAAGTCGGTCCAATTATGTGTATTAATTCATGATATAAATAATTTTAATTTATATCCAATTTAATTTGGATTAAATAAATTATTATTAATTAATTATGAAAAAGTGGTCAGTTGAGCTGAATCGAGTGAACCGAACTGACCAAGAAGTGGACAGACCAAAACCGTCCATATGCTAACCCAAATCAGCTTATTGGATGATTATTTAGCTTTCAAAGAGGCCCTTGAAGACTTGTTCAAGTTGCAAACAAACCCCTCCATAATTGGTGGCTTTATAGATTTGCCCCAAGCCTAAATTAGCAAAGTTGAAACTATCAACCTTGCCACATGTGTGGCCAGCCAAGGGAGGGTTCTTTGGCTGATAATTTTAGCTATTTTTAGCAGCCCTCTTTAGCTATAAAACCCCCCTTAGGCTGGTCATTTGAAACACATCTCAAGCATTCACATCTTTTCTCTCTTCTTTTCCATTCCAAATTCCCTTGCTCTCTTACCTATTTCTCCTCTTGGAAAAGGAGCATTCATTAGCCATTTGGAGCAGAAATTAAGTGTTCATAGTAGCCTTGGTCGACGAGGACAACGGAGAAGGAAGAACGGAGCAAACTAGTCAAGCCACGGAAAAACACCGAATTTGATTCTTGTTCCCTATCTCTTTAATTTTTGTCATTGTTATGATGAACATATCTATGAATATTTATGTTGTTGGAATGATTAATTTAATCAATTTAGCTTGAATTTAATTCATGTTAGGTTGATTGCATTTCGTTTGTTAAAATTATTAAAATTGTGTTTATGTTGTTATAGGCCTCGGTAAGATGCTTGATTAAGTAAAATCATGACTAAGTTATTCTTGCATTACAATTGTGAGGTAGCTAATGAATTAATTGTTTAAACGGATTGAAATTGTAATTAATGGACACAGTACTTAATCATTGCATGTTTAATCATCTAAGGTAGCTGAGGGTCAAATTAGCAACGGTATCTGACAATACAATTGCCTTGCATAACTTGCAAAAATATTGTGATTAAATTGTTTCAAGGTAGGGATACTTTGTTACCTCACGTAGTCTTTTATGTGCTTATTAGATTTAATTAATCGTTTGAATTGACATAGGGATATGTACAAGATATTATTTCGATTTAATAAGTATGTATGTGCAATAACATATTTGCCTATTAAGATTTGTTTAATCGGTTGAATGGACATAGGGATATAGTCAAGAGATGAATGGATTTTGGTAGGCGAGTATGTTCATAAGTTAGCAAATTACCGAGTTGCCGTGAATTTATTTGTAACAATATAAACATGAGTTTAATAATTCTAAGTTAAGAAATGTAATTAATCTAACACAATTATGTCATCTTGATTAAAATCATATTTTGAAATCATGCATTTGAAATTTATTTATTTAGTTTACTTAGTTTAAAATCTTAGTTTTTAATCACCCTGTTCAAACAAAATATTTTTCTTCACGAGTGTTTTAAATAGCATTCATAAATAATTCTTTTCACAATCCCTGTGGATACGAGAACTCGACATTTACTTGTCACTTTATTACTTGTTGCGATTGTGTACACTTGTACATTTTCATCGTTCCAAGTTTTTGGTGCCGTTGCCGGGGACTGTTTTAAAAAATCATTATTTGTGAATTTGTTAGTTTTTCATTTTGGTTTAATTTTCTGTTTAAATTTTAACTTAATTAATTTTTCTGTGATTATTTCAGGTGTTTATGAGTATTGACCGAATTATCGATTTACTCCCTGTAGACCCTGAGATTGAACGAACTTTTCGACGGCGAAGAAGACAAGCAAGTCAGAGAAGGACCGAAGAGATGAACTTCAAAAATCCGAATCAAGGAAACGGAGCAGACCCTGCTCAAAATCCTATCCTTATTGTTGATGATAGGGATAGAGCTTTAAGATAGTATGTAGTGCCAGTGTTTAATGATCTTAATCTAGGTATTAGGAGACCCGAAATCCAGGCACAACAGTTCGAGCTGAAGCCAGTCATGTTCCAGATGCTTCAGATAGTGGGCCAATTCAGTGGAATACCTACCGAAGATCCTCACCTACACTTAAGGTTGTTTATGGAAGTGACCGATTCTTTCAAGTTAGCCGGAGTACCCGAATATGCATTACGTTTGAAGCTATTCCCGTATTCACTAAGGGACAGAGCTCGAGCCTGGTTGAACTCATTGCCACCAAATTCAATTTCCACATGGCAAGAGTTAGCAGAAAGATTTCTCATGAAATATTTCCTGCATAGCAAGAATGCTAAGTTGAGGAATGAAATCACTGCCTTCCAACAAATAGATGATGAGTCCTTGTATGAGGCATGAGAAAGGTACAGAGAATTTTTACGGAAGTGCCCTCATCATGGAAGCCCACATTGCATCCAACTTGAGACATTTTATAATGGTCTCTATGCTCACACAAGGATGGTACTGGACGTTTCTACTAATGGTGCTCTCCTTTTTAAGTCTTATAATGAGGCTTATGGAATCATTGAGAGGATTGCCAGTAACAATTATCAATGGCCAACCAATCGAGCATCGTTAGGAAGATGAGTTTCTGGAATACATGAAGTAGACGCTCTTACTTCACTCGCATCTCAGGTATCATCAATATCCTTAATGTTAAAAAGTCTTACTACTAATGGGTCTAATAGTTTTGTAGCACAACCACCAAATCAATTTGAAAATATAGCCTGTGTCTATTGTGGGGAAGGACATTTGTTTGAAGAATGTCCATCGAACCAAGAATCCGTATATTACATGGGTAACTAGAACCAAAATCGAGGAAGGCAAGGACTGCAATCCAATTTTTATAACCCATCATGGCGAAACCACCCGAATTTTTCTTGGAGTAACGAAGGGGCTGGATCCAGTAACACTTACGTCCAACCTAGATCGACCCAGCCACCTAGTTTTCCCTAACAAGTTCAGAAACCAACCCAAGCTGAACCATCTAATGGCTTAGAAATTTTGTTAAAGGCAGACATGGCAAAGAATGATGCCTTAATTAAAATCCAAGCATCTACATTGAAAAATCTAAAGAACCAAATGGGCCAGCTTGCTACTGAACTCAGGAACTGACCACAAGGTGCTTTTCCTAGTGATACGGAGAATTTGAGGAATCCAGGGAAGGAGAATTGTAAAGTGTTGACATTGAGGAGCGGAAAGACTTTAGAGCTCAATTCCGTCGAAGTTGAGAAGGAGCCAGCTGACGCTCAAGACTCAGAGGAAGTTCAACCGAGTGTTGAAATTATAGTTTCATAAGTACCAGAATCTGCAAAATCTGACAAGGTAACTTCAGAACCAGCTAATTCTAATCAACTAACAACTCCGTTAGATGCAGAATTACCACAGAAGACAAATCAACTAGTTCTAGTAAAGAAACCTCTACCACCCTACCCTCAAAGACTTCAGAAGCACAAATAGGAAATTCAATTCAAGAAGTTCTTACATGTACTCAAGCAACTTCATATCAATATCCCGTTGGTTGGAGCACTTGAACAAATGCCGAACTACGTCAAATTCATGAAGGATATCCTGTCTAAAAAGCGAAGATTTGGAGAATTTGAGATGGTAGCCTTGACAAAGGAATGCAGTGCATATCTTCAAAAAAAACTACCCCCAAAGTTGAAAGATCCTGGATGTTTTACCATACCTTGCAACATTGGAGCAACATATTGTGGTAAGGTACTATGTGACTTGGATGTGAGTATCAACTTGATGCCTATGTCTATATTTAGGAAATTAGGGATAGGTGAAGCTAGACTGACTACAGTTACACTTCAATTAGCAGATCGATCCTTAGCACATCCAGAAGGAAAAATCGAGGACGTATTGGTACGTGTAGACAAATTTATCTTTCCTGCTGACTTTGTGATTCTAGACTTTGAAGCAGGCAAAGAGGTGCCAATAATCCTAGGAAGACCGCTCTTAGCAATCGGAAGGACCCTTATTGATGTGCATAAGGGTGAGCTTACTATGCGTGTTCAGGATGATCAGGTAGCATTGAATGTTTTTAAGTTTATGCGATTTCCTGACACAATTGATGATTGTCCTGCAGTGTCCGATTTAGAGGATTTAATCAATGAGAAGGAACTTAACTATGTTGAGGATCCATTAGAACAAATTTTGACATTACACCCTCAAAATGATGAAGAGGAGGATGAATACTTAGCTTTGCTAGAAGCTAATCAAAGGATATTTAATCCGCAATCCTGTTTTGAATCTTTAGAGTTAGAGAATTGGGGTTATGCCCAACCAAAAGTGTCAATCGAGGAGCCACCTAAATTAGAACTTAAGGTACTTCCTTCACATTTAAAATATGTTTATTTAGGTAACGCTTCTACTTTGCCTGTGATTTTTTCAGCAGAATTAACCAATGAGCAAGAAGAGAAACTTATCCTTGTACTGAAACAATTAAGAAGGCTACCAGATGGACCATAGCTGATATTCGTGGTATTAGTCCATCTGTATGCATGCACAAGATCATACTAGAAGATGGCGAGAAAGGTACGATTGATGGACAATAAAGACTGAATCCCATCATGAAGGATGCAGTCAAGAAAGAAATCATCAAATGGTTAGATGCGGGTATAATTTACCCCATCTCAGACAGTTCGTGGGTAAGTTTGGTCCAGTGTGTGCTAAAGAAAGGAGGTATTACGGTCATTGAAAATGAGAATAACGAGTTGATACTGACTAGAACGGTTACGGGATGGAGAATTTGCATCGATTATCGGAAGCTGAACAAGGCGACTAGGAAAGATCACTTTCCTTTTTCATTGTTGGACCAGATGCTGGTTAGACTCGCGGGGCAAGACTATTACTATTTTCTTGATGGATACTCGGGGTATAATCAGATTACAGTAGCACCAGAAGATCAACACAAGAAAACATTCACCTGCCCGTACAGTACATATGCATTTAGGCGCATGCCATTTGGTTTATATAATGCACTTGTTTCATTTCAAAGATGTATGATGTCTATTTTTACTAACATGATTGAGAAATATTTGGAAGTTTTTATGGATGATTTTTCAGTATTCGGGGATACATATGATAATTGCCTAGCCAATCTAGCCAAGGTACTAAGGCGATGCGGAGAAACAAACCTTGTACTTAACTGGGAAAAGTGTCATTTCATGGTACGAGAAGGTATTGTTCTAGGGCATTGGATAATGAGACATGAAATCGAGGTAGATAAAGAAAAGGTAGATGTTATTGAGAAACTCCCACCTCTAACATCTGTAAAGGGTGTTAGGAGATTTTTGGGCCATGCCGGTTTCTATCGAAGATTTATCAAGGACTTCTCCACGATTGCTAAACCTTTATGCAAATTATTGGAGAAGTACATGATATTCAAATTTAAGAGTGCTTAAGAGCATTCAATGATTTGAAGAGTCGGTTAGTTTCAGCACCCATAATCGTCACACTAGGCTGGGATTTGCCATTTGAATTGATGTGTAACGCAAGTGGCTATGCGATAGGAGCTGTCATGGGCCAGCGAAGGAACAAAGTTTTTCATCCCATCTACTACACAAGCTAGAATCTGACAGGAGCTCAACTAAATTATACGGTAACAGAGAAAGAGTTACTTGCTATTGTGTTTGCTTTTGACAAGTTTTGATCCTATCTTGTAGGTACCAAGGTGACTGTCTATACGGACCATTTGGCAATTAAGTATTTACTTGCCAAAAAAGACACTAAGCCGAGACTGATCCGGTGGGTACTTTTACTTCAAGAGTTCGATCTAGAAATTCAAGATCGAAAGGGAGTAGAAAATCAAGTAGTAGATCACTTGTCCAGATTGGAGCCATAAGAAGGGAATTCTCTACTTATACCAATTCAGGAGACATTTCCAGATGAACACATACTGAAGGTAAATCATGTCCATAATACCCCTTGGTTTGCTGATATTACTAACTATTTAGCTTGTGGTTTGATGCCGATTTGTAACACCCCAAACCAGGCCTAAAAGTTAGGCCCGAATCTGGCGTGTCACATTGAAGTGTTTTTCGAAAACCATGTTTTCATTGAAAACCCTTCTTGTTTAAAAGCTTAAGTAAAATCCCAGTTACGTTAGTTTTTTCCCCCAAAACATTTTTTTTGAGTTGCGGAAGCTAATTTTTAAAGTAATTGATTTACGAAAAGATTAAATCGTAAAACCATTTAAAAAAATGTTGCGAAAACGTAGTGTTGTTTTAAAATAGTTAACATTTTGGAAAGCTATGATTTACTTCTAACAGATATTAATTAAAATAAAACCGATCTAAAATTTAAAGTGTGAAAACATTAAAAGGCCTTATTACAACCCAAATCAAAATATTTCAAAGTAGATAATCAAAACGGAAAACATAAGCAGTGTGTGGTCTTCTCTGAGTCCCTCGCAGCTCCAAACCGTCTAAGGCTGGGGATTACCTGCACAGTTAAAAATGGGGTGAGTTTATGAAAACTCAGTGTGTAATCCCCTTTCTAGAGTAACAGTCAATATACAGAAGCAGAACCCAAAGTAGTCTGGGCCAAAGCCCTTTAACAGTTGATAAACCGTAAAAGTAAAATATTTTAATCCCATATTTAGTATGCTTTTGGATGATTTAAGCCCCGATTGATGTAAAACAGTGCTCTTAATCCTTTCATTTCATGTCTTATACCCAGGAAAGCACCCGAGGATGAAAACAACATAAAACGGGCCCAAAACAGAGCAAATGGGCCATATCACGAAATCCACATGGCCTGGACTTAAGCCCACACAGTCGTGCCACATTGATCATCTAGAACACGGCCTTGCCCCCGATTCACACGGCCGTGCCTCATTAAAGAAGTCCGAACACGGCTTGAAGACTAGTCACACGGGCGTGTGACATGGCCGTGTCCCTATCGTGGCAAAGAGCAATTTCATTTGGATTTGGATACTTTGGGGCGAAGAAACACATTCCAAGAGCCTATATAAACCCTCTAAGTATTACCTGAAAGAGGGCTGTTAGCTAGGCCAAGGAGCCAAGCCGAAAAGGTCAGAGCTGTGGGAATCACTCGAAGATAGCCAGTTGATCCATCTCTAGAAGCCGGAATTCTACTCAAGACGGCGGATCTCTCCTTCAATTCCTTCAGGGGGTTTTAGGGATTTCTTATGTTTTGTTTTATCTTTTCTTCTGAGATGTTTTCTTTATTTGATATGAACTAAACCCTTCAGATACCTGAAGGGGATGAAACTTAGATGAATCTTGTTATTATTTTCTGAACTATAAGATAAATACTTGATTTGTTCTTAATTCTTGTGTTAATGTTTCCGGGATATTGATTCAAGTCAGATGTTCTTAGGTGGAGGAGCAAAAGTCCCTGCTTAAGAATAGATCTAGCATAATTAAAGCGGAGTCGTTTGCGCGCCTAGAGATAGGGTGACGAGATCTTGCCGGATCAGGGTGAAACCTTATATGGGAAACCATAGATCAATTTACCGCTATTCTAGGGGGTTATTAAGTGAGAAAGATATTTCCGTTAATTAACCTAGGGTTAGACGTTATTCGCCTCGAGAGAGGGTTTAATATAAATTAGGGAATCCTACGCATCAAGTCAAGTGAATAAATCGTATGGTTCAGGGTTAAATAACAAGTGAAGTCTAGGTGGATTCTTCCTGAGGGTATTGTCTTAAATCAATTGAGTCTTCCCTCAAGTTATTTCCCAATTTATTCTTTTTGTCTTTGCGTCTTTAGCTTAGTAGTCGTTAGATCTAAACAACTTCACTTATTTTAGGCTAGATAATAAAAAGAAGGTTAGTATTAGTACTTTTAGTTCCTTTGGGTTCGACAATCCGGTCTTGCCGAAGCTATACTACTGTTCGATAGGTACACTTGCCTTTAATCATTGTCAGAGTTAGTTTGCAGGTTCGATCATTCTCTTTATAAATTTTAAGACTCTGATTCCAGCGATCAAGTTTTTGGCGTCGTTGCTGGGGAACTAAAATATTAAGAAAACTCTATTTTTATTACTTTAGCCATTATTTTTTGCAATTTTATCTTATTTTTAGGTTAAATTTTAATTTTTGCTAAATTCTCTTTCCCAGCAAGTACCTCTAGTTTATGGCTAGAAGGAACCCGAGAGGACCTTTAGTATACGACAGTGATATTGAAGCTACCGCTTGAAGAAATTGCAGAGAAATGAGGCGAGCCCTGAATTACACAGAGGAAAATCAAGAAGGCAGATCCAATCCTACTGAAGGGATGGACGAGAATAATCCACAACCACATGATGTGAGAGAAAACAATGCTCCATGTACTGTGTTTGATTATGCTAAACCACATTTAACAGGAGCAGAATCGAGTATTGTTAGGCCTGCTATAGCTGCTAATAATTTTGAATTAAAGCCTAACACAATACAAATGATTCAACAATTTGTTCAATTTGATGGTTTACAAGACGAAGACCCAAACACTCATATAGCTAATTTTTTAGAGTTCTGTGATACCTTCAAAATAAACGGCGTTTCTGATGATGCCATACGTATTCGGTTATTTCCCTTTTCATTAAGAAATAAAGCTAAACAGTGGTTAAACTCATTACCACGAGGGTCAATCACTACATGGGAACAAATGACCAAAAAATTTCTATTAAAATATTTCCCACCAGCCAAAATGGCCAAATTACGGAATGATATCTCTTCTTTTGTCCAGATGGATTTAGAGACATTATACAGCACATGGGAGAGATACAAGGATCTCTTGAGAAGGTGTCCACACCATGGTTTACCCTTATGGCTACAAGTCCAAACCTTCTATAATGGTGTAAACCCCTCAACGAGGCAATTAATCGATTCAGCCGTCGGTGGAACCCTGAACAACAGAACTCCTGAAGCAGCCTACGAGTTCATTGAAGAGATGTCACTGAATAACTATTAGTGGCAAGTTACAAGGACTAAACCGACAAAATTAGTCGGAGTTTACAACCTCGAAGCAGTAACCATGCTATCAACACAGATAAAGATGATGAATAAAAAGCTTGATAGTTTGTGTTCTTCGCAGGCACACCCAGTAATGCAGTGCGATGCAAGAGGAACTGTGGCGAATCCTGAGTACCCACCCTATCAACCGGGCACAGAGAGCAAATAGATGAACTATATAGGTAATAATTTCAGATCCAATAGTAATCCTTATAGTAATACTTACAATCCAGGTAGGAGGAACCACCCAAATTTTTCATGGGGAGGTTAAGGAAATCAAGGAAATCAAAGACAACAACCTCCTCAAAATTTCCAAAATCAGCCATATCCGCAAGAGAAGAAGCCAAACCTTGAAGAGATGCTGACAAAATTCATGGCAGCCATAGAAAATCGTCTCCAAGATATTGAGAAAACACTTAAAAGTCAACAAACATCGATTGAAGAGACCAAGAACCGAGTCGGGGAACTTACTAAGTCAATAGGGGAAGTCACTAAAGCAGTCGGGCAACTTGCAAACTTAATGTCCGAACGACCGCAAGGACGTCTAGCAAGTAACACAGAGATTAACCCAAAGGAGCAAATTCAAGCCATCACAGCTAATGATAGTAAAGGGTTAGATGAACCCAACTCAGTACAAGAAAACGAGGTAGAAAAAGGTAAAACAGAGGTAACACGGGAAAAGCCAAAATTGGTAATCAAAAAGTACCAACCTCGCATACCTTATCCCGAAGCAATGAAAAGAGATGATACAGAAGAACAGTTCGGTAAGTTTCTTAAACTTTTAAAGAAATTACATATCAACTTACCTCTTCTTGAAGCTCTTTTTTAGATGCCAGACTCGAGAAAATTTTTAAAACAGCTCTTGACGAACAAGCGCAAATTAGACGAGGAATCGCATGTGGAATTAAATACAATATGCTCAGCAATGTTACAGAATAGACTACCGCGAAAGCAAAAAGATCCAGAGAGTTTTACAATTCCATGTTTAATTGGTAGTTTAACTGTTGATAATGCGTTAGCTGATTTAGGGGCAAGCATAAATGTCATGCCTTACAAAATGTTTAAACAACTAGGTCTAGAGAAACCCAAACAGACTAGGATGAGTATTCAATTAGCTGATAAAACTGTTAGAATTCCTAGGGGTATTATCGAAGATGTTCTTGTAAAAATTTTTCCCAGTAGATTTTGTTGTCTTAGATATGGATGAGGATAATTCAATCCCCTTAATTTTAGGAAGACCCTTTCTAGCAACTGCCAAGACTAAAATTCACGTTGCCACAGGAGAACTCATACTTTGTGTAGGTGACGAATCAATCAGTCTTCAAGCTCTTGACTCGACCAGGACAACAATCGATGAAGGTAAGAAAGTCAATTCAGTTGATAATCAATTTGTGCAACCTTCATCGCAGGAAACACCACAAGGATACAAACTGGAGCCAAGTCATAGACCCCATGCCGACAAAGAATAACTATATGAGGAACAAAGCCTTAGGGTCGACAAACTAAAAGAACAGAAAACACAAATCAAAGAGGAACAGGAACCGTACGAAGTAAAACCTAAGGAGCCCCCAGAAGAGCTCATAGGAACATCAAACCACATCAAAATAGGAGACCAGGTACTGTTAGACAAAGCCGGCCCTCACATCACCACATCAGGCCTGAAAGTAAATGAAGAAATTCCTCTTAAGGTACAAAATATCTTCCCACACGAAACAGTCGAGGTAAACGCTTCTCGACTTAAACTTTATCAAGAAAATAGAACTGTAAGCATGAGGGAAGATATTCAAACCTTTAAACCTCCCTGATTTTTTTCTCAAATACAAGGAAAGTCTAGCTTAAGACTATAAACGAGCGCTTCTCGAGAGGCAACCCGAGCACTAACCCTATTTACTTTTACATTTATTTTTGTTTCTTTTCTTTTCCTAGTTCTGAAAATTTAGTTTTTAAACTAACACAAATGTGCAGATTTCCAAGCCACACGGCCTTGCACACGGCCGTGTCCGTGGCTGTGCGGACCACCAAAATCTCCGTACTGACATGGTAGAGGCAGTACGAATCAGTCCCAACCAACTTTTGAATTCACGGATTCAACCACTCCCCCACGGGCACCGAAAAAGTGGCACGGCCGTGCCCGACGACCGTGTGAAGCTGCTGACTTGTAAACCACAGGTAGAACACGCCGGTGCCTTCAAACCGTGCCAACATCCCGACTTGTCACCAACGGGTGTGGCTGACTGAAAAACGGGCATGGAGAATCAACACGCCTAGACACACGGCCATGCGAAGCGGCCGTGTGCATCAACACACCCTCAGCCCACGGGCGTGGGAAAGTACCAGAATTGAGCCTCTATTTAACACCAACCCCCTCCCCATTCTTCTCATCCACTTCCCACTACTTTTCTAATTCTCTTTTCTCCCTTTTTCTCCCATCTCCATAACAAAGTCTCCAGACTCTTGAGCCACAAATATCACTGTCGAAGAAGCGGAAGAAGGCAAGCGTAGTCTCCTTAGGGGGACCGACATTCATAAGCTCATGCCGGTCGCTTCATTCCAACAACAAGCCAAGGGTCTTTGAGACCATTTATCTTTTATTTTTCTTTACTCTTTTGCTTCAATTTCCTTCTCTTTGACAATCTTATGCTTAATTTAGTTTAATATATTTTAATTTCTTAGTGTTAGGTTCTAAAGGCTTCTTGGGAATCACACCACTTCCGCCACCGCCAGCACCTCAGCAGCCCTAGAGGTCACACCCACCTCGCGAACCATCCATCAATAATAACTCTTCGATCCATCCACCTTTTCTTTTATTTTTATTTTCCTTCTTAGTCTCCTGTTCTTTTTCTTTCTTGTTTTTAGATATATATTTAGTTTATTTTAAATGTGTCTTAATAATCCCTGGCTAATCCTCTACGAGCTCCCCAATTTCTTCATCTAGCACAGGATCGTCATCCAGACTAACCCCTCCAATTTTCCACAACCTCCGATTCAAGGGAAACCATCCAAATTCAGGAAGTTTCACCTCTCCCTCTCTCTTAAATTTTATATCTATCTTTGTACATTGAGGGCAATGTACACCTTAAGTGTGGGGGGTGGGGTGAATATTTATTTGAAGAAAGGGCCTAACTTTCTGCATTATTCTCAAATCCGGCCTAACTTTCTTCATTATTCTCAAAATCCCTGGATTTAGTCTTGTTTTTAAGTAATTTCTTCATATTACTAATTAGGATGAAATTTCTGATGGTTTATGATTTTTATTGTATGTTTTAGATTAAGTAATAGTTAATTGTGCATTGATGATCAAATTAGAAGAATATTAGAGAATCAAGCATGATAAGTCTATTTTTCAGAATTAAAATCTTTGCTAGGTTGTTGAGCTGAATCTGAATATTATCTGGAAGTTTGAAATTTACAAGGTTGATGTCAAAACACCCATAGTTTTTGTGAGATTTTGAGCCTATTAGAACATATATTATTTTTCATGCTCACGTTATTGATTATGAGTGTGTCAACTTTGAACTGTTATTCTAGAACTTGCCTCGATTATACATGTTGAGACCACACCTATGATTTGCTATACCGAGATGATAAAGGCACCTAGGATTTAACCCACTCACTCCACTAAAAAAGCTTACGTTGATAATTAGCCCCTAGTGAACCCTGTTGATCCTAACAACCCTTTTTATTGACTCACCTACTAATAACCCAAAACCCCTTTGTATTTGTTATCACCATTCCTTTTGACTACCCTTATATCGAGATATGATTTGATTAAGTTACCTAATTAAATTAGTTCAGTAGTTGAATTCATCTTTTATGATTTGTTCTTAATTAAAAAAATGAAGTATATTCAGCATTAGTTCTACTAAGCGAGCTTACATGTTGAAATTCCACATCTTGAGAAAAAAACCCTCGTATTATTAGTTTTCAATTAATGTCATTATTTAGGATTAGTTCATTTTTCTAAAGATAGGTACTTGTCAGGTCAGTCTCAATTCTAACCTTCTAATTTCAGCCTTTATCCACACCTTTAACCCTAGCCCCGTTACAACCCTGTTAAAGACCATTTGATTTGTATATCATCTCATTTTACAGTGGTGGAGATTTGATTTTCAGGTAAGCCTATGGGATTAACTTTTTAGGTTCGACTTTTGAGAGCTTAATTTTGAACCTTAAACACCTCGAGTGATTTGAGTGAATCTTTAGTGAGGATGTCAATCCTTGTCAATTTTGAATCAAAGGTAATTAGTTAGATAAGGGGAGACACCTACGTTTTTATGCTACAAATGTATGACTTTGACTGTTTGAATCTTTAGGACTCTTCGAGTTAATTCATCCATGTATAAATTATCTATGAATTATGATAAGGAATTGTTGATAGGAATTATGAATCATGGAAAGTTTGTCTTAATTGTAAGTTGAGAATTTTGCTTGAGGACAAGCAAAAGCTTAAGTGTGGGGGTATTTGATAAACCGTAAAAGTAACATATTTTAATCCCACATTTAGTATGCTTTTGGATGATTTAAGCCTCGATTGATGTATAAAGGTGGTCTTAATCCTTTCCTTTCATGTCTTATACCCAGGAAAGCACCCGAGGATGAAAAGAACATAACAACGGGCCCAAAACGGAGTAAATGGGCCATACCATAAAATCCACACGGCCTGGACTTAAGCCCACACGGTCGTGCCACATTGATCATCTAGAACACGGCCTTACCCCCGATTCACACGGCTGTGCCTCATTAAAGAAGTCTGAACACGGCTTAAAGACTAGTCACACGGGCGGGTGACATGGCCGTGTCCCTATCGTGGCAAAGAGCAATTTCATTCAGATTTGGATACTTTGGGGCGAAGAAACACATTCCAAGACCCTATATAAACCCCCTAAGTATTACCTGAAAGAGGGCGGTTAGCTAGGCCAAGGAGCCAAGCCGAAAAGGTCAAAGTTGTGGGAATCACTCGAAGATAGCCAGTTGATCCATCTCTAGAAGCCGGAATTCTACTCAAGACGGCAGATCTCTCCTTCAATTCCTTCAGGGAGTTTTAGGGATTTCTTATGTTTTGTTTTATCTTTTCTTCTGAGATGTTTTCTTTATTTGATATGAACTAAACCCTTCAGATACCTGAAGGGGATGAAACCTAGATGAATCTTGTTATTATTTTCTGAACTATAAGATAAATACTTGATTTGTTCTTAATTATGTGCGCTTAATTCTTGTATTAATGTTTCTGGGATATTGATTCAAGTCAGATGTTCTTAGGTGGAGGAGCAAAAGTCCCTGCTTAAGAATAGATCTAGCATAATTAAAGCGAAGTCGTTCACGCGCCTAGAGATAGGGTGACGAGATTTTGCCGGATTAGGGCGAAACCTAATATGGGAAGCCATAGATTGATTTACTGCTATTCTAGGGGGTTATTAAGTGAGAAAGAGATTTCCGTTAATTAACCTAGGGTTAGACGTTATTCGCCACGAGAGAGGGTTTAATATAAATTAGGGAATCCTACGGATCAAGTCAAGTGAATAAATTGTATGGTTCAGGGTTAAATAACAAGTGAAGTCTAGGTGGATTCTTCCTGAGGGTATCGTCTTAAATCAACTGAGTCTTCCCTCAAGTTATTTCCCGATTCATTCTTTTTTTCTTTGCGTCTTTAGCTTAGTAGTCGTTAGATCTAAACAACTTCACTTATTTTAGGCTAGATAATAAAAAGAAGGTCAGGATTAGTACTTTTTGTTCCTTTGGGTTCGACAATCCGGTCTTGCCTAAGCTATACTACTGTTCGATAGGTACACTTGCCTTTAATCGTTGTCAGAGTTAGTTTGCAGGTTCGATCATTCTCTTTATAAATTTAAAGACTGATTCCAGGGATCAACAGTAATAGTATAGTACAGATCAGAGCATACGTGGGCCAAGCCCACTACAATATCATTTGGGTCAGAACCCATAATAGAACTAATTGGGCCTAGCCCAAACCAATAACAGATCTCATAACAGATATGCAAATAGAGTATGCAACCCAACCCAAACCTAATAATCCATCCGCTACACTCCACCCGTACCAGCCCTACACTCCATCTGGAGATTTCTAAATCGACCCACCCATCCACTACACTCCAAAAATGCAGTTGAGCTGCCAGTATAAACGTAGCAAAACTGCTAGTATCAGTATATGTGGCAGAGCCACCAGTAACAGTATTGCAGCGGAGCTGCCAGTAACAGTATGTGTGGCAAAGCCACCAGTAACAGTACACTTCCTCCATTAATATAACCCAACCCCATGCATCATGTCATGGCATAATAATTCAGTGTATGCAAAATGGCCATGCTTAGTAACAATCATTTCAACACATATTAACAGCAAACCAGACACACGCCCACAGTCAAGTCAGTTAAAACACAGTCATACAATCACAGTCAACTCAGTCAAATTCACAGTCTAAATCAGTCATTTACCTGCAAGGGTAAAACAATCATTTACCCTATAAGGGTATTTCAGTAATCCTACCCCTCAAGGGTATTTCGGTAATTTTACCTTACAGGGGTAATTCGATGATTTTACCCATTGAGGGTATTTCGATAATTTTATAATCTGAGGGTATTTTGGTAATTTCACAAATCAAGGGTATTTCGGTAATTTCATAAACCAGAGGTATTTCGATAATTTCACAAATCGGGGATATTTCGATAATTTCACAAACCAGGGTATTTCGGTAATTTTGCAAACTGGGGGTATTTCGATAATTTCGCAAACCAGGGGTATTTTGGTAATTTCACAAACCGAGGGTATTTCGATAATTTCACAAACCAGGGGCATTTCCGTAATTTCACAAATCAGGGGTATCTCAGTAATTTCACAAACTAGGGCATTTTGGTAATTTTGCAAACCGGGGGCATTTCGGTAATTTTACAAACTAGGAGTATTTCGATAATTTTACAAACCAGGGGTATTTCGATAATTTCGTAAGCCGGGAGTATTCTAAACAGAGATAACGATGTGAATGGGCCTATGGCTCATTCTCGGCCCAAATGGGCCCACACGCTTATGTGGCCCATTTAGCCCAAATCTAGCCACAGATATGAGATTCACATAGACCAGTTCACTATCTACTACACAATCATACAATTTATTCATATGGGCCCACGGGCCCATTGGGCCTACCGTGGCCCAAACAATATCAACCCACAAGAATACTCATGGTGGCCTCAACTATCGCGTCGGAGCTCCCACAAATGCACCCGCACGCTCGTGTGGCTATCGTCGCCGTGTGACCGGCATTTCGACATTTGTCGCTCTACAGCTAGAGTAGTGCGGAATACACACCTGATAGGAATTTGGAGTTAATCCGCGCTCTGAACACTCCTATGCCCAAATGCCAACCAAGGTGTGCTTACTCATGCTAGCTTCCCGATGTGGGATCCCTCCTTCAGCAGAGTTTAAATCCAACACAAACTCTGGCCGTCCAATCCGCAAAATAAACACTCTCTTGATTGACATGAGATTTGAACCTTTGCCCTCTCCTCTGCTCCAGACGCTACTTGCCACCACAACACAAGCTCCTTTTGTGTCTTAAAACATGCGCAACTAAATATAAGTCTATGGGCCAAAGACTAAGTTCATTTAAAAAGGAAATCAAAATGAAATGCAACCTCCAAGACTTGAACCTTGGACCCCTTACTTCCTTGTGGCGTCATTCCCTTGTCCCTTATGTGGCGTCATTTGCCACTAGACCATAACCCCTTTTGTGTCATTTTTCACCACATTTTATTCTTAAAGCCTACATCCTAACTCCCATGGTTTTATTCACCTAAAACCAAATTTTTTTCTAAAGCCCAAGTTTGATCCCGGGACTTCATGGAAGCCCCCTAACCTTCCAAAGCCACTCACCTAATAGGTCCAACTTGCATTAGTACTGTTCTCTTGTTCTCAAAAATTTTAAACGCTCCAAAGCCCAAGGCCCAATGGGCCCAATTCTACTAGGCCCAAATTCGAGCGTTACACGATTGATAAGACATATCATCAAAAGAAAAATATTTTTCACGATGTGAAGTACTATTGCTGGGAAGAACCATATTTGTTTAAAAAGTGTGCAGATCAAATGATCAGGAGATGCGTGGCAGAAGATGAAGTACATAAGATTTTATACCACTGTCACTCAGCTCCGAGTGGGGGACACTTTAGAGGAACACGTACTGCGGCCAAAGTATTGCAAGTCGGATTCTTTTGGCCAACACTATTTAAAGATGTATATGCTTACATAAAGAGTTGTGATCGATGCCAAAGCGTCGAAAATGTCACCAACAGAAACGGGATGCCTCAAACAAACATCATTAAGGTAGAATTGTTTGATGTTTGGGGTATTAAATTTCTCGGTCCTTTTCCTCCATCTTTTGGTCACAAGTACATCTTGGTAGCTATAGACTACGTGTCTAAGTGGATTGAGGCTGAAGCATATCTGACAAACGATGCTAAGGTTGTGATGAAATTTTTGCAGAAGCATGTGTTCACAAGGTTTGGAACCCCACGAGCCATCATCAGTGCTGAAGGGTCCCATTTTGTGAACAAGTGGTTGAAGTGGTTACTTGAAAAACATTGAGTGAAGCACAAGGTTGCCATAGCTTACCATCCATAGACGAATGGTCAAGCTGAACTGGCAAACAAAGAGATCAAAGGCATACTTGAGAAGGTAGTTTGCCTGAACTGACGAGATTGGTCCAAAAGACTGGATGATGCTTTATGGGCCTACAGGACAACATACAAGACACCTTTAGGGATGTCACCCTATAGGTTGGTCTTTGGGAAAGCCTACCATCTGCCTTTGGAGTCAGAGCACAAAGCTTACTGGGATCTTAAAATTGCTAAAGAGAAACGGATGCTTCAACTTAACGAGTTAAAAGAATTCTGAATGTCTTCATATGAGAATGCTTTGAAGAATTCTGAATGTCTTCATATGAGAATGCCAAATTACTTAAGGAGAGACTCAAGAAATGGCATGACAAGCACATTTGAGTTTGAGAATTTGAAGCAGGTCAGCAAGTCTTATTATTCAATTCCAGATTAAGGTTCTTTACAGTTAAGTTAAAATCACGTTGGTCCGGTCCATTTATGATTCATCGAGTCTATCCATACGGAGTTGTTGAACTTCAAGGTAAGGGAGGTAATTTTCGAGTTGATGCTCAACGCTTGAAACATTACTGGGAAGATAAAATTGAACGAGATCAAATCTCATTCATTTTATCAAATGATTAAATTTTCTTGTTTTCTTTTTAAATAAATGATTTAGGATGTATTTTTAGGATTAGTATGTTTAAATAAATTTTGTCTAGGAGATTGGAACTTAAGCGGGACCGCTTGTGACCCCTCCAATCTTTCCTGGGAATTGATTTTGACATAATTTTTTGAGAAATTATTCCCTAAATGGAAAAATAAATTTTTAAATTTTCAAATAAAAGGGTTTATTTTGATCCGAGTTTTAAATTGGAACTCAATTTCAAGTTTTCATTACGTCTAGGGACTTAATTGAACTATTTTTTTTTTAAATTTGGTTACTCTTTTTGTAAATATTAAAAATTAGATGCCTCTTTTTGTAAATATTTTCAAAAGGCTTCTAGAATAAATATTTTTAATTTAATAAAAAGATGATAATTATTAATATATAATTATATCTATTATAATATATATTAATTATTATCAACTTTACATAGAGTTAGGATTAGTTTTAATTTAATCATATTTTATTTTAATCAGTTTTTATCTTTAATAAATTAATAACAAATAATAATTTAGTATGCCTTATATTAATTATTAAATGTTGGTAACTTGGTATAGGATTAGAACTTAGACTAATTTAATTATTAAATTGCTTTAAGAATTCTACTTTAATTACTACTTCTCTCATTATAAATACCACCAACCTTCTCCATCATTCATCACTCAAAATCCATTCTCACCAAATACCGAATCATCTAGTGCTGCAAGCTTCCAACACTGCCTAGCTACTTGACACCCTTACCCAATTGGCCAACAACCCCACGCCCACCGTGCGCTCCCAACAGCTGCTCCTTGGCACCACACCTGCGCACGTCCAGCTCCAGCACTCATCAGGCCTGCTCGACACACCCGCAAGGATCTGCACGCCTAGTGCTGCTTGCTCCCACACTGCTGCCTCCTCCCATGCACATCTGTGTGACACACTAGCCCGCACCAACATCCTTAGCCGACAACCCTCCAACCTACCCTAAATCAGCCTTTTTTGTTTTTTTTTAATTATTTTTAGGAGTTCTTAATTTTTATAAAAAAGGTGGTTAATCATGCCTCGTAATAGAACTCGTGCCTCTACCCAAGTTGACGAATCACAAAGCAAATTCCACTGTGAAGAAGCCAAAGTGAGATACAAAAGTGTTTTCAAGAATCAACAAATGCATCCAGAGAAAGACTTCACATTGAAAGAAAGCAACTATATTGATTTTATGGTGTGTATTCGTCAGGTTGCTGAAACTCTCAATTGGGAGTTGTTTTGTGATAAGAGACCTAGTGTGGATGAAGAGTTAGTGCATGAATTCTATGCGAATTTAACCTCAAGTGAGTTGACGGAAGTTCCAGTTCGCGAAATCAAGGTACCAATAACTTCAAATGCTATTAATGAGTTCTTTGAATTACCTGATTTTGAAAACGATGAATATTCTTCCTTAATGAGCAATATCGAGCCTGAAAATTTGCAAGAAATACTCGAGGAACTTACAGTTCTAGGTTCTAAGTGGACTGTGTCAAAGCAAGGAATCCACACTTGTAGAAGAGAATATTTGAAACCACTTGCAAAGGTATGGTTCTATTTTATCCGTTTCAGCCTTATGCCTAGTTCGCATGGGACTACAATCTCATTAGAGCAAATGGTCTTATTATACTCGATTTTAACTGGAAAGACCATTGATGTGGGAAAAATCATCCTCAGAGAAATGCAGAATTGTACCGTTAAATGTTCTGGCCCAACTTACTTTTCGTTTACAATAACAATTCTGTGCTTGAAAGCTAAAATTCTTGCAAACGTAAAGAAGACAGGATATAGCCAAGGCACAATCACAGGTTGGGACCTCTATCGAATAGCTGGAGACTCTGTTCTACAGCAACGAGTTAAAGAAAGTGAGGATCCCGAAGAAGAAGAAGAAGATCCCACAGAGATCAAGCCAGTGCAACCAGTTGAAGTCCCTGATAAGGTGGAACCAATGGAACCAGAAGTTGAACTTGATGTCGAGACTTCAATGTTCAGAGCTCAACTGCCTCGCTCAGATCTTCAAGATGAGCTGTCAAAGTTGATGGACATAATGCAACATATGCAGTGGCAGCAACAAGCTTACTGGAGATACTCAAAAATAAGGGATGACTCGATGAGAAGTGCTCTTACGAAAATTTACAATGACCCATTTATTTTTGTGCCTGAGTTTCCAGATCACATATTTGAACCACGGAGCCCATTATCAAAAAAGGAGCGAAGCGATTCATGCAAAGACAATAATGATGGAGCAAAAGATGAGTTGAATTCAGAAGGATCTGCAAATAAATAAAAGGGGGATCTCGACTTGATTTTAATTATGTTCTTAGGTTTAGGATTAAGTTAATTAGGAATTTTTATTCTTACCTAATAAAACAAGAGATGGAAATCATTAATAAAATTGAACAAGTCGCGAACTATAAAGTGTGGCAATAGATATATACATGTCTATGATTGGATTTAGAAAGAGCTTGGTACTTAAGCAATCAAATTGACTCACCTCCTCTTTTCTAGAATCCTACCTAGTGTATAGTATCTATTCACTTTAAACAATGAGGACATTGTTCATTTTAAGTAAGGGGACCGAAAAATTGAAATTATTTCCACTCAGAATAAATAGTTCTTTTAATTATGATTAGGATATATTTTGTTCAATAATTTGAAATTTTTTAAGTATGCTAAACTTCAGTCTAAATAAAGTTCTATTATTTCAATAAACTGTTATGTTAGCTTAATAATGATATAAATGTATTTTTAATAAAGCATGCAAATCGTACCATAAAATTTTTAGTTCCTTAAGAAAGTTAGGCATGCATGAAAGTTTAAGTCTCTAGAATTGACTTAGTAGTTTCTTAAGGCAAAATCCTAGGAAGCATGGAATGTTGAAAATGATTTAGGCAACTCTTGTTTGGATCGTTTGAGCCTTTCAAGCCAACATTGATGAAATTTTATCCTTTGAAACCCAACTTTGAGACTATATGGCCTAATTTTATTTGAAACCTTGCAATATTTAGCCATCACTTCTCCCTTAATTATCTTTAAATTGTCCCAAACACTAGACTTATTACTATTCAGAATATTCTTTGAAAATAAGTTTGGGGGAGCTGAAAAGAAGTATCAAATGCTCAAAAATTTTGTAGTACATAAGCAAAATGCTCGAAAAAAAGAGAACATATGTACTTGAAAGAAAATAGATGTACAAAAAGAGCATGTGAAAGCAAAGTAAGTTGGCGTATTAAAGGTAATTATTCCGAAGGTTTGATTGAAGCTGAGTCTAGGGGTTTTTAGCCTAAATTTATCTATATTTTACCTAGCCCTAGCCTAGCCACGTTACAACCTTTTTAAAGACCTATTGATTCAAGTTTTCTATGCTACCTACATTAGTGGAGAGAAATTGCTATGTTCAACATATGAAGGCATAAGTTAAGCTTAATGATTGCAGCTTAACCTTGAAAAAGGAAATAAAATCAAATTGGTAAGGGTTAACATGTCTTTGTTAAGGAAGCATTTAGTCTAATTTTGCTATCCTAATAGTTGTTGAGATTAATTTGAATGATATGTATACTTAAGTAGCATAAATATCAAATTTCTTGTTTTTGAGCATAAGTATACCAAATTCATAATTTTGGGAAGAATGTTGTTCTGAAGGAATTTTTTAAAGGTGTTTCCAGGAAATTCTTTTCAATTTGTGCATTACTCGGGATGAGCAATGAATTAAGTTTGGGGGTGTGGAAACACAAAAATATACACATTTTTTCATGCCCTTTTTAACTCAAATTCATACAGTTTCGGCAAAATTATAGTCGAAAAATAATTAATTTTTATAAAATAATTAAATTTCACTTAAATTATGAACATGTTGAAATTTAATTAATTTTATAATTAATATTGATTAATTTTGATCATTTTTCAACAGATTTGCACAAAGGGCAAATAACGACTCGGCAGACACTACTAGAAGTTCAAAATCGAGAAGCAATTTGAAGTATCAAGGCGAATTAATTTTCAGCCTAAGTCGCTCCAATTATGTGTATTAATTCATGATATAAATAATTTTAATTTATATCCAATTTAATTTGGATTAAATAAATTATTATTAATTAATTATGAAAAAGTGGTCCAGTTGAGCCGAACCGAGTGAACTGAACTGACCACGAAGTGGACAGCCCAAAACCGTCCATATGCTGACCCAAATCAGCTTATTAGCTGATTAATTAGCTTGCAAAGAGGCCATTGAAGACTTGTTCAAGTTGCAAACAAACCCCTCCACAATTGGTGGCTTTATAGATTTGCCCCAAGCCTAAATTAGCAAAGTTGAAACTATCAACCTTGCCACATGTGTGGCAGGCCAAGGGAGGGCTCTTTGGCTGATAATTTTAGCTATTTTTATCAGCCCTCTTCAGCTATAAAAACTGTAACATCCTGAGAATGGGCCTATGCATTTTTGATTTAATTATACGAAATGGCATGTCTTATGTGTTATGAATGTATTATGAACATTTTCGGAAACTTGGAAATGTAAGGAAATGATTTAGAAATGTCAAGTTTCAAAAGAGGAAAGTGAACATTTTTGGAAACTTGGAAATGTAAGGAAATGATTTAGAAATGTTAAGTTTAAAGGAGGAAAACGAACATTTTCGGAAACTTGGAAATGTAAGGAAATGATTTAGAAATGTTAAGTTTTAAAGTTTAAAAGAGGAAACTAAGGCAAGGTGGCTTAAGAAAATTAATAGAAGAAATTTGACACAAGAACGGGCTTGGAAAAGTGGCAATGAGGCACCACTTAAAGCCCAGTAAGTGACGCCACAATCAAGGGGGAAGGAGCCTAGGTTCGAGTCACGTGGGAAGCAAAATAAAGTTTTATTTTTCGGCATTAAGAGGGAGAAGTGGACGGCATTAAGGCACTAAGGGGAGGTGTTTTATTTTTGTTAAAATTTGGTAAATAGGTGGATAAATGATGGATAATTATTGGTATTTTTTTAATTAAGTGATAAGAGATAATTAAAGGATTATTTCTATTAATTTTAATAAAGATAAGAGGGTGGTGGCCAAATAGGGGACTCTAGCCTAGTAATTTCGGTACAAGGAGGAAAAGAGAGGCCATTCTGCATTATTTTCTTTTTCCTTGAAGACTCTGCCGAAATTCTCTAGCAAATTTCTCCATTCTTTTCTTTCTTCCCTCTGCCGAATTCTCTCTGCTCATCATCCTCTTTTCCTTTTTGATTCTCCAAGAGCCGACTTCTGTTCTTCACTCATTCTCTTTGGCCGAATCCTTCTACACCCTATTCTCTTATTCTTGTTCTCTCAATCTCCTAAAAGCCGAATATCGCTGAGGATTCAAGCCATGGTGTTGTCGACTACAACATTAGGGGAGGAATTTCGGGATATCAAGTGTTGCCAATTTCAATACTAAAGGTAAGGATGTTATTGACATCGTTTTGGTTCTTTTCTTTAAGCCGAAATTTAGATTCTAATGCCATCCATATCTTTGGCCGACACTTTGAAAGGCCTTTCGGGATTTACTAAGTGTCGACTACAGGGAAGGAGAAGTTCTTTTCCCGAAGGTACACCATAGGCCGCGTGTTCCCTAGTTATTCGGTGAGTTTCGGGATTTAAAATCCACAAGGTAAGTATCTATAGCATTCGGTCAAGGCCATATTGAGTAAATAGATGTGTTTCATTAATTATTCAAAAGCCGAAACTAATCTATTCAAGTAATCTAGTGATTGCCGATTTCAAGAAAGAAGGATACAAAGTTTCCGGCATTTGATTAGACATCAATCGGCACCAAGGTAAGTTTGGGTTAAAACAATCCTAATAGGATTTGGATTTATGGCCGAATGGCTTTTGATTAAATATTCTTAATGTTGGCCGAATATAGGCATTCAAGATCTAAAGCAGTGAGATCGGATTTTTGAGATTCGAAGTGAATTGCTAAGTTAATCAGGTGTGTACCCCACACTAAACCTTAATAGTTTTATGGCTTTAAATTATTGTATGTGATTATAAGAATGTGTAAAATAAGGCTAAGGTACCATGCAATGGTACAAAGTACTTAGGTACGTTTTCTTATTCCTAGTATAAATATCTGTTATGACACACATACGAAATTATAAGAATGTGGAATAAGAAATTGGCATGTTAATACATGATATGTATGATATGGGGCATATGGGATATTATGAAAAGGGGAAGTGAATGTGGTGACCTAAGACCACGATATCTGAATGTGGTGACCTAAGACCACGATATCTGAATGTGGTGTCTCTTGACACAAAATATGTATATGGTGGCTATGCCACGAATTTTATAAGGGCGATGAGCACGTCGACTGCAGCGACTGCCTTCGATGATGTGTAGTGGATGGAGGGTTGACTTAGTAGTCCCCACGGTGTGTAGGATGGTACGGGTGATGTGTAGCGGATGGCATATAGGTTTGGGTTCGGGTTGCATCATATTGTTTAAATGCTATATGTGCATGTTTGATTTGAAATGCCTGAAATTGTTAAGACTTAGTGTTTGTGTACACATTGAGTCTGTTGACTCACCCCGTTGTGGGACCATTTTTCAGGTGACGATCAGTAATGGACCGGGTCGGCAGGAGCTTAAAGGTGGCCATGCACAGCAAGGAAATTATCTATTTGGACGTTTTATTTTCATTGAAGTACTTTAATTTATTTTGGGATTATTTTGATGTAATAAGGCCATAGTTGAAGTACTTTATTTTACTCTTAATTATTATGTACGAATTGTTATCACGTAAAGTTTAAGTAAATTTATTTTTAAACAAACTTTAAACGTTTTGTCACCTAAGAAAAAGATTTTTAATAAAATAGACTTGTTTTCAATTCAAGCCCAACCCAAAACAATCTTTCTTTCAAAACACACAAGTTTTTCCTAAGTAACAAAAGAATTTTGAACCGGTTTACATCGAGGAACATACCAGATCCGGTAAAGGCTCGTGGGCCGGGTTTGGGGTGTTTCAGCTTGGTATCAGAGCCCAGTTTTAAACTCTCGACCTGGGGTTTAAAGGCCACAATGTTTTAAAATTAAGGCCCAAATGAATTTTGAGAAAGTTTTAAGCAGGTTTTCTGGCATGGCACCTAAGTCTCCGACCCGCAGTCCACCAGGTAAGTACCCCTAACCATTGTGTGAATTATAGTATGAACTATAGAAGGGTAGAACTGGAATGGCACGTAGATTAGTATGATAAGTACTTGAACTCTAGGACTAGTTTACCCCAACAATTACATAAGACTTAAATGCCTAATTAAACAAACCTGTGTCTAAGTCGCCGAGTTAGGGTGTGGCAACCATTGTGCGCATGTCTAGGATTGGTTTCGGTGGGAGCTTGGTATTTAAGCAGTCCGCGTGACTCACCTCCTCTCCACTTGAATCCTACCTGGTGCGTAGCTTCGGTTCACCCTAACCAAGAGGACTTATTCATGGGCTAAACCCCTAACTAAAACCCGAAAGGGAACTAGCTGTATTTTCATAAAAACCTAGTTTTAAAACTCTTAAAATTACCTTTTTTGAGTTGCAAACACGACTTTATAAAAATTTTCTGAAATATTCCTGATTTATGAAAATTACTAAAATACCCCTATTTGCAAAATTACTAAATTGCCCTTGGTATTAAAATTTCCATATCACCCTCGATCTCAATGAAATTTCCTTACTTTGTAAAAGTATCCCCAAACCTCTATTTTGCAAAAGTCCAAAATATCCCGATTTGGAAAATTTTCGAAATTACCCTGGTTTGACACAATTACCAAAATGACCCTGATTTTCAAAATTTTTGCAACATCACCGATTTGGAAAACAAATTCTCAATAAGAACCCTCAAGTTTTGCAAATTTTGAAATACCCTTGATTTATTAAGATTTACAAATTTACCCTGGTTAATTACTGAAATACTCTTGTAATTTCAAAATTTCTGAAATACTCCCGGGATATCAAAAAAATACCAAAATACCCTTATTGATAAAATCCACAAGGAACCTTATTTTGAAAAAAATTACGAAAATACCCCTGTAGGGCAAATTACGAAAATACCCCTGGGTAGTGGAAAAACAACAACAATGGAAACTACAACATTTCTCTGAATGAACGAAAGTTCATAATTGATTGATGAATGTATGAATGTAAAGACTGTGTGCATGTATGAATACGAAAGAACCACTCCTAAAATTCTTTCCATAAAACTTCTTCGCGGGTAATCAGTGGAATAAAGGCTAATTCATAAAATTTCTTAATCAGATTAAAGCGCAGTCGTTAGAATGAGTTCTAGAGGACGTGGTCGTCGTGGACGTGGTCGAGGAAGAATGACTGTGTCAGAACCCGTTATATCGGGTCAAGGGTCAGACAATGAGATACCACCACCACCACCACCCCCAGCTGTTGGTGTTGAGCAGCAAGCTCAGACGGGGAATGATGCTGTGTCGCAGGCTGTGCTGCAAGTTTTGGGAATGGTGGCTGGAGCAGGTGGAAATATGGGAGCTCGGAAATCTGTGCCCGAGCGACTCCGAGCCAATGGGGCTGAGATGTTTCGAGGAGTATCGGGTGTGGCACCCAGTACGGCTGAATATTGGTTGGAGGCAACCGAGCGCATTATGGATGAGCTCGATCTGACCCCTGAGGAGAAGCTGAAAGGAATGGTGGCACTACTACGCGATGAAGCGTATCAATGGTGGTTAACAGTTCGAGATGGTGCCACAGCCGAGGATCTGACCTGGGAATATGTTAAGGCAACATATCAGAAGAAATATGTTGGCACACGGTATACTGATGAGCAAAGAAAGGCTTTTCAGGGGCTGGTTCAAGGGAACAAGTCGGTGGCAGAATACGAAGCTGAGTTTCTGAGGTTAAGCCGGTATGCTCGAGGAGTAGTGGCTACGGAGCATGAGGGGTGTGTCCGGTTTGAGGACGGATTAAGGGATGATTTGAGGTTGTTAATAGCACCACATCAGGAACGGGAGTTTTCTGCCTTAGTAGAGAAAGCTAAGGTAGCTGAAGGGATTAAGGATTCTGCAAGGCAGAACACTGATCGAAACAGGCCAAAAAGAGGTTTTGGATCGTCAGGATCATCTAGGAATAAGAGGCCTAGAGTTGATGGGCTTCGAGGTCAGCAAACTGCTACAAGAGGGCAATATCGTACTTGTGAACAATGTGGGAAGAAACACCTAGGAGAGTGTTGGAAAAAGACTGGAGGATGCTTCAGATGTGGGTCCAAGGACCATATGATTAAGGACTGTCCAATGAGGCCAGAGGGAAATAAACCGGTAGCTCAGAATGTCAATCAGGCTGGGAGAGGTGGTCAGCAGCCTCAGCGAGGTCGTGGTCCGAATGGCCGAGGTAATGGCGCTGGAAGAGGATGTGGAACACCTGGCAGAGGTGCTAATAATAATACTGAGGCAAGGCAACCGGGTTTGGTTTATGCAGTTCACCGTAGGGAGGATGGAGACGCGCCGGACGTCATAACCGGTACGTTCCTTGTATTTGGCAAGCCTTATTATGCTTTGATTGATGTGGGATCGACCCATTCTTATATTGCATGTAGAGTAGTTGAGACTCTAGATATATCCTCTAAACTTTCGGATAGGGAAATGACTGTAGTAAGCCCATTAGGTCAAACTGTAGTGGTGAATAAGATGTTTCGGGGAGTGCCTCTAGAAATTCAAGGAATAGTATTTGCTGTCGATTTAATGGAACTTCCCTTTGGAGAATTCGACCTCATACTTGGTATGGACTGGCTAGTGGAACATCGGGCTGTGTTGGACTGTGCAGCTAAGTGAATGGAATTAAGGACCCCGGAGGGTGAGTGGTCATTATGATAGGAGAAAGAAGAAACTACTTGTCTCATGTAGTTTCGGCACTAAAGGCTGATAAGATGGTTCGGAAAGGATGCAAGGCGTTCCTAGCCTTTGTTAGTGCGTTGATGGAAAGGAAGGAGGTGTTGGTGGAGTTCAAACTGTAAGGGACTTTGAAGATGTGTTTCCGGAGGAATTACCAGGAATACCCCCAGATAGGGAGGTGGAGTTTGGAATTGAAATGCTGCCTGGAACAGCTCCTGTGTCAATCGCTCCGTACAGAATGGCACCTAAGGAGTGGTGGAGCTCAAGGCTCAAATCCAAGAATTGCTGGATCGTGGGTTTATTCAACCCAGTGTGTCTCTATGGGGAGCACCGGTCCTGTTCGTGAAGAAGAAGGACAGAACTATGCGTATGTGCATAGACTATCGTCAGTTGAACAAGCTGACCATCAAGAACAAGTATCCTTTGCCAAGGATTGATGACTTGTTCGATCAGCTTAAGGGGGCGGCAGTGTTCTCAAAGATCGACTTAAGCTCAGGATATCATCAGTTGAAAGTAAAGGAGGCAGATATCCATAAGACAGCTTTCGGACAAGGTATGGGCATTTTGAGTTCGTTGTAATGCCGTTTGGTTTGACGAACGCCCCAGCTGCGTTCATGGATATGATGAACCGGGTTTTTCAACCATACATGGATAGGTTCATCGTTGTGTTCATCGACGACATTCTGGTGTATTCCAAGTCGGAAGAGGAGCATGATGAGCATCTCCGAGTTGTGCTGCAAGTGTTAAGGGAGAAGAAGTTATATGCCAAATTCAGCAAGTGTGAATTTTGGCTGAAGGAGGTTGCGGTTTTAGGACATGTGGTGTCTGCAGAAGGAATAAGGGTGGATCCTAGAAAGATTGAAGCAGTGTTAGATTGGAAACCACCTAGGTCGGTGGCTGAAATTCGTAGTTTCTTGGGATTGGCAGGCTACTACAGAAGGTTTGTGGAAGGGTTCTCGTCATTGCTGCACCTTTGACAAAGTTATTAAGGAAGGAAGTACCTTTCGTATGGACGGATAAGCAACAGGAGAGCTTTGAGAAACTTAAGAGGGTCTTGACTGAAGCTCCGGTATTGATACAGCCAGAGGCAGGAAAGGATTTCGTGGTGTACTGTGACGCTTCTCATACAAGATTGGGATGCGTACTGATGCAAGATGGGAAAGTAGTCGCTTATGCGTCTCGACAATTAAGGCCACACGAGGTTAACTACCCAACTCATGACTTGAAATTGGCGACAGTGGTCTTTGCTCTGAAGGTATGGAGGCACTATCTTTATGGAGAAAAGTCGGTGATCTACACAGACCACAAGAGTCTTAAGTATCTGTTGACTCAGAAGGAGTTGAACTTGAGGCAGCGAAGGTGGGTGGAATTGCTGAAGGATTATGACTGTTCTATAGAGTATCATTCGGGCAAGGCGAACGTAGTGGCTGATGCCCTAAGTCGGAAGGTTGTGTCGGATCTGAGGGCGATGTTTGCACACTTGAGTCTGTATGAGGATGGAAGCCTGTTGGCAGAGTTGCAAGTCAAGCCGACGTGGTTAAATGAAGTGAAAGAGGGACAGTTGGTTGATGATGAATTAAGTGTTAAGCTACAGCAAGTATAGAACGAGGAGTTGGAGGGTTATGGTATTAATGACGAGGGAGTGTTGTGCTTCAAGGGTAAGGTCTGTATGCCTAAGGATCAGGAGTTAAGGCAGAAGATTCTTCAGGAGTCGCATAGTAGCCCCTATGCTATGCATCCTGGAGGAAGTAAGTTGTACCGAGATTTAAGGGAACAATTTTGGTGGCCTGGACTTAAGAGAGAAGTTACAGAATTTGTTGGCAAATGCTTGACATGTTAGCAAGTCAAGGCTGAACACCAAGTTCCGTCAGGATTGCTTCAACCGATTAAGATTCCACAATGGAAGTGGGAGAGAATTACCATGGACTTCGTTAGTGGGCTTCCCCTTACGCCTACTAAGAAGGACTCGGTATGGGTGGTAGTGGACCGATTGACTAAGTCCGCGCATTTTATTCCGGTAAGGGTTGATTATTCCTTGCAAAAATTGGCCAAACTGTATGTGGCGGAAATTGTAAGGTTGCATGGAGTTCCGGTGTCAATCATCTCAGATAGGGACCCAAGGTTTACTTCTCGATTTTGGAGGGCACTTCATCAAGCTTTAGGCACTAAGTTGGACTTCACTACGGCTTTTCATCCACAATCAGACGGGCAGTCTGAGTGGGTAATACAAGTGTTGGAGGATATGTTGAGAGGCTGTGTGATGGATTTCCGAGGAAGTTGGGAGGACCATTTGCCTCTAGCGGAGTTCGCTTACAACAACAGCTATCAGGCTAGTATTCGGATGGCACCATATGAAGCGTTGTATGGTAGGAAGTGTCGAACTCCTACTTGTTGGACAAAATTAGGGGAACGTCGAGTTTTGGGTCCAGAGTTAGTGGCAAAATCTGAAGAGAAGGTTGAGATAATCCGGGCACGGTTGAAGGAAGCTTCTGATAGACAAAAGTCGTATGCGGATCTCAAACGGAAGGAAATAGAATTTGTTGTAGGAGATCAAGTATTCCTTAAGGTTTCGCCTTGGAAGAAGGTGATGAGATTTGGTCGGAAAGGGAAGTTAAGCCCAAGGTTCATAGGGCCCTACCGAGTGTTAAAGTGAATTGGACCAGTGGCGTATCAGTTGGAGTTGCCACCGGAGTTGAAGCAGATGCACGACGTATTCCATGTATCCATGCTACGTCGTTATCATTCGGATCCATCTCATGTGATTCCAGTTGAAGAAGTGGAGATAAGGCCGGATTTGTCCTACGAGGAAGAGCCGATTCAGATCCTAGAACGAGATGTGAAAGTATTACGGAGGAAGTCAGTTCCTCTAGTCAAAGTATTATGGAGAAATCATGGATCGGAGGAAGCTTCGTGGGAGCCAGAAGAGGCAATGCGACAACAATACCCTCATTTATTTTAGCCAGATAATTTCGAGGACGAAATTATTTTAAGGGGGTAGAACTGTAACATCCTGAGAATGGGCCTATGCATTTTTGATTTAATTATACGAAATGGCATGTCTTATGTGTTATGAATGTATTATGAACATTTTTGGAAACTTGGAAATGTAAGGAAATGATTTAGAAATGTTAAGTTTCAAAAGAGGAAGTGAACATTTTTGGAAACTTGGAAATGTAAGGAAATGATTTAGAAATGTTAAGTTTAAAGGAGGAAAACGAACATTTTCGGAAACTTGGAAATGTAAGGAAATGATTTAGAAATGTTAAGTTTTAAAGTTTAAAAGAGGAAACGAAGGCAAGGTGGCCTTAAGAAAATTAATAGAAGAAATTTGACACAAGAACGGGCTTGGAAAAGTGGCAATGAGGCACCACTTAAAGCCTAGTAAGTGACGCCACAATCAAGGGGGAAGGAGCCTAGGTTCGAGTCACGTGGGAAGCAAAATAAAGTTTTATTTTTCGGCATTAAGAGGGAGAAGTGGACGGCATTAAGGCACTAAGGGGAGGTGTTTTATTTTTGTTAAAATTCGGTAAATAGGTGGATAAATGATGGATAATTATTGGTATTTTTTTTTAATTAAGTGATAAGAGATAATTAAAGGATTATTTCTATTAATTTTAATAAAGATAAGAGGGTGGTGGCCAAGTAGGGGACTCTAGCCTAGTAATTTCGGCACAAGGAGGAAAAGAGAGGCCATTCTGCATTATTTTCTTTTTCCTTGAAGACTCTGCCGAAATTCTCTAGCAAATTTCTCCATTCTTTTCTTTCTTCCCTCTGCCAAATTCTCTCTGCTCATCATCCTCTTTTCCTTTTTGATTCTCCAAGAGCCGACTTCTGTTCTTCACTCATTCTCTTTGGCCGAATCCTTCTACACCCTATTCTCTTATTCTTGTTCTCTCAATCTCCTAAAAGCCGAATATTGCTGAGGATTCAAGCCAAGGTGTTGTCGGCTACAACATTAGGGGAGGAATTTCGGGATATCAAGTGTTGCCGATTTCAATACTAAAGGTAAGGATGTTATTGACATCGTTTTGGTTCTTTTCTTTAAGCTGAAATTTAGATTCTAATGCCATCCATATCTTTGGCCGACACTTTGAAGGGCTTTTCGGGATTTACTAAGTGTCGACTACAGGGAAGGAGAAGTTCTTTTCCCGAAGGTACACCATAGGCCGCGTGTTCCCTAGTTATTCAGTGAGTTTCAGGATTTAAAATCCACAAGGTAAGTATCTATAGCATTCAGCCAAGGCCATATTGAGTAAATAGATGTGTTTCATTAATTATTCAAAAGCCGAAACTAATCTATTCAAGTAATCTAGTGATTGCCGATTTCAAGAAAGAAGGATACAAAGTTTCCGGCATTTGATTGGACATCAATCGGCACCAAGGTAAGTTTGGGTTACAACAATCCTAATAGGATTTGGATTTATGGCCGAATGGCTTTTGATTAAATATTCTTAATGTTGGCCGAATATAGGCATTCAAGATCTAAAGCAGTGAGATCGGATTTTTGAGATTCGAAGTGAATTGCTAAGTTAATCAGGTGTGTACCCCACACTAAACCTTAATAGTTTTATGGCTTTAAATTATTGTATGTGATTATAAGAATGTGTAAAATAAGGCTAAAGTACCATGCAATGGTACAAAGTACTCAAGTACGTTTTCCTACTCCTACTAGGAATATGTTAAATATCTGTTATGACACACATACGAAATTATAAGAATGTGGAATAAGAAATTGGCATGTTAATACATGATATGTATGATATGGGGCATATGGGATATTATGAAAAAGGGAAGTGAATGTGGTGACCTAAGACCACGATATCTGAATGTGGTGACCTAAGACCACGATATCTGAATGTGGTGTCTCTTGACACAAAATATGTATATGGTGGCTATGCCACGAATTTTATCAGGGCGATGAGCACGTCGACTGCAGCGACTGCCTTCGATGATGTGTAGCGGATGGAGGGTTGACTTAGTAGTCCCCACGGTGTGCAGGATGGTACGGGTGATGTGTAGCGGATGGCATATAGGTTTGGGTTCGGGTTGCATCATATTGTTTAAATGCTATATGTGCATGTTTGATTTGAAATGCCTGAAATTGTTAAGACTTAGTGTTTGTGTACACATTGAATTTGTTGACTCACCCCGTTGTGGGACCATTTTTCAGGTGACGATCAGTAATGGACCGGGTCGGCAGGAGCTTAAAGGTGGCCATGCACAGCAAGGAAATTATCTATTTGGACTTTTTATTTTCATTTAAGTACTTTAATTTATTTTGGGATTATTTTGATGTAATAAGGCCATAGTTGAAGTACTTTATTTTACTCTTAATTATTATGTACGAATTGTTATCACGTAAAGTTTAAGTAAATTTATTTTTAAACAAACTTTAAACTTTTTGTCACCTAAGAAAAAGATTTTTAATAAAATAGACTTGTTTTCAATTCAAGCCCAACCCAAAACAATCTTTCTTTCAAAACACACAAGTTTTTCCTAAGTAACAAAAGAATTTTGAACCGGTTTACATCGAGGAACATACCAGATCCGGTCAAGGCTCGTGGACCGGGTTTGGGGTGTTTCAAAAACCCCCTTAGGCTGGTCATTTGAAACACATCTCAAGAATTCACATCTTTTCTCTCTTCACTCCACTTTCTCTCTTCTTTTCCATTCCAAATTCCCTTGCTCTCTTGCCGATTTGTCCTCTTGGAAAAGGGCCATTCATCAACCATTTGGAGCAGCAATTAAGTGTTCATAGCAGCCTTGGTCAACGAGGACAACGGAGAAGGAAGAACGAAGAAAACTAGTCAAGCCACGGAAAAACACCGGATTTGATTCTTGTTCCCTATCTCTTTAATTTTTTTCGTTGTTATGATGAACAAATCTATGAATATTTATGTTGTTGGAATGATTAATTTAATCAATTTAGCTTGAATTTAATTCATGTTAGGTTGATTGCATTTCGTTTGTTAAAATTATTAAAATTGTGTTTATGTTGTTATAGGCCTCGGTAAGATGCTTGATTAAGTAAAATCATGACTAAGTTATTCTTGCATTACAATTGTGAGGTAGCTAATGAATTAATTATTTAAACGGATTGAAATTGTAATTAATTGACATAGTACTTAATCAGTGCATGTTTAATCATCTAAGGTAGCTGAGGGTTAAATTAGCAACGGTATCTGACGATACAATTACCTTACATAACTTGCAAGATTATTGTGATTAAATTGTTTCAAGGTAGGGATACGTTGTTACCTCACGTAGTCTTTTATGTGCTTATTAGATTTAATTAACCGTTTGAATTGACAAAGGGATATGTACAAGAGATTATTTCGATTTAATAAGTATGTATGTGCAATAACATATTTGCCTATTAAGATTTGTTTAATCGGTTGAATTGACATAGGGATATAGTCAAGAGATGAATGGATTTTGGTAGGTGAGTATGTTCATAAGTTAGCAAATTACCGAGTTGCCGTGAATTTATTTGTAACAATATAAGCACGAGTTTAATAATTCTAAGTTAAGAAATGTAATTAATCTAACACAATTATGTCATCTTGATTAAAATCATATTTTGAAATCCTGCATTTGAGATTTTTTTATTTAGTTTACTTAGTTTAAAATCTTAGTTTCTAATCACCCTCTTCAAACAAAATATTTTTCTTCACCATAGTGTTTTAAATAGCGTTCATAAATAATTCTTTTCACAGCCCCTATGGGTACGATAACTCGACATTTACTTGTCACTTTATTACTTGTTGCGATTGTGTACACTTGCACATTTCCGTCGTTCCACATATATACATGTCAAACATAACAACTAGATCATTAATAGAAGTTCACCTATACATGCCATTATAACCATAACCAAAACATCAAAAGCTATCGATATATCCGTGGGATAGTGTGATAGGTCTCCGACTAGCTTCCAAATTGAACGAGCTTCCAATTATCTATAAAACATAGGAAAGGAAACTATGTAAGCATATAATACTTAGTAAGTTCGTATAACATATAACTTAACTTACCATTTCATTACATAACATTAAAATTTAACACGACACAATCCAACCTTTAGCTTGGCACAAGCCTAAGCACCAACACAAACATGTTAGCATACTGGAACGTAATTCATATGAATTTAACATGAATAACCATTATACTTGAGCATGATTCAATTGGATTTATCATCCATCATAAAAAAACATGTTTTCCATGTAGCTCACCATTTCAATGTATTTCATACATACATGTCTTGTTTCATATTGAACACTTACCATTTCTTTCCAAATTCATGCCCGTTGAACTATTTAGAATATCATCGGATATGTTGGATAGCTCACACGAACTATGCCAAACATATAATCATAACCTTTCCTTTATTTTACATCGTTGCTTACACAAGCTGTGAAATGAGCCTACTCACACGAGCTGTGGAGTATCTGCAACACATGTCGAACCTCAGCCATCGGTAGGACATTCGAGACCAGCACCCGAAACATGGAAACCCTAATGACATGTTATTTGTACCCTACGAATTCCTAAGGTTCAAATAGGGCTCGATAGTTGTTGTAACATTGTTTGCTTTGCATTAATTATTTACATAACATTCCATAATTTAGATATAGCTCAGAAAATAGCATTAAAACATTACACAATTACACGAACTTACCTCGATAATAAAGGCGTAGAAACGGAGTCGACTAATCTGAAGCTTTATCTTTACCTCGACCTAGAGCCGTACGAGGTCTATCTTGAACTAAATAAATAAATTTAATATATTTAATATCCATTCTATTCAATTCAATTCAAAATTCATATTTTTACAAAATTACACTTTTGCCCTTATTATTTTGATTTCTTTACAATTTATTCCTTAAGCTCGTAAATTGAAATTCATGCCAGTTCATCCTTAACCCAAGCTAGCCGAATTCAAAATAGGTCCATAGCAACTCATACAATGCATTATCTCACAATTTTCCCCATGTATTTTACACATTTTACAAACAAATCCTTATTTGACATTTTCAACAAAATTTACTTTACAAAAGCTGTTTATTTATCAATAAAGATGCATTTTCTTCCATCAAACATCAAGAATCACATGCATACATTCATGGTAATACCCTAACCTATTAATAGTTTTGCAAATTAGTCCCTAGGCTAGCTAGATTAAGCTACAACGACTTTAAAAATATAAAAATCATTAAAAACGAGACAAAACAACACTTACATGCACAAGGAAGCAATGGTCGAACCTTCAAACACCTTCAATGGAGGTTTTGTTAGGCCTAATTTTAGTCAAAGATGGACAAACAAAGTTAATGGCCTTTGTTTTGATTATTTTACTTAACTTATTAATTAAATTACCTATATAACCTTATACATTAACCTTTAAAATCATTTAAATGATGTCCATAAAAGTCCACTCATAATAACAATGGTTTAATTACAATATAAATCACTTAACCATTTAATATCATAACCATTTAGTACCTTTAACTTATAGAACTCTAATTTTGTATATTTTACAATTTAGTCCTTCTTACCAAATTAAACATGCAAAAGGTAAAATTTCTTAACGAAATTTTTATACGACCTTGCTAATATATCATAGACACTAAAATATTAATAAAATAAATGTTCTTACATCAGATTTGTGGTCCCAATACCACTGGTCTGGTTTCACTAAAAACTGGCTGTTACGCATATAAACATGTCTCAAGTCATATATTTACAATGCACTTACAAGAAACCAAAAGACACATACTTGCTAAAGCATTTCAAGTCGAAACAAACATGTACACAAAAGCATACTCATATCAAGTTACCAAATAGCTTATTCAAAACACCTATTACATATCAGTCCTATACATGCCATTTATAACCACAGCCAAAGTAACCAAAACTACCAAAGTGATTGTTGGATGGTGTGATAGGACTCCAACAAGATTCCAACTGATTGAGCTTCCGATGATGTACAAAATAGAGAAAAAACAACTATGTAAGCAACTAATGCTTAATAAGCTCGTATAAGAGAAACTCAAACTTACCGAACATTAAACGGTAAATCATTCAACCATGCTCACTAAATCATTTAGACATTATACTTTCCTATTCATCAAAATCCACATGGTTAGTAGATAACTTGAAAATATAACATCTATGTAACATAACGTATAATATGAAATGAATCATACATCTATCCTTCATAACATGATAAATTCTCTTCATTTTCAATTCATTTACACATACCATCTTTCCATTTCATATGATCATTAGTAACAATAAGTTTTTATACATGACTTTCCATTAACCTTTACTTACTCGTTGAACCATATAATCCCTAATTACATGACATTTGTATCCTAAGCATTCCTAAGGTTCAAACGGGAGTATTAAATCGTCAAATACCTAAAACATCATGATATTACCGAATTAAGTTGTATCTAACATAACATTATCTAATAACCAATCCAACAATAGTAAATAAGTTTTTAACTCATACGAACTTACCTTAAACACCACTGTTGTTACAACTAAGTCGAAAACTAATCCAAGACTTTTGTTTTCCTTCGATTCAAGTTTGGTTGATTCTTTTCTTGATCTAAATAGTAATTTAGCTCAATTAAGTATTCCAAATAGTCGAAAATCATTAATTCTAATTCATAACTCATTTAATGTGAATTACAAAATTACCCCTAATATTTGATACTTTGTGCAATTTACTCCTTAATCCTGAAACTTGCAATTCAACCTTTTTTAATTGAAATCCATGTTAGCTGATTTTTCCCTAGGCTTATATCAACCCATATTTTTCCTTATTTCACACAATATGCATGGGATTTACTATTTTAATAAAGTAATCCCTAAACCCTAAAATTACTAAAAATCACTTAACAAAACATGTCCATTTAACAACTAAATTTAATTATCTATCAATTAAATCCATAAAAACTACAAAATCATTCATGGAAAGTCCCTCAAACTTTAAAAATTTTGCAAATTAACCCCCAGGCTAACTAGACTAAGCTAAAACGAGCTCAAAAACACAAAAAATCACTAAAAATGAGTTACAAAATCTTACCATGCAATTGATTAAACCCTATCCGAACTTCAAACTTCTCCATTTTTGGAGGTTTCGGTTGAAACAAAGTAAAAGAAAGAAGATGATAACATTTTAGTTATTTGTTTGTATTTATTTGATTAATTACCAATTTACCCTTACTAATTTAACTTAAATTTAGCCATAATCTTGTCCATTATTGTACACTAACATTATGTAAGACACAATTACCAAATAAGTCCATTAATTTACATTTCCAAAGCCATTTAATCCAATTAACTAATAGAAACCAACTTTTGTATCTTTTACGGTTTACTCTTTTTTACCTAATTAACTATCTAAATCTCAAAATTCCTTAATGAAAATTTAATACGACCCTAATATAACCCTATAAAAATTAAATAAACATTAAAATACTAAGTTACTTATCAGAATCATGGTCCCAAAACCACTATTTCTGACACCATTGAAAACGGGCTGTTACACCGAGCCTATTGACTTTTTCATACTTATTTGATCCCCAAGGCTCGTTTTCGATTCGGTTTGCATATTGTCACGTATCAAATTTCAATTTCAATTTCACTTATCATTTAAAATACCATTTAATCAATTCACATGTTTATAAACCTATTTCCCATACATGGACTCGGAACGAATACGCGGATTTGTCACCCCAGGTTGCTAAAAAACAATGGCACTATACAAGTACATATTACCACCCCGGATTTCTCGACAACGATAACTTTCTCAATTTGATTAATTTGTCACCCCGGGTTGTCCAACAATGATGGTTTCCAATTAATAATTTGACCCTATGGCATGCTAACTATATCCGACTCGGTCTGAACAACTAATAGGGTAGCCAATTTCTGATTCATTATATATAATTCAGTTTACATATCAATATTCTCCATTCATCAGCATTCACAATTTCATAACATTTATAACATGTTTGAACACAATTTCATGCCAATCATCACATATCAAGTAAGTCATGTAATATTTCTGTTCTATTCAATTTAGTCCCTGACTCGATATTCAATCACAATCATAGCAATTCAGCTCAAATAACCTGTGATAATTGGCCTCGATGTCATATTATGATAAATGGCATAAACATATAGAAAATAAAATGGTTCTCGAATCATAGAAATACAAATTGAATTTTCAAGCTATTCGTCGACGACTTTGATTTTCGTTTCTCTCTCGACAGTTCCGTGTCAATGTTAGCTAAATAAAACCATAAAAAATATACTATTATCAAATCTTATTCAAATTAGGACCAATCACAATGTCAAGCATATTTTACAATTCATTCAATTTAGTCCCTAAACCCGGGACAAATGTAATTTTCAATCTAAAGCTTCGGATTGAAATTTCATTTCACAATTTTGAAAATTACTCATTAGGGACTCCTACTAAAATTTTATGATAGTTTTACATTTTTTCAATTTGGTCCCTGATGTACAATACTAACTATCAAGCTTTACAATTTAGTCCTTTTTAGTCGAAGCATAATTTCTAGCAATTTTGACACCAATTTTATCCAATCTCAACAATGGTAACTGTCTAAAACTTTAACAGTTTCGCAAATTGGTACATGGGCTAGCTAAATCAAATTCCCATAACCTCAAATCTACAAAAATTACAAGAAAATGACCTAAATGAACTTACCAATTTATGACTGAATGTTTTAAACTTGGGAGGTTTCTTTAGTTCAACAATTGTGGTCAGTTTAGGTGAAGAAGAAAGGTGATTTGTTTTGTTTCTTTCCACCGAAATCACACTTTTATACTTGGTTTAAAGATTGATTAATTTTAGTTAATTATGTTTTAATTATGATTAACTTAAATTTTACTTATTTTAATCTAATATCGTCATACCGTCCACTAAGTCTAATTTGAGTATGGTCTAATTGGTACTTTGGACCTTTGGTTAATTGCAATTTAAGTTTCCAAGCCATTTACTAATTAAAAATCTATTGCTATTAAACTTTACAATTTAGTCTCTGGGTCCTAATTAACCACAATTTCGACTAAACTGACTATCCAAATTTTAATTCATCTATATAATAACCCCGTAAATATCTTTATTTACGGAAACGAGGTCCAAAAATCGTAATTTTTAAAACGACTAGAAACCGAGTCGTTACATCCCATACAATATGTATGTATTTTTTTTCTAGATTTATAAAAATATAAAAAGAAATAAATATCCCCAAAATAATATTTGTTGCTTTGTAAAATAAATGGGCTAGCTTTTGATAATTTCACTAATGAATTCAGACTCGACTTATAGGTGACGCTCACTTAGCCAGGCATATTATAATGACTAGATTATGGCACATACATAATGTGAGTGGATAAAAAACCCTATGTAAACATATATTTATAGAAATTTTATCTTAAAATCAAATGATAATTTGGTAAAAAGGTTGAACTAAAAGTTTAAGTATAATTTATTTCAAATTCAAATAAAATTAATTATATAGATATAGTTGAGGGGAGGTCAGACTCTCTCTTGGAGATGTCTTCGAAGTAGTGTCCATCGAGAGCCGACAGACCTGTCAATGGTGGAAGTATTGTGCCTAAGATGTTTATGCTTGATTTTACACTTGGATTTTGTCTCTCGACTCTATGATGAGTCCTCAACGAGTTCACGAAATGGGAATGCCTCTCCCACCAAGGAAAAGTGAGCATTTAGCCCTAGTAGGGTTCCATGCCCTTATATGGCATTAGTGGCTAAGAATGATACCACTTGGCTAGCTAGCTAGTCAAATAAGGGCATGGATTTGACCCTTCCCAAGGTCAAATACTCACTTTTTTTTTGGTGGGCAAGGCACTACCACTCTATAAATTCGTTAAGGGCTCTTCACGAAGTTAGGAAACAAAACTTGGATATATACCATTGAGCATAGACACTCTGGACACAATATTTTACTATTGAAGAAATCGTTAGCTCCCGACGGACAGCACTTTAAAGACTTTTTCAAAAGTGAGTTTAACGACCTCCTCTTAACATATATAAATATAAGATACACAGGATATCCTAAAGATGTTGATACACAAAAGCTCTAATAGAAAATAGAAATTGTTGACAAATATTTAGATTCATAATTCAAATCTATTTATTCTTTACGAAAATCAACTCGATAAAATCCGAATATCTAATTAAAAAAATTTGTAAACATTAAACAATACCAAAAAGTAAAACCGAGATTTTCGAAATAGCAAAATTCGTAAATCAAATGTACATTTGACGTTATCTTTTAAGGAAGTCGACACCATGAAATAAGAAATTTGCATGCAAAGTAAAGCTTACTTTGTCCTTGACTTGTAAATTAATTTTGGAAGAGTGGATACGACGTGCTTGTTTTCACGACACACATATATGTTTAGAACAAGAAGACATATTTTTCCTTAATGTTACCAAACTTAAAGATTTATAATTAAAATATTATAAAGTTCATGATTCCCACTTTTGAAAATGATTCCCTCTTTCTGTTAATCATTAAAAATGCAACAAAATCTCCCAATCTTAATCATTACAATGTTATATTCCCACCCAGAATGCATGGTTTAATAAGGTTTCGATCAAATATTTAATTTAAAAAAAAAATTATTCTTCTTCTGCTTCTTTTTTATTTAAAAAGTTTTAAGTTTAATTGTTCATCCCATAGTATTATTCAAAATTTGTCATTAAATATACTTTCACATAATCATATTAAAAAGAAACATGGACAGCCCATATGTAGAAATAGAAATGATTTTTGAAATACCACACGCTAGAAAAGTTGTGACCCAATGTATAAAAAAGCAGACTACTAATAGAAAATAAAGAAAAATAGGAAATATGGGGGTGGATTCAATTTAGAGACATGCAAACGTGAATCCACGTAGAATTAGGTTAGTTTTAAGATTAACGGTTGAACTATAAAGAGACCCGAGTTTCATGCAAAACTAATGAAAGAAACATGTGTCCCTGTTTCAATCCAGACCATTACACAGCAATGGGGGGGGAATTAACCTAAAAGAAGAAGAAGAAGAAGAAGAAGAAGAAAAAGAAGAAAAGTTGGAACAGCCAGCCTTGCAACAATTCTTTCTCTCTCTCTCTCTCTTTTTTTTTTTTTTTTTTTTATGTTTTGTTTTTCTTACCTATAAAGATTTTGTTTTTGTTTTTCTCTGTCATCAGCCTCCCCCTCCCCCCTCTCAATAGCCTTTCATAGCTTCTTTCTTTTTCTTTTCCCATTCTTTGGGTGTTTTTCAGGCATGTATATATTGCTTTAATGTTTTTTTCTTTTTTGATTTGATAGTAAATGCTTTGAATTTCATTATGTTATAATCCCCATGCAGGGAAAAAAATCTGAAATTTGCATTGAAATTGAAAAGAAGAGAGTTCTCTGTGCATGAAAAATATTGGAAATTGAACATCCTAAGCTATGTCGTGCTGCGGAGGTGCGGAGGAGGAGCTCGACGGTCCACCAACGAACCAATATCAAACCCCACCTAGAGCAGGAAGTCAAATTGGTGGTCCTGGTATTTTGCTCTTTTCTTTACATTTTTTTAGCTTTTTTTTTTTTTTTTTTGGCATTCTTTACATACTTTAAATTTCAGGCTTAATCTTTACATTTTTTTTTGACATAATTTATTTATTTTTATTAATGTTGTGTTTTAATTAAATTTATTAATACACTTAAAAGATTTTATGCTTTTAATTGATGGGTAATTTTTAAAAGAAAATTCTGAAATCCCAAACTAAAAATTCAAATAAGTAAATGGCAAACTGAAGTAAAGAGAATTATTGTAAAAAAAATAAAGAGAATAAAAATTTCAATTTAAATATACTACAGGGACGAAACTAAACTTGACCTTCTATTCTTTTTTCTTGATTTTAATATCCTCAAAACTATTTTGATAACCATACTTCAAGATTATATTTTGAAATAAGAAATAACATCAATAATGGTTAAAAATGACTAATCTCAAATTAAAATGCAAAATAATATGAATTTTTTTCCTCATTCATTACTTAATTTCCCAAAAGGGAGTGGAAGAGGAAGAGGAGAGCCAAGGGGTGGGGGAGCGGCAAAAAGTGGGGATCCTCAAAAAGTGCTACCAATTGAAATACCAGCCATTCCCTTGGATGAGTTAAACAATATGACTGATAACTTTGGAACTAAGTCTTTGATTGGTGAAGGTTCTTATGGCCGGGTTTTCTATGGAACATTAAGTGATGGTCAGCCTGCTGCTATCAAGAAACTCGACACTAGTTCTTCACCTGAACCCGATTCTGACTTCGGTTCTCAGGTCTCACTCCCCCCCCCCCCCTTTTATTCTTAAAACATTGCAACCTACAACTAACACCATTGTCACCATGATTTTTTTTTTGGTCAGTTGTCAGTGGTTTCAAGACTTAAACATGAGCATTTCGTGGAGTTGTTGGGGTATTGTTTGGAGGATAATAACAGAATCTTGGTATATCAACATGCAACCAAGGGTTCTTTACATGATGTATTACATGGTATATATGTATACGCTCAGTTTCATCATTCATATCTTTGAGCTTTTGCTTTTGTTTTGTTTTTCATTTTATTTGTTTTATTGATTAGGAAGGAAAGGTGTACAAGGGGCTGAACCGGGTCCAGTTCTAACGTGGAACGAAAGAGTTAAGATAGCTTTCGGTGCTGCAAAAGGACTTGAATATTTGCATGAGAAAGTTCAGCCCTCTATAATACATCGTGATGTCAGATCAAGCAATGTCCTTCTTTTCGATGATTTCGTCGCCAAGATTGCCGATTTCAACTTGACCAACCAATCTTCCGACACTGCAGCTCGACTCCATTCCACCAGAGTCTTGGGTACCTTTGGTTACCATGCCCCTGAGTATGTCCTATGTACCTTTTAAGTACTCGTGTTTGACACATATCTTGACATGCTAGCGTAACATATTTAAACTTTCTTTTGCTTTTAGGTATGCTATGACAGGACAAATAACACAGAAAAGTGATGTGTACAGTTTTGGAGTTGTTCTTCTCGAGCTCTTGACAGGGAGAAAACCAGTAGATCATACAATGCCCAAAGGACAACAAAGTCTTGTAACTTGGGTATGTTATTTATATCTATGTATATGTATGTACATTTTTGTATTAAAAATGTGTGGCTAACTCATTTACAATGATTTCAGGCAACTCCAAGATTGAGTGAAGACAAGGTCAAACAATGTGTGGATCCCAAGCTGAACAATGACTACCCACCCAAGGCAATCGCCAAGGTTGTCTTTCTCACTTCTGCTACTTTCTCTTCCTAAATTTTACATGATATTTTATTATTTTATACTAGATCAGCTTTTACAAAACTAAACAAAATTTATGTTCTAAAATATTATTAAATTAATAAATTATAATAAAAAAATATAAAAAGTATTTATAAAATTTTAGATGATTTTTGCTTATAAGATGTTCAGTTTACATCTTGAGGCTTTTTCTAACATATTAATTGGATATGGTGGTATTGTATTATATCAGCTAGCGGCCGTTGCAGCACTTTGTGTCCAGTATGAGGCAGATTTTCGGCCAAACATGACAATTGTTGTCAAAGCTCTTCAGCCTCTTCTAAATGCGAAACCAGCAGGACCAGAACCTCCGTCATAATATATATACACACACAAACACACATTATATGTTTTATATTTCCGACATATATAATAAATAGTAGCAAGGTTTGTGTAGTAGTAACACTTTGTTCAAGTTTTGTAATCTCATTATTTTATGATCAAATATAATTCCCTGTAAGGGTTTTACTTTGACTGAAGATGATATTATATTGTTTCTTGGATATTCAATATTATCATCTTAAAACCGATTGCAATATAAACTTTTTCTTTTGTTCTAAAGTGCATTAAAGTAGTGTTATTGCTCATCTGTTAAGTACTGAATCTGCTATTTATATTTGTTTGATCTCACATCAATTTAAATTTGAATTTGTTCATCCTAATTTAAATTTGAATCTGTTCATTGAAATTCAAAATTAACTCGAACCAATTCAAACTAAAATAAGGAATAATCCAAATAAATAATTCAAAACAATTCAAACTAAAGTAATTTTAACGAGATTATTTGAGCATGTAATGACCCATACAAAACTCTTGAATGTTAAACTCAAATCAACTGAATCCGAAACAGTTCAAAACCAAATGAGTTAAACCCAAAGTAGTTTGATGCAAATTTATTTGATCCAATACCAATTTGAAAATCCAATTTATATTTCTATATATTGGAAATTTGGTCCTAGTGGTTGAATAGTGAACTTCTAAGACCAAAAAGACAATTATCTGAGATTTTAGAAGGTGCCACTCTTTTTATTATTAACATGCTAGCATTCATCACAAAAGAGATTGTAGTTTCGTCGGATGGTTGAGAACCCAGTTTGTGGGACAAGCTTCATATGAAGAAAGTTTAGCAATCCAATCACAAGTCATATTACAATTTCTATGTAACAGCTCGATTTAGGGGCTAGTCGGAACAGTGATCTCGAGATCACTAATCCAAGGTTAGAGAAAATTATTTTCATGTTATTTTATGTGTTATAACATGTTAATAAGGATGCATGGAAATTTTGGTGCTTTAACTTTAGCGATTTCAGGCTTAATCGCTAAAAAGGACTAAATTACATAAAGTGCGAAAGTTCTATTATGCAAGGTAGAGGTACCTAATAACCATAGAATGTTAAAGTGGAGGTATTTAAAGTGCAATTAGGCCAATAATAAAGAGTTGGCTGGCCATGTGGACAAGGGAGACAAGAGCATTTATTTTTGGTCAATAGTTGGTGATATTAGTTGACAAAATGAATAAAATAAGATGAAATAAGCAAAGGCTATCATCTTTTTATTTTGTTCTCTTCTCCAACCGAAAATATCAACAAAGGGAGGGCTTTGAAAGCTTGAAAATTTCAGCAACTCATTTTCTCTACAAGTAAGTGATTTTGATGGTTTTAGTTGATAATTTTTGTACTTTTGGAGTCCCCAAAGCTTAAGCTAGCTAATGAAGGGACTAATTTGGAATATGGTTGAAAGTCTAGGGACTTGCCATGAGAGAGTTTATGTTGGTTGCTGAGTTTTTATGGAAGAAACTGAATGTTAGGAAGATGAGAAACAACTTTTGTGAAATGTGTTGTCATGAAAACACCTAATTGGGTCTAAGATGCAAATGTTGTAGTTTGTTCATTAATGCATGAAATAGTTGGAATTGTGGATAGTTTTAAGAGGATTAAATGTTCAGCTAGACTTGTTTAATAAGAAAATGTGATGAAAAATGATTTACGAGCCTAGGGGCAAAATCGTAATTTTGCCAAAGTATAAGGGCAAAATAGTCATTTTTGCCTAAGTGTAGATTATGATGTATTATGATTTATAAGTGATTAAATGAGTAAATTCTATTGTTCTAGATCAAATAAAATGAGATTCGGACCTAGAACGGGAGAAAAGAGACATATGGACAAATAGGTCCCTTTTTACCCTTTCGATATTGAGGTAATTTCGTGTGCAAATGTTGCATTTACGTGCGGGATATTTATAATTCCAATGTTGTATGGAATGTATATTTACTCTAGGAATGTATTAAATATGTTTTGACGAGATGTTAAGGGAATTGAATCTAAGAATAGAGGGAATGCAAATGTCATGATACGATGACAATTAAGGTCCCGTATAAGACCATATTTGGAATATGGCCTTGGTTTGAGATATTGAATAAGATCATGTCAGGGACATGGCATGGTATGATATTTCATGTAAGACCCTATCGGGGGCATGATGTCAATGTGAGATTATATGTATGAGACTCAAGAGTGTTATTTGACAATTTGAGTGATTCAACAGGTATGTTGAAAACGAGAAAGTATGTGGTTGTACCATGAGAGGTACAAGTGTGTGTTAGAACTAAATTGAGGTGAATTCAGTGTATGATGAACCCATAGTGGGTTATGTGTAAATAATGTATCCAAATTGCATATGTTGTATTTATAAATGCATTGCGTGAAAGCAAATGATTATTGTAGAAATCTAAGTAAGAATGATAGTGTGTGAGGATGTTCCCGGATGAACATTTGAAATAGGGAAATGCATGTGGATAAATATCCGTGAATGTATAATAACGGTGGACTATGTGCGATACCACCTTATTAATTGTTAGTGATGGGCTGTGTGCGATACCATCAACAATATTATTAATGGTGGGCTGTGTGCGTTACCACCATATTATTTGTTATCGATGGGCTGTGTGCGATATCATCGAGTTTAGTATCAAATGGTGGGCTATGTGCGATGCCACCCTATTAGAGATTTATGGTGGGCTAAGTGCGAAACCACCGAGTGACTAGTAGTATGAATGGTTCATTGAGAAGTTACGATGTGTTGTATCATGTGACTATGTGATTTTATGTGCAAGGATGTAAGTTATTGAATGCGAGCATTAAGCTCGAGATATGGTTAGAACGTGGTAAGAGACGGAATGAGTAAGCATTATGAATGATTGAATAGGTAACCATGAGTTTAAGAGTAAAACTCATTATAATAACTTGTGATTGAGTATAATCATATGAATATTAATAGCTGATTATTATTTGCATATGAACTTACTAAGCATTATTGCTTACTCCTCTTCCTTTCCTATCTCTTATAGGTTAACTTAACTGGCTCGGGTTGGAGATCGTCGGAGATGTTTTCACACTATCGAGTAGACACTTGGTATGAAATTCAAGTTTTCTTGAGATATGGCATGTATAGGGATCTTATTTTAATTTACTTTAAGTCATAGTTAATGTGCCAAATGTGTTGGCCTAAACGAGTTATGGACGATTGTGTATAGCCATAGATGGTGGCTCAAGTAGATTGAAATTGTACTAGAAATAGTTCTCCCTCGTGTATGGGATGAAGACTTCATTTTCATGAATCAAATGTGTTAATTCAAGTGTTATAATTGATGATTTGAAGAATGTTGTGTGATGGTGTATGGTTATAAGCAAGTTAGGGTGGCTAAATGGCTTGAAAAATAGCCTTGAATTGGTCCACACGGGTAGGCACACGGGCATGTGTCTAGGCCGTGTGAGACACACGGTCAGCCCTAGGGGTGTGTGACTTGGCCGTGTGTCCCCTGCATGTTGGTGTTGTAAGTCAGTGTCGACAACGGGCTAGCCACACGGGCGTGTGCTTAGGCCGTGTGACCCTTATAAGGTTGTTGACATCACAAACAGAATACCCAAGTTTTTACACACGGGAAAGGACACGGGCGTGTCTAGGTCGTGTGGAATACACGGGCCAAGCACACGGGCGTGTGTCCGGCCGTGTGAAAACCCCTGTAGGTTCGAAATGAAAATAAATCCCACACGGGTTAGGGACATAGGCGTGTGTGACCACACGGCCTGCCCACACGGGCATGTCCCATTTCACACGAGCGTGTGGCCCTTGTTTAGGTGAAAAATTTCTAAGTGTTTGAAAAGTTTCGTTTGGTTCCTCGACATCCCGAGTGGGTGTAAAGGGTCTCGTTGACCCATGATAGGGATGTTACGATGGCGAACGAAAAGTTTTAAATTGGAAAGAATTTTTATAGTCTAAAGTGGAATGATCAAGCAAGTCAAGTCCGGTAATGCCTCGTGCCCGGTTCCTGCATAGAATCCGGGCAAGGGGTGTTACATTCTAGAAGTGAACTAAAAAGAAAGATTGCAACCATTATAATATGTGAAAACTGGTCACCATGATTGCTAAGGATTCCTGTGGGTGGTCCGAGTTTTGGCTCAAATTCGAAGATAACCCACTACCATAAATGATCGTGAAATAGCTTGGAGTTAAGCCTCAAAGCATAAGATTTAGTAACCAATACCAAAGAGGAAGTTATTAGTATGTTGACTCTAGCAATACACTTCCTAGATGGTTGTATACAAGTGTTGCTCTTTTGGCTTTGGATGAAGCGGAAGAGATAGTCGTATCATAGTTAATCATTAGTAAACTTTCAAGTGGGGAGATCCAAAACAAGTCTTGAAAGGATTGGACCAGAGTCAAAGGTGGATTTGCCAATGGAAAGGAGTAATTTTGGAATGCTTCCTTCCCCATTTTGATCAGATATTTGGTTTTCCCTTTGAAGATGGTGAGATTGTAAGCTTTCCAAATCTCCCAGCAAATAAAAGTAATAAGATTAGAGCAAGTTGAGAATCTGACAAAACAAACATTTCTTGAATCAAAATCCACCATTAGGCAATGGATAAAACCCCACTAGATTAGGATCATAATAAAATGGCAAAGCTTACCAAGTTTCTTGGGTTGGAGGAAAAAAGAAGAATATGTTCTAACGATTTGGAGTGGTTATTGCATCTTGGGTAGGAGGCCAAGAAACTTCTATTATGATATGCCACAATGTAGAGATTCTTATATTAGGGATTGTAATTATGTAAATAAGCTATCAATTAGGACTGTAGAGCTTTCTTTCCTTATTTTGTATATGCTTCAAGTAAGAGGGATACTCAAGCAATTCTTTTCATAATTTTCTATCATTTTTTCCTCTTCTTTCTTTTTTTCTGCTTTCTCTTCAACAACAGTAGCCCCTTTGACAACAACCTTTACTTCCCTCTTATTTTCTTTTCTTCTTTCTTTTCTATTTAAATTCACGCGAAGCCTAATTATTCTCACTACCCCATCCATTGAATATCCAACTCTCAGTCGACCATTTTGACCAAGTGATGCAGTCAAAAGCGACGCATATACTCCTTTATGCCACTGTAGTTTTTTACCCTGTCTCTTACGTTTGACACTTGAGAATGTGTTTGCTCTCCTTTGATCATCATACCTTGTCACGAGTGTTCTGGTAGCTCTGCCTTGTCTATTCAACCCAATTAAAGATGACTTTGTACCTCTTCATCACTGTTTGATTTCTTTCATTCATTCTCTTCCTTCAATATGGATCTTTCAGGTTATATAAAGCCTTATTTCTTTTCAATTTCTAATTCACAAGCAGTTACCACTGTCAAACTTTAAGGCAATGGTAATTACATCTTTTGGGCCACTTTTTGTTGAGTTATGTTTATGGGAAAGATGTATTCCTTGAGGAATACTAGAACTATTGGTTGAAAGGGAGGTTGAATTCGTTATTGAGGTGGCACTTGAATGTGCACTATAACAGCCCGATTTTGGGCCTAGTCGGAACAGTGGTTTTAGGGCCACAAATCTGACTAAGAAAATCTTATTTTTATTATATTTTTATGGTCTACGATTTCACGAAAAGATTTCGTGAAAATTTCGTTTGAAAATTTCAACGTTTGGGCACTCAATTTAGTCAAAAGGACTAAATTGTAAATAGTGCAAAAGTTGAGTTCCTCATGTTAGAAGTGTCCAATTTCTATAAAATTTTAAATTGGAGGTCCTTAAATGGTAATTAGACCATTGGTTAAATTTTTGGACAAAAATGGACATGAGATAAGTGAAATAGGATATTTTTAAGTTAGGGGCATTTTGGTAATCTGGTAATTAAATGGACTAAAAGCCAAAAACCCTTGTCCATCTTCTTGCTTGGCCGAATTTAGCATGGGGGAAGCCATGGCTAGGGTTTTCAAGCTTTCAAGCTTAATAGTAAGTGCATCCAAGCCCCGTTTTTAATGTTCTTTATATTTTTGAGATCCCCGAAACTCGGTTTAGCTATTTCTACCATTATTTTGAGGTAGGGTTTGTGTTTAAAAATTTACCCATGGATGACATGCATGTGCTTTGATGTCTAATGGTAGAATATGAATGCTCAATGTGTAGTAAACGACTTTTACTAAGTGATTTTCGATGAAATCACATAAAAGGACTAGTTTGTAAATAGTTGAAAATGTATGAAAATGTGTGAATGAATGCAAATTGTGGACTGCTATAGTTATGAAAATGGTTCAGCTAGGCCTAAAATACAAGGAAATTGAATAAAAATCATTTTATGAGCCTAGGGGAAAAAGTGTAAATATGACAAAGTTTAGGGGAAAAAATGTAATTTTACCATAGTATACTTTTTGGGTCACAATGAATAATGTGACTAATAAGTAAGCTAAATATGATGTTATAGATCAAAGAAAATGAGGTTCGGACTTAGAACAGGGGAAAAATGAGTAACTGACCGTTAGGTCCCTTTTTGCCATTTTGGTATCGAGGTAAGTTTGTGTGTAATAATTCAACATCATGTTATTATACTTTTAAATGTTTGACATTTCGTGAAATGTATATTAATTCTATGAAGTTGATTAATAAGGTATCGATGATGAATATGATGAAGTTGTATTATGTTGAAGTCCCTGTTGAACTTTAGGAATTGAAAGGATACCACTGTCATGACATGAGATTATTAAGGTCCCGTGTAAGACCATGTCTGGGACATGGCCTCGGCACCAAATTGAGATCCCGTGTAAGACCATATCTGGGATATGGCATCGGCATCGAAGAGTGATCCTGTGTAAGACCATATCTGGGATATGGCATCGGCATCGAAGAGAGACTCCGTGTAAGACCACGTTTAGGACCTAGCTTCCGTATGAAATCGTGTAAGACCATGTCTGGGACATGGCATCGATATATGATCTCGTATAAGACCATATCTGGGATATGGCATCGACATCGATATGAGATCCCGTATAAGACCATATCTAGGATATAGGATATGACATCAGCATCGACATGTGATCCCATGTAAGACCATATCTGGGATATGGCAGTGGCATCTTATTACGTGTATGATGAGTTCGGGTATCCTTCGATATTCCAAGTGGTTCAATGGGGTAAAGAGCTAAGTTTATGTTCAAGAAGGAAAAAGGGCAAAGGTTATGTGATGAAGTGATACAGGCACATATGAGAAACACACGAGAAATGAGTCCGATATGTGATATGTGATGATTAAGTGCAAGTATATGTATGTATACACTCATGAGCAATGTGCTCGGGATGTGATAAAAATTTGGTAAGAAGGTAAATGAATAAGTTATACCTATGAGACTGACCTTGTGATTATAAGACCATGCTTATGATGTATGAATAAGTGGGAAATGTGATTGACGATCATGTGTAAGGCTTTTAAGCCAAATTAAATTGAGAAATGAATTGTTCAAGTCTTTGTTGTTGATGTATAGGTTAAATTGGTCAATGAATGGCTTATAAATATTTGATGATGACTAGCTATTGGCATGGCTAACTATGGATATACTTTAGTGTTATATGTGTGTAAATAAGAATTAATACAAAGAAAATATCATAGAGTAAAATTAGCAACAAAACAGTTTGGACAACAACAGTTGTATCACTTTGAAAATTCACCAAAAATGGTGGAAATTGAATTAGAAGTTAAATATATGAAATTAAATCTTATTGAGTCTAATTTTGCATAAAAGAAACGGTGCAAGCAAAAGAATTTCATATTATGAGATATTTGAATTTTTATAAGATAGGGTCAGAGTGATTTCGTAATCCCCTATTCTGACTTGGGAATTTCATTAAAAATTGGAAAAAAAGTAATCAAGAAGAGAAACAAACAGGAACATTATTCGAGTTCTGTACTACGAGAAAATAAATTTTTAGTGAAAAGGGGTCATAACTGTTGGACAGCGAAATAGGGGAGACTTTATAGAATAAACTTTACTGATTGGCTAAACCAAAAATTCTGGAAATTTTATGGTACGAAGATATGTGAGTCTAGTTTCAAGGAAAATTAGCAGATCTTAATTTGGAGTTCCGTAGCTCCAGATAAAAATAATTTAGTGACTGTAACTTGAGTAGACAGCTCAAGATGAACATAAATGAATTGTGAAATTTTATGCAATTATGATTGTATTACCTAGAGAACATATTGTGAGAATTGGTGAAAAACATGTCAATAAGTTGCTTATTATTTGCATGCAAACTTACTAAGCACTGTAGCTCACTCCCTCTCATATCTTATAGGTTTTATGCTAGCTCGAGTTGGAGATCGCCAGAGATGCTATCACACTATCAAGCTATCATCGTGGGGGTAAAAGTGAATACAGACCTCTTAAGTTTATGGCATGATAGGGACTTAGTCAATTGTGTATGTGTCATTTGATTTGGCCAAATGTGTTGGTTCATAATGGTAGTATGATTCATTTTGTATATGGCCATGAGATGTGGCTCATATTGGTTAATGAGTTGTAATGCCTATTTATATGTGTGTGCTTATACTAAAGGTTTCATGTGATGTGGTTATCTGCGTTTGGTATGAATGGATTTAGGATGTGTTGATGATAATCATGGCATGAAAGTTTGATAAGTTTAAGCTAGGCAAAGTATGGTGCCTTATGCATGAATAAGATTATATGAATTCGCTATGATCATGACTTGTTTGATGATGTTTAAGTGCTCAATTATGCCATGAAAGATGCCATTGAGGTTGTGTTTAAGTATGTGCAAATGAGGGTGCCAAATGGTTTGGCAAATAGCCATTTTCTTGGCCACACGGGCAGAGACACGACCGTGTAGAGGACACGGCCCCGGGACATAGGCGTGTGAAGTCTGCATCTATTTTTTTTTGGAATTTAATTTGCCACACGGCCTAAGCACATAGGCGTGTGACTCGGCCGTGTGACCCTATTTTGTTGATGACATCATAAACAGAGAGTTACACGGGATGAGGACATGGGTGTGTGTGACCACAAGACCTACCCACACGGGCGTGTCCCAAGCCATACGGGTGTGTGACCCCTGTTTTGATGAAAAATTTTCTAAGTCTTCTTAAAGTTTCCTAAGTTCTCGGTTTAGTCCCGAATAGTTCCCAATGATTGTTTTGGGCATCATGGGCCCATATAAGGGACGATTTGCATGTGAATGTGTGATTTTAAATTGAATGAAATTTTATAGCTCGATTTTGTATAAATGTTTATATTTAAGTCTGGTAATGCCTCGTATCCTGTCCCGGCATCGGACATGGGTAAGGGGTGTTACATGCACTGACTTTTATAACACTGTATAGAATGGCTCCAAGTGAGTTGAAAGAATTGAAGACCCAGTTGCAAGAACTTCTAGATTGAGGATTTACTCGACCTAGCGTATCGCCGTGGGAAGCCCCAGTGTTGTTGGTGAAGAAAAAAGACGAAACCATCAGATTGTGTATCGATTACCAGCAGTTGAATAAGGTAACGATGAAGAAAAAATATCTACTTCCTCGAATTGATGATTTGTTTGATCAACTCATATGAGCAAATTTTTTCTCAAATATTGATCTTCGATCGAGATATTATAAGCTTAGAGTTAAATAATTATATGTGATAAAGACTGCTTTCTAAACCCATTACGAACATTATGAGTTCTTGGTAATATTGTTTGGGTTTACCAATGTCCCTACCGCCTTTATGGATATGATGAACATAATTTTTCAACCGTACCTTGACCAGTTTGCTGTTGTATTTAGTGATGACATTTTGATATATTCAAAAAATGAAAAATATCATGATCAACATCTAAAGGTCGTGTTATAGATTTTGTGAGAAAATCAATCGTATGAAAAGTTTAGAAAGTGTGAATTTGGCTCCAAGAAGTGGAATTCTTGGGGCATTTGATATCGACTGAAGGTATTAGGATTGATCTGAGTAAAATTTCAGCTATTATAGATTGTAAACCCCTGAAGGATGTCACCAAAGTCAGAAGCTTTTTGGGTTTAGCGGGGTACTACCAATGATTAGTAAAAAAGATTTTCGAAGAGCTGCATCACTGAACACAACAAAGTCCTTTCCCAACTCAAGCTGCATCTTTGTTGTGTTCAGTGATGCAGCTCTTAATGGTTTAAGGTGTGTATTGATGTAAGAAAGAAAAGTAATTGCATATGCTTTCCGACAGCTTAAACTGCACGAGAAAAATCATCCTACTCACAAATTGGAACTCGCAACTATAGTTTTTGCTCTGAAAATTTGGAGGCACTACCTATACGGAGAAAAATACCACGTATTCAATGATCATAAGAATCTGAAATATTTGTTGATGCAAAAAGATTTCAATTTGAGACAACGTAGGTGGCTCAAATTGGTTAAAGATTATGATTTAATCATAGATTATCATCTAGGAAAAGGCAATGTTGTGGATGACGCCCTAAGTCGAAAATCTTTGTTTGTTTTGAAAATAGTGAATGCAAATTTGACATTCAAGCGTGATGACTCCATTTTAGCCGAGTTGAGAGCTAAACATATATTTCTTCAAAAGATTCAAGAATTGCAAAAAATGTGATAACAAGTTTGAAGCTAAACGGAAGTTGGATGAAAATGATCAAACCAGTGAATTTAGTAATGAAAATGATCAAACCAGTGAATTTAGTATAAGCGGCGATGGAAGTTTATACTTCTACAATGGATTGTATGTACCGTATGATTCGGTGTTAAAGAGAGATATTCTCCACGAGGCTCAAAATAGTTTGTATGTGATGCATCCAAGTGGAAATAAAATGTATAATTATTTGACACCATTATATTGGTGACCAAACATGAAAAGGGAGATAACCAAATACGTACCCAATACATACCCAAGTCTTTGGTGTGTCAACAAGTTAAGATAGAAAATCAAGTCCTTTCAAGATATTTACATCCTATAATGATTCCTGAATGGAAGTGGGAGCGAGTCACTATGGATTTTGTGACAAGTTTGAAAATATTGCTGAAAAGGAAAGATTCAATTTGGGTGATTATTGACAAGTTGGCGAAGTTTTCTCATTTTATTCCTGTGAGAGTTCATTATTCGCTGGAAAGACTGGCTGAATTATACATTTAAGAGATTGTGAGATTGCATGGTGTGTTATTATCTTTATTTTGGATCGGGATCTGAGGTTTTTCTTTAGATGTTGGGGTAAATTGCATGAAGTTTTAAGCACCAAGTTGATTTTCAATACGAGATTTCATCCTCAAATCGATGGTCAATCGGAGCGACTAATCCAAATACTCGAGGATATATTGTGTTGTTGAGTAATTGGTTTTGAGGGAAGCTAGGAAAGATTTCTACTATTGGCTAAACTTACATACAACATTAGCTATCAATCGAGCATCAAAATGGTGCCTAACAAAGCTTTATATGGTCGTATATGTCTAACTCCTCTATGCTAGTTAGAGTTGGCTGAAAGAAAAATAGTAGGAACCTATTTGGTGCAAGAGACGGAAGAAAAAGTAAAAAATCATTTGAGATTCCTCAAAAGATGCATTTGACAGACAAAAATCATATGCTGATTTAGAAAAAAAGACTTTGATTTTAAAATTTGTGACAAAGTCTTCTTGAAAGTTTCACCTTGGAAGAAAGTTCTGCAATTCAACACAAAAAGGAAGCTCATTCTGAGGTTTATTGGACAGTATAAAATTTTTGAAAGAATTGGACCTGTAGTGTAATACCCCTTAACCGTGTTCGAAGCCGGAACCAGATTTGAGGCATTACCCAACTTAACTAGCTTAAACATATCACATTAGGCTATAAAATTTCTTTTTGCCATAAAGAGTTTCCATAGAAACCCATATTCTGCTTATTCTAGGCCTACGAGGCCCTAAACATACTTTCGAGAGGTTTCAGAATTAAATCGGGAACTGTTACAAACATAGAAAATTCTTCATCAAAACAGGGGCCACACGCCCGTGTTGTCCTAGGGACACACCCGTGTTGTCTTTGGGATGCGCCCGTGTGCCCCTAAGACAAGCTCGTGTCTTTCACCCGTGGTCAACACTGACTTATTTCATACGGTCGGACACACGCTCGTGTCCCTGGCCTGTGTCCCCTACACGGCCTCGACACGCCCGCGTCTTAGCCCGTGTGCCAAAACCTTGGCATTCTGTTTATGATGTCATCATCTCACTATGGTCACACGGCCAAGGCACACGCCCGTGTCCTTAGACCATGTGTCGAATTAAATTCCACATTTAAAGTGCAAACTTTACACGGCTTGGGCACACACCCATGTCCAAGGCCATGCCTCTCACACGGTTGAGACACACGGTCGTGTCTCTGGCCGTGTGCTTACTACTGAGCATACTGACTTGCAAGCCTAGCATGCAAGGGGACACACGGCCGATCAACACGCCCATGGGGCTGATCGTGTGTCTCAAACAGCTTCGGCACACACCCATGTGTCTATCCGTGTGGACATTAAAGAGGCTATATTCCAAGCCAAATGCCACCCTGCATTGCAAACATGCTTACTCCAACTCATATCAACACAACTTAGATCCCAAAGACACATCCAAGAACTCAATTCAAAACATTCATACAAGCATAAACTTCATAATTTCATCCTCATAGAATTTATATATACTTATCAAGTATTGGCCAAATTCTAATGACCATTTACAAAATGACTTTAATAACATACATAGCCAACACTTTGGCTAACAATTACGACCTAACAAAATACCTAAGTCCTATTCATGCCATACTCAAAATAAGTCTAAATTGTTACACCAAAGTGATGTCGATAGTGTGATTTTCGAACTCCAACATTCCACGTTCCTCGAGTTATCTTGGCAATACTACAAAGAAAAAGGGCAATAAAAAGAGGTAAGCATAAAGCTTAGCAAGTTTGCATGGAAATAAATAGCAACAATAAGCTCATGATAAAATCCATCCATGACAATTAGTAACCATACACAAGGTTATAGGCTACTTGCCATACTTACTCACACTTGCCCTTATTTAGCACATACCATGCCACATGTTGTAATTATTTCTTTGTGAATCATTCACGAGTACCTGTATTCACTCATTCACATGTCTTTAGTACTAATCTCATTTCTATTTCCAAATTCATCTATTTATCCCATTAATTACTAGGGATACTCAAAAACGCATTTTCATCGTCATTAATATAAGTACAAAGCCAATGCCACGCCCCAGATGTGGTCTTACATGGGGTCACCTCTGAGTTCCGATGCCATATCCCGGATATGGTCTTATACGGAAATCTCACCTCAAGTATTGATGCCATATCCCGGATATGGTCTTACACGATTCTCATATTCAATACCGAAGCCATATCCCGGATATGGTCTTATACGAGATCTCAATTCGGTACCGAGGCCATGTCCCGGACATGGTCTTATACGGGACCTTATCCATTTCATGTCTCAATGATAGCATTTTTACATTCATTATAGTCCACTAGGACTTCAACATCTCAACTTACTCATTCAACATCAAATACTCAATTTAGTAGAACATCATGTATCAATATAATACCAAATATTCTCAAACGTGCAAGCATAACGTTGAATTTATCAAATACAAACTTGCCTCAATTTGAAAATAAGCTAGATCGTTGATCTAGTCCGAGACTTTATTCTTTCCTCGATCGAGGTGGATTCTTGGTTCTTCTTGCTCTATAATAGCAAATTAGCTCGTTTCAATCATCACATTAATAAAAGCATTTTAATAATCATGCTTTGGCAAAATTACTATTTTGCCCTTAAACTTTGGCAAAATGACCATTTTACCCCTAGCCTCGAAAATTTATTCTAATCAAATTTCTATCTTCAACAAGCCTAAGTGAACATTTATTTCTCTTATGGCTATCATCAAAACCCAACATTTCACACATTTACAACCATTTTTATAACTTTTCCAACAAGGTCCTTTTAGGTGTTTTCATGACAACACCTTTCACAAAAGTTGTTAATCTAACAACCAAGACTCAATTTCTTTCATAAAAATGCAGCAAATAACAATGAAAGCTCTCATGGAAAAACTCTAAACTTTTCACCATATTGCTAATTAGTCCACTCATTTGAAAGCTTATGCTCTAGGGGTTCTAAAGGTACAACTATCTTCAAGAAAAATCATTAAAATCACTTGCTTGAATGGAGAAAAGCTTGCTGAAATTTTGAGCTTTCAAAAACCCCTATTTTCTTGCTACTTTTTGTGGAGAAAGATGAAGAGAAAAGATGGATATCATCTTTTCTTTATTTTATTCTATTTATCAATTAGTCAACAACTAATACCAACCTTGACCAATTTGTCAATTCTTGTTTCCTACGATCTACTATGGCCGACCAACCATTTACAAAGGGGAAAATTTCCTTTTAAAGACATCCTATTAACATTCTATGGCTATTTGGCACCTTTAGCTAATAAAATGAAACTTTCGCACTTTATGCGATTTAGTCATTTTTCGCGATTAAGCAAGAAATCGATAAAATTAAAGCACCAAAATTTTCATACACTTATACCATCACACTATAACTCATAAAATATCATGGAAATAATTTTCTCTAACATCAGATTAGTGATCCCGAGATCACTATTCCGACTAGCACCTTAAGGATTTTCGTCCCCGAAAATCTTACTGGTGAAAAGTTTGGGATATTGGTTTCTCATAGCCTCCTCCGGCTCCTATGTAGCCTCTTCTATACCGTGCCTTTCCCATAGTACTTTCACAAGGGCTATACTTTTGTTTCTTAACTGTTTGACCTCATGCGCCAAAATTTTAACCGGCTCTTCACCATAAGTCAAATCCGGTTGTATCTCTACTTTTGTTGGTATTATGACATGTGAAGGGTCTGAACGATATCGGTGCAGTATGGATACGTGAAAGACATCATGAATCTTTTCCAGCTTAGGTGGCAAGGCCAACCGATAAGCTACTGGTCCTATCCTCTCGGTAACTTCATAAGGTCCAATATAACGCGGACTTAATTTGCCTTTCCGGCCGAATCTGAGGACCTTCCTCCATGGTGATACTTTCAGAAACAGTTTATCACCGACTTGGAATTCAATCTCTTTCCTTTTTAAATCGAGTAGGACTTTTGTCTATCTGAGGCCGCTTTGAGACACTCATGTATCACCTTTACTTTTTCTTCAGTTTCCCTAATCAAATCGACCCCGTGTATCTGTTTCTCTCTGAGTTCTGTCCAATACAAGGACGTTTGACACTTACACCCATACAATGCCTCATAAGGTGCCATTTTCAAACTTGACTGGAAACTGTTGTTGTAGGCGAGTTCTACCAACGGTAAGTATTTCTCCCAATTACCATGAAATTCCTAGACACAACATCGAAGCATGTCTTCGAGTATCTGTATCATCCTTTCCGACTGTCCGTCGGTTTGCAGATGGAAAGCTGTACTAAAACTCAATTTTGTGTCCAAGGCCTCCTGTAACTTTTTCCAAAACCGCGACGTGAATCTCGGATCTCTATTTAAAATAATTAATAACAGTACTCCATGAAGTCTCACTATCTCTGCCACATACAGATCCTCCAATTTATCAAGCGAGTAGCCAACTCGCACTAGTATAAAATGGGCGGACTTCGTGAGCCTATCCACTATGACCCACCACGCATCTTTCTTTTTGGGCGTCAATGGTAAACCCGTCACAAATTCCATGGTAATACGGTCCCACTTCTACTCAGGAACTATAATGGGCTGAAGTAGACCCGAAGGTACTTGGTGTTCAGCCTTCACTTGTTGACAGATCAGACATCTCGATACAAACTTGGAAATGTCCTTCTTCATACTAGGCCACCAATACCACTTCCTCAAGTCATTGTACATCCTCGTGCTGCCTGGTGCACAGTTAAACATTCGCTATGTGCTTCATGCAAAATCTTCTGAATAAGTTCATCTTTTCTGGGTACACAGACCTTATCTCGAAAGGTTAATCATCCCTTTGGACTTACCCGAAAGTCCGATTCAACATTTGACTCACATAAAACTCTTTTGGCTTGTAAGTTGCTGTCCTCTTTCTGCGCTTCACAAATCTCTTGAAGAAACAATGGTCTAGCCCTCAACTCGGCTAGAATAGAACCATCGTCTGAGAAAGCCATCTGAGTATTCATGGCTCTTAGCACAAATAGGGATTTTCTACTCAAAGTATCAGCGACCACGTTCTCCTTTCCCGGATGGTAGTCAATCACTAACTCATAATCCTTAATCAGTTCCAACCATCTTCGTTTCCTTAAATTCAAATCCTTTTGAGTCATCAAGTATTTTAGGCTTTTATGGTCGGTAAATATCCAGTACCTCTCACCATATAAATGATGTCTCCAAATCTTTAGTGCAAATACAATTGCAGCTAACTCCAAGTTATGAGTCGGGTAATTCTTCTTATGCGACTTTAATTGCCTAGAGGCATAAGCAATCACCTTGCCCACTTGCATAAGTATACAACCCAAACAATTTATGGATGCATCACTGTAAACCACAAATTTCCTTCTAGGGTCAGGTTGTACCAAAATAGGAGCCTCAGTCAGCAACGCCTTTAGTTTCTCAAAACTCTGTTGGCACTTTTCTGTCCAAACAAACTTCACGTCTTTTTGCATTAGTCTCATCATCGGGGTAGCTATCATGGAAAACCCCTTGACAAAATGCCTATAATAGCTGGCTAGGCCTAGAAAACTCCTTACTTCGGTTACGCTCCTCGGCGGTTTCCAATAAAAAATTGCTAAAATTTTACTAAAGGTCGACTCTAATTCCATCTTCTGAGACAATGTGCCCCAAAACTCCTACTTCCTTAAGCCAAAATTCACTCTTGCTAAATTTTTCTCTCAAAATTTGCAGAACCATACTCAAATGCTCGACATGTTTGTTCTCATCCCGAGAGTAGATCAGGATGTCATCGATGAAGACCACTACAAACTTATCCAAGTATGGCCTAAAATTGCGGTTCATTAGGTCCATGAAAATGGCAGGGGCATTCGTTAGACCAAAAGGCATGACGAAAAATTCATAGTGGCCATATCTAGTCCTAAATGTGGTTTTCAGTACATCCGAGTCCTTCACTCTCAGCTGATAGTACTCGGACCTCAAATCTATCTTGGAAAATACTGTGGCTCCCTTCAACTGATCAAATAAATCATCGATTCTTGTAAATGGGTACTTGTTCTTCACAGTTATCTTGTTGAGTTGCTGATAATCTATACATAATCTCATAGAACCATATTTCTTCTTCACAAATAAAACGGGAGCACCCCACGGAGAAAAACTCGATCTTGCAAAACCTTTATCCGTTAGCTCTTGCAACTGTGCTTTCAACTCTCTTAGCTCAGTGGAGCCATTCTATATGGAGCAATAGAAATAGGGGCGGTACTCGGAGCTAGCTCAATCCCGAATTCAATCTCTCTAATCGGAGGTAACCTGGTAATTCTTCTGGGAAAACATCTGGATACTCGCATACTATGGGTACCGACTCAATTTTCAACTCAGTCTCTTTAGTATTCATCACAAGGGCAAGGTAAGCTTCGTACCCCTTTCTTAAATACTTCTGAGTCAACAATGAAGATATCACTGTTGGCAATCTGTCTTGCTCATCTGATTCAACACGAATAAGATCCCCATTTTCACATTTTAACTCAATAAACTTCTTTCCACAATTCACAATTACACCATGAGTAATTAACCGATCCATCCCCAGGATGACATCAAACTCATTAAACGGCAATAACATAAGATCAACCGGGAAACAATGACCCGTAATCATCAAAGGGCAACCTTTGCAAACTCTATCAACCAACACATACTTGCCTAGGGGATTAGACACTCTTATTACAAATTTAGTAGACTCTATAAGCATACTCATGCTAGAGACTAATTTCATGCATATGTATGAGTGGGTAGATCATGGATCAATTAAAGTTATAACACGAATATCATAAAGAGAAAATGTACCTGTGATTACGTCAGGGGAAGGTGCCTCTTCATGAGCACCGATGGCATATGTTCTCGCCGGTGCTCTACCCTTGACTCTTGCAGCCTGCTCTCTGGATGGATTCTTGTTACCCATTTCATTTCCTGAGTTTCTTTGTGGTCTTCCTCTAGCAGCACTTCCTGGTCTTGCATTCTGAGACTTCTCTTTCTCGCCCACCTCGAGGCAATCTCTAATAAAGTGGTCTAAGGACCCACATCTAAAACAAGCCTTCTCATTTGCTCGACACTCACCAGAATTATGCCTACAACATTGCGGGCATTTCGGCCTACTTGGTCAAATGTTTCCCACACCAGCAACTGATGTGGTCTACGCTTTAGACCTCGAAAATTGTTTTCCCTTACTTTGGTTTGAAAACCCGACTGAAGTGTCTGATCGAGTAGCAAAATCCCTCAATTTCTTAGATGAGGATTGGAGTGACTTGTTCAGTTGTCTTTTCCTCGAGTCACGAGATTCAGTCTCAGCTCTTCTTTTCTCTTTAGCCAACTCTTCAGCCTTACAGGTTCTATCTACCAACACTACAAATTCTTTTAGTTCGAGGACTCCAACGTATAAAAGGATATCTTCATTTAACCCGTCCTCGAATCTCTTGCACATGATGGCCTCGGTAGACATGCACTCCCGGGCATACTTGCTAAGCCTTACGAACTCCCATTCGTAATCAGTCACTGACATACGGCCTTGATTTAATTCTAAGAACTCTTTTCTTTTATGGTCGATGAACCTCTGGCTAATATACTTCTTCCAAAATTCCTCTTGGAAGAATTCCCAGCTAACTCTCTCCCTTGGTACCACCGGCACAAGGGTATTCCACCACCAATAGGCCGAATATCAAAAGAGAGATACTGCACACTTCAAGCACTCCTCAGGCGCACATGATAACTCATCGAATACTCTGATGGTATTCTCGAGCCAGAATTTCGCTCTCTCCAAATCATCATCCTTACTAGCCCGAAATTCCTCGGCTCCTTGCTTCCGGATCTTATCAACCGAAGGTCTTTCTCTTCTTACTACCTCAACCACTTGAGGAGCTACGGGAGCTGGTTGAGGAATAGGTGGGGGTGGAGGGGGTTAAGCATTAGGATTTGCTCGGGTATACTCAGTATACCAGTTGCTCATCATACGAAAAAAGGCTTCTCGGGCCTCTTCTCCCTGACACAAGGTCTCGGGTCTACTATTCGCTGGCACGGTCCCTTGAGCAGGAGCTGGCGTATTACTCGCAGCATCATTGGCTGTATTTTGGTCTGAATCAGAACCCATTTACTACATAAAAACGCAATTTAAAACGTCAGGAGCCACCACACTATCATTACTCTTTCATATGGCATGTGTAGCTAGACTCATACTTACGCTACGTGTAACATCCCGAATTAGGGCCTAGCCGGAATAGTGGTTTGAGACAACGAATCTGAAGTAGAAATAATTATTTTATTACTGTTATGAGGTTTATGATATGTTCGTATGCATGTGTAAAAAAAAATTCATGAAGAAATCTTAGGCATAAAGTGTCCAATTTGACTTTTGGACTAAATTCAATAAGTTGCAAAATATGAGGTCCTAGAAGCTTTAAGTATGAAATAGCTTGGATTATCAATTCGAGGTCTATAACGTAGTTAAATTGTTGTGTGAAAATTTCGTTGAGAAATTTTATTGAAAAAGTGTTTAATTTGGTAAGTAGGATTAAATTGTTATAAGTGCGAAGTGTGTGTTCTAGATGATAAAGGGTGTAATTGTGATGGGTTTTTAAAGTGAAGGTCCTTATGAAGAAATTTAGCCCACTTATAAATTGATGGAAGATATTTGTTTGGTATTTTTGAAGTTAGTTGAAAAGAAAAAGGGCAAATTTAGAAGTTAAGTTAAATGGGTATAATAAGAAAAAAATAGTAAAAAGGCACCATTCTTTTCTATTTTCTTCTCCAGCCGATTGTGAGAAAAGAAATGGGCAGCCATGGAGAAATCCATGTTCGGCCAAGCTTGGGAGCTTGATAGGTGAGTGGTTTTTGCCCCGTTTTTAATGATTTCTACGTTTTCGGAGTCGTGGTAACTCAATTTAGCTATCCCGTACCTTCATTTTCAAAACTGTTGAAGTTTGTGAATTTTCCCATGGTTGATTAAGTGTGTATTTTGATGATTAATGGTGGATTATGCATGTTCATGAGAAGAGAAACAAGTTTTACTAAGTGACTTTCGACGAAAATGACAAAAAGGACTGAGTTGCAAAAGTTGTAAAATTGGTCCTAAATGTATGAATTAGTGAGAAATGTGGATGGCTATAGTTATGAAAATGGTTTCGTTAAGTCCAAAATACAAGAAAATTGAATAGAAATCAATTTACGAGCCTTGAGGCAAAAGTGTAATTATGTGAAAGTTTAGGGGTAAAAAACATAAATTTTTCATAAGATGATTTTTGGGTCACACTGATTAATGTGACTAATAATTGAGCTAAATGTGATATGATAGATCATGGAAAACGAGATTCGGGCTTAGATCAGAAAGAACATGATGATGGATCAAGCCGAATAAATTAGCCACTTTCGTGTCCGAGGTAAGGTCGTGTGCAAATGTTGCAATTACGTGCGAGATATTTAATATTCCAATGCTGTATGGAATGTATATTTACTTTATGAATGTATTAAATATGTTTTGACGAGATGTCAAGAGAATCAAATCTAAGAATAGAGCGAATGCAACGGTCATGATATGATGACAATTAAGGTTCCGTATAAGACCATATTTGGAATATGGCCTCGGTGGGAGATATTGAATAAGACCATGTCAGGTACATGGCATCGATATGATATTTTCTGTAAGAGCCTTTCGGGGGCATGATGTCAATGTGAGATTATACGAATAAGACTCTAGAGTGTTATTTAACATTTTGAGTGATTCAACAGGTGTGTTGAAAACGAGATAGTATGTGATTGTACCATGAGAGGTACAGGTATGTGTTAGAATTAAATTGAGGTGAATTTAGTATATGATGAACCCATAGTGGGTTATCTGTAAATGATTATTGTAGAAATCTAAGTAGGAATGGTAGTGTGTGAAGATGTTCCGGATGAACATTTGAAATAGAGAGATGCATGTGGATAACTATCAATGAATATATTATTAATGGCGGGCTATGTGCGATACCACCATATTAATTGTTAGTGATGGGCTGTGTGTGTTACCATCAACAATATTATTAACGGTGGGCTGTGTACGATACCACCTTATTAATTAATAAATGATGGGCTGTGTGCGATACCATCAACAATATTATTAACGGTGGGTTGTGTGCGATACCACCTTATTAATTAATAAATGATGGGCTGTGTGCGATACTATCTCTTATATTATTTGGTGGGCTAAGTACGATACCACCGTAATTATTCTTGTTGGTGGACTAAGTGCGATACCACCATAATTATAAATGATTGGTGGGCTATGTGCGATACCACCCTATTAGAGATTGATGGTGGGCTAAGTGCGAAACCACTGAGCGACTGGTAGTATAAATGGTTCATTGAGAAGTTACGATGTGTTGTATTATGTGACTATGTGATGATAACTGCAGGTATGTATGTATAAATTATGAGCAATTTGCTCATTTCATGATCGAACTATGATAAGATTGATAAGAGATAAGTATATACAAATAAAGTTACTAGAAAAAAAATATGAGAAAGTAAAACTTATGAGTAAAATAGATTTGACAGCAGCAGTGTTGTGACTTTGGAACATCACCAAAAATGGTGGGAGTTGAATTAGTAATTGAATTACATATGGAATTGAATCCCAATGAGTCTACTTTCACATAAAAGAAGTAGAGTGAGCAAATGATTCTCAATTCGTGAGATATCTGTATTGTTGTGAGACAGGGTCAAATGGACCTCGGAATCCCCTATCCCAACTTTGGAAAATCACTAAAAATTGTATAAAACTTTTTAATGTGTGTAATTTATAAGCTTAAAATTTTTGATGGGTTTACTTTCAATAGAAACAAACGAGAACAATGAGAAATTCGATTTTTAGTGAAGAGGTGTCTGAGCTGTCGAACAGCAGACCAGGGGAACTTTCAATGAATAAACTGTATTAATTGGCCCAACCAAAAATTCTGAAAATTTTATGGAAATAAGGCACATGAGTCTAGTTTCAAGTAAAATTTACGGAACTTAATTTTGAGCTCTGTAGCTTAAGATATAATTAACTTTGTGACCATGACTCAGAAAAATAGTTTAAGCTGAATATGAAAAAAAAGGGGGTGAAATCATATGAATAATGATTTTATTTCTTAAGAATACCATTTGAGAAATGGAAACGCTTTGTTAATTAAATTCCTTATTATTATATGGTCTCGGGTAAAGGGTGTTACACTATGTTAGTCCTAGAATCAACTAAATCGTAGCTATGATACCAATAAATGTAACACCCCTTACTCGTCTTCGAAGTTGGAACCGAATTTGAGGCATTACCTAACTAAACTAGCTTAAACATATCACATTGGGCTATAAAATTTCTTTTTGCCATAAAGAGTTTCCATATAAACCCATATTCTATTACGAACATAGAAAATTCTTCATCAAAACAGGGGCCACACGCCCGTGTTGTCCTAGGGACGCGCCCGTGTGCTCCTAAGACATGCCCTTGCCTTTCACCCGTGTTCGACATTGACTTATTTCTCACGGTCAGACACACGCCTGTGTCCCTGGCCCGTGTCCCCCACACGGCCTCGACACACCCGTGTCTTAGCCCATGTGCCAAAACCTTGGCATTCTGTTTATGACGTCATCATCTCACTATGGTCACACGGCCAAGGCACACGCCTTTGTCCTTAGATCGTGTGTCGAATTAAATTCCACATTTAAAGTGCAGACTTCACACGACCTGGGCACACACCCATGTCCAAGGCCGTGCCTCCCACACGGCTGAGACGCACGGCCGTGTCTCTGCCCATGTGTTTACTACTGAGCATACTGACTTGCAAGCCTAGCATGCAAGGGGATAGACGGCCGATCAACACGCCTATGGGGCTGACCGTGTGTCTCATACAGCTTCAACACATGCCTGTGTGTCTACCCATGTGGACATTAAAAAGGCTATATTCCAAGCCAAATACCACCCTGCATTGCAAACATGCTTACTCCAACTCATATCAACACAACTCATAACCCAAAGACACATCCAAGAACTCAATTCAAAACATTCATACAAGCATAAACTTCATAATTTCATCCTCATAGAATTTATATATACTTATCAAGTATTGGCCAAATTCTAATGACCATTTACAAAATGACTTTAATAACATACATAGCCAACACTTTGGCTAACAATTACGACCTAACGAAATACCTAATTCCTATACATGCCATACTCAAAATAAGTCTAAATTGTTATACCAAAGTGATGTCGATAGTGTGATTTTCGAACTCCGACGTTCCATGTTCCTTGAGTTATCTTGGCAATACTACAAAGAAAAAGGGCAATAAAAAGGGGTAAGCATAAAGCTTAGTAAGTTTGCATGGAAATAAATAGCAACAATAAGCTCATGATAAAATCCATCCATGACAATAATTAACCATACACAAGGTTATAGGCTACTTGCCATACTTACTCATACTTGCCCTTATTTAGCACATACCATGCCACATTTCGTAATTATTTCTTCGTGAATCATTCACGAGTACCTGTATTCGCTCATTCACATGTCTTTAGTACTAATCTCATTTCTATTTCCAAACTCATCTATTTATCCCATTAATTACTGGGGATACTCAAAGACGCATTTTTATCGTTATTAATATTAGTATAAAGCCACACCCCAGATGTGGTCTTACATGGGGTCACCTCCGAGCTCCGATGCCATATCCTGGATATGGTCTTATACGGAAATCTCACCTCAAGTATTGATGCCATATCCCGAATATGGTCTTGGTTCTTCTTGCTCTATAATAGCAAATTAGCTCGTTTCAATCATCACATTAATAAAATCATTTTAATAATCATGCTTTGTCAAAATTACTATTTTGCCCTTAAACTTTCGCAAAATGACCATTTTACCCCTAGCCTCAAAAATTTATTCTAATCAAATTTCTATCTTCAACAAGCCTAAGTGAACATTTATTTCTCTTATGGCTATCATCAAAACCCAACATTTCACACATTTACAACCATTTTTATAAGTTTTCCAACAAGGTCCTTTTAGGTGTTTTCATGACAACACATTTCACAAAAGTTGTTCATCTAACAACTAAGACTCAATTTCTTCCATAAAAATGCAACAAATAACAATGAAAGATCTCATGGGAAAACTCTAAACTTTTCACCATATTGCAAATTAGTCCCCTCATTTGAAAGCTTAAGCTCTAGGGTTCTAAAAGTATAGTTATCTTCAAGAAAAATCATTAAAATCACTTGCTTGAATGGAGAAAAGCTTGCTGAAATTTTGAGCTTTCAAAAACCCCTATTTGCTTGCTATTTTCGATAGAGAAAGATGAAGAGAAAAGATGGATATCATATTTTCTTTATTTTATTCTATTTATCAATTAGTCAACAACTATTACCAACCTTGACCAATTTGTCAATTCTTGTCTCCTACGATGTACTATGGCCGACCAACCATTTACAAAGGGGCAAATTGCCTTTTAAAGACCTCCTATTAACATTCTATGGCTATTTGGCACCTTTAGCTAATAAAATGGAACTTTCGCACTTTATGTAATTTAGTCCTTTTTCGCGATTAAGCAAGAAATCGATAAAATTAAAGCACCAAAATTTTCATACACTTATACCATCACACTATAACTCATAAAATATCATGGAAATAATTTTCTCTAACCTCGGATTAGTGATCTCGAGATCATTGTTTCGACTAGACCCTAATTCGGGCTGTTACATGTAGTGTACCGATTAGATCTACCCTTGGAATTGAATAAGATTCATAATGTTGTAACACCCTTAACACGAATCTATCACCGGAATAGGGTTATAGAGTGTTACCGAAGTTTACAATTTAAACAGACAGAAAATTCAAACATTTCATAACATATAGCATTCATGTCAGAAACCAATCATAATCATGCATATTGTTCCTAATACGAGCCCTTGAGGCCCAAAATACACATTAGAAACAAATTGGGACCAAATTGGAAACTTAGAAAATATTGCAAAAACATTTAAAATTTTTAGAGCTGTAGGGGTCACACGGCCGTGTGACTCACACGGCCAAGAGACACGCCCGTGTCTTAGGCTGTGTGGGCATATGAAATAGGGACACATGGCCGTGTCCTAGCCCGTGTAACTCACTGACTTGTGCCACACAGCTAAGCCACACGCCCGTGTGCTAGGCCGTGTGAGCATACTGACTTGCACTCTTCAAAAGATACAAGGGACACACGGTCGTGTCACTTGGCCGTGTGTCACACACAGCTGAGGCACACGCCCGTGACTCTGCCCGTGTGGATGAAAATAGGCTATTTTACAAGTCACATTTCTCACCCAATTTGGCATCCACCTACAGTCAGCATTTTGCATATAAACAAGTAATAAATAGGAATCCAAAACTAGCCAAAATCAAGCCTTAAACATGTAAAATCATCACATACAACCAATATGCCCTTAGGCACCTCAAATGACAACTTATAACATGTAAAGCTAAACATTCAATATATCCAATTGTTTAACTAACTCATATGCATTTTTGTACCAAAACCTACCATGTAGATCATTAATCAAAACATACCATTTAGTACCATTTATGTACTTGATCTCTAGCATCAAATGGTCATGTAAGTCACTTGTAATTTGTGCACTAAAAACACCAATACAAACCATTCAAAAACTAACCTCATTATACATATGTGCTTTCCACAATAAGCACTAAATCACTCCAAATTATAATACATATCCAAATGCATATTCAATTACCATTTAAATTTTCATCCATCAAAAATAAATCAATTCACATATTACCTATACCAAACCACACATCAAACATGATACGGACATTTATATATACATAGCAAAATATACCAAAGTACAAGCCAAAGCATATGGCCATAACCACAACATCACACATAAGCCAACATTAGCCAAAATAACCTATACATGCCATTATAACCAAAATTAAACAACTGGAAGTACCAAAAGAGCCGATAAATAGTGTGATATAACTTCGACAAGCTTCCAACCCGAACGAGCTTCTGAATCACTATAAAACACGGAAAATAACATAGAGTAAGCATTTGAGCTCAGTTAGTTCGCATAACAAAGAAATTAACTTACCATTTAGTCACATTTAAGGTAAGCATACAAAGCATATCCAACTCAATTTGGCCAAAAGCCTAAACACATATCCTCATCAACCATGTTAGTCATGTAATCCATATAATATCAAGAAAAATGTATGAGCTCAACAATAATCAAACTTCCATGTACATATAATTTCCACTTCGTGTATTTATATATCATGTAGCAACCATTTTCATATATCTCATGTAAATACATGTAGTAGTTCATATTGAACTCATGTAATCTCATAACAGAACATTGCCCGTTGAACCGTTTAGAATATTGTTGGATAAGCGGGTAGTACATACGAGGTGTACTGAACTGTAATCTGTCAATTCATGTACATGTATGCTCATACGAGTTGTAAACGGTAAGCTCCTCCAATCTGAATAATGGTAAGCTCATATGAGCTGAGTATCGATAAGCTCATAATAGCTGAAATCGGTAACCCTAATGACATGTCATTTGTATCCTACGAATTCCTAAGGTTCAAACAGGGCTCAGTAATCGTCGTATGTCATCGGATATGCGATCAGTATTCATATATTATGATTACACAATTCACAAACATATAATTCAATTTAAAACATATAAATGTACAATTTAATTACATGAACTTACCTCGACGAGTGTACGTAGATACAGAGGTGACTAATCCGAGATTTTCTCTTTGTCTTGATATAACTCCGTACGAGGTCTGACAAGATCTATACAAATGAATTTAACTCAATTCAATATAATTCATATTCAATTTAGTCCAACACATTTTTTGGCAAAATTACCATTTTACCCATATATTTTAATTCTTTACAATTCAGTTCTTATCTCATAAAAAATGGAAATTTGCACAATTTCATTACAACCCATCATAGCTGAATTATATACATGTTTATAACAGCCCACATTTTTCACAAATTCATAATTTTACCACACAATTTATCGCATTTTTCAATTTGATCCTTAATTGATAATTTCATCAAAAATTCCTTTACAAAAGTTGTTTATCTAACAACAAAAATTCATTTTATACCATTAAACTTCATAGCCCTAACATGCTCATCAATGGAAAAACTCAAATACTTTAACAATTTCACAAATTAGTTCCCGGCTAGCTAGATTAAGCTACAACGATCTCGGAAACAAAGAAATCACTAAAAACAGATTAAAATCCATACCTAATTTGAAAAAACAAGGTTGGCTGAACCTAGGTCTCCCATGGCTTCCTTTCTTCTTCTAAAATCGGTGGAAGATGATAATTAAAGATGATATTTTTATTTTATTACTTTTTATTTATCGTTTATTTACTATTTACTTATTAACCTTTAAAATTAATTCAAATTACAAAATTGTTAAGCCATTAACATCCACTAACATTCTAATGGGCTAATTACCATATAAGAACCTCCACTTTAAAGTTCTATAGCTATTTAATACTTTAGCTAATAGAACACAACTTTTGCACTTTACGCGATTTAATCCTTTTTATCAAATTGAGCATGCAAACATTAAAATTTCTAAACGAAATTTTTATACGGTAATGCTATCATGTAGTAGACCATAAAATAATAATAAAAATAAATTTTTTGACTTCAAATTTGTTGTCCCAAAACCACTGTTTTGATTTCACTGAAAACGACTGTTACAAATGTTTTTCATGTGTTGATGTTGAGAAGATACATATTCGATTCCACTCATATCTTAACCCCCGATGAGACCAAGTTACAACCTAACTTGTCATATGGGGAGGAACCAATTAAAGTCCTAGCTCGAGAAACGAAAGAATTAAGAAACAAGTGTGTGACGTTGGTGAAAGTGTTATGGCACCGTACAGTGCAAAAGAGGCTACGTGGGAGCTAGAAGAAGCTATGAGAAATTTCGATGATGAAATTTCTTAAGAGGGGAGAGTCCTAACATCCCAATTTTCAGTGGTATTAGAAAATATGGTTTTGAAACCCTATTATCGTAAACCGAGTCCATAAATATTAAATATGAATATTTACTAGGATAAAATAAAAATATATTAAAGATTGGTATAGAAGTTTTACCGAATTTATAGTTAATTAAGGCCTAGGGACTAAATTGTAAAAGTCCAATCGCTATATATTTTTAATTGACAATAGAATTGGGGATTAAAATAGCAAATATAAAAAGGACCAAAATGGAAAATAAACCATTTTCAAATAAGTTTTAGTGGATGGTAATGTTAGAATTGTGGCAAGGTGGCTGGTGGCGTGGATTATGTTACAAGGGAGCTTGAGTTCAAAACCCCTTGAATGCAAAATGTAATTATTTTGCTCAGGAGAAGACAAGAGGTTGTGTTGAAATCAAATATCGATGGAAAAGTATTTGAATTGGTCAAGGTTGTTGGGTGAATTTGAATGGGAGGTGGAGAGTGAATTAAGGAGGGATTCATGGAGAAAATCATGGGATTCAAGTGGGGGAGGTGTTATGGCTGAATAAGGGTTCTTGTGTAGGAAAAATTTGGCTAAGGGGGTTGTGTTAGGCATTTTTGCCTAGTGGGAAGTATAGGTGCTGAATTCTTGTTTTTCTTTTCCTCTGAAATTGCCAAACCTACTTGTGAATTGACCACTCGTGCATCTTTTCTTTTCTTTTTGTCAAACTATTTTCTCCTCTTGGCTCTCTCTTCTACATTTCTAACTTTGGAAAATACGGTTCCCTCCTCCCTCATCATTGTTCTATTCGGTCCTCTCTAGTAATCGACACCCCTTTCCTCTCTATAACCGAATCTTTCCATTTTCTTTACTCTTCAATTGATTCTTTTTCTTTTCTTTCCACTATATTCGATTCTTGCAGTTTAATTCTCTTAGCCAAATACCCTCTATTACTTTTTGTTTGGGCATAGTCACGGCATTTTGTGAGTTAGTCCTTTGGCCGAATACAACACCTTCTTTTCTTCTTGTTGTTCTTTTCCTTTTCTTTCAAAGCATAAGCCAAAGCACTTAAACTTTGACCCTTCCCAAATCTATTACGATCTAGGCATATCTCTGTCTCCGTTTGTTTAGCCTTCGAATCTCGGACAGTGGTTGGTAAGTGTGGCTAGGGCCGAAAATGGGTTAGCTGAGTTCTTTTCTTATCGGTTTGGATTCTCTCAAGTCGAAAGGCTGTTATGCTTTCAGTTATGGCTATGGGCATTATGTGGCTAACATCTCCTCTCTGTTTAAACATTGTTAGGGACTTGACTTGCTTAATCAAGGAGCCGACTGAACACTCTTCCCTTGCAGTAGACCTCTTGTTTGGTGAAAAGTGGTGTTAGTTGATTATTCGGATTCAATATTTGGAGATGTCTTATCAGGGTTAAGACTAATGGATTAGAATTTATTAATTTTATAGCTGCGTAATCTCGGGAGCTTCAACGTACGCTCGTAACAGGTGTGTACTCTCACACCATTGTTTGTGATAGTATGTACTGTTCTGTGAATCGGCCAAAAGCCGAAATGCCGAAAAGCCGGAGTATCGGCAACCGAGATCAATCAAGCGTGCGAGCGCTTGTAGTGATAAATCGAGCCACTAAGGATTGGCGATAGGCTGTGGAGAGTGCCACAAACACTCTCGTGAAACTGAGGCCGTATCGGGCCTTGTTGAGCCGAAGTGGGCTAAGTGGGCCCAATGGGTTGACGGGCCCACATAAGTGAAATCGATGGTAAGTACCGGATGAATTTTTGTGATTGCGAAGTCTGCAGAACCAAGACCGAAAATGAGCTGAATGGGCCACATGAGCGTGTGGGCCCGTTTGGGACAAAAATGGATTTTAGGCCCAATTACACCGTAGTGACCCAAAAGGGAACCTGTGTCGCTCAAAGCTACAGTGGGCCTTCAGAAAGGCTATTAGTTGATAAATTACCAAAATACCCTCGATGGGTAAAATTAATGAAATACCCTTAATGGGTAAGTTACCAAAATACCCTCGGTGGGTAAATTACTAAAATACCCTCGGGGGGTAAATTACCGAAATACCCTTAGTGGGTAAATTACTGAAATACCCTCGACGGGTAAAGTTACCGAAATACCCTTAAAGGATGAAATTACTGAAATACCCTCGTTGGCTAAAATTATGGAATACCCCTGAGGGGTAAATTACCGTTTTACCCCCTACCGACCAAATGACCATTATACCCCTAGTGGTAGATCTAGTGTTGTATGTGAACCCTGTTTAATTATTTATGATGGTAATTTATATTATACATCATTTTAACATGTCACTGCATGTTGTATTTGGGTTGGGTTATGTTTATGGAGGAAGTATTGTACTAGTGGCTATGCCACGTTATACTGATTCAGTGGCTCTGCCACGATATACTGATTTTAGTGGCTCAGCCACGTATACTGTTTCTGGCAGCTTTGCTGCGTTGATATTAGCAGCTCGTCTGCGCTTTTGGTGTGTAGGGGTGGGTGGGTTGACTTGGTCCCCACATGGTGTGTAGGGTTGGTACGGGTGGTGTGATGGTTGGATTGGGTTGGGCTGCATTTTTCTTTGTATTACCATGATTTTTGGGCTAAGGCCCAAACTGATACTGCATGGGCTTGGGCCCAGACTGTGACTGTGACAGGGGATTACACACTGAGTTCTTGTAACTCACCCCTTCCTTTTAACCTGCAGGTAATCCCCAGCATTAGAGGACTAGGAGGTGGCCATAAGTTGGATTTGCTTCTTAATGAAACATAGTAATTTTGGATTTAGTTTATTTTATATTATTTTTGGGTTAATATTTTATGTAATAAGGCATTTGGGATTTTCTTTTTTAAAACTTTTATTTGGTATTTCTTATATCACTGCAAATTTATTAAAAATAAGTTTTAAAATAATAACATCGATTTTTAAATATCACGTTTCCACAATGGTTTAATCAAGCTTCCGTAACATACAGGTTTTTAAAAGCAAAATACTAGATGCATAATAAGGTTTTACAAAAAAAAGGAAATGATTTCGAGTAAAACTAGGTTTGTTGATAAGCAACACAAATCGAAATTTTGAATCGGTAAGAAGTTTTGATTCGTAGATGAGTATTTCCAACATATGCATAGTTTTCAAACATCACCCGATGTGGCACGCTAGATCCAGTCGTAACGTCTAGGCCGGGTTTGGGGCGTTACACCACATCCGTTGCCAGAGCAACTATAATCACTTACATTCAAATATTACTATTAAAAAGTTAACTATGAATATTATAAACATCTTATACAATTTACATTCATTTTTCAGTCCTACACAAGCCTACAAAAGCTCTACTGCGAACTCAAGGTTGAATTAGGACTAAACTGTAATGTTTTCAAAGTTTGGAATTCACATCGTGACTTAGGGGGTTCCTCGTTGCAACGCCACATACTGAATTGGGCTCGCTGCAACAACCAAAGCTCGATATCACGCCGTGACATGGTGTCTTGGTCTTGTCGCGACGACAAATGCTTGACGTCTCAATGTGACATACTGCTTCTAAAAGATACCAACTTAACACCATCCAATATGCACATCTAAAACACATTTTTCACCGAATACTCATTCACAAACGTTTAATTCTAGAATTCCTTATCATGTATATCTTTAAATTTACCTAATCACATACATTAGCTTAATCAACTATGTCAACTACCATTATTTTATCAAACTTGATATATACAAGCATATATAAGTCCCAATATAATCAACTTCCATACAATCCAAATATGCATGTCGAATTCACATATGCAATTCAACCATTTAACCATTTACCAGTTCAAGTTTCAAATACAACATGATCATCAATTATACCATATACTGACTCAATGTAACAGACCGAATTTGACCCTAATCGGAACGGTGGTTTCGGGACCACGAATCCGAGTCCGAGAAATATTTTAATATTATATTTTGTGTTTATTATATGTGAATTAATGTGTGTGAAAGTCTCGTAGAAAAATTCTATCGTTTGTGTGTTTAATTTAGAAAAATGACTTAATCGCGTAAAAGGTAAAAGTTTCAAACTATAGTGAAAAGTGCTAAATTGATTATGGCTTTTTAATATGAGGTATTAAAAGGGTAAATAACCCATTTTTGAGTTAGTGGGTGGCTTATGCCAAGAATAACCTTGAGTTTTATATTATGGAATTTTATATTATAAGGTTATATTAGTAATTATTTTAAATGCATGATATATGTTAAAATAACATAAAATAATAAACCATCATCTTTATGCTCTCATGGCCGAATGTAGCTAAGAAAAAGGGGTTGAAGAAGCCGTGAATTTTCGGCAATTACTTGGTTCAATTAGGTAAGAATTTTAGCTCGGTTTTAGTTAATTTATACGTTTTTGAGATCGTTGTTTCGAACTGTAGTTGACCCATGTTAAAATTTTTAAGAATAATCATGTATGATGTTCGGCCTTTGCTATGTTCTTGTGATTTTTGGTGTTTTATGATTTTATGTAAATGATATGTTAAAGATTAAAATATATTGAATTGGAAATTTTAGTAAATTTGAGTATTTTGGGCTAATTTGTAAAAATAAAATTTTTGAGGGACTTGTTTGCAAAATAAATGAAATGTATGCCTTGGTATGAAGGTATAGAAGATTCGGCCCTAGAGTATTATGTGCAAATTATGTATATTTTGTGTTTTATGCAAATAGGACTAAATTGTAAAAATGTGAAACATTAGGGGTAAAATAGTAATTTGCCCATTTATGTGTTTTGGGACTAAATTGAAATGAAATGTGCTTGAATGAGATTATTTTTGATATGTTTAGATCAAGAACAAAGAAAAACGAATTTGGATCGGGGGAAGTCGAAAGTTATCGAATAGTCGGTATACGCGGTTCGTCGGTAGTCGAGGTAAGTTCTTAAGTTAAAGTTCATTAAATGAATAATTATGAAAATGTGAAATGAAATTATTTGATTAAATTGAGTAAGATATAGGTGTTAGCCGAATGTGTATATTCTATTTTGGGATGATTATGTTTTGCAAGACAATATGAATTAGTATATTTGGCTTGACAAGTGAATTGGTTTTGTGAATATGAATTGATAGTGATGTATATGTTAAGAAATGTAAGTTAATGAATTGATTTGATAAACATATTCGGGCTTATTGCCTAGCAGGCCTCGTGCCGGTGACATATTCGGGCTTATTTGCCTAGCAGGCCTCGTGCCGGTGACATATTCGGGCTTATTGCCTAGCAGGCTTAATGCCGGTGTTTTAAGTTTCGGACTTGAGTTTCGTAGGCCTAGGGCCAGTATGTGAAGTTCAGCTAAGGCTTAGTAGGTAATATACCGGTGAGTGTTAAACTTTGAATTTCATGTATAAAGTAATGAGATCATGAAATGAATCTGGTAAATTTGGTGCTTGAAAGGGAAAATTTTAATTCGGCAATGAGGTATGAAATTCATGTATGTGTACTATGATAGTGAGCAAATGAATTAATGGAAGGTAAATATTTCATGTACTTGGTTGTGACATTGTTATGTATATGCAAAGTAATTTGCCATACGGATGCTTAGAAATGCGAAAGCTTGTGCAAGGTTAAGATGGGTTCTTGCAAGTATATTCATTCAATGATTTTATGTAATCATCTATGTATGTAATCGACAATTGATATCCTAGGTATAGAAGTTAAAGTTACAAGTAATTTAAGTATGAGAAATTGTTATATTGAGTTTATGTGTAAGACATAAATGCTTTCAGTTGTATTAAATCATTGCTTAAGACTTACTAAGCTAACAAGCTTACATTGAGTGTGTTTGATGTTCTATTTTTTCTAGATTTTGGATCAAGCTACTAGCTCGGGGAAATAATCCGTCAGCAAGTCTACCGCACGATCAACCTTTTGGTACAACAATAGCTTGGTTTTATTTTGATAAAGGCATGTATAGGGTGTTTAATGTCTTTATTTGAGTTGAATACTTGGACAATATATGTATTATAGCCATACGAATATGGCTTATATTCCTTGTCAATATGGTATTAATGTATGCTTGGTTAATGACCGAATTGGAGTGTATTTATATGTCGTTTTTGGATGCAATTGGTGGTATGGATATTAGGTTAGTTTATAATCGGCTATAGTACTTATACTTATGATAGGTATATTGTAGTTTTGTGGTCTAAGATAATGATTTGAGAAAGTATAAACTAAGTTAAGTGTTTCTGATGGTTTAAAGTATAGTTGAGTATTTATATAGCAAGACTTGTAAATAGAAAATGTTTATTTGCGATTCGGTGATGTATGCGACATGTTATGCATGAAAGTGTGAAGTATTTATTTGAGATCCGAGTATGTGTGAAGTGTTTATGGTATGCATGCATTTCAATATATATATAGTAGTTCATATATTCGGTGAACTAAGGATGATCCTTGTGACCGTAGATATTCAATGTAGTTGGTTAAATGAGTGTAAGAAAAAGAAAAAGGTTTTGCATGGTATATCATACGCATGTATATGTATTCAGCCCTTATGCTATGTGTAAATATAGAAGGTATAAATTTGTGTTGGTGTCTACGGCATCATTGAGCAGTATAGTTGCCAGGTTAATGCATATTGATTATTGTATTTAGGTTGGGTAAGAAATATTGAATCATGCAAGGAATGCGATTTTTGGTATGTGCCAAATGGTAAAATTGATTATGGTACTAGTGCTAGCTTGTCACGTTTGAGCATGGTCACATTAATTACATTTGATATTTGGTGATATGTGACTATAATTATCTAAGTTGGGTCTGTAATGTCTGTAACCCTAATCTAACGTCGGATACGGGTTTATCTAAGTTGGGTCTGTAATGTCTGTAACCCTAATCTGACGTCGGATACGGGTTAGGGTGTTACACTCAACCTAGGTACATGTCATACTTAAAACAAATCAGAGTTATACAAACATTGCTAAGTCGAGGAACGTTTCCTGGATGCTGGACATACTACTCGCACTCTTGGGAATCAATTGTACCTATGCATAGAGAAAACAAACAGTATGCTGAGCTGTAACATCCCAAAATTGGGCCTAGTAGGATTGAGCCCAATGGGCCTTAGGCGTAGTAGCGTTTAAATTTTTTTGGAGAACAAGAGATCGACTTAAATGCAAGTTAGACCTATCAGATAAGTGATTTTGAAAGGTTTGAGGGCTTCTATGAAGTCCCGGGATCGAACATTGGCTTTGGGGAAATTTTGGATTTTAGGTGGAAAAAACCCTGGAAGTTGGCAGGTAGGCCTTAAGAATAAAATGTGGAGGAAAATGACACATGTGGAGTGTGTGGTGTAGTGGCAAAGTGACGCCACATAAGAGACAAGGGGGTGATGCCACAAGGGAAGGAAGGAGGTCCAAGGTTCAAGTCTTGGCTCTTGCATTTTGGTTTTCTTTTTACATGGATCTTAGAATTTGGCCCATAGTTTATATTTAGTTGTGCATGGTTTGAGACACAAGAGGAGCTTGTGGCCAAGTGGTTAGCGGCATGGATTATGTTGCAGAGGAGCCTGGGTTCAAATCTCATGAGAAGCAAAGGAGTATTTATTTTGCGGATTGGACGGCAAGAGTTTCAGTTGAATTTAAACTCTACTGACGAAGGGATCCCACATCGAAAAGATACAAAGAAGGAAGGTGAAGAGCTAGCTATATAAAGAGCATTCCAGGAGGAGAGTTAAGATACCTTGGAGAGCGTTTGGGCACAGGAGTGGTCGGAGCACGGATTAGCACCAGATTCCTATCAGGTGTGTAACTCTCTCTACTCTAGTTGTAGAACGGCAAATGCCGAAGTGCCGGTCACGGCAATAGTAGCCATGCGAGCGTGCGAGCGCACGTGTGGGGCTTCGACGCAATAGTTGAGGCCATCAGTAGTATTCTTGTGGGTTGAGGCTACTTGGGCCGTGATGGGCCAAAGTGGGCCCAATGGGCCCGTGGGCCCAAGTGGATAAATTGTATGATAGTGTAGTATATAGTGAACTAGACTAGGTGGAACTTATATACATAGATGGATTTGTGTTAGGTGGGCCACACGAGCGTGTGGGCTCGAATGGGCGGAAATTGGGTTTTAGGCCCAATAGTCCGGTATGACCAGAAATGGTAGCTGAGTCGCTCGGGGCAACATTGGGCCTTCGGAAAGGCCATTCCAGGTACGAAAATACTGAAATACCCTTAATGGGTAAATTACCAAACTACCCCTGAAAGGTAAATTACAAAAATTCCCTTGGTAGGTAAAATTATGGTTATACCCTTAGAGGTTGATTAGCGTGATTATGTTGTTTTATGTCTATCTGATTATGATGGTAATTCATGTTATACTTATATTTGATATATGATTTGCATACATGTCATACTACATACACGAATTATTATGACTGATGATCATGGCATGGACATGGGTATGATGAGAGGAGGGGGAAGGTATGATTTTAGACTGCCACCAGTGGTTTTGACCACACAGTGGGTTGGCCCCACTTTCTATATATTATTGTGACTAAGTCTCAGTGGTTTTGACCACTAGTGGTTTGGTACCACATATTGCTATCTTTGTGACTCGTCCTTGTGGTCTAGCACCACACAGTGGGTTGGCCCCGCTTATTATGATATTGTGACTAAGTCTCAGCGGTTTTGACCACCAGTGGTTTTGACCACATATGTACCTATCTTTGTGACTCGTCCCTGTGGTCTGGCACCACCGTGGGTTGGCCCCACATATCGATACGGGATTGTCACCAGTGGTTTTGACCACAATGTGGGTTCGCCCCACACATATTATTTGTGACTCCGGTCACCAGTGGTTTTGACCATACACATACTATTTGTGACTCCGATCACCAGTGGTTTTGACCACACATATATTATTTGTGACCTCGGTCACCAGTGGTTTTGACCACACGGGGTAGACATAGGAGTTCGGATGGTTAGGTTTTGGGTTGCATGGCATACTTACTTACATATGAAACTGTGTAAGGGCTTCTATCTTTGGGACGGGGATTTACACACTGAGTCTCGGGTTGGGGACTTACACACTAAGTCTCGGTGACTCACCCTTCCTTTACATGTTTCAGGTGACTCGTAGATCGCGGATGTGGAGCCGGGACAGACTCGAGGTGGCCATGCTCATTGCTTTGGGTTTTGATTTAAATTATAATCTGGATTTTGCTTTACTCTTAATTTGGTTTTTGGATTGTAATAAGGCCATTAACTTTCACTTTGAAGTTTATCTATCTGCTTAAATTATCACGGAAATGTTTGCATAAGTTAAACAAAACGACATGCCTAAATAACCTTTAAAATGGAAGTTTTCTAAAATTCACAACTTATCGAGTTTTCTAAAACTTTACCATCGAGTAACGACAAACAAGTAGCATCAATAGGTTAACTCAGTTTTCTTAAAAACTGCAAACGGTTTTGACAACTGGGCTAAAACTGTTTCGGATTTTCAATAAAAACCAATGGTTTTCTTAAAATAAGAAACTACACACAACTTTCCAAACCATGTTTTTACTAAATCAAACAACTCGTTTTAAATAATGACCCCTTCTTTCAAAATTAAATCTACAAACTATTTTCTTAAAAATTGTTTCCTCCTGTGACATACCAGATTCGGTCGTGGTGTGTTGACCGGGTTTGGGGTGTTACATGAGCAAAAACGCTTAGTGGTACTTTCGTGATTCAAGTCAATAAAATAAACAAGCTAAAGAAATGCATACATTTATTTCCAGCTCATTTCATAACCTAATTTAATGCCTTTCATCCCATATAAACATGTATATGACCTACCTTTCATGAACATACAATTAAACCATGTCAAAACACTCATGCCAAACATTCATTACCACTTAACTTGCATAAATCCATTTTACATTTCCATTCATTACATAAGTATCTAACCTACCTTTCATGCTATTCAATCATTCAAGTACCATTTCTTTCTTTTGTAACAAATCAACTGACAACATAAACATAATAATCAATTCATACAATTAAACCATGTCATATATGTATATACTTGCCATATCATCTTTCATTCATTATCATATACAATCATCAACTTGTATACATGTATTTTTACTAAATTATCACCTCGTTATTTCTATAATTTCTGAGCCTATTAGCTCATTCATTTCTACCGACCCTCAGAGCTTGTTTCAATTCTTTTTGCACGATCTTTTACGTGCTAACATTTATCACAATCCAATCACATTTTATCTCATGTATAATTCAACCAATTCATGTGTTTATAACTCTATTAACTAGACACAAACTCAGAACAGACATGGATCTGTCACCCTGAGTTTCTCGACAACAATGACACTATACAGGTAATACTACCAACTCGGGTTGCTCGGCAACGATGATTTTCAGAATTTGATTATTCTATCTCCTCGGGTTTTCCAGCAACAATGAGTCTATATGTAAAATCTACCACCTCGGTTACCTAAAAACGATGGTTTTCAATCAAAATCCTGACCCTATAGCATGCCAACTATATCCGACTTAGTCCGATAAGCTAATAGTGTAACTCAATTAATCATCACTTGGTCATTTCATCATATAGTATAACACATTTCAACTTAATTTCACATCAATTTCCTATCTCAATATTCAATTTCAACCATACCATTTGAATTCAATAACAATTGACAAATCACCTCAACATTATATAATGCAAACTACCAGGAATATGCAATAATTAATTTGATCCCGAATCTTAGAAATACAAATCGAAAGCTCGCGTCACTCGTCGTCGGCTCTCGCCTTTTCTTTCCCTCTCTATGGCTCGACATCATCTTTAGCTATGAATAATAATTCAAAAATGAAAAATTATCAATTTCCATTCAAATACAAAGCCATACATGTTTTTAGATTTATTCAATTTAGTCCCTAAACTCGGGAAAAACATAACTTTAAATCTAGAGCTTTGGATTGAAATCCAATTTGACATTTACTCATTAGGGACCTTTTACTTTCTATTCCTATCAAAATTTCATGAACGTTTTGCATTTTATTCAATTTGGTCCATAATGTACGAAATCAATAATTAAGCTTTATAATTTAGTCCTTTTTATAATCTAAGCTTAATTTCTATCAAATTCATACCAATTTCATCTATTTCTCAACAATGGAAACTTTCAAAAATTTTAACAGCTTTACAAATTAGCACATGGGCTAGCTAAATCAAGCTACCATGATTTAATTTCCATAAAAGTTAAAGAAAAATGGCTAGGAACTTGTAATAAATGGTCGAATGTTGAAAATACAATAACCAAGCTTTCTATTTTCTTTCTATGGTTTCGGTGGCTTAGGGGAGGAAAATGATCACTTCCCACTAAGCTTTTACTATATATACTATGGTTAATTTTTAATTAACCTTAATTATCCCTTAATTAAACCATTTTACATTAATAATTTAATCTTAAACAAACCCATTATTATCACCAACTATCATTCATTTAAAAGTTGTTTATTAAACATTTTGGTCATTTGGATAATTTCTATTTAAGTCCCCAAGCCTTTTCCTAATTAAAAATCTATAGCAATTAAAATTTTACAATTTAGTCCCTAGGCCCTAAATAACTATAATTTCAGCTAAATTACTTATATAAATTTCAATTCATTTATACACTAAATTAATAAGTACCCATATTTAATATTTACAATTCAGTTTATGAAAATGGGGTTTCGAGACTACATTTTTTGACACCATTGGAAGTGGGGTCGTTACATGAATTGTTATGTGATTCCATTAAATTATTGATAGTATTTATGACTTGGGAATATGACTAACACACTTAATTAGTAGTTTTGTTATACGTTTAGTTATACAATCATATGTTGAAGGATAACTATGTGAATGTTAAATCGATTAGTTTAAATTATGCTTATTTAATCAAGGTAAGTTTAGTGGTTCCATTTGAACTTACTAAGCATTCATAATGCATAATCTAGTTGTTTTTCCTTCCCTGTAGTTTTTCACCTTGCAGAACTGCCGAGCCAAATTAGTAGAGGAGCACACACTATCATGAGACGATAGTTATATGTTCGTTTTGAGTGGTAGTCTTATGTTAATAGTGGTAATGGTTGATTTTTGAATATAATTTTTGGTATGAAACTTAATGATGTATATTTTGTTAAAGTTTGATGCCTGTGGATGGTGGAATTTCTTTTGATTGATTTGATATGTTAAGACTATCATTTAGGCCATATGAACTGGTTAAGTTGAATTAATGCTTTGGGAAATGGTAAGCTATATGTTAAACATGTATAATAGCTTAGTGTATACTTTAGTTGATTCATGGAAATCCCATGAAATGGTTTAGTTTTAATTGAAATGATGAACATGATTGAGAATGTAGTGAAAACATTTCGTATGGATAGGTGAAATATGAATTGAATATATGTAAATGTGGAATGGTTAGATTGTATGATATAGATTGGTTAGTTTAAATAATTAGATACTTGAATTGGTTGACATTGGCTCGTTTTAATGGTTCCATTCTTGTGCATTGATCAATGGGACACATAGAAATGGTTGAAATCAATTGATTTAGGTACCAAATGTGTATTTTCTTAAAAAAAAGGGTAGCGACACGACCACGGGAGTAATATCCCGGGATTAGGGGCTATTTTTATTGTGACTTTGTTTGCATGTTATCGGCTTTCTATGTGGTTGTTTTGATGTTTTAGGGGCTTAGTTGTAGGCTAGGGGTATGCCTGAGTAGGTAGGAAAATTTTAGTTTTGGGCTTTATGTGAGAGGAGCTGAAGGAGCTGGGGCATATGTATTTTATTTGGTGTTTTTGAGCACATGAGCTGAGCTAGCAAAGTGGCAGAGCAAGGCGCCACTTGGAGTTTCGATTGGCGTCACTTGCAGGAGTGAGAGGTCTGGTGTTCAAGCTGCGGAGTGCTCCTATTTTGTTCCATTTTGACGGCATGGAGGAGGAGAGTTGTAGGCAGTTCAAACTCTGCCTTGGACTTGGTCTACCCATTTGAATGGTGGGTGGAGAGTGGAAGTAGGAGGAAGACTAGTTCAACTAGTTTGAATTGGGTGGTTGTGAGTGATTGGAGGAAGTGGCCGAATATTGGGGTGTGTGTGGAGTGAGTGGCCGGTTTTGGTAGTGAGTAGGAGAGGTTTGCCGAAATTCTTTTTGGCATTTTGGTGTTTTCGGTCAAAAGTTAGTGAGCAAATTTCTTCTTTTTGTCAATAGCCTAAGCCAAAAATTCTAAAGAGCTTTACCTCATTTTCTTTTTGGAACCGAAAGTCCAAGTAGCCTTATTGCCGAATTTGACTTTGTTTTTCTCTCAATATCCTTTGATAAGCCGAACCTAGCATCCCACCTCCATTTCTTTTCTTTTTGAAACCTTGTAAGCCGAAACTCCATCTCTCCAAAACACTTTTTCCATTTCTTCTCTTACTAGCCGAAACTCAATTCTCTAAAAACACATCTTCATTTTCTTTCATTGGCAAGCCGAAAGTACTCTCCCTTATCCATCTTCCATTTTCTTTCTTTTTCCTTTTCACTCAAAACCGAACATAGGTGTGTGTTAACACTTAGGCCGAATCTTCTTTTCCTTTTGGTTCAGGGTCTTAGCCGAATCCTCTTTTCTTTCTAGTTTAAAGTGCTAGCCGAATCTTCACAAGGGTAGCCTCTTCTAGTCTTGGTTCTAATCGAATTTTAGAGGAAAGGTAAGTGCCGAATGTTTGTTCTTCTTCTTTTCGTTTTCTCTGTTAACATTCACAAGGTTTAGTGCCGATTTTGGTTTTGTGGTAGGGTATTAATCTCTTGAGGTTAATCGATTTATCATAGGACATCGGGGACTTCGAAGCAGTCAAGTGGAGCCTTCTTCCTTTGATTAACCGTTTGGTAAGTGGTGGTAAGGGTTAGTATTATTGTTAGTTCATTCTTTTAGATGTCAATAAGTCAAGTCTTCAAGTGGATTAGCTGTTCCCTTTTTAGGGGTTGGCCGATTATCAGAAGAATCACTGCTTGGTTCGGGATTTGGTAGGAAACCAAATCTAGTATAAAGGTATAGGTTGGTTCAAATATTGATCCATTGGGTTTAATAGTCTTGGCCGAATGAGATAGATGTCTAATGCTCTTATTTGGCCGATTATAGGAGCAAGTAATCAAGGGGCCTTAGATCAATTCTTTTGGTATTAAAGTCTGCGTTTTAACAGGTGTGTAACTAACACACTCCATACTTCGTAATACTGTTAATAACTCTGATTGCCTTGTTAAAACCAAAACAGTATGAGGGATTATTTGGTACCCAAATGGGGTATATGTACGGATCCGGGTAAGTCTGTAGCATTTCGAGTTTTATTGTTGATATATCTAATATTATGATCTATGCTATGTATGCTATGAAATGTAATGCTAGGTATGTTGGCATGATATGCATGACTTGCATGATATGCATAATTTACATGAGTATGGCATGATGACGGGTGAAATGAGAGGAGGGGGATTATGATATCCGTGTCTTTGGGACACTGTGTCTTTGGGACACCAGAGGTTTGGCACCTCCAGTGGTTTGGTACCACAGATGATATTTTGTGACTTTGGGTCACCAGAGGTTTGGCACCTCAGCGTCTCGTCCCAGTGGCTTAGTACCACGGTGGGTTGGCCCCACAGTTGATTATACGGGATTGACGCCAGTGATTTGGTATCACACGATGGGTTGGCCCCATCATCGGATTTGTGACTGCGGTCACCAGTGATTTGGTATCACATGTGTCTTTGGGACACCAGAGGTTTGGCACCTCATTGCGACTCGTCCCTATGGTTTGACACCACCGTGGGTTGGCCCCACTTATGAGATACGGGATTGTCGCTAGTGATTTGGTATCACACGATGGGTTGGCCCCATCATTGGATTATTCGTGACTTCGGGTCACCAGTGGTTTGGTACCACATTATGGATATCGTGACTTTGGGTCACCAGTGGTTTGGCACCACCAGTGGTTTGGTACCACACGGGGTAGAGAAGGTGTATGGATGGTTAGGAACGGGTGCATTAACTGTATTGCTATGTTATGTTGTGTGCTAGCATGTTGCATTATCGGGAGGAGGATTATGTACTGAGTCATACGACTCACCTTCTCCATTGACATTTCAGGTGATACTTAGACGCGGACATGGAGCCGGGATGGACTCGAGGTGCTCATGCCAAACTAAAATAAAGATTTGCTCAGACTATATAAATTGGTACTTTAGTTTATTTATTACTATTTGGTTTTATTTTGGGTTGTAAACGGCCTTTAAAATTATGTTTTGCTATGTTTATGCTTAAAGTAGATTTTTAATATGCCTTAACAAATTAATTGGGTTAAATTTGCTAAAACCTGAAAAGATAACGATTTCAAAACTACAAAGCGATATGTTTTAAACTGTACCATCGGGTATCATCCTGTAAATTGTGATAAAGGAAACTCAATCGTTTCAAACTTAATTTCGTTTTTCTGCTAAGTCAAATGTTTTAGTATCAATAATAAAAACTTAAATTTTTAAATGAGATGAACGTGTTTTAATTCCATAACTGATTAAGTTTTCGGAATTTCTAAGTTTTCAAACAAAACCTCAGTTTTACACAACCATGCCCAAGATTTTCACAAGAATACGAAATCAACTACTAGTTTTTACCAACCCTTTTCCCTTAAACCTAAACCTCACAAACCATTTTATCCCGTAACATACCGGATTCGATCGTGGTGTATTGACCGGGTTTGGGGTGTTACAATTGTGGTATCAGAGCCAAGTTCAAAGGCTCGGCTGTGGGCCTGAAGCCCAAAGTGGTTTTCAAAAGTCTATTTTAAGTGATTCTGTTTTAAAACTTGGTTTGAAAGGCATGACACCGAGTCTCCGGCACCAGTTCGCTCAGGTAAGTACCCCCACCATTTCTTGTGATTTTGATATTGATGAGATGTGATTGAAGGTTTTGCAATAATAGGATGACTTTAGAAACTGAAACTGATAGGACTCTGTGAACTCGCGAAAACAAAGCTCTTTACTATTCATAAGATTTTGCTTTAAAACAAGCGGAATAAATACTGATTCATAAAACTTCTAAATCAGATACGTAGAAATTTAGTCATGAGTGCTCGAGGTGGACGTGGTCGTGGACGAGGTCGTGGTAGGATGACAGTTTCTGAACCCGTAGGATCTGGTCAGGGGTCAGAAAATGAGATACCGGTACCGCCACCAGCTGGAGGTGGTGAGTTTCAAGATCAGACTGGGGATGATGCAGTGTCACAGGCGATGCTGCGAGTGTTAGAAAGGGTAGCGGGAGTAGGTGGAGGCGCAGGAGTTAGGAAATCTGTGCCTGAGCGACTCCGGGCAAACGGGGCCGAATTCTTTCGAGGTGTTTTTGGTGTTGCTCCCAGCACGGCTGAGTATTGGCTGGAGGCAACAGAGCGGATCATGGATGATCTGGACTTGACTGCTGAAGAGAAGCTGAAGGGCATAGTATCGCTTCTTCGGGATGAGTCATACCAGTGGTGGCTCACAGTTCGGGACAGTGTGGCAGCAGAGGATCTGACATGGGATTATTTCAGGGCTGCATTTTAGAATAAGTACATTGGAGCTAGTTACATCGACGCGCAGCGAAAAGCATTTCTGAGGCTAGTTCAGGGGAGTAAGTCTGTTTCCGAGTACGAGGCTGAGTTCTTGAAGCTGAGTCGGTACGCTAGGGGCATTGTGGCTACTGAACACGAGAGGTGTGTTCGTTTTGAGGATGGTCTGAGAGACGAGTTGAGGCTACTGATTGCTCCTCAGCAGGAGCGTGAGTTTGCTGTTCTAGTTGAGAAGGCTAAGGTAGCCGAGGGTATTAAGGAGTCGGTAAGGCAGGGTATGGACAGAGACAGGCATAAGAGGAGCTTTGGATCTTCTGGATCATCGGGTAATCTTCAGAAGAGGGCTAGACAGAGTGGGCCGAGTCAGTCTGGTAGGGTTGTTGCTGCTAGTCAGGGACCGCCGCGGTGTAACCACTGTGGGAAGTATCATTGGGGAGGCTGCTGGACCGGTAGAAAAGGTTGCTTTGAGTGTGGTTCTCTGGATCATCGTGTGAGGGACTGTCCACGTAAGTTGGCCAGGATTCAGTCTGAGAGTCAGGGCCGTACTCAGTTCAGGAATAATGGACCGCCACCGCAGAGAGGTTGCGGTAATGGCAGAGGAGGTAACGGTTCTGGTCGGGGCCGTGGAGCACCGGGCAGAGGTGCAGGTCGTTCTGAGGCCAGACAGCTTGGGTTGGTGTATGCAGCGAGATGCCGAGAGGAGGGCGACGCACCGGTCGTCATAACCAGTACGTTCTTGATCCTTGGTTCTCCTTTTACTGCTTTGATTGATGTGGGTTCGACGCATTCTTACGTGGCTAGTAGTATAGTAGAGACCATGGACTTAGACTCTGAGATATCTTCTAGGCAGATGACTGTAATTAGCCCTTTAGGTCACTCAGTAGTAGTAGATAAGCTGTTTAGAGATGTACCCCTAGAACTCCAAGGGGTAGTGTTTGCTGCTGATCTGATGGAACTGCCGTTTGGGGAGTTCGATCTGATCCTTGGGATGGACTGGCTGGTTAAGTACCAAGCGAAGTTGGATTGCGCGGCTAAGCGCATGGTTCTTAAGACGGTTGAGGGTGATGAGGTGGCTATGATAGGTAATAGGAGAGATTACTTATCAAATGTGGTATCTGCTCTGAAGGCGGAAAAGATGGTCAGGAAGGGCTGCGAAGCGTATGTGGTTCATGTGTATGCCTTGGAGGCTAAGGAGTCTGCTGTAGGGAAGGTCCGAACAGTTAAGGAATTTGCTGATGTGTTTCCAGAGGAGCTTCCGGGGTTGCCGCCGGATCGTGAAGTAGAGTTCGGGATAGATCTGTTACCCGGAACTGCGCCAGTGTCTATTGTTCCGTATAGGATGGCGCCAAAGGAGTTGGTGGAGCTTAAGGCTCAGATCCAGGAGTTGTTGGATTGCGGTTTTATCAGGCCAAGTGTTTCACCGTGGGGTGCACCGATACTCTTTGTCAACAAGAAAGATGGTACGATGCGGATGTGCATAGATTACCGCCAGCTGAATAAGCTGACGGTCAAAAACAAGTATCCGTTGCCACGGATAGATGACTTGTTTGATCAGCTGAAGGGTGCAGCGGTATTCTCTAAGATTGATTTGAGGTCTGGGTATCATCAGTTAAAGGTAAAAGAAGCGGATATTCACAAGACAGCGTTTCGGACTCGGTATGGGCACTACGAATTTCTGGTAATACCGTTCTGGTTGACTAACGCACCGGCAGCATTCATGGATATGATGAATAGGGTGTTTCAGCAGTATCTGGACCAGTTCGTGGTAGTTTTTATTGACGACATCTTGGTGTATTCAAGAACAGAAGAAGAGCATGATGCGCATTTGCGGGTGGTGTTACAGATTTTGAGGGAGAAGCAGCTCTATGCCAAGTTTAGTAAGTGCGAGTTTTGGCTTAGAGAGGTGACTTTCTTGGGTCATGTAGTGTCAGCTGAGGGGATTAGAGTGGATCCTCGGAAGATTGAGGCAGTTTTTGATTGGAAGCCGCCGAAGTCAGTGGCTGAGATTAGGAGTTTTCTGGGTTTGGCAGGATACTATCGGAGGTTTGTAGAAGGGTTTTCGTTGATTGCAGCGCCGATGACCAAGTTGTTAAGGAAAGGGATTCCGTTTGTTTGGACTGAGAAACAGCAAGAGAGTTTCGACAAGCTCAAAAAGATTCTGACAGAAGCTCCGGTTTTGATTCAACCTGAGGCTGGTAAGGAATTCACAGTATACTGCGATGCATCACATACGGGATTGGGTTGTGTGCTGATGCAAGAAGGTAAGGTTGTGGCTTACGCATCTCGGCAGCTGAGGCCACATGAAGTCAACTATCCGACGCATGATTTGGAGCTAGCGGCCGTAGTCTTCGCTTTGAAGATTTGGAGGCACTATTTGTACGGAGAGAGATCGATAGTTTACACGGATCATAAGAGTCTGAAGTACCTCTTGACTCAGAAGGATTTGAATTTGAGGTAGTGCAGATGGGTCGAGTTGCTAAAAGATTATGACTGTTCGATTGAGTATCATCCGGGCAAGGCTAACGTTGTGGCAGACGTGTTGAGCCGTAAGGTAATTTTGGACTTAAGAGCGATGTTTGCCCATTTGAGTTTGTATGACGACGGAAGTATTCTGGCAGAGTTGCAAGTTAAGCCTACTTGGGTTGAGCAGATCAGAGAGAAACAGTTAAAGGATGAGGTTTTGAGTGCGCAGAGGTTGCAAGTGCTGAATGGTGGTTTGGAAGGTTACAGTCTGTCTGGTGATGAGGTGCTGTGTTTTCAAGGTAAAGCTTGTATGCCCAAGGATGTTGAGCTGAGGCAGAAGATTCTTCAGGACGCATATAGCAGCCCTTATGCTATGCATCCTGGAGGTAGCAAGATGTATAGGGATCTCAAAGAGCAGTTTTGGTGGCCTGGTCTTAAAAGAGAAGTGACTGAGTTTGTGGGTAAGTGTCTGACTTGTCAGCAAGTCAAGGCTGAGCATCAGTTGCCATCGGGGTTGCTTCAGCCAGTGAAGATTCCTCAGTGGAAGTGGGAAAGGATAACCATGGATTTCGTCAGTGGATTACCGCTTACGCCAAGCAAGAAGGATTCAGTTTGGGCAATTGTGGATCGACTGACTAAATCAGCTCATTTCATTCCGGTGAGGGTGGACTACTCACTTCAGAAGTTGGCAAAGCTGTATGTTTCAGAGATAGTGAGGCTGCATGGTGTACCAGTGTCAATAATCTCGGATAGGGATCCCAGATTTACGTCAAGGTTCTGGAGGGCGTTACATCAGGCTTTGGGTACGCGTTTGGATTTCAGCACGGCTTTTCACCCGCAGTCTGACGGGCAGTCGGAAAGGGTTATTCAGATCTTGGAGGATATGCTGAGAGGTTGTGTTCTGGATTTCAGAGGTAGTTGGGAGGAGTTTCTGCCATTAGCTGAGTTTGCCTACAACAACAGTTACCAAGCGAGTATCAAGATGGCACCATACGAGGCGTTGTATGGTAGGAAGTGTCGCTCACCTACGTGTTGGACGGAGTTAGGTAAACGTCAGTTGTTGGGGCCCGAGTTAGTTGCGGAGACCGAAGACAAGGTTAAGTTGATTCAGACTCAATTGAAGGAAGCTTCGGACCGGCAGAAGTCGTATGTCGATCTTAAGCGGAGAGATATAGAGTTTGCTGTGGGGGATAAGGTTTTCCTGAAGGTCTCGCCGTGGAAGAAAGTGCTGAGGTTCGGAAGGAAAGGTAAGCTAAGTCCAAGGTTTATTGGGCCGTATAAGGTACTGAGGCGAGTGGGACCAATAGTGTATCAGCTTGAGTTGCCAGCAGAGCTAAGTCAGATTCACGACGTTTTTCATGTTTCGATGCTTCGACGTTATCGTTCAGACCCATCGCACGTGGTAGCAGTGGAAGAGATCGAGGTAAACCCAGATTTGACCATGGAGGAAGAACCTGTGCGGATTCTAGATCGGGATGTGAAGGTTCTACGTAAGAAGTCTGTGCCTTTGGTAAAGGTTCTTTGGCGGAATCATGGCGTGGAAGAAGCTACGTGGGAACCCGAGGATGTGATGAGACATCAATACCCGCAACTCTTTTGATCAGGTAATTTCGAGGTCGAAATTATTTTAAGGGGGGTAGAACTGTAATATCCCGGGATTAGGGGCTATTTTTATTGTGACTTTGTTTGCATGTTATCGGCTTTCTATGTGGTTGTTTTGATGTTTTAGGGGCTTAGTTGTAGGCTAGGGGTATGCCTGAGTAGGTAGGAAAATTTTAGTTTTGGGCTTTATGTGAGAGGAGCTGAAGGAGCTGGGGCATATGTATTTTATTTGGTGTTTTTGAGCACATGAGTTGAGCTAGCAAAGTGGCAGAGCAAGGCGCCATTTGGAGTTTGGATTGGCGTCACTTGCAGGAGTGAGAGGTCTGGTGTTCAAGCTGCGGAGTGCTCCTATTTTGTTCCATTTTGACGGCATGGAGGAGGAGAGTTGTAGGCAGTTCAAACTCTGCCTTGGACTTGGTCTACCCATTTGAATGGTGGGTGGAGAGTGGAAGTAGGAGGAAGACTAGTTCAACTAGTTTGAATTGGGTGGTTGTGAGTGATTGGAGGTAGTGGCCGAATATTGGGGTGTGTGTGGAGTGAGTGGCCGGTTTTGGTAGTGAGTAAGAGAGGTTTGCCGAAATTCTTTTTGGCATTTTGGTGTTTTCGGTCAAAAGTTAGTGAGTAAATTTCTTCTTTTTGTCAATAGCCTAAGCCGAAAATTCTAAAGAGCTTTACCTCATTTTCTTTTTGGAACCGAAAGTCCAAGTAGCCTTATTGCCGAATTTGACTTTGTTTTTCTCTCAATATCCTTTGATAAGCAGAACCTAGCATCCCACCTCCATTTCTTTTCTTTTTGAAACCTTGTAAGCCGAAACTCCATCTCTCCAAAACACTTTTTCCATTTCTTCTCTTACTAGCCGAAACTCAATTCTCTAAAAACACATCTTCATTTTCTTTCATTGGCAAGCCGAAAGTACTCTCCCTTATCCATCTTCCATTTTCTTTCTTTTTCCTTTTCACTCAAAACCGAACATAGGTGTGTGTTAACACTTAGGCCGAATCTTCTTTTCCTTTTGGTTCAGGGTCTTAGTCGAATCCTCTTTTCTTTCTAGTTTAAAGTGCTAGCCGAATCTTCACAAGGGTAGCCTCTTCTAGTCTTGGTTCTAATCGGATTTTAGAGGAAAGGTAAGTGCCGAATGTTTGTTCTTCTTCTTTTCGTTTTCTCTGTTAACATTCACAAGGTTTAGTGCCGATTTTGGTTTTGTGGTAGGGTATTAATCTCTTGAGGTTAATCGATTTATCATAGGACATCGGGGACTTCGAAGCAGTCAAGTGGAGCATTCTTCCTTTGATTAACCGTTTGGTAAGTGGTGGTAAGGGTTAGTATTATTGTTAGTTCATTCTTTTAGATGTCAATAAGTCAAGTCTTCAAGTGGATTAACTGTTCTCTTTTTAGGGGTTGGCGGATTATCAGAAGAATCACTGCTTGGTTCGGGATTTGGTAGGAAACCAAAACTAGTATAAAGGTATAGGTTGGTTCAAATATTGATCCATTGGGTTTAATGGTCTTGGCCGAATGAGATAGATGTCTAATGCTCTTATTTGGCCGATTATAGGAGCAAGTAATCAAGGGGCCTTAGATCAATTCTTTTGGTATTAAAGTCTGCGTTTTAACAGGTGTGTAACTAACACACTCCATACTTAGTAATACTGTTAATAACTCTGATTGCCTTGTTAAAACCAAAACAGTATGAGGGATTATTTGGTACCCAAATGGGGTATATGTACGGATCCGGGTAAGTCTGTAGCATTTCGAGTTTTATTGTTGATATATCTAATATTATGATCTATGCTATGTATGCTATGAAATGTAATGCTAGGTATGTTGGCATGATATGCATGACTTGCATGATATGCATAATTTACATGAGTATGGCATGATGACGGGTGAAATGAGAGGAGGGGGATTATGATATCCGTGTCTTTGGGACACTGTGTCTTTGGGACACCAGAGGTTTGGCACCTCCAGTGGTTTGGTACCACATATGATATTTTGTTACTTTGGGTCACCAGAGGTTTGGCACCTCAGCGTCTCGTCCCAGTGGCTTAGTACCACGGTGGGTTGGCCCCACAGTTGATTATACGGGATTGACGCCAGTGATTTGGTATCACACGATGGGTTGGCCCCATCATCGGATTTGTGACTGCGGTCACCAGTGATTTGGTATCACATGTGTCTTTGGGACACCAGAGGTTTGGCACCTCATTGCGACTCGTCCCTGTGGTTTGACACCACCGTGGGTTGGCCCCACTTATGAGATACGGGATTGTCGCTAGTGATTTGGTATCACACAATGGGTTGGCCCCATCGTTGGATTATTCGTGACTTCGGGTCACTAGTGGTTTGGTACCACATTATGGATATCGTGACTTTGGGTCACCAGTGGTTTGGCACCACCAGTGGTTTGGTACCACACGGGGTAGAGAAGGTGTATGGATGGTTAGGAACGGGTGCATTAACTGTATTGCTATGTTATGTTGTGTGCTAGCATGTTGCATTATCGGGAGGAGGATTATGCACTGAGTCATACGACTCACCTTCTCCTTTGACATTTCAGGTGATACTTAGACGCGGACATGGAGCCGGGATGGACTAGAGGTGCTCATGCCAAACTAAAATAAAGATTTGCTCAGACTATATAAATTGGTACTTTAGTTTATTTATTACTATTTGGTTTTATTTTGGGTTGTAAACGGCCTTTAAAATTATGTTTTGCTATGTTTATGCTTAAAGTAGATTTTTAATATGCCTTAACAAATTAATTGGGTTAAATTTGCTAAAACCTGAAAAGATAACGATTTCAAAACTACAAAGCGATATGTTTTAAACTGTACCATCGGGTATCATCCTGTAAATTGTGATAAAGGAAACTCAATCGTTTCAAACTTAAATTCGTTTTTCTGCTAAGTCAAATGTTTTAGTATCAATAATAACAACTTAAATTTTTAAATGAGATGAACGTGTTTTAATTCCATAACTGATTAAGTTTTCGGAATTTCTAAGTTTTCAAACAAAACCTCAGTTTTACACAACCATGCCCAAGATTTTCACAAGAATACGAAATCAACTACTAGTTTTTACCAACCCTTTTCCCTTAAACCTAAACCTCACAAACCATTTTATCCCGTAACATACAGGATTCGGTCGTGGTGTATTGACCGGGTTTGGGGTGTTACAACGGGTCTCTAACATCGTAACGTCATTCGACATAAAGTGTTGTCACGATGTGGTTATACATGTCATTGTGACGTGACTCTCTAGTATGGTAACATCAAGACGAGGAGATAATGAAGTCACGACATCAATCCAAAATTTTTAAAACTTTACGTTTTAGTTCGTATTAACTTCGAGTCAGCAAAAGAGCTTTCGTAAGCTTATGTGAGACCTGAAAATGATTGTGTAATATTTTATGAATGTGATTTAGGCTTATCTATATGTTTAAATGATTAAATGAAGTATGATTTTCTGTAGTTGCTCCAGTAACAAAAGTAGCAGCCTGTAACTTGGATCTTAAGATCGGGTCAGGCAAGGGGTGTTACATTTATTGGTATCAGAGCTATGATTTAGTCTATTCTAGGACTGAATCATAGTATAAGTCAAGTCTAGAAATACAAGCCACAATAGTTTGTGATAGCGTGATGCATACTGATCCGAATCGGCTTTGATTTCCATATAGATATAACATGTTGGGCAATTTTAATTGAGTCGTAAGTGATGATGTTGAAAGTAATACTCCCACTTTTGACCAGGGAGCTGGTAGAAGTTCTCCCATTACACAAGGGCTCAAAATTGAGACCACAATTGCCTTTATGAATATGATGAATCACTGGTTCAGAAAGTTTTTGGGAGCCACCCCTTCAACTTGCCAACAACAATTGCCCCCTCCTCAATCTGTAATGCCCTTAATGACATCACCCTAACCCTAGGTTCGTAATCCGATACTCGTGATCTGTCATACAATTGAAAAACTCTGCTAGTGTGGAGTAAAGGAATTTAAAGGCAAGAAAAATTATGACCCGACAAAAGTCGGGTATTGGCTAGAAAACACCTATAGAGTTCTTGATGAGTTGATGTGTTCCTAGAGGATAGCGTGAAATTTGTCCTATCTCTACTTAAAGAAGTAGCATATCAGCGGTGGACAAATCTGACATCAGTAGTCCCAAGAGATAGGGTAGATTGAGAATTATTTTAGACAGAATTTAAAAAGAAGTAAATCAGTTGGTTGTATTTAGAGAAAAAGAAGAAAGAATCCATAGAATTGAAGTAAGGAGAAATGATGGTAGCCGGATACAGACGAGAAATTTTCCGCTTAAGTAAGTATGCTCGGGAGCTTGTGTCTACCAAAACAGATATATGCAATCATTTTGATTGGGGTTTGAATGAAGATATATGTATGTTGGTGGGAGCACTAGAAGTGAAAGAGTTTATCTTATTGTTCAATAGAGCACAAAAAATGGAGGACATGTGTAACAAGAAAAAGAAAGCCAAATCCAAGATCTGAGACTTCGACAAGCATAACATTGCCATATCTTTCAAGAGTTCACCTCCTAAAAAGTCGAGCATTCAAATGGCTCCATATGAAGCATTATATGGCAAGTGGTGTAGAACGCCCTTATCTTGGATAGAATTGTGAGAGAAATATTACCAGGCCGAAATTGATTTAGGAAGTAAAAGATCTGGTAAAGTTAATCCGAGGTAAATTAAAAGTAGCTTGAGATAAGCAGAAATCCTATGTTTATCTAAATTGAAAAGATATCGAGTATGTTATGGGTGATACTGTATTTCTGAATGTCTGCCCGTGGAAAAAGGTCTTACGCTTTGGTTGTAAGGTAAAGTTGTGTTCCAAGTATACTAGGCCATATGAGTTCATTGAGAGTGTAACACCCCTTACCCGTATTCCACTCCGGAATCGGGTACGAGGCATTATCGGACTTAACTTGCTTGTACATACAACTTTGGGCTCTAAAAATCCATCCCCAACTTAAAACTTCTCATTCAAATGCATAACATCCTTATCATGGGACTATGAGGCCTTAAACATATATTCAGAAGGTCTCGAAATTAAACCGGAAACTTTTACGCTCTTAGAAAAATTTTCCCCAAACAGGGGCCACATGCCCGTGTGGGCAGGCCCTGTGGTCACACACGCCCATGTCCCTAGCTCGTGTAGAATTTATTTTCTGATTCGAACCTATAGGGGTTTTCACACGGCTTGACACACGCCCGTGTCCCTGGCCCGTGTTCCTCACACAGCCTCAACATGCCTGTGTCTTAGCGTTATGACCGAATCTGACATATCACATAAGAAAAACATGTTAAATCATTTTTATTCGTACTAAAATAGGTATTGATTTAATCAAGAAAACAAGTTTGTTTTGAAATATTTGATAAAATACTACTAACCTCAAAGATTGATTGATAAATCGATAATTTGAACAAGAGATCTTATAAACCGTGACTTTTGAAAATATCGTTGATAATTCGAGAGAAAATTTCCAAGTTAAAATACTCACAAAAGTTTATTATGAAATCCATTTGTTAATCTATTTTAGAAAATCTTTATTTAAGTTTTTAGAAAAATTCCCATTTAAAACAATTCAAGCAAAATAAAATTACGTCAAACATAAAGCAAAAATAAAATACTCCAGAGGCCTTATTACAACATAAAAAAAAATCAAAATAGTAAAGTGAACGGAAATAGAAATCTAAAGTTCAAAATAAAACACCATTTTCTGAAGTATGGCCTCTACCGAGTCGTCCATGGCCCAAGTCCACATCACTGAGCATTACCTGCAAAGGTTAAGGATGTAATATCCTAGATTTAGGGGTTATGCATTCATGCATAATTCATGTGTTAGCATAGTCTTGTGAAGGTTTGATTTTATTTAGGAAGCTAGAATAAATTTTAGTATGGTTTATTTAATGAAGTGGAGTAAGTGAGCTTGACACTTAAGTTAATTTAAGTGTTAAATTAAAGCATAAGAGGAGTAAGTGGCAAGATGGTTAAGGAGCTTGAAAGGTTGCTTGAGGTTAGAGGTTCGAGTAGCATGTTTAGCATTTTGAAGACTTTATTTTTATATTCTAGCATTGATAGACGGTCAACCTTATTTATGATAGGTTGGACTATTAATTTTGGTAAGTTGAATATATGTTTAAGGAAAGCTTGAAATTGGGGATAAGAATCTTAAGGTTATGGTATGATGAGGGGACAAAGGCATGGAATATGGAGGATGTTTTGGAAAGTAATCCTAGGCCTTTAGTGCATGTATGTGGACGGCATGGGTGTCTAGGGGGGTGGCCGAATGTTGTTAGGTGTTTTGGGGGGATAGTTGGTCAACCTTTACTTTTTGTGCATCTTTTGTATTGTTTTCTTTCTCTCCAAAAAACTCCCCTCCTTGGCCGAATGTGTGCTATGCTTTTAGTGCAAAAATTCCTTTTGGTTTTAGCCTTATTTTGTTGGAACCAAATCCTACTTTTTCTTTCTTTTCATTCATCCATTTGAAACCGAAACAACATTTGATTTTTTTGGGCATTTTGTGCACATTTCTTTTAGGCAAAATAGGTGTTGGCCGAACCTCATTTCTCCCATCTCTCTCTCTTTTCTTCTTTTGATTTTTGCTCAACCACATTTTCTTTCTCTTCCTTTTTGGCCGAACCATTCTCTTCTTCAAACTCTCTCTTTTCTTTTGTTGATTAAACCGAATTCTCTCTCATTTCAATTCTCTTTTCTACTCACATATTTTTCATCTTCCATAACCATATAGCCGAAACTCTCATATTCTTTTGATTTATTTTTGGCCGAATATTCAAGGGTAGGACTTCTTTTGATTTCTTCGATCGGTTTTGGTTATTAAGTAAGTATTCTTGGCCGTTTTTCCTTCTATTCTTTTCTCCTCTCTATATTATTTTCTTGTGGATAAAGGCCGAACCTATGGGCATTTGTTGCAAGGTTCTAACCATTTTGTAACAACCCAAACCCAGCCCAAACCCTATGGCCGAATCTAGTTTGTTACGGGGAAAACCTTTTTGAAAACCATTTTGAAACCCATTAAGTTTTGTTGAAAACTTCTCGTATTTGATTATCTTGGTGAAATCATACTTAGTGTTTATTTTTAAAAACATATTTAAGTCAAGTTATAAAACAAATTTCAACCGTGCCCGAGGGCATTTTAAAACATTTTCGAGTTAATTTGGGAAAACATGTGATTTTAATTAATATTAATTATAAAGTTTAAAGCAAGTATTCAACATATGGAAATAATAAAATATTCTAGGAGGCCTTATTACAATCCAAAATAAAATTTAAATCAACAATCCAAAAAATAAATAAATCGAAATTCAAGGTCTGTTAAAATTTAAATCCCACTGCATGGCCACCTCGAGTCAACCCGGCTCCACATCCGCGATCTACGTGTTACCTGAAAATATAAAGGAGAAGGTGAGTCACCAAGACTCAGTATGTAACCCTTCCCCCGTTTTAAAAACATTTTTCATACACAACATATAACAATTAATATGCAAAATGTCATGTGTCCCAACCTAGCCAGCCATACGCCACTGTCTACCCCGTTGTGGTACCAAACCACTGGTGGTGCCAAACCACTGGTGACATATAGTCACAATGTGTTACCAAAACACTGGTGTCCGTAGACACAAATCGGGTGATGGGGCCAACCCATCGTGTGATACCAAATCACTGGCAGACGATCCCATATCTCAAGTGGGGCCAACCCACGGTGGTGTTAACCACAGGGATAAGTCGCAATGAGGTGCCAAACCTCTGGAGGTACCAAACCTCTGGTGACCTTAGTCACGGTGTGTTACCAAAACACTGGTGCCCGTCGGCACAATATCACTGCCCCCTCCACTCAGTCAATCCCACATCAATCACATAATTATATGTTACATGCCATCATATGTATAAACCAGTACATCATGCTTCCCAAAAGCATTAATAATAATTCACATTATCAGGTACTTACCTGAATTGCCATCTATACCGATATGGTATATCACCCAATGCTACATAAATCAAGTAAGCATTTACTATATTCAGCACATTTAATAAGTTATAGTGTGTATGTACACACCTGTCACCACAAAATAGTCTAATCCCGAAAGGAGAAGTCGGCCACCTTAGATCTACTTGTCCCTATATACGGCCAAACATGGGAGTTAGCACTATGACCTATTCGGCCAAACAAAATAATCCAAAGGGTCCTCTTGTGATCCCAAGTCCTTACCTTTTCCTTTTGACTAATAGTCACCACACTTGGTACCCGAATCTATTTTATCACATAGCCGATCACAAGACAGTGTCAGTAACCTTCGGCTTTTAATCACTTAGACAATAATCTATTGAAAAGAATAAGTACTTACCACCACGTATCAAAGCCGAATGCTAGAGATTTAGGCTTAGATCGTTTGCTCCAAAGATTCCGAAAGTTCTGTAATCAATCGATTCCAAAAGAGTGTTAACATCCTTTGATTACCAATACTAAATTTGTCACTTACACTTTGTTTAGATCGACAGGGACACAAGAGGAGATATTAAAACATTCGGCTAATGCCCCTTACCTTGTGAAATCGATTGAAAAGAAAGTCCCGAAGAATCTTGTACCACCTTCAGTGTTCGGCAAAATGCTTCCAAAGAGGAGAGGGAAATTTCGGCACTCTAAAGAGGTATATTCGGCTCTTATGAAGGAAGAATAATGGGAAGAGAGGGGGGTGATGAGAGTTTCGGCTTGAAAGGGGTTTGAGAGAGTGGAGAAAATAAGAGAAGAACTAAGGAAGGGTTAGAAATTTCGGCACTTAAGCAAAACTGACAAAAAGCCAACAAGGTGGTCAACTGGTGCTTAAATAGGCATTCGGCACCCCTCCCCCAACACCTTGCCGTCCATACTCCCTCAACAAGGAGTTCAAAGCTTGGCCAATTCCTAGTTTTACTCCAAGCCACCCATTTGAAAAATATCCACACTATTTGAATTAATCTCCTAATAATCCACTTTTAATCTCTTAATAATCCAAATAATACCAAATAATATCCTCATTATCTTATCAATTAATCCCATGATAATTCATTAATTATCCTTTTTATCTACTATTATCAAAATAAAACTATTATTATCTAATTATCCCTGGAATTAAACAAATAAAATCCCATTAAAAAGCTCACATTATCTTATTATCTAAATAGATAATGAAAGGAATTTAAGGAGAGAAAATCTCTCCCCCTTGTGCCGTCCAAATAAAGAACAAAAGGGAGGATTTCTGTGACTCGAACCAAGGTTCTCCCTTGCTCCATGGTGGCGTCACATGCTAGCTCTTAAGTGGGCTTACTTTGCCACTTATTCTAGGCTCATCTTATGTCCAAATTATCCCCATTTATTCTTATAATCCCCTTCTGCTAAGGCTCCCTACCTTAAAAGTTAAAAACTGAAATTTTCTACCAAACCGAGCCAACACAAAGCCTGAAATTAATCATTATTATTCCGTAAATAATATCACAGCAGTTTATACATAAGAAAAATAATTTATTTCCAAATAGCCCCATTTTTAGGATGTTACAGTTCTACCCCCCTTAAAATAAATTTCGTCCTCGAAATTCCCTGGTCAAAAGAGGTGGGGGTATTGCTGCCGCATCACATCCTCGGGCTCCCACGTGGCTTCTTCCACACCGTGGTTCCACCATAGCACTTTCACTAAGGGCACTGACTTCCTACGTAAAACATTCACATCTCGATCTAAGATCTGAACCGGTTCCTCTTCAAAAGATAAATCCGCATTCACCTCGATCTCTGCTACTGGCACAACGTGCGAAGGATCTAACCGATACCGTCTCAACATCGATACATGAAATACATCATGGATCTGATTTAGTTCTGCCGGCAACTCTAGTTGATAAGCTACCGGTCCTACTCGCTTTACAACTGTATATGGCCCGATGAACCTTGGGCTTAGCTTCCCTTTCCGGCCAAATCTCAACACCTTTTTCCAAGGTGACACTTTCAGAAAAACCCTGTCTCCTACAACATACTCCATTTCCTTGCGTTTTAAATCAGCATAGGACTTCTGCCTATCTGATGCCTCTTTCAGACGAGACCGAATCACCTTGACTTTGTCTTCAGTCTCTGTTACCAATTTTGGACCCAGAATTTGTCATTCCCCCAACTCCGTCCAACATGTAGGAGTTCGGCATTTCCGTCCATATAGGGCTTCATATAGAGCCATCTGAATACTCGCTTGATAACTATTGTTATAAGCGAATTCTGCTAGTGGTAGGTACTCCTTCCAACTACCACTGAAATCCAAGACGCATCCTCTTAACATATCTTCTAAGATCTGTATCACCCTTTCCGATTGTCCATCAGACTGTGGATGGAAAGCTGTACTGAAATCCAATTTTGTACCCAAAGCTTGATGCAACGCTTTCCAGAACCTTGACGTAAATCTGGGATCCCTATCCGAAATGATCGATACTGGAACACCATGCAATCTTACTACCTCCGATATGTACAGCTTAGCTAGCTTCTGAAGAGAGAAATCCATCCTCACTGGTATAAAGTGAGCTGACTTAGTCAGACGGTCCACAATCACCCAAACTGCGTCCTTCTTGCTAGGCGTCAGGGGTAGCCCACTGACAAAATCCATAGTGATCCGCTCCCACTTCCATTGAGGGATCTTTACCGGTTGAAGTAGCCCTGATGGCAATTGGTGTTCAGCCTTAACCTGTTGACATGTCAGACACTTTCCTATGAACTCCGTTATTTCACGCTTCAACCCAGGCCACCAGAACTGTTTCCGCAAGTCTCCATACATTTTGCTGCCCCCAGAATGCATAGCGTATGGGCTGCTATGTGCATCTTGGAGAATTTTCTGCCTTAGCTCCACATCTTTCAGCATACAGGGCCGTCCTTGAAAACATAGCACTCCATCACTAGACAGACTGTATCCCTCCAAACCACCATTCTGAACTTGTATTCTTTTAACGTCCAAGCCTTCATCCACCAATTGCTTTTCCTTAATTTCCTCGATCCATGTTGGCTTAACTTGAAGTTCTGCCAAAAGACTCCCATCATCATATAGACTCAACCGAGCAAACATCGCTCTTAGGTCCGTCACAACCTTCCGGCTCAACGCGTCAGCTACCACGTTGGCCTTGCCCGGATGATACTCGATTGAACAATCGTAGTCCTTTAATAGTTCAATCCACCGACGTTGTCTCAGGTTTAGATCCTTCTGGGTCAGAAGATATCTCAAACTCTTATGATCCGTGTAGACTATCGACTTCTCCCCGTACAGATAATGTCGCCATATTTTCAGAGCAAAGACGACTGCCGCTAACTCCAAGTCGTGCGTTGGGTAGTTAACCTCATGCGGTCTTAACTGACGGCACGCATAGGCTACCACCTTCCCATCCTGCATCAGCACACATCCCAAACCAGTGTGAGATGCATCACAATAGACTGTGAATAACCTCCCTGCTTCAGGCTGTACCAAAACCGGAGCTTCCGTCAAAATTTTCCTTAGCTTATCGAAGCTTTCTTGCTGCTTCTCTGATCATACAAATGGAACACCTTTCCTTAGTAACTTAGTTAACGGCGCTGCTATTAGAGAAAATCCTTCTACGAACCTTCGATAGTACCCCACTAGACCCAAAAAACTTCGAATTTTCGCCACTGACCTAGGCGGTTTCCAATCCAACACTGCTTCAACCTTGCGAGGGTCAACTCTAATTCCTTCAGCTGATACTACATGACCTAAGAAAGCCACTTCCCTAAGCCAAAATTCGCACTTACTGAATTTGGCATATAATTGCTTTTCCCTCAACACTTGTAAAACTATACGCAAATGCATGTCATGCTCCTCCTCCGTCTTAGAATAGACCAATATGTCGTCTATGAATACCACGACAAATTGATCCAAGTACTGTTGGAATACTCTATTCATCAAGTCCATAAACGCTGCCGGCGCGTTAGTCAACCCAAATGGCATCACCAGAAATTCGTAGTGTCCATACCGAGTTCTGAATGCCGTCTTGTGCACATCAACCTCCTTCACCTTAAGTTGATGGTAACCTGACCTAAGGTCTATCTTTGAAAACACCGAGGCACCCTTTAGTTGATCAAACAAGTCGTCAATCCGAGGCAACGGATACTTGTTCTTGATCGTTAGCTGGTTTAACTGGCGGTAGTCGATACACATCCGCATTGAACCGTCTTTCTTCTTGACAAACAGCACAGGCGCTCCCCACGGAGATATGCTTGGTCGAATAAACCCTCTATCCAAGTGCTCCTGAATTTGAGCCTTCAGCTCCACCAATTCCTTTGGTGCCATTCGGTATGGTGCTATAGACACAGGTGCCGTTCCGGGTAGCAAGTCTATACCGAATTCAACTTCCCGATCTGGAGGCAGACCCGGAAGTTTTTTTGGGAACACATCAGCAAATTCTCCTACCGTTCGAACCTTTCCCACTACTGATTCCTTAGCTTCCAATGTGCAGATTCGAACCAAAAATGCCTTGCAACCCTTCTTGACCATCCTTTCAGCCTTCAAGGCAGACACTACGTTGGATAGGTAATTCCTTCTATCACCTATCATAACCACTTCATCACCTTCAGCCGTCTTAAGAACCATGCGCTTAGCCGCGCAATCCAAATTTGCCTGATACTTAACCAGCCAGTCCATCCCAAGGATCAAATCGAACTCTCCGAATGGTAGTTCCATCAGATCGGCTACAAATACGACCCCTTAGAGTTCTAGGGGTACGTCTCTATAGAGTTTGTCTACTACTACAGAGTGACCTAAAGGCTAACTACAGTCATCTCCCTAGAAGCAATCTCAGAGTCTAGGTCCATGGTTCCTACCACACTACTAGCAATGTACGAGTGCGTCGAACCCACATCAATCAATGCAACATAAGGAAAACCAAAAATTAGAAACGTACCGGTTATGACATCCGGTGCGTCACCCTCCTCGCGACGCCTCGCTGCGTAGACTAAACTAGGCTGCCTAGCCTCTGTGTTACCCGCACCTCTGCCCTGAGTTCCACGACCTCTATTTGGACCATTTCCTCCTCGACCATTACCGCGACCCCTCTATGGTCCCACATTTCTGCCTTGAGTACGGTTCTGCCCTTCTGGCTGATTCTTAGCTAGTTTCCGGGGACAATCTCTGACCCGATGCTCCAAAAACCCACACTCAAAACATCCTCTATCGCCGGTCGAACAAATTCCCCAATGGGTCTTTCCACAGCGGTTACACTGAGTCGGCCTCTGATTAGCAGTCATGGGCCTTGCCGCCTGATTTGGCCCACTTGGCCTAGCCTTTTTCTGGACACCACCACTGGATCCAGCTGACCCAAATCCTCTCTTCTGATTATTCCTGCTATAACTTTACCTCACAGCCTCCTTGATCCCTTCGGCTACCTTAGCCTTTTCCACTAGAGATGAGAACTCACGAACCTGCTGCGGGGCAATCAGTAACCTCAAATCATCTCGGAGTCCGTCCTCAAAGCGGACACAGCGCTCGTGCTCAGTAGACACGATGCCTCTAGCATACCTACTCAGCCTTAAAAACTCCGCCTCATATTCCGCTACTGACTTAGTTCCTTGCACTAGCCCGAGAAAAGCCTTTCTCTGCGCGTCAGTGTAGCCGGTACCCACATACTTCTTCTGATAGGTGGTTTTGAAATAATCCCAAGTCAGATCATCTGCCGTAGCGTCATCTCGAACTGTCAGCCACCACTGATACGCCTCATCCTTTAGAAGCGATACGGCCCCTTTCAGCTTTTCTTCCTCAGTCAGGTCAAGATCATCCATGATCCTTTCAGTTGACTCTAGCCAGTATTCTGCTGCACTGGGTGCCACTCCTGACACACCCCGGAACACTTCCGCCCCGTTAGCCCGAATTCGCTCGGGAACAGACTTCTGAGCTCCTAGATTTCCACCAGCCCCAGCCACAATCTCCAGAACTCGCAATACCGCTTGCGATACTACCTCGCCCCCGGTCTGATCCTGCTCCTCAGCTCTAAAAGTAGGAGGTGGTGGTGGCGGTGGTACCTCATTTTCAGAACCTTGTCCCGACCTGACGGGTTCAGACACCGTCATCCTACCCCTACCGCGTCCACGGCGTCCACGTCCTCTAGAACTCATTCTATCTACCGCGCTTTAGTCTGATTAAGAAAATTTTTATGCGTTAGCATTTGTTTCACTTTATTACTCGCGAAGAAATTTTATGGATAGAGTTTTAATCAGAGATTCTTTCGAGCAGACAATGTTTCAGTCTTCTATCCTAGTTCACACAAAGGAGTTCATGCATCCATTCCTTAATACTTTCCATACCTATTCGCTCTTCGGACATTTCTGCCCATTTCTAACCCAGGGGTATTTTCGTCATTTTTCCTACAGGGGTATTTTCGTAATAGAAGAAGTTGTAAAATTTTAGTAAATAGATCACTTTGAAATTCTCCAAAACTGGAGGATGTTTCTGAAAATTTGCAAAATTTAGAGATATGATATCGTTTTGAAACCAGGGGTATTTTGGTAATTTTTGTCATTCAGGGAGATTTTGAAAATTTGATAAATCGGGGATATTTCTAACAGTTGTAAAACTCGGGGGTTTCTTTCTGAAAATGTTCCTTTTCGGATAGTGATGTTTGTAGAGATTTCCAAAACCAGGGTCATTTCGGTAACTTTTGCAACTTGAGGGCGTTTTCGTAATTTTCCAAAACCAAAAATATTTTGCTAATGATTTTCAGAGCTAAGTTGTTGAATATTTGTAAAAAAGTTGAAATTTTTGAGCAAAACCATTGAACTGATATTTTATGAGTCAGGGGCATTTTGGTAATTTTACCCCTAAGGGCATTTTTGTAATTTTCCACAAATCAAGTTTTTTGAGAAAAACGTTGTAAAAGTGATGTTCTCTGATTTGAAAGAGTTTATTGCAAAAGTTTTGAAAACATTTGGGTTTTTGTTGTTTCATTCATTTCAAAACGTGGCTAAATCCCTTTCGGGTTTTAGTCATTATATTAGGCCTATGACCGAGCCCGCTTGGTCAGGGTGAACCAAAGCTACGCACCAGGCAGGATTCGAGTGAAGAGGAGGTGGGTCACGCGGACCGCTTAAATACCAAGCTCCCACTGAACCTTTCTAGACATGCGTACAGAGGTTGCGACACCACTGAGCCCTCTGAGTTAGGGTGAACCGAAGCTACGCACCAGGTAGGATACCTGCGAAGAGGAGGTGAGTCACGAGGACTGCTTAAATACCAGGCTCTTCCGGATCCAATCCTAGACATGCGTACAGGGGTTACCACACCCTAGCTCAGTGACTAAGTCATAGGTTGGTTTAGTTCTTTAAGTCTTATGCTTCGTTTGTGTGTTTGAGTAGCCTATTCCTAGGGTTCAAGTTCCTATAAGTCTATCTACGTTCCATGCTTCCTACCCTTCTACAGAATATAATTCACAAAGAGGTTTAGATGTACTTACCTGGGCGGATCGGTGCCGGAGACTCGGGCCATGCTGCTTAAAACCCAAAAACAACTAAAACATTTTTGGGCCTTGAGCCCCCACAGCCGAGCTTTGAACTGGGCTCTAATACCAATTTTGTAACAACCCAAACCCGGCCCAAACCCTATGGCCGAATCTAGTTTGTTACGGGGAAAACCTTTTTGAAAACCATTTTGAAACCCATTAAGTTTTGTTGAAAACTTCTCGTATTTGATTATCTTGGTGAAATCATACTTAGTGTTTATTTTTAAAAACATATTTAAGTCAAGTTATAAAACAAATTTCAACCGTGCCCGAGGGCATTTTAAAACATTTTCGAGTTAATTTGGGAAAAACATGTGATTTTAATTAATATTAATTATAAAGTTTAAAGCAAGTATTCAACATATGGAAATAATAAAATATTCTAGGAGGCCTTATTACAATCCAAAATAAAATTTAAATCAACAATCCAAAAAATAAATAAATCGAAATTCAAGGTCTGTTAAAATTTAAATCCCACTGCATGGCCACCTCGAGTCAACCCGGCTCCACATCCGCGATCTACGTGTTACCTGAAAAATATAAAGGAGAAGGTGAGTCACCAAGACTCAGTATGTAACCCTTCCCCTGTTTTAAAAACATTTTTCATACACAACATATAACAATTAATATGCAAAATGTCATGTGTCCCAACCTAGCCAGCCATACGCCACTGTCTACCCCGTTGTGGTACCAAACCACTGGTGGTGCCAAACCACTGGTGACATATAGTCACAATGTGTTACCAAAACACTGGTGTCCGTAGACACAAATCGGGTGATGGGGCCAACCCATCGTGTGATACCAAATCACTGGCAGACGATCCCATATCTCAAGTGGGGCCAACCCACGGTGGTGTTAACCACAGGGATAAGTCGCAATGAGGTGCCAAACCTCTGGAGGTACCAAACCTCTGGTGACCTTAGTCACGGTGTGTTACCAAAACACTGGTGCCCGTCGGCACAATATCACTGCCCCCTCCACTCAGTCAATCCCACATCAATCACATAATTATATGTTACATGCCATCATATGTATAAACCAGTACATCATGCTTCCCAAAAGCATTAATAATAATTCACATTATCAGGTACTTACCTGAATTGCCATCTATACCGATATGGTATATCACCCAATGCTACATAAATCAAGTAAGCATTTACTATATTCAGCACATTTAATAAGTTATAGTGTGTATGTACACACCTGTCACCACAAAATAGTCTAATCCCGAAAGGAGAAGTCGGCCACCTTAGATCTACTTGTCCCTATATACGGCCAAACATGGGAGTTAGCACTATGACCTATTCGGCCAAACAAAATAATCCAAAGGGTCCTCTTGTGATCCCAAGTCCTTACCTTTTCCTTTTGACTAAGTCACCACACTTGGTACCCGAATCTGTTTTATCACATAGCCGATCACAAGACAGTGTCAGTAACCTTCGGCTTTCAATCACTTAGACAATAATCTATTGAAAAGAATAAGTACTTACCACCACTTATCAAAGCCGAATGCTAGAGATTTAGGCTTAGATCGTTTGCTCCAAAGATTTCGAAAGTTCTGTAATCAATCGATTCCAAAAGAGTGTTAACATCCTTTGATTACCAATACTAAATTCGTCACTTACACTTTGTTTAGATCGACAGGGACACAAGAGGAGATATTAAAACATTCGGCTAATGCCCCTTACCTTGTGAAATCGATTGAAAAGAAAGTCCCGAAGAATCTTGTACCACCTTCAGTGTTCGGCAAAATGCTTCCAAAGAGGAGAGGGAAATTTCGGCACTCTAAAGAGGTATATTCGGCTCTTATGAAGGAAGAATAATGGGAAGAGCGGGGGGTGATGAGAGTTTCGGCTTGAAAGGGGTTTGAGAGAGTGGAGAAAATAAGAGAAGAACTAAGGAAGGGTTAGAAATTTCGGCACTTAAGCAAAACTGACAAAAAGCCAACAAGGTGGTCAACTGGTGCTTAAATAGGCATTCGGCACCCCTCCCCCAACACCTTGCCGTCCATACTCCCTCAACAAGGAGTTCAAAGCTTGGCCAATTCCTAGTTTTACTCCAAGCCACCCATTTGAAAAATATCCACACTATTTGAATTAATCTCCTAATAATCCACTTTTAATCTCTTAATAATCCAAATAATACCAAATAATATCCTTATTATCTTATCAATTAATCCCATGATAATTCATTAATTATCCTTTTTATCTACTATTATCAAAATAAAACTATTATTATCTAATTATCCCTGGAATTAAACAAATAAAATCCCATTAAAAAGCTCACATTATCTTATTATCTAAATAGATAATGAAAGGAATTTAAGGAGAGAAAATCTCTCCCCCTTGTGCCGTCCAAATAAAGAACAAAAGGGAGGATTTCTGTGACTCGAACCAAGGTTCTCCTTTGCTCCTTGGTGGCGTCACATGCTAGCTCTTAAGTGGGCTTACTTTGCCACTTATTCTAGGCTCATCTTATGTCTAAATTATCCCCATTTATTCTTATAATCCCCTTCTGCTAAGGCTCCCAACCTTAAAAGTTAAAAACTAAAATTTTCTACCAAACCGAGCCAACACAAAGCCTTAAATTAATCATTATTATTCCATAAATAATATCACAGCAGTTCATACATAAGAAAAATAATTTATTTCCAAATAGCCCCAATTTTAGGATGTTACACATTTTAGGAATCGATCATTCTTTTAGGCTCTCTGGACGTTGGAAGCAATCAACCTAAGCCTCGTATCTTTGTCAATCGTTTTGGGTAAGTATAGGTAAGACTTGGTATTACAAGTGAAACTCTTTGGGATTTTGTGGTATGGCCGAATGGCCTTTGTTCATAATCTTAGTATTGACCGATTGTAGGACAAGGTGATCTAGTGCGATAGATCGGATCTTTGGAAGATAGTTCTTGCATTGGTGAAAGGTGTGTATCTTACACACTTTATAACTTAGTTCATATTTGTATATATGTGTGTTAAATAACTTTTCATGTTGTTAAAGCCGAAATGATGAGATTTTGGTATGATACCATGATGGTATGAATGAGGATTCGGGTAAGTCCGTTTCGATATGTTGTTAATACATGAGGATTGAAATCATGATCTACGACTTATGATATTTTTGTTATATGATTCATATCAAAGTATATTGACATGATTTGTTTATATATTGCATTGGTATGGGCAACATGAGAGGAGGGGGAAGATTGTGACTTCGGTCACCAGTGATTTGGTATCACATTTGTGTCTTCGGACACCAGAGGTTTGGTACCTCCAGTGATTTGGTATCACATTCGTGTCTTCGGACACCAGAGGTTTGGCACCTCATAGCGTCTTGTCCCTGTGGTTAACACCACCGTGGGTTGGCCCCACTTTTGAGATATGGGATCGACGCCAGTGATTTTGTATCACACGTGGGTTGGCCCCACAACTTGATTATTCGTGACTTCGGTCACCAGTGATTTGGTATCACATTCGTGTCTTTGGGGCACCAGAGGTTTGGCACTTCATAGCGACTCGTCCCTGTGATCTAGCATCACCGTGGGTTGGCCCCACTTTTGAGATATGGGATCTTCGCCAGTGATTTGGTATCACACGTGGGTTGGCCCCACAGATGGACTATTCGTGACTACGGTCACCAGTGATTTGGTATCACAATTGTGTCTTTGGACACCAGTGGTTTGGCACCACCAGTGGTTTGGTACCACACGGGGTAGAAAAGGAGTTATGGATGGCTAGGTTGGGTGCATTATACATATATGTTGCTTTGTTATAATTTGTGTAAGTATGTGGTATTTACCCGGGAGAGGGAATATGCATTGAGTCTTGGCGACTCACCTTCTCCCTTATCTTTCCAGGTGATTCGTGAGATTGCAGATAAGGAGCCGGATGAACTCGAGGAGGCCATGCAATAAAAGTTGGTTTTATATGAACTTCTATTTGGGTATTTTATTTTAATTTGGTTTTCATATTTTATGGATTTGTAATAAGGCCTGTTTAATTATGTTTTGGATTATTTATATGCTTCGGATATGTTTTAAATATGGCTTATAAATTATTTGGTTAATTTAATAATTGAGCCCAAAGTTTTCTAAAGTAATTAAAAATGCAATGGTTTAAAAATCTTACCATCGGGTAATATAAATGGTTTGATAGTAAAATAGAAATTTAGTGTTTTCTACAATTTAAATGATTTCCAAATATTGAGTATCTACATTCAAATGCTAATGGTTTTCAAAATAATATTTCAAGTTTTCTTAATATGACATAAATGTTTTCTTAACTAAGTTTTAAAAGTTTTACTTACGGGATTTCAAAAACAAATTATCAGTTTTCAATTTATTATACTCTTGTTTTCTACAAACAAAGTTCAACAAAGAGTTTTTCACAAAATTTTAATCGTTAACTCATTTTTCTTCCAAAAATATTTTCCTTAGTGACATACCAGATTTGGTCATGGCGTATTGACCGGGTTTTGGGTGTTACAAATTGGTATCAGAGCCAAGTTCAAAAGCTCAGCTGTGGGCCGAGGCCCAAAATGATTTAAAGAATGGTTTTTTTAAAATGTTATTGTTGAAAATTATATGGTTTGAAAGGCATGGCCCTGAGTCTCCAGCATCAATCCGCCCTGGTAAGTACATCAAAACTGTAGATTTTGATGATATGATTATTGTGATGTTGATATGACTATATAGTAGTAGGAACTACTTTAGAGACCCAAAACTATAGGTTTGGTGTACTCGCGAAATCTCTTATTAAAACTTTTCATAAAACTGTGCTTTAAAGAAAGTGGAATATTGATTAATTCATAAAACTTTTAAATCAGATGAGTCGAGACTTTAGACATGAGTACTCGTGGTCGAGGTCGTGTTACTCGTGGACGTGGTCGAGGTAGGATGGCTGTGTCTGAGCCAGTGAGGTCTGGTCAAGGATCCGAGAATGAAGTACCACCAGTTCCACCACCAGCGGTTGGAGTTGAGCATCAGGATCAAACGGGGGATGACGCGGTGTCTCAGGCGATGCTGCGAGTTCTTGAGAGGGTAGCTGGAGTAGGTGGAGGCGCGGGAGCTCGAAAGTCAGTACCTGAGCGACTCTGAGCCAACGGAGCCGAGGTATTTTGAGGTGTTTCGGGTGTAGCTCCCACTTCGGCTGAATATTGGCTAGAGGCAACGAAGCGAATCATGGATGATCTGAATCTGAATGCCGAGGAAAAGTTGAAAGGAATTGTATTGCTTCTTCGTGATGAGTCATATCAGTGGTGGCTCACAGTTCAGAATGGTGTTGCGGCGGAAGATCTCACTTGGGACTTCTTTAAGGCAGCGTATCAGAAGAAATATATCGGGTCTAGTTACGTTGATGCGCAGCGTAAGGCATTTCTGAGTTTGGTCCAAGGGAGTAAATCCGTATCAGAGTATGAGGCTGAGTTCTTAAGATTGAGCCGGTATGCTAGAGGTATTGTGGCTTCAGAGCACGAGCGATGTGTTCGATTTGAAGATGGTTTAAAGGACGAGCTGAGATTGCTGATTGCTCCACATCAGGAGCGAGAATTTGCTGCGTTGATTGAAAAGGCTAAGATTGCTGAAGGAATAAAGGAATCTGGAAGACAGAACTACGACCGGAATAAGCATAAGAGAGGATATGGATCATCTGGGTCGGTCGAAGATTCTCAAAAAAGGGTTAGGCAGAATGGGCTGAATCAGTCTGGGAGGCCTGTTACTTCTAATCAGGGACCAGCACAGTGTAATCGATGTGGGAAGTTTCATTGGGGTGAATGTTGGACCGGAGGAAAAGGACGTTTCGAGTGTGGCTCGCTGGATCATCATATGAGAGACTGTCCACGTAAGCAAGCCAGGAATCAATCTGAAGGTCAAGGTCGTGCTCAGTTCAGAAATGAGGGACCGCCACCGCAGAGAGGTCGTGGTAACGGTAGAGGAGGTAATGGTTCTGGTCGAGGCCGCAGAGCATCGGGCAGAGGTGCAGGCAACACTGAGGCAAGACAGCCTGGGTTGGTGTATGCAGCGAGACGTTGAGAGGAGGGCGACGCACCGGACGTCATCACCAGTATGTTCTTGAACATTGGATTTCCATATACTGCTTTGATTGATGTTGGTTGACGTATTCATATGTCGTTAGTAGTATAGTAGTGTTATTAAGATCAGAGTGCGCAGCAAGAGCGTAGTGCGGTGAGTTAGACTGTACGATTGATCGTTAGTAAGTAATTTCGAGGACGAAATTATTTTTAAGGAGGGTAGAATTGTAATATCCTAGATTTAGGGGTTATGCATTCGTGCATAATTCATGTGTTAGCATAGTCTTGTGAAGGTTTGATTTTATTTAGGAAGCTAGAATAAATTTTAGTATGGTTTCTTTAATGAAGTGGAGTAAGTGAGCTTGACACTTAAGTTAATTTAAGTGTTAAAATAAAGCATAAGAGGAGTAAGTGGCAAGATGGTTAAGGAGCTTGAAAGGTTGCTTGAGGTTAGAGGTTCGAGTAGCACGTTTAGCATTTTGAAGACTTTATTTTTATATTCTAGCATTGATGGACGGTCAACCTTATTTATGATAGGTTGGACTATTAATTTTGGTAAGTTGAATATATGTTTAAGGAAAGCTTGAAATTGGGGATAAGAATCTTAAGGTTATGGTATGATGAGGGGACAAAGGCATGGAATATGGAGGATGTTTTGGAAAGTAATCCTAGGCCTTTAATGCATGTATGTGGACAGCATGGGTGTCTAGGGGGGTGGCCGAATGTTGTTAGGTGTTTTGGGGGGGATAGTTGGTCAACCTTTACTTTTTGTGCATCTTTTGTATTGTTTTCTTTCTCTCCAAAAAACTCCCCTCCTTGGCCGAATGTGTGCTATGCTTTTAGTGCAAAAATTCCTTTTGGTTTTAGCCTTATTTTGTTGGAACCAAATCCTACTTTTTCTTTCTTTTCATTCATCCATTTGAAACCGAAACAACATTTGATTTTTTTGGGCATTTAGTGCACATTTCTTTTAGGAAAAATAGGTGTTGGCCGAACCTCATTTCTCCCATCTCTCTCTCTTTTCTACTTTTGATTTTTGCTCAACCACATTTTCTTTCTCTTCCTTTTTGGCCGAACCATTCTCTTCTTCAAACTCTCTCTTTTCTTTTGTTGATTAAACCGAATTCTCTCTCATTTCAATTCTCTTTTCTACTCACATATTTTTCATCTTCCATAACCATATAGCCGAAACTCTCATATTCTTTTGATTTATTTTTGGCCGAATATTCAAGGGTAGGACTTCATTTGATTTCTTCGATCGGTTTTGGTTATTAAGTAATTATTCTTGGCCGTTTTTCCTTCTATTCTTTTCTCCTCTCTATGTTATTTTCTTGTGGATAAAGGCCGAACCTATGGGCATTTGTTGCAAGGTTCTAACCATTTTAGGAATCGATCATTCTTTTAGGCTCTCGGGACGTTGGAAGCAATCAACCTAAGCCTCGTATCTTTGTCAATCGTTTTGGGTAAGTATAGGTAAGACTTGGTATTACAAGTGAAACTCTTTGGGATTTTGTGGTATGGCCGAATGGCCTTTGTTCATAATCTTAGTATTGACCGATTGTAGGACAAGGTGATCTAGTGCGATAGATCGGATCTTTGGAAGATAGTTCTTGCTTTGGTGAAAGGTGTGTATCTTACACACTTTATAACTTAGTTCATATTTGTATATATGTGTGTTAAATAACTTTTCATGTTGTTAAAGCCGAAATGATGAGATTTTGGTATGATACCATGATGTAATGAATGAGGATTCGGGTAAGTCCGTTTCGAAATGTTGTTAATACATGAGGATTGAAATCATGATCTACGACTTATGATATTTTTGTTATATGATTCATATCGAAGTATATTGACATGATTTGTTTATATATTGCATTGGTATGGGCAACATGAGAGGAGGGGGAAGATTGTGACTTCGGTCACCAGTGATTTGGTATCACATTTGTGTCTTCGGACACCAGAGGTTTGGTACCTCCAGTGATTTGGTATCACATTCGTGTCTTCGGACACCAGAGGTTTGGCACCTCATAGCGTCTTGTCCCTGTGGTTAACACCACCGTGGGTTGGCCCCACTTTTGAGATATGGGATCGACGCCAGTGATTTGGTATCACATGTGGGTTGGCCCCACAACTTGATTATTCGTGACTTCGGTCACCAGTGATTTGGTATCACATTCGTGTCTTTGGGACACCAGAGGTTTGGCACCTCATAGCGACTCGTCCCTGTGATCTAGCATCACCGTGGGTTGGCCCCACTTTTGAGATATGGGATCGTCGCCAGTGATTTGGTATCACACGTGGGTTGGCCCCACAGATGGACTATTCGTGACTACGGTCACCAGTGATTTGGTATCACAATTGTGTCTTTGGACACCAGTGGTTTGGCACCACCAGTGGTTTGGTACCACACGGGGTAGAAAAGGAGTTATGGATGGCTAGGTTGGGTGCATTATACATATATGTTGCTTTGTTATAATTTGTGTAAGTATGTGGTATTTACCCGGGAGAGGGAATATGCACTGAGTCTTGGCGACTCACCTTCTCCCTTATCTTTTCAGGTGATTCGTGAGATTGCGGATAAGGAGCAGGATGAACTCGAGGAGGCCATGCAATAAAAGTTGGTTTTATATGAACTTCTATTTGGGTATTTTATTTTAATTTGGTTTTCATATTTTATGGATTTGTAATAAGGGCTGTTTAATTATGTTTTGGATTAATTATATGCTTCGGATATGTTTTAAATATGGCTTATAAATTATTTGGTTAATTTAATAATTGAGCCCAAAGTTTTCTAAAGTAATTAAAAACGCAATGGTTTAAAAATCTTACCATCGGGTAATATAAATGGTTTGATAGTAAAATAAAAATTTAGTGTTTTCTACAATTTAAATGATTTCCAAATATTGAGTATCTACATTCAAATGCTAATGGTTTTCAAAATAATATTTCGAGTTTTCTTAATATGACATAAATGTTTTCTTAACTAAGTTTTAAAAGTTTTACTTACGGGATTTCAAAAACAAATTATCAGTTTTCAATTTATTATACTCTTGTTTTCTACAAACAAAGTTCAACAAAGAGTTTTTTACAAAATTTTAATCGTTAACTCATTTTTCTTCCAAAAATATTTTCCTTAGTGACATACCAGATTTGGTCATGGCGTATTGACCGGGTTTGGGGTGTTACAAAGGAAAAGGGGTGAGTTACTAGAACTCAGTGTATAATCCCCTTACCGTCATCCATTGAGCCTGAATCCATTTAGCAAAAACTTGGGCCTGAGCCCATAAAGCAAAATCTTGGGCCGAAGCCCATTTACATAACAGAACATATATATATATATATATATATATGTGTGTGTGTGTGTGTGTGTGCAATGTATGCAACCCAACCCATCCATCCAATCACACCCCCGTACCAGCCAATCACACCTGTGGGGATCAAGTCAACCCACCCCGCCAATCACACCAATTCGCAGGCAAGTTGCCATTTATAAAACTTTATTGTGGCCAAGCCACCGATATCATACGTAACATTTTAATAAACATTTTATTGTGGCAATGCCACTAGGCTACACTTCTCTTCAACATTTTTTCCAACCCATGCAATATGTAACATGCAACATACATAATTAAGCATAATATTTACATATATGTACACTAATCAATAATCCAATAATTTATTACGGTGAATCGGCCCGTTATAAAACCTTGTAATTCTGCCCATAAGGGCATTTTCGTAATTCAGCCCATAAGGGCATTTTCGTAATTCGACCCATAGGGGCATTTTCGTAATTTTATCAATTATAACATCTATTTCGAAAAACTTCAAAAATAAAGTACTTTAAGAAAATTTCTCGTTTTATGCCAACTTTACGATTTTTAGCCGTATAACAATAACAATCTACTATCAAACATGTTTGCGAATCATGGATCTACGGAATTACGGTGTGAGATTACACACCTGATTACGGGAAGTATTAAACCCTCTTGGTCATCGGCACTCTCGATATCGTGAACGACCACGATTTGCCTATTCTCACCGGATGATGGTCCACAACCCGGTGGAAAATCTCGAACCGCCGATACCGCTCTACACTTGAATTTAGGAGTATGAATCGCAAATCCACTCCTTTTGAGTTCTCCGATCGCTTTTCCTTTCGAATCGGTTCCACTTGCCTCCGTAGGAAAATCTCGGATAGAAAACTACTACTATGAAAGAAAGTAGTCATTTAGGGATAAGATTCGGCTTACCTCTATTTCTGAAAGATCAACGATTGAATAAGAACGAACGATAAATCCCTATAATAACCGTTTAGTCAAAACTTCGATCCGATTTGCATCATAAACGAGTAAAGATATATCGAAAGATCCAAGAATAAACTCCTTACCTTAACGATGATGAATTTAATTTCTATCGATTGACTTATGGCTACGGATGAGACAAGATTATGAGAATCGGCTTTCCTCTATAACACTATACTAGAAGAAGAACATGATTTAAGAGAGTAGAGAGATAAATTTTGATAAAGAAACAAAGTGAAATACCGATTAGTGATGGGCACACATATTCGGCTAGGAAGAAAAAAGAAAATGAAGACGAAAAGAGGGGAATGAAGTCACTTACCAATTTGGTCAAGAAGGGTGTGCCCAACACAAAAGAAAAAGAAATGAAGAAGAAGAGATTAGGTGTTAATAGGTTTGGCTAGTGAAGAGAAAAAAAATGAAAAAGAGATAGAAAAGAAGTGTTAGGGAGTTCCAGTTGACACAAAAATGAACATGATCAAAATGATCAAGATGATCAATATGAGATAGGTGTTTCGGCAACAACAGAAGAATGAGTATAGATGGATTGAGAGTTTCGGCACAACAAGGAAACAAGATGAACAAAAATGTAAAGAGAATTTTGGCCAAAAAAAAAGGAAGAGAGTTGGGAAGAGAATACGCCAATATGCTAAAAGAAAGTAGGCCTTACAAGCACTAAATTTGCCAAATGACTAATGAAAAATTCGGCTACCCAAAACCCCCTCCCAAACCGTGTATCATCTTTACCAAAAGATGAACATTGACCAAATAAAATCTTTCCAAAACATCTTCCCCAAAACCGGCCAACATATCCCCCTTCTTGCTCCTTTCTTTTACTCCTTTCCATACACTCCTCCTTACCATATTTCCTTATCCATCTTTCCATAATTAAAAAGTCTCCCTTAACAAAAATACTATCATGACCGACACTTAGGGAAGGAACACAAAAATAAATCCCAAAATTTGCACTAGGTGGGATTCGAACTCCACCCCTCAAGCCCATACATGCAACGCCACACTACTCCTCTACTAGCTTCACTTGTGCTAGCAAAATGCACACTTATTTCCTTAAGCCTTGTTGCTACTTACCTTCTCTCCTTAAAGTGCTTAAACACAAATTTTACTAATGCCCAACTCAACCCCGAGCCTTCTTAGGACCTTAAAACATACACAATTAATATTTTTAACTAACCTATCGCATGGTATAATGCAACACATAAAATTCTGAATTTCAGGATGTTACAATTCTACCCTCTTAAAGAATATTTCGGCCTCGAAATTTACCTGATTAAAAGAGTTGAGGATATTGCTGTCGAATCGTATCCTCAGGCTCCCATGTAGATTCCTCTGATCTGTGATTAGGCCATAGAACTTTGACTAACGGTACTGACTTCCTTCTCAGCACCTTAACTTCCCGATCTAAAATCTGTACTGGCTCCTCTTCAAAAGACAAGTCAGGTTTTAACTCAACTTCCTCCACTGGCACAATATGAGACGGATCCGAACGATAACGTCTTAACATCGATACATGGAATACACTATGTATCTGACCTAACTCAGGAGGAAACCCAAGTTGATAAGCTACTGGTCCAACACGCTTCAGTATATGGTAAGGTCCGATGAACCTAGGACTCAACTTGCCTCTCCGCCCAAATCTAAAGATTTTCTTCCAAGGTGAGACCTTCAAAAAGACCTGATCACCCACGGCAAATTCTATATCCTTACGCTTCAGATCCCCGTACGATTTTTGTCTGTCTGAAGCTTCTTTTAACCGAGCCCGAATTACCTTAACTTTCTCCTCCGTCTCCGAAATCAGCTCAGGACCCAAAAGCTGACGCTCACCCAGCTCAGTCCAGCAAGTAGGAGTACGACACCTACGACCATACCACACCTCGTAGGATGCCATCTGGATGCTGGATTGATAGCTGTTGTTGTATGCAAACTTCACCAAAGGTAGAAAATCTTCCCAACTACCCCTAAAATCGATCGCACAGCCCCTTAACATGTCTTCTAGAATCTGGATTACTCTCTCTGACTGACCATCTAACTACGGATGAAATTCCGTGCTGAAATTTAACCTTGTTCCCAAAGCTTCATGCAAAGCCTTCCAAAACCGCGATGTAAACCTAGGGTCCCTGTCCGATATAATAGACACTGGTACCCCATGCAACCTCACGACTTCTGCTATATACAACTTGGCCAACTTCTGCAACGAATAATCCGTATGAATAGGCAAGAAATGAGCAGTCTTCGTTAAACGATCCACTATCACGCATACGGAATCTTTCTTAGTAGGCATTAAGGGTAACCCACTAACAAAGTCATTCATTATCCTTTCCCATTTCCATAATGGAATTTTCACCGGTTGAAGCAACCCTGACGGCAATTGATGTTCTGCCTTCACCTGCTGACATGTTAAGCACTTGCTCACGAAATTAGTAACCTTCCGTTTCAACCCTGGCCATTAATACTGCTCACGGAGGTCTCGGTACATTTTGTTTCCCTCGGGGTGCATAGCATATGGGCTACTATGCGCCTCACGCAGAATCATTTGTCTTAATTCCGAATCCTTGGGCATACAAACCCTTTCGCAAAAACACAATACTCCATCACTATTCAATTCGAAATCCCCTATCTCACCACCTTCCACTTGCTGAAGTCGCGAACCCAACGCTTCATCTATCAACTACTTTTCCTTAATCTGGCTTATCCATGCAGGCTTCACCTGAAGTTCGGCCAACAGGCTACCATCTTCATAAAGGCTAAGATGAGCAAACATCGCTCTCAAATCCGATATCACCTTTCGACTTAACGCATCAGCCACCACATTAGCCTTTCCCAGATGATACTCGATTGAGAAGTCATAATCTTTCAACAGTTCTGTCCACCTCCGCTGTCTTAAGGTCAACTCCTTCTGAGTAAGGAGGTACTTCAGACTCTTATGATCCGTATAGATAATCAACTTCTCATCGTACAGATAGTATCTCCAAATCTTCAGAGCAAACACCACTGCAGCTAACTCTAAGTCATGAGTGGGATAGTTCACATTATGCGGCCTTAATTAACGAGATGCATAAGCCACCACTTTTCCCCCTTGCATCAACACACATCCCAAGCCCGTGTGTGACACATCACAATAAATAGTAAATTCCTTACCAGCCTCAGGTTGAATCTATACTGGTGCTTCTGTCAGAATCTTCTTCAATTTCTCAAAGCTCTCTTGCTGCTTATCTGACCACACAAACGGTACTCCCTTACACAACAGCTTAGTTAGGGGTGCAGCAATCAACGGAAATCCCTCAACAAAACGCCTGTAATACCCAGCCAAACCTAGAAAACTCTGAATTTCTGCCACTGACTTTGGTGGCTTCCAATCCAATACAGCCTCGACCTTCGGGGGATCCACTCTAATTCCTTTAGCAGACACAACATGCCCCAAAAAGGTCACTTCCTTTAGCCAAAATTCACACTTACTGAATTTGGCATACAGTTGCTTTTCTCTTAATATCTGCAATACAACTCGTAGATGCGAATCATGCTCTTCTTTAGTCTTTGAGTACACCAAGATGTCATCTATGAACACCACCACAAACTGGTCTAGATAGGGTTGGAAAACCCGATTCATCATGTCCATAAATGCAGCTGGTGCATTAGTCAACCCGAACGGCATCACCAAGAACTCGTAATGCCTATAACGAGTTCAAAATGCAGTATTATAAATATCTGCCTCCTTGACCTTAAGCTGGTGATATCCCGATCTCAAGTCTATTTTCGAGAAAACTAAAGCTCCTCGCAATTGATCGAACAGAACATCGATCCTTGGTAACGGATACTTGTTCTTGATCGTCAACTTATTCAACTGCATCGATGCACATACGCATCGACCCATCCTTTTTCTTAACAAACAAGACCGGCGCTCCCCACGGTGACACACTCGGTCGAATAAATCCACGATCCAACAACTTTTGAATTTGAGCTTTAAGCTCCGCTAACTCCTTTGGCGCCATTCTATAAGGAGCAATGGACACCAGAGCCATTCCTGGCAACAGCTCAATACCAAACTCCACCTCCCGGTCCGGCAGCAATCCTGGAAGCTCCTCAGGAAAAACGTCTGAAAACTCTTTCACCATTCTAACACTCTCTACAGATAATTCTTTGGCATCTAGAGAACTGATAAAGGCTATGAACGCTCAACACCCTTTTCGCACCAACTTTTCTGCCTTTAAAGCAGATACCCCATTAAACAAATAGTTTTTTCTTTCACCTATCATCATCACTTCCTTATCCTCCGAAGTTCTTAGCACCATCTGCTTTGCAGCATAGTCCAAGTTCGCACGATGCTTAACCATCTAGTCCATGCCCAAAATAAGATCGAACTCCCCGAATGGTAGTTCCATCAAATCCACCAGAAAAACTTCCCCCTGAATTTCTAAGGGCACATCCCTAAACAACTTATTTACTATCACTGACTTTCCTAAAGGGCTAATCACAGTGGTTTCTTTAGCAGAAATTTCAGATCTTATGTTCAAGGTTCCAGACACAACACAAGTAGCATACGAATGGGTGGATCCAATATCTATCAAAGTAGTAACAGGTACATCAGCTATGAAAAACGTACCGGTTATGACATCAGGTGCATCGCTATCCTCTCAACGTTTGACTGCATATACCAACACTGGCTATCTCACCTCCGTGTTACCCCTATTACCAGTACCTCTACCCGGTGCACCCTGAACTCGTCCTACGCCATTACCACCTCGACCTGGCCCACGGCCTCTCGGTGGCTGCTGAGCGCCTCTAGCTTGCTACGCAACATCGTTACGAACACCCTGAGTCTGAGCAAGCTGTCGAGGGCAATCTCTAAGCCGATTGTCCTTGGAACCACATTTGAAATAACCATCTATTCTCTTCCAGCATTCACCCGAGTGAAGTTTTCCACAATCCACATAGGGCTGTAACTGATTGGTAGTAGCTTGGACTCTTATTCGAGCTGGCTCCTCATTCCTGGGCCTCTTCTGAAACCCTCTAGCAGGACCTGAGTGCCCAAAGTCTCTCTTGTTCCTGCCCCTATCCTTGTCCCAGTTTTGCCTCTCCGAGTGTTTAACCTCCTCATCTATCTTGGCTTTCTCCACTAGTGTGGCAAAATTCCTCTTCTTTTGTGGGGCTATCAGTACCCGCAACTCATTGCGTAACCTATCCTCAAAACGCACACAGCGTTCATAATCAGTCGGCACTATTCCCCGGGCATATCGACTAAGACGCAGAAATTCCGCCTCGTATGCTGCCACAGATTTACCTCCTTGTACCAGATTCAGGAATTCCTTCCTTCGGGCATCCACATAGATAGCCCCGACATATTTTCCTTGAAATGCAATTTTAAAGAATTCCTAAGTAATGCGATCAGCTTGAGTGCCTTCCCGAACAGCGAGCCACCACTGATACGCCTCGTCCCTCAGCAAAGACACCACTACTTTTAGTTTCTGCTCGGCGGTGCAATCCAGATCGTCCATGATCCGCTCCACGGCCTCAAGCCAGTACTCCGCTACATTAGGGGCTACACCTGAAATACCCCTAAAAACCTCAGCTCCATTCGATCTGAGTCAATCTGATATCGACCCACGAGCTGCTGACCCAGTTCTTGCCCCAGCAACCCTTTCTAGAACTCACAATATCGCTTGGGACAGAGCGTCGTCCTCTCTCATACGATCATGTGATCTAGCTTCAGTCACAGGTGACGCAGGGGGGTCCATTTCCGGCATATGTCCCGATGCCTCAGATACAACTCTAGCGCCTTAGCCTCTACCACAGCCACGTCTACCGCATCCACGTCCTCTAACGCTCATATTTGCTAATTTGATTTAATTTGATTAAGAGTCTTATGAATCAGTATGCCATTTCAGTGTTTATTAAACAATATTTTATGAAGTATAGGAAGTAAAGTCGTTTTCGCAAAACGCATCCTATAGTCTCAATCTCTATAGTTTCAGCTCCTAAAACTAAAAGTTTTAGAGTATTCCTACAGTCATAGCACAATAATCATAATCATGAAATGATAACATATACTTACTTGACTTTGTGCCGGATACCCCGTGGTGCCAAACTTCCTTTAAAACATGTATTTATAATTTAAAATTCAAATAGATTTGGAAAACATTTTTGAACTCAAACCACAGCTGAATTTTGCAACCGGGCTCTGATACCATAGAATGTAACACCCCAAACTCGGCCCATGCGTTATGACCGGATCTGACATGTCACATAAGAAAAACATGTTAAATCCTTTTTATTTGTACTAAAATAGGTATTGATTGTTATAATCAAGAAAACAAGTTTGTTTTGAAATATTTGATAAAATACTACTAACCTCAAAGATTGATTGATAAATCGATAATTTGAACAAGAGATCTTATAAACCGTGACTTTTGAAAATATCGTTAATAATTCGAGAGAAAATTTCCAAGTTAAAATACTCGCAAAAGTTTGTTATGAAATCCATTTGTTAATCTATTTTGGAAAATTTTTATTTAAGTTTTTAGAAAAATTCCCATTTAAAACAATTCAAGCAAAATAAAAGTACGTCAAACATAAAGCAAAAATAAAATACTCCAGAGGCCGTATGATAACATAAAAAAAACCAAAATAGTAAAGTGAACGGAAATAGAAATCTAAAGTTCAAAATAAAACACCATTTTCTGAAGTATGGCCTCTATCGAGTTGTCCATGGCCCAAGTCCACATCACTGAGCATTACCTGCAAGGGTTAAGGAAAACGGGTGAGTTACTAGAACTCAGTGTATAATCCCCTTACCGTCATCCATTGGGCCTAAACCCATTTAGCAAAAACTTGGGCCTGAGCCCATAAAGCATAATCTTGGGCCGAAGCCCATTTACATAACAGAACATATATATATATATGCAATGTATGCAACCCAACCCATCCATCCAATCACACCCCCGTACCATCCAATCACACCTGTGGGGATCAAGTCAACCCACCCCGCCAATCACACCAATTCGCAGGTTAGTTGCCATTTATAAAATTTTATTATGGCCAAGCCACCGATATCATACGTAACATTTTAATAAACATTTTATTGTGGCAATGCCACCAGGCTACACTTCTCTTCAACATGTTTTTCAACCCATGCAATATGTAACATGCAACATACATAATTAAACAGAATATTTACATATATGTACACTAATCAATAATCCAGTAATTTATTACGGTGAATCGGCCCGTTATAAAACCTTGTAATTCTGCCCATAGGGGCATTTTCGCAATTCAGCCTATAGGGGCATTTTCGTAATTCGGCCCATAGGGGCATTTTCATAATTTTATCAATTATAACATCGATTTCGAAAAAATTTAAAAAATAAAGTACTTTAAGCAAATTTCTCGTTTTATGCCAACTTTACGATTTTTAGCCGTATAACAATAACAATCTACTATCAAACATGTTTCCGAATCATGGATCTACGGAATTACGGTGTGAGATTACACACCTGATTACGGTAAGTATTAAACCCTCTTGATCGTCGGCACTCTCGATATCGTGAACGACCACGATTTGCCTATTCTCATCGGATGATAGTCCACAACCCGGTGGAAAATCTCGAACTGCCGATACCGCTCTACACTTGAATTTAGGAGTAGGAATCGCAAATCCACTCCTTTTGAGTTCTCCGATCGCTTTTCCTTTCGAATCGGTTCCACTTGCCTCCATAGGAAAATCTTGGATAGAAAACTACTACTATGAAAGAAAGTAGTCGTTTAGGGATAAGATTCGGCTTACCTCTATTTTTGAATGATCAACGATTGAATAAGAACGAACGATAAATCCCTATAATAACCGTTTAGTCAAAACTTCAGCCCGATTTGCATCATAAACGAGTAAAGATATATCGAAAGATCCAAGAATAAACTCCTTACCTTAACGATGATGAATCTAATTTCTATCGATTGACTTATGGCTACGGATGAGACAAGATTATGAGAATCAACTTTCCCCTATAACACTATACGAGAAGAAGAACATGATATAAGAGAGTAGGAGAGATATATTTTGATTAAGAACCAAAGTGAAATACTGATTAGTGATGGACACACATATTCGGCTAGGAAGAAAAAAGAAAATGAAGATGAAAAGAGGGGAATGAAGTCACTTACCAATTTGGTCAAGAAGGGTGTGCCCAACATAAAAGAAAAAGAAATGAAGAAGAAGAGATTAGGTGTTAATAGGTTCAGCTAGTGAAGAGAAAAAAAAAAGAAAAAGAGATAGAAAAGAAGTGTTAGGGAGTTTCGGTTGACACAAAAATAAAAATGATCAAAATGGTCAAGATGATCAATATGAGATAGGTGTTTCGGCAACAAGGGAAGAATGAGTATAGATGGATTGAGAGTTTCGGCAAAACAAGGGAACAAGATAAACAAAAATGCAATGAGAACTTTGGCCAAAACAAAGGAAGAGAGTTGGGAAGAGAAAACACCAAAATGCTAAAAGAAAGTAGGCCTTACAAGCACTAAATTTGCCAAATGACTAATGAAAAATTCGGCTACCCAAAACCCCCTCCCAAACCGTGTATCATCTTTACCAAAAGATGAACACTGACCAAATAAAATCTTTCCAAAACATCTTCCCCAAAACCGGCCAACATATCCCCCTTCTTGCTCCTTTCTTTTACTTCTTTCCATACACTCCTCCTTACCATATTTCCTTAGCCATCTTTCCATAATTAAAAAGTCTCCCTTACCAAAAATACTATCATGACCGACACTTAGGGAAGGAACACAAAAATAAATCCCAAAATTTGCACTAGATGGGATTCGAACTCTACCTCTCAAGCCCATACATGCAACGCCACACCACTCCTCTACTAGCTTCACTTGTGCTAGCAAAATGCACACTTATTTCCTTAAGCCTTGATGCCACTTACCTTCTCTCCTTAAAGTGCTTAAACACAAAAATTTTACTAAGGCCCAACTCAACCCGAAGCCTTCTTAGGACCTTAAAACATACACAATTAATATTTTTAACTAACCTATCGCATGGTATAATGCAACACATAAAATTTTGAATTTCAGGATGTTACAGTTTATGAGGTTATCACTTCACTAGGGTCACACGGCCAAGGCACACGCCCATGTCCATGGCCGTACCTCTTACACGGCTGAGTAACACGAACGTGTCTCTGCTCGTGTGTTTCCTACTGAGCATTCTGACTTTGTAAACCTAGCATGCCAGGAACACATAGCAGATCAACACGCCCATGGGGTTGACCGTGTGTCTCACACGGCCTAGACACATGCCCTTGTGTCTACCCGTGTGGACATTAAAAAGGCTATATTCCAAGCCAAATGCCACCCTACATAGCGGCCATACTTATACCAACTCAATCATCAAAACTCATGACCCTAAGGCACTTCTAAGAACTCAAATCAAAGCATCCACACAAGCATAAACTTCATAATTTCATCATCATTGAATAAAAATAAATTTTTCATGTATTGGCCCAATTCCAATGACCATTTACAAAATGACTTTGATAACATAAATAGCCAACACTTTGGCTATCAATATGACATAACAAAATACCCAAGTCCTATACATGCCATACTCAAAATAAGTCTAACTTTGTTATACCAAATAGATGTTGATAGTGTGATTTCCAAACTCCGACGTCCCACGATCCTCGAGTTATCTTGGTAATACTACAAGCTAAAGGGAAATGAGAGGGGTAAGCATAAAGCTTAGTAAGTCTGCATGAAAAGAAATAGCAACAATAAACTCATAATGACATCAATTCATGGCATTAGATAACTACTCAAAGTCTTAAGCACTTTTCCATAACTTACTCGTACTTGTTCTTATCTAGCACATACCATACCACATATCCTAAACATTTCTCGTGAATTACTCACGGATACTTGTATTCACTTAATCACATAACTTTAGTACTAATCTCATTTCTGTCCCTAAGCTTATCTATTTCATCCACTAAATCACTAGGGATATTCAAAGAAGCATATTCATCGTCATTAACACAAACACGAAGCCCATGCAACATCCCAGATGTGGTCTTACATGGGGTCACCTATGAGTGTTGATGCCATATCCCGGATATGGTCTTATACAGAATCCCACTTCAAGTATCGATGTCATATCCCAGATATGGTCATATAGGATTCTCATACTCAATACCGAAGCCATATCCCCGATATGGTCTTATATGGAATCTCAATTCGGTGCCGAGGCCATGTCCTCGATGTGGTCTTACACGGGATGTAACGCCCCAAATTTGGGCCTAGTAGAATTGGGCCTATTGGGCTTTGGGTCTTAGAAAATTTTTAAGTCGGCGAGAAAATGACAATTGGCATGTGGGCTTTGAGGGTTAATGAATTTGGAGTGTCTAGGGGTATTGGAGATGTCCTGGGATCAAGTAAGGGTATAGGAAAAATTTTGGTTTAAACCCCAAGGGAACTGTGACTTTAGTTAGTAGGCCTTTTAAATAAATGAAGAAGAAAAATGACACAAAAGAGGTTGTGGTGTAGTGGCAAAGTGGCGCCACTTAGGGAGCAGAGAGGTGGCGTCATTAATAGGCAAGGGAGTCCAAGGTTCGAGTAGTGGCATAGTATTTTATTGGAGTGTTTATTTGCAGATTGGATGGCCAGAGTTTGTGTTGGATTTGAACTCTTGAATTGGAGAGTTTGAATTGGTCTTGTTAGATGGTTGTGGAGGAAATTTAAGATGAGATTGAGGAGTTATCAGGGAGAAAAGTTAGGAGCTGGGAAGTGTGAAGAGTTGGTGCCGAATGGGACTTTGGGGGAAGGTAGTTTCGACTTTTGGCTATAAAAGGGGGGTGCCGAATTCCTTTTAAAGGTTCCTTGGGTTTTCCATTACTTTTCTTTTCTCCCCCTCATTATGTTTCTTCCGTTGCCGAATTTTTCCATTTGCTGAAAAACCATCATTCCTTTTTGCCGAAATCTCTATTGGTGTTGTGTTCTTCTTCTTTCTCTAAAAGCCGAATACTCCCTTATAATCGAATAGCCCTTATCTTTTTTCCGATTCCTTGTTATTTTTTCTCCATCACAAATCGATTGTTGTTACCTACTCTTAATCAGGTTTTAAAAGCCGAATCTCGTTCAGTAGCTATCTAGGCCGCAGAATCAAAGGTTGGATTCGGTAAGTACTTAGTCAACCTCCTTTAGTGTGTTTTGGTAAAAGCCGGAGGGTTATGCAACTCTTTCATGTCGCTAACCTTGTATTAACAAGGGTAGGGTTCAAAGATCGCAAGCGTGGTAAGGATCGCTAGCAACTTGTAAGTGTACTCGTCTCAATTGTAGATTAGTAAGTGGCCGAATGTAAGTGTGGCTTATAGAGGTGATTTGTGTGGAATATGAGTCACTTGATTTTTTATAGTATATGTGTGGGTGCAGATCTAGGGGATATTCATGAATAGTAGCTAAAGAAGGGGTACTAGAACTGGTGGCACACAGTAAGGTTATGGTAAGGCTTTGGTTTTTTTGGGTAAATATTGTGGTTAAGTGTGTGATTGATTGGAGATTGGTATTGGTTGTAGGTTCAAGGTTGGGGATAGTGTAGCACGTCGCATTAACCAGGTGTGTACATACACTTCACACACGACAAATTGGAAAAAGCCGAAATCCCCAAAAAAACCAAATTGCTGAAAAGCCGAAAGGTTGGTGCCGGTAACCACACGAGCGTGTGAATATTCGTGTGGGAACACCGATACAATTACCGGGGCCAAGAGAGCGATCTCATGGTCTCGGGCCACTTTTTGGCCAACCGGGCCAGACGGAGCTAAAGGGGCCTGCCGAGCTTGTGGGCCCAAATCGACAAGAGCTGATATGTGAAATTGAATGATGGATTGATATGGATGGTTGTATGGTTTGATTATGATCTGGCCTAATGGGCTACATAAACATGATTGGGCTTAATGGCCTATATGGACATGATTGGGCTGAGTGGGCCTTAGGGGATTTTAGAAATGCATGCTAGGGTTTTACTGGACTCTAGTTATGATAAATTCTTAAATAGCATAAAACTTAATTTAATAATAAAACATATCTGTGGACAAGTCGCTAGGTTAGAGTGTGGCAATGGACATATGCATGTCTAGGATTGGATCTAGGGAGAGCTTGGTACTTAAGCGATCCAGGTGACCCACCTCCTCTTCTCTGGGATCTTACTTGGGGCATAGTGTTTGTTCGCTTTAGCCGCAAGGACTTGTTGATGGGCCAAAGTTCATAACTAAAACCCAAGATGAAAGAAATTACAAAAATACCCCTGTAGGGTAGAATTACGAAAATTCCCCTGTATGGTAGAATTACGAAAATACCCTGTAGGGTAGATTTATAAAAATACCCATGGGAAGTGAAATGACTAAAATACCCATAGGTGCTTAATGTATGAAAATGTGTATGTTGCATTCATGAGATATATGTTGCACTTGGGTGGGTTTGATGACATAGATGAAGATATGTGAGGATCGCATAGTCGCTTGACGACCGTGGATCCACCGGTGTAACACCCTTTACCCGAGTTCTACACTGGAACCGAGCTCAAGGCGTTACCGTACCAAAACTACTTAGGCTCAATGTGACTATTCTCTTAAGTCACTTCAATAACCTCATTCTCGATTTACGAGGCCTTACTCTTACGCACAAGGGCTCTCAAGACTAAATCGGAACTTTTTTTTCCAATAAAAAAAAATTCTCTTTTGAACAGAGTTTACACGCTCGTGAAAGATACAACACGCCCGTGTGAAGTCACACACGCCCATGTTCCTAAACCGTGCTTAAAAACCCAAGCATACTGCCAATGCCCCACGGTCAAGCCACACGCCCGTGCTTCCCAACCGTGGTAAACGCTGACTTCCCTCACACGACCTAGAGTCTAGACACACGCCCGTGTGGCTAGCTCGTGGCCAATTTTGACTTAAAATGTCAACTTGAGGGGACGAACGGCCAAAGTACACGCCCGTGGGCTGACCGTGTGTCACACATGGCCTAGACACACGCCCGTGTGTCTATCCACATGGACAAGAACAAAGCTATTTGCTAAGATCTTATCACCCCTATAGCATTCACAACATGCACTCATACAACATATCCTTAATCAACTCAAATTGAAGCACAATCTCACATAGAAAACTAAATCTTTTCATATAATATAGTAGCCAACAACTATGGCATTATACAAAATACACTATCCATTTAAGGGCCAACACATCTTAGCCATTTACAACAAAAATTCACTAATTTATCTAGCCCCTATACATGCCATATACAAAACATTGAGTCTCATGTACCAGAGTGTGCTGATATGTGGGCTATCTTCCAATGATCCTCGTATCTTGGTTCACCAATTTTACTCTATAAAACAAAGGAAAAGAAAGAGAGTAAGCTTTGAGCTTAGTAAGTTTACACATAAACAATTAAGCATCCTAGTATAAGCTAAACAACAATTAGCATTATACTAACATATAATGTACAACTATGCTTACTCTTTCTATTCCTTACTACATTTTCAACACATTCTGAGTCGCATACTCATAACCATTGAAATGCACCCCTGCATTCAATATCACATTTACACAATATACAACACATCATTATTTATCAATAACACAGCTATCGTACTCAATATAACAACCACATAGCTAGTACACATAACTAATCCACACAACTAATTTTATCCACACAGCTAATTTTATCCACACAGCTAATCCACACAGCTAATGCCTCGGTGGTTTCGCACTTAGCCCACCACAATCAATTTATAAGGTAGTATCGCACTTAGCCTACCACAAAGGTATCATAGTGGTCTCACACTTAGCCCACTAGATAAATATACTTAACGATAGCATCACACACAGCCTAGCTCATCGTCGTTAAGCATTAAGATGGTATCGCACTTAGCCCACCATTTAGCATTATCATTACACATTCACAATCTACTTACTCAATTATTCATCCATTCACAATGTCTACCACATTCATTCCACTTGAACCACATGGGTTCTGAATCATTCTCATTCATGCTACACACTAACTAGCATTAAGAATGTGTAAGTATAAATGCATTATTTACGCATAAACTTACCTCGGTACTTAAAAGTACAGAAACGTGCAATTCAGTCCACCACCTTGCTCTTGCCTCAGTTTCAATCCGGGCTTCGATTTTCTTGATCTATAATGAATAAATCAGCTTATTTAATACACACATTGACTAAATTGACTCCTATCTCATACTTTGGCAAAATTTACTCTTTTGCCCCTAAACTTTCTCATAATTACACTTTAGCCCCATGGCTCGTAAAGTGGTTTTTATTCAACTTTCTAGCCTTTCATGCTAAGCCGAACCACTTACTCAACTAAAGCATTCATCAATTCTCACTAAATCACACATGTATGACCAAACTAAAGTTTTTCACAAACTAGTCCCTACATGCATTTTCATGGAAAATCACTTAATAAAAGATGTTTCTACAACATCAAGCTTTCATATTCTTCCATAAAACATCAAAATACATACATGTCATACATATGCACATTTTTGAGCATCCATCATAGCTCACCAAATAGCTAAAAATAGCTTTTTCATGCAACTAGGACTTAAAAAATACGAAGAATATCAAAAACGAGACTTAAATGCACTTACTAGCAAGCTTGAAAAATTTGAAAAACCCTAACAATGGCTCTTGCAATTTTCGGCAGCCTTGGAGAAGAAGATAAATGAATTTAATAATCATTTAATAACCAAATGACCAAAATGCCCTTTTTGATAAACTTCCTATTTTAACTCATCCATGCCCAATTTTGTCCAAAAACTAAAAATTGGGAAAATTTCTCATTAAGGACCTCTAATATATATTCTAAAGCCATTTCATCCAAATAGCTTCTAGAATCTCACATTTTGCAACTTTTGCAATTTAGTCCTTTTGGGCAATTTCAACTGTAATTTCACAAAATTGCTTCATAAAACTTTCACACTAGCATGCATACATAGCATAAACCTCAAAAACTCATTCATAACCCTCAGATTTGTGGTCTCGCACCACTATTTCGTCTAGACCCTAAACCGGGATGTTACAACTCCCCCCTTAAGAGATTTTCGCCCTCGAAAATCTTACCGTAAAGAGGTTTGGATGTTGCTCTCTCATAGTCTCTTCTGTTTCCCACGTAGCCTTTTCCACACCGTGTTTCTGCCACAACACTTTCACTAGTGCTATGTTCTAATTTCTCAATCGTTTTACCTCTCGAGCCAAGATTTTAATCCGATCCTCTTCATAAGACATATCCGATCTTATCTCAATTTCCGTTGAAGGAATCACATGTGAAGGATCGGAGCGATACCGTCGTAACTTTGACACATAGAACACGTTATGAATCTTTTCTAACTCTCTCGGCAGAGCCAACCGGTAAGCTACTGGCCCAACTCTGTCTGTAATCTCATACGACCCTATAAATCTTGGACTCAATTTCCCTTTTCATCCAAATGTCATAATCTTCTTCCACGGGGACACTTTCAAAAACACCTTGTCAACTACCTCAAACTCAATCTCTTTTCTTTTTAGATCCGCGTATGACTTTTGTCGGTCCGAAGCAGCTTTTAGACTATTACGAATTACTCTCACTTTCTCTTCGGTCTCTTTAACTAAATCGACCCCATGGATCTGCTTTTCACTAAGTTCGGTCCAATACAAAGGAGTCTGACACTTACGACCATACGACACCTCATACGGAGCCATCTGTATACTCGACTGATAACTGTTGTTGTAGGCGAATTCGACCAAAGGTAGGTATCTCTCCTAACTAGCCTCGAATTCTAACACACAGCATCAGAGCATATCCTCAAGAACTTGGATCACTCTCTTAGACTGACCATCAGTTTGCGGATGGAACGCAGTACTGAAATTCAACCTCGTACCCATGGCCTCTTGCAACTTCTCCCAAAACCTTGAAGTAAACCTCAGATCTCTATCCGATATGATAGACATAGGTACACCATGCAATCTCACTATTTCTGCCACATACAAATCAACTAACTTATCCAGTGAATAATCAACACGTACTGGAATAAAGTGAGCCGACTTCATAAGTCTATCCACAACAACCCACACAGCATTTCTCTTTTTTGGAGTCATCGGCAATCCCGGCACAAAGTCCATGGTAATCTGATCACACTTCCATTCGGGAACCATCACGGGTTGAAGCAATCCCGAAGGCACTTGATGCTCAGCTTTCACTTGTTGACAAATCAGACACTTTGCTACAAACTCTAAAATGTCTCTTTTCATACTCGGCCACCAATAAAACTTCCTCAAATCATTGTACATCTTCGTACTGCCCGGGTGCACTGACAAATAACCACTATGTGCCTCAAGCAAAATATTTCTGATCAACTCCTCATCTCTAGGTATACAAATTCTGTCACGGTACAACAAACAATCGTTCGAGCCCACTCGAAAATCAGAACCACTTTCTGATCCGCACTTAGCTCTCTTAGTTTGCATTTCACTGTCATTCCTCTGAGCCTCACATATCTGTTGAACAAATAGTGGCTTAGCTCTCAATTCTGCCAAAATAGCAACATCATCAGCTATTGCTAAACTCGTGCTCATAACTCTTAGAGCATACAAGGATTTCCTACTCAGGGCATCCGCAACCACATTCGCTTTTCCCGGGTGGTAATCAATGACTAACTCATAGTCTTTTAACAACTCAAGCCACCGTCTCTGTCTCAGAATCAGATCCTTCTGATCCATCAAGTATCTCAAACTCTTGTGTAAAGATTTGGCACTTCTCACCATACAAGTAATGTCACCAAATCTTTAACGCGAAAACAATCGCAGCCAACTCCAAATCATGAGTCAGATAATTCTTCTCGTGTGGTATTAACTGCCTCGAGGCGTAAGCAACTACCTTACCTTCTTGCATCAACACGCAACCGAGACCATTAAACGATGCATCACTGTAAACCACGAACTCTTTCCCTGATTCTGGTTGAACCAAAATTGGTGCCTCAGTCAGCATTGTTTTTAGTCTCTCGAAACTCTGTTGACATGCCTCAGTCCATTCAAACTTGACATCTCTATGCAATAGTTTCGTCATCGGGGTAGCGATCACAGAGAACCCCTTTACGAAATGTTTGTAATATCCTGCCAAACCCAAGAAACTTCTGATTTCTGACACATTCCTCGGCTGTGTCCAATACATAATAGCCGATATCTTACTTGGGTCAACTCTGACACCATCTCCCGACACAACGTGTCCCAAAAATCCGACCTCTCTGAGCCAGAACTTGCTCTTGCTAAACTTAGCATACAACTGCTTATCTCTTAAAGTTTGCAAGACAATTCTCAAATGTTCTTCATGATCATTCTCATCCCAAGAATAGATCAATATATTGTCAATGAAGACAACAGCAAACTTATCCACATATGGTCTGAAAACATGGTTCATCAGATCCATAAAAATTGCAGGAGCATTCGTCAAACCGAACGGCATAACCAAAAACTCATAATGCCATACCTCGTTCGAAATGCAGTCTTCAACACATCTTGCTCTTTCACTCTGAGCTGATAATAACCAGACCTCAAGTCTATCTTGGAGAACACTGTAGCTCCTTTTAGTTGATCAAAAAGATCATCAATCCTTGGTAAAGGATACTTATTCTTCACCGTCACCTTGTTGAGTTGTCTATAGTCTATACACAACCTAATAGACCCATCTTTCTTCTTCACAAATAGCACCGGAGCACCCCACGATGAGTAACTCGGTCTTACGGAACCCTTATCTGTCAACTCTTGCAACTGTACTTTCAGTTCTTTCAACTCTACATGTGCCATTCTATATGGAGCAATAGAAATAGGTGCCGTTCTCGAAATCAACTCAATCCCAAACTCGACCTCTCTCACTGGAGGTAATCCAGGAAACTCTTCCGGGAATACATCCGGATACTCGCGTACCACTGGCACTGTTTCAAACTCTACTCCAACCTCTCGAGTATTCAACACGAAGGCGAGATAGGACTCACACCCTTTTCTCAAACATTTCTCAGCTACTATGGAAGAAATCATCACTGGTAGACTATCCGATCCACCTGATTCCACCCGAACCACATCTCCACTCTCACATTTCAGTTTAATATACTTACTACCACAGTTCACTAAGACACTATGGGTAGTCAACCAATCCATGCCTAGGATTAAATCAAACTCATCAATCGTCAACAACATAAGGTTTGCCGAGAAATAATGATTCTCAATCAATAAAGGACAATTTTTACACACCTTGTCCACTAACACATGCTTTCCTAACGGGTTTGACACCTTAACCACAATATCTGTAGACTCAATAGTCATACTCAAACTGATGCTAATCTCATGCAAATATAAGAGTGAGTAGACCCTGGATCTATTAAATCAATAACAAAGGTGTCAAAGAGAGAAAAAGTACCCGTTATCACATTTGGGGAGGATGCCTCTTTGCGAGCGCGAATAGCATACGTCCTTGCAGGTGCCCGACCCTCCGGTCTCACAGTAGAGTCTCTGGGTACACCTCTACCACTATTCCCACCTCTCAGGTTCCTAGGTGCTCTACCTCTTGCAGACACATCACTGGATCTTATCTCTTGCTTCTCTTCCTTATCATCCCTCTCGGGGCAATTTCGGATAAAGTGATTGGGGGAACCACATTTATAACAGTTCCGACTATTACCCCAACACTCCCCAGTGTGATATCTACCGCAACTTGGACACTCCAGTTTGCTCTTTGTATTGCCCACACTTTCCATCGAGGTAGCTTGGACTCTCGAACCCGAACGAATATTGACCGAGTCTCGATGCGGATATCCCACTGGTGCTGTTGTCTGAGGATACACTTCCTTGGGTCTTTTCGACTAGGCTTGGTACGACTTTGCCATCGGCCTCTTTCTCGCATCTCGGGCTTCATTCACAGCCCTTCTCTTTTCTTTACTAATTCTTCGGCCTTACTTGCCCTCTCAACTAATACCACAAATTTTTTTAACTCCAAAATGCCCACTAGGAGTTTGATATCCTCATCCAGTCCATCCTCGAACCTCTTACACAAGATGGTCTCTGTCGACACACATTCTTGAGCGTATTTGCTAAGCCTAACAAACTCACGCTCGTATTCTGCTACTGTCATTCTTCCTTGCTTCAACTCAAGGAATTCTTTTCTTTTTCTATCAGTAAACCTTGGCTTATATACTTCTTCCGGAACTCTTCCAGAAAGAAGTCCCACGTCACCCGCTCTTTCGAGACCACTAACGTTAGTGTCTTCCACCAATGGTATGCCGAATCTCTCATCAAATATACGACACACTTCAAGCTCTCTTCGGGTGTACATGAGAGTTCATCAAACACTCTCATCGAATTCTCTAACTAGAATTTCGCCCTCTCAGGGTCATCATCTACCTTAGCTCTAAACTCCTCAGCCCCGTGCTTCGTAATCTTACCCACTGGGGGTTTCGATATCCTTACTACATCAATACCTTGCGGAGCCACTGGGTTTGGCTGAGGTATAGGAGGAGGTGGAGGAGGTTGAGCATTATGGTTCGCTTGAACATAGTCCGAGTACCAATTACTTATCATCTGGAGAAAGGCTTCCCGTGCCTCTTCCTCTTGACCCCTAATTTCGGGTCCACTTTGTACCGGCACGGTCCCTTGCGCAGGAGTCAGCGCATTACTAGCTGCTTCATCAGCAGTGGATTGATCGGGATCCATATACTATATAAAACAAGATTTAAAATCATTAGAAGCCACCACACTATCATTGTACACTTATGGCATGTATAGTTAGACTCTTACACCCGCTACGGTAGTCTTAGAACCGACTAAACCATAGCTCTGATACCACTAAATGTAACACCCCTTACCCGGGTTCTACACCGGAACCGAGCTCAAGGCGTTACCGTACCAAAATTACTTAGGCTCAACGTGACTATTCTCTTAAGTCACTTCAATAACCTCATTCTCGACTTACGAGGTCTTACTCATACGCACAAGGGCTGTCGAGACTAAATAGGAACTTTTTTCTAATAAAAAAAATTTCTCTTTTGAACAGAGCTCACACGCCCGTGTGAAGTCACACACGCCCATGTTTCCAAACCGTGCTTAAAAACCCAAGCATACTGCCAATGCCCCACGGTCAAGCCACACGCCTGTGCTTCCCAATAATGGTAAACACTGATTTCCCTCACACGGCCTGGAGTCTAGACACACACCCGTGTGGCTAGCTCGTGGTCAATTTTGACATAAAATGTCAACCTGCAGGGGACGCACGGCCAAAGTACACGCCTGTGGGCTGACCGTGTGTCACACACGGCCTAGACATACGCCCGTGTGTCTATCCACATGGACAAGAACAAAGCTATTTGCTAAGCTATTATTACCCCTATAGCATTGACAATATGCACTCATACAACATACCCTTAATCAACTGAAATTGAAGTGCAATCTCACATAGAAAACTACATCTTTTCATGTAATGTAATAGCCAACAACTATGGCATTATACAAAATACACTATCCATCTAAGGACCAATACATCTTAGACATTCACAACAAAAATTCACTAATTTATCTAGCCCCTATACATGCCATATACAAAACATTGAGTCTCATGTACCAGAGTGTGCTGATATGTGGGCTATCTTTCAATGATCCTCGTATCTTGGTTCACCACTTTTACTCTATAAAACAAAGGAAAAGAAAGAGAGTAAGCTTTGAGCTTAGTAAGTTTACACATAAACAATTAAGCATCCTAGTATAAGCTAAAAAACAATTAGCATTATACTAACATATAATGTACAACTATGCTTACTCTTTCTATTCCTTACCACATTTTCAACACATCATGAGTCACATACTCATAACCATTGAAATGCACCCCTGCATTCAATATCACATTTACACAATATACAACACATCATTATTTATCAATAATACATCCACACAGCTACCTTACTCAATATAACAATCACATAGCTAGTGCACATAACTAATCCACATAGCTAATACACAAAGCTAATGCCTCGGTGGTTTCACACTTAGCCCACGACAATTAATTTATAAGTTAGTATCAAACTTTGCCTACCACAAAGGTATCATAGTGGTCTCGCACTTAGCCCACTAGATAAATATACTTAACGATAGCATCGCACACAGCCTAGCTTATCGTCGTTAAGCATTAAGATGGTATCGCACTTAGCCCACCATTTAGCATTATCATTACACATTTACAATCTACTTGCTCAATTATTCATCCATTCACAATGTCTACCACATTCATTCCACTTGAACCACATGGGTTCTGAATCATTCTCATTCATGCTACACGCTAACTAGCATTAAGAATGTGTAAGTATAAATGCATTATTTACGCATAAACTTACCTCGGTACTTAAAAGTACAAAAACGTGCAATTCAGTCCACCACCTTGCTCTTGCCTCAGTTTCAATCCGGGCTTCGATTTTCTTGATCTATAATGAATAAATCAGCTTATTTAATACACACATTGACTAAATTGACTCTTATCTCATACTTTGGCAAAATTTACTCTTTTGCCCCTAAACTTTCTCATAATTACACTTTAGCCCCATGGCTCGTAAAGTGATTTTTATTCAACTTTCTAGCCTTTCATGCTAAGCCGAACCACTTACTCAACTAAAGCATTCATCAATTCTCACTAAATCACACATGTATGACCAAACTAAAGTTTTTCACAAACTAGTCCCTACATGCATTTTCATGGAAAATCACTTAACAAAAGATGTTTCTACAACATCAAGCTTTCATATTCTTCCATAAAACATCAAAATACATACATGTCATACATATGCACATTTTTGAGCATCCATCATAGCTCACCAAATAGCTAAAAATAGCTTTTTCATGCAACTAGGACTTAAAAAATACGAAGAATATCAAAAACGGGACTTAAATGCACTTACTAGCAAGCTTGAAAAATTTGAAAAACCCTAACAATGGCTCTTGCAATTTTCGGCAGCCTTGGAGAAGAAGATAAATGAATTTAATAATCATTTAATAACCAAATGACCAAAATGCCTGTAACACCCCTTACCCGAAACCCTTGCCGGAATCGAGTACGTGGCATTACTAGACTTGACTATTAACTCGGGGTGTAAGATTTTAAAACTGTCCAACTGCGTCATGCTGACTAAATCGATCATAACTCGAGTTTCAAAACTCGAAATTTAGATCCGTAAATTTTCCTTGAAACTAGACTCATATAACTTTTCACCATAATTTGTCCAGAATTTTTCATGTGGCCAATTAGTACAGTTTATTCATCAAAATTACCCTTATTACACTGCTTGACAATTCTGACCTGTCTCTACAAAAATACAGTTATCTCATTGCAAAAATTTTCTATAATGTTCTTGTTTATACCAATGAAAAATAGACTCATTAAGGGTTCTACACATATAAACCATGCTTCTTAATTATTTTTGTACAATGTTTGACAATTTTTCTAATACAGAACAGTGACTCCCGAATTCATTCAGGGCAGGTCTCACTGAAACTTAATTATCTCATAATATATAAATCTTTTGCCTACCCTGTTTCTTTCATGAAAAAATAGACACAATGAGGTTTAATTTCATATCTCATTCACCTTCTAATTCAATATACCCTATTTTTGGTGATTTTTCTAACTCACATCACTGCTGCTACTACAAGCTGTTTTGTTGCATTTTATGAAAGACTAGCTTCTAACCGAACCTACCTACATCCCTAATTCAAGGATTCATTTCGTATACAAACATTTCCTTAACAAAAACGATTAAACTTTGATTAAGAATGCATAAACATTGCCATCATGAACCAACATACATATCAAGACACAACAGCGTACTTAACTAAAAATTTAGCCATATTCGCATGGCTATTATATACAAGGTCAAACATCATATGTTTCTAAAACTTCATCTAGCCTATACATGCCTTCTAATTCGTAACCAAAATTCAAAATACCAAAGGAAGGCGATAGTGTGGTTGACTTCTTGAAGATCCTTTACGAGCCTGCAACGTGACCAAAATCTATAAAACAAAGGAGAACATTTCACATAATTAAGCTTACTAGCTTAGTAAGTCCTAACTCATGATAATAAAACATTTAATTATTAACGAAATGAAAGCAATCAACTTATGGCATTTCACATAGGCAATTAAGTAAATTATTTATACAAAACCAGATACTAGTAATTCATTAACCCAAGTAAATTAGGAATCATTTCCTTCAACCTACATTTCTTTGTAGTTCATATAAGCATATGGCATGAAAATCTCCTTTCTTAACATTTAAACTTGAAAACCAATTGTTCCATAATAGCACATTCTAACTCGAATTCCATCATATTACACCTATCAATATTAACTTCAAACACATATACCAAAATTTTCATGATATTAATCCGACTCAAGTGATATTAAGCATCACATACCTTACATGCTTACCTGAACCATATAGTCAATAAATTTGCATTAAGTTGCCTTGAACAAAGATTCGATTTCTCTTTTGTAAAATACATCACCGGCATCAAGCCTGCTAGGCGTAAAAGCCCGATAAGTAACACCGGCACAAGGCCTGCTAGGCGTAAAAGCCCGATAAGTAACACCGGCACAAGGCCTGCTAGGCGTAAAAGCCCGATAAGTAACACCGACACAAGGCCTACTAGGCGTAAAAGCCCGATAAATAACACCGGCACAAGGCCTGCTAGGCGTAAAAGCCCGAGTCATGTCAATACTGTTAACCATTCCCAATACACTTCATGACTATTATATACTCATCTAATTCAATTGGGCTCGCTCACATTGAACCAACAAAACCATTTTATCATTATACAATCCAACAATTTCCATCACATACTCAACATAAATCATCAACCAATATGTCAATATACATTCGGCCATGATGTAATTGAATACTAACATTCATCAATTTTTAATAGTCAAGATAACCAAAATAAATTCTTTAACATGATTTAACTAAAGGACTTACCTTGGTTGTCGATAGGCCGTGTAAATCGGCTAGTCGAGAACCTTTGTTTTTCCTCGATCTTGTTCTTTCTCTCTTTGTTCCCGATCTAAAAATGCCAAGTAAATTTTGTTCATATACATCCTATCCATTTGCTCAACTCAAAACAAATTGCACATAACTTAATATCCAAGGATTATTATACTACAACTCAATGTTTGATTTAACTTATATTCCATTCACTTCAAATCATCTAATTTTAACACATTAATTGAACACATGCTTTACTGCACATTCGGTTTTTACATGATGTAAACCTCACACCATTTTACATTCAGCAATTTAAATGTAATTACTTCGATAATTACATACATATACAACTTATACAATTTCCAAGTACTCCACCGAATACATAATCCAATATATATATATAATTAAATATATATATATTTGCGCATAACCTATACCCAGTAAGAAAATAACTACACTTTAGTTCTTTAAACAATATTCACGCAAATATCAGTGCTCTTGAGATTATACCAAAACATTCGTAAAAAAAATGTTCATAACATACTTAATGAAATACATCCTATATATATATATATATATATATATATATATATATAGTGCAAAGATGATAACAAGAACTAACCTTAACCGAATACACAAACATGCATAAGCAAAAACATATTAAACTATTACTACTAATTTACCTATCCAGTATACCACCATTCATGAATTCATGTTCACCTAAAATATGATATTACTTGTATAACAACCAAGCTATATATATTCATGCATTCAATGCAACCAAGTAAATCATGATTAAACATAAAACAACTAAATTTCCACCCAAGGCAACATTTGGCTATCACCACCCACTCAAGAATTTGAGTATGATCTAATTAGTATACAAGACAATAACCTCAAATTTGTTAGAATTAATAAAAACTAAGGGAAATTACTCACCTTAAAGAGACATGCAATGACAGCAACTATGGAAGCTTAAATTTTCTTTTCTTTCCCCCTTTGTGTTCATGAAGAAGATAAAGCAAGTGAGAGAAATATTTATTTATTTTTTTTTTCGTTTTATCAATTAACCTATTTTCTTTATAGCATGCTTATTAAACAAACTATACTTTAGTTATAAAACATTAAAATCATGACATTCAAAGCATGCTTACCGTCCACTACACTAAAATTTTGGGGAATTTGACATGCAAACCCTCCCATGCAAGGAGAACAATTCAATTTACTCCTTTCTATTGCTACAATCGACTATGAGAGAAGGGAAATAGTGGCCTTATTTTATGCTTTAAATAAACCTATACACTAACACATTTTATTATATAAAATACTAACATAAGCATATAATAAAATTTAATTAAACCAACATATATATAAATCTAGCTAACTTGGCCCATTGCCGTGCATCACTATGGTCAATGGGCTAATTGCCCTTTTAGGACACTCACTTAAAAAGCCACAAGCAATTTAGTACACTACACCTTAGGGTGCGAATTTTTCGCTTTTCGCGATTAAATCCTTTTCATCAAATTAAACATTCAATCAATCATATTTTCGACGAAACTTTCACACACATCAACACACATATTATAAACATAAAGTAAATTTCAAAAAAAATATATTTATCGGCTCGGATTCGTGGTTCTGAAACCACCATTCCGATTAGGGTCAAAATTGGTCTGTTGCAATGCCCTTTTTGATAAACTTCCTATTTTAACTCATCCATGCCCAATTTTGTCCAAAAACTAAAAATTGGGAAAATTTCTCATTAAGGACCTCTAATATATATTCTAAAGCCATTTCATCCAAATAGCTTCTAGAATCTCACATTTTGCAACTTTTGCAATTTAGTCCTTTTGGGCAATTTCAACCGTAATTTCACAAAATTGCTTCATGAAACTTTCACACTAGCATGCATACATAGCATAAACCTCAAAAACTCATTCATAACCCTCAGATTTGTGGTCTCGCACCACTATTTCGTCTAGACCCTAAACCAGGATGTTACAACTCCCCCCTTAAGAGATTTTCGCCCTCGAAAATCTTACTGTAAAGAGGTTTGGATGTTGCTCTCTCATAGTCTCTTCTGTTTCCCACGTAGCCTTTTCCACACCGTGTTTCTGCCACAACACTTTCACTAGTGCTATGTTCTAATTTCTCACCGTGTTTCTGCCTCGGTTTCGATCCGGGCTTCATTTTTCTTGATCTATAATGAACAAATCAGCTTATTTAATACACACATTGACTAAATTGACTCTTATCTCATACTTTGGCAAAATTTACTCTTTTGCCCCTAAACTTTCTCATAATTAGACTTTAGCCCCATGGCTCGTAAAGTGATTTTTATTCAACTTTCTAGCCTTTCATGCTAAGCCGAACCACTTACTCAACTAAAGCATTCATCAATTCTCACTAAATCACACATGTATGACCGAACTAAAGTTTTTCACAAACTAGTCCCTACATGCATTTTCATGGAAAATCACTTAACAAAAGATGTTTCTACAACATCAAGCTTTCATATTCTTCCATAAAACATCAAAATACATGCATGTCATACATATGTACATTTTTGAACATCCATCATAGCTCACCAAATAGCTAAAAATCGCTTTCTCATGCAACTAGGACTTCAAAAATACGAAGAATATCAAAAATGGTACTTAAATGCATTTACTAGCAAGCTTGAAAAATTTGAAGAACCCTAACAATGGCTCTTGCAATTTTCGGCAGCCTTGGAGAAGAATATGAATGAAGTTTGTCATCTTTTCTCTTATTTTAATCATTTATTAACCAAATGACCAAAATGCCCTTTTTGATAAACTTCCTATTTTAACTCATCCATGCCCAATTTTTTTCCAAAAACTAAAAATTGGGAAAATTGGTCATTAAGGACCTCTAATATATATTCTAAAGCCATTTCATCCAAATAGCTTCTAGAATCTCCCATTTTGCAACTTTTGCAATTTATTCCTTTTGGGCAATTTCAACCGCAATTTCACAAAATTGCTTCATGAAACTTTCACACTAGCTTGTATACATAGCATAAACCTCAAAAACTCATTCATAACCCTTGAATTTGTGGTCTCGCACCACTATTCTATCTAGACCCTAAACAGGGATGTTACAACTGGTGGCTTTAAGCCCATTATATGCTTAGCAGCCTTGCTGCAACGTTTGAGTAGTGCCGCTGTTGGTGCTACGTTTGGAGTGTAGGGATGGGTGGTTTGATATTTATATCCTCACAGGAGTGTAGGGTTGGAAGGGAAATGGAGTGCAGGGTTGGATTTGGGATGGGAACATTGCATTCATGTGATACTGATGTGATATGAGGTCATTGTGGGCTAAGACCCAAGACCACCATTTTTGATAGGGGTTAGGCCCAATGTGATAATTGCATGTTGATTGGATAACCAAGGGTCGTACACACTAAGTTTCGAAACTCACACCCTTTATTTTAAATGTTTCAGGTGATCCTCAGTAGACGGCTCGACTTGGGAGAGGACTCGGAGATGGCCACACTACAAGTTACTTAGAAGTTTTTGTTTATTTGTTTTCGAATGACTTATTGTTAATTAGTTCATTTGTAATAAGGCCTTGTATCTCCAATTTGACTTTACATTTTGGTTTCCTTATGTTTTCAACTGCGTAATTGTTAAACTTGAATAAATTTCTTAAGTTTAAACATGGTTTTCGAAATTCCTATAACATATGGCCGTTTTCTTAAAACATGGGATTTTATCATTACTTAACAAGTTGCTTATATTTTTGGGTTTCTAAGCCTTAAACTTAAGTTTTAACTAAGCAAAGTCATTTTGAATTATTCCTTTGATGTGACTTCACCGGATTCAGCCATAACGTCGGGGCCGAGTCTGGGGGTGTTACGCGGGAGCTTATCCATCTCATGTATCGGTGATAGTAATTTCACATTTATTATAGTCCCATTGGGACTTGAACATCTCAACTTTTATCATTTTTCTCATTCAACACCAATTACTCAATTTTATAGAATACCATGCATCATTATAATATCAAACATTCTCAAATATGCTAGCATAAATGTTGAATTTATCACATACAAACTTACCTCGATTTCAAAACAAGTTAGATCCTCGATCTAGTCCGATACTTTGTTCTTTCCCCGATCGAGGTTAATTCTTGATCTACAATAGCAAATTAGCTCATTTTAATATTCACATTAATAATTGCATTTCAATAATCATGTTTTGACAAAATTTATTTTGCCCTTAGACTTTTGCAAAATGACCATTTTATCCCTAGGCTCGGAAATCAATTTTAATCAAATTTTTTTCTTTAATGAGCCTAGGTGAACATTTATTTCTCTTATGGAAACCATCAAAACTCATTATTTCACACTTTTACCTCACATTTTGCAACCTTTACAAAAAGGTCCTTTTTAGGTGTTTTCATGATAACACCTTTCACAAAAGTTGTTCATCTAACAACTAAGACCCATTGTCTTCCTTCAAAATACAGAAAAAAACTTAAAAGCTTTCATGGAAAAACTCTAAAGTCTTCACCATTTAACAAAATAGTCCCCTCTTTAGAAAGCTTAAGCTTTAGGGGTTCGAAAAGTACAATTATTATCAAGAAATGATCACTAAAACACTTACTAGTAAGGAGAAGAGTGTGCTGAAATTTTTGAGCTATCAATCCCTATTTTTTCTGCAAATTTTCAGTGGAAGGAAAGGAGAAGAAATATGATATCTTTTCTTCTTTATTTTATTTTATTTCCTAGACAATTTTTCACCTAATCCACCAACTTGACTAATTTTGACATATTTTGTCTTCTATGGCCGGTCAACCATCACTTAAGGGGTTTAATTTCCCTTTAAATACCTCAAATTAATATTCCATAGCCATTTTGGCACCCTTAGCTTGTAATTTTGAACTTTCACACTTTATGCGATTTAGTCCTTTTTCACGATTAAGCATGAAATCGCTAAAATTAAAGCACCAAAATTTTCATGTACTTATATAATCATGCTCTAACTCATAAAATATCATGAAAATAATTTTCTCTAACCTCAGATTAGTGGTTTCGAACCACTATTCTGACTAGCCCCTAAATCGGGTTGTTACAGAGAGAGTTGAACGTTTTGCTTATCATCTGTCTCTACCGTTGGAGTTGCAAAAGGTTCACGATGTATTCCATGTATCTAAGTTCCAACAATATCGGTTCGATCCGTATCATGTTATTCTTGTGGAATCGATTGAAGTTTAGTCTGATCTGTCATATGAAGAAGAACTGGTAGAAATATTAGCCCGAGAAGCGAAAAAGATAAGAAATAAGCTTGTTCCATTGGTGAAAATCCCGTGGAAAGTCATAACGAGGAAGAAGTGTCCTAGGAACCAGAAGAGACAATGAGATCCTATTATCCCCACCTTTTTCTATGTAATTTTCGGGAATGAAATTTCCATAGGGGGGAAAGTTGTAACAACCTGGTTTCCAATGGTATCAAAAATTGTAGTTTTAGGACCCTATTTCTATAAGTTGTGTAACAGTCCATTTTTAGGAAAATCGGAACAGTGGTTTTGGGACCAAAAATCAGAAGTCAAAATAATTATTTTATTATTATTTTAATATTTACAGCATGATACTATGATTGTGTGGAAGTTTCGTTAAGAAATTTTATCATTTGAGTGTTTAATTTGATAAAAAAGACTAAATCACATAAAGTGTAAAATTGTGTTCTAATAGCTAAAGGTGTTTAATAGCTATAGAACTTAAAAGTAAAGGTCCTTATGTGGTAATTAACCCATTTATGAGATAGTGGATGATAGTGGCATGGTAATTTTGAAATTTGTAATGTTCATTAAGGTTAAATAGGTAAATTGGTTATTAAAGGTTAATTAAATAAAAGAAAACATTTTAATTTGTGTTCATCTTCTTCTAAAGACAAACGAAAATTTTTTTCTTTTGAGAAAATAGGGCTAGGGATTCAACTATTTTGATTTTCTCCAATTAGGTACGATTTATGTTCTGTTTTTAATGATTTCTATGTTTTTGAGATCATTGCAGCTTAGTCTAGTTAGCCCATGGACTATTTTTCAAAATTGATAAAGGTTTAGGGTTTTGCCATTGATGAATCTATATGCGTTTTGATGTTTGATGATAGAAAATGCATGCTTGATGTTAGATAAACGAGATTTGTAAAGTGATTTTTAGTGAAATGTCCAATTAGGGATTAAATTGTGAAATGTGTAATTTTTGTGGTTAAATTGTGAAATAAATGAAAAATATAGACTGCTAGGGACCTAATTGAAATTCTGCTAGCATGGATTTTGGTTGAATTGCATGAATTTATAATTTTATGAAATAAGGACTAAATTCTAAAAGTGTAAAATGTTAGGGGTAAAAATGTAAAAGTGCCTTAATGTGTGTTTTGGATTAAATTGAATAGAGAGATTATTAAATAAGTTAATTTTGATTATATTTTGATCAAGAAAGGCGAAATACGAATTTAGATCAGGGAAAAAATAAGGTTTCAAATTAATCGACTTAACTCGTCGTTTTACATTTGAGGTAAGTTCGTATGTAATAAACGTTGTTATATTTGTATTCTAAATACTTTGATATTGAATAAATTGTGATTACAACGCTACGGACATGTTTGACAATGATTCGGCAAGTGTGAAATGCCGATTGAACCTTAGGAATAGATTAGGATACTAATGAAATGTCATTAGAGGTTATGTGATTTGGGTGTTGGTCTGTACCTCATACCGGTGGCTGAGTTATCCGGCATGTGTTATGGATACTCGTTAGCTTGTATGAGCAGCACCGTGTAGCTTCGTCATGACCACCAGCTTGTGTGAGCAGACCCGTAGATAGCTATAGTGTGAGCATTATATGTGATACGAGATTGAGATAGCTTCGGCTATATATATGTGGCACTTAGGGTGTTAGATTCCCGAGTATTCGATAGTATTCTGAATGGTTCAATGGGTATATATGTCAAAGATGTGGTTGAGTATAAGATTGATACGAGATGGTACAATTATGTACACGAATTTTATGAGCTTTGAATCGAAGAAAATTATGAATTTTATATCAAATCTTATGCCTGAATATGTGAAAGGTTTGTTATATTTATTCAATTGGTTGAGTAGTATACTTGTGGTTAATTATGTTTATTATCATACGAGCTTACTAAGCTATATAGCTTACTTTGTTTATTTTTCGTGTTTTATAGTGAAATCAATGCTAGCTCAGATTCGGGAATCGTCGGAGACTTCATCACACTATCCTACTATCACTTTGGTACTTTTGAACTTAAGTATTTTGAGTCTATGGCATGTATAGGATTATGGTCATTTTGGTTATGGATTGATAATGAATTTAGCCATTTGAATTGGCTTGTTAATGTCTAAAGTTTGGTTTAGTATATAGCCATAGAGTTGGCTTATTTTGATATAATTGATCATGTGTATATATATATATATATATGTACATGACTTGTGTGATGTGTTGGATGTTGGTTATATGATGCTTGTTGATATAGATGATATGGATAGCAAATGGTTGAGTTATAAATATTGGTATGCTAGTGAATCTAGGTAAATAATGCATAACTGGAATTGGTTATTTTGTTGTATTGTAAAAGTGAGTTTTGGTATGAAATTGATTGGTGTATTGTGGTAATTGTGTGATTTGAAATGGTTGGTATTGAAATGGTATGAATTGATATGTATTAGGATTATTTGGAGTTGATTTAAATTGCCTAGCTATGCCATGTTTTGTGCCATTTGGGTTTTGTGTAGGTGTATATAAATTGGGTGGCAAGATGGCTTGGTAAATAGCATATTTTTTTCCACACAGGTAGAGACACGGGCGTGTGTGACACACGGTTAGGTTATACGGCCGTGTGTCCCCTGGTGATGAATTAAAAATCAAGTCAGTATGTTCCACAAGGTTTAGCACACGGGCGTGTGACTTGGTCGTGTGCATAAGTCAGTATACTATACAGGTTTGGAACGACCTAGCACACGGCCTAGTACACGGGCGTGTGTGGCCAATTTTAGGGCACACGGGCTAGCCACACGGGCGTGTGTGTTGGCCGTGTGACCCAAGTCAGAGAGTTACACGGTAGACACGGGCTAGGACACGACCATGTGATCCCATTTTGAATGTCCACACGGCCAGGCCACACGGGCATGCGTCCCCTGTATTTTGAAAAATTTTCTAAGTGTTTCAAAAGTTTCTTAAGTTATCGGTTTAGTCCCGAACCACCCCGAATGCATGTTTTAGGCCTCGTAGGCTTATACTAGGGATGATATGTATGTTGTTGAATGATGATTATTTGGGACTTGATAATGTATGTGAAAAAATGTAAGTATAATTGTATAATATGTTCGGTAACGCTCCATAACCCTATTTCGGCATTGAATACGGGTGAGGGGTGTTACAAATTGAATTAGTAATTATTAAATGGGAATATTTATGGCATTATTATAAAAATATATTGAAATTTGGTTAAACAATTTAACTGAAAAAGTGGTTACTTAAGGCCCAAGAACTAAGTTGTAAAAGTTTAATTGTTATAGATTTTTAATTATAACAAGGCTTGGGGACTTTGGTAGCAATTATCCAAAGGACTAAAACGGCTAATAGACCAAATTTAAATCAATGATAATGGATTGTATTGGTGGATGCCATTAACAATGGTTTATTAAGGATTAAATGATATATAAATAAGATTAAACTACTTAATTAAATATAATTACAATTAAACCTATGTATAAAAGATAAATTTTGGTGGAAAAAGATGTAAGCCATCATCTTTTTTCTAAAGCCATTTTCCACCATTTGAAAGCCAAAAGAGAAAACTTTCAACCTATTTTCACATTTGACCACTTATTTCAAGCAAGTCCTTAGTCATTTTTATTTTATTTTATGGAAATTGAATCATGAGAGCTTAATTTAGCTAGCCCATGTTCCAATTTGTGAAACTGTTAAAGTTTGAAAGTTTCAATTTTTGAGAAATGGCTGAAATGTGTGTGAATTTGATAGAAATTAAGCTTAGACTATGAAAATGACTAAATTGTAAAGCTTAATTGTTAATTTCATAAATTAGGGACCAAATTGAATAAAATGAAAATTTTTTATGAAGTTTCAATAGAAATAGAAAGTAGAAGGTCCTTAATGCATATATGTGAAATCAAAATTTAATCTGAAAACCTAGATTGAAAGTTATGTTTGTCCTAAGTTTAGGGACTAAATTGAATAAATTGGAAAATAAATTAGCCTTTGTATTTGAATGTGATTTTATATGGAATTTGATATTGTGTTATTCTTGAATCATTATTCATAGTTGAAGACAATGTCGGGCCATTGAGAGGGAAAGGAAGTCGAAAGCCGATGACGAGTGACGTGAGCTTTCGGTTTGTATTTCTATGATTTGGGATCAATTTATTTATTGCATAATTGTGTTATTTTGCATAATATGACATTGATGTGAATTGATGATGGTTATTTGAGTTGAATTGTTATAATTGAGGTTGGATATCGAGATAAGGGACTAAATTGAATAGAATTGAAAATAGTGTGATTTAATGGATATATAATATTTGGTGTGGGATTGAGTTGAAATATGTAACAACCCATTTTCAGTGTTGTCAAAAATAATGGTTTCAGGACCATAAGTCCGACGAGTAAACCCATAATAATTAGTATTTAAGCTATATGAGTTAATTATAATTTCATATTGAATTTTGATTTGAAGAATTTTAGTTAATTGAATAAATGATTGTCCTGAAAACCAAGTGGTTTCGAAAAGTGAAGTATAGGGACCCCATTTTTGTAAACTAAACTCGTAAATATTTTTATTAAATATTTATAGGGTTACTATTTAGATATGTGAAGGCTCGATTCAAAAATTTTAATGTTTGATTAGTTAATTAATTAAAAAAGATTAAATTGTAAAAGATGTAAAACTTAGTTGTTATTGAATTTTAATGATTAAATGACTTAATTATCACAAGAGGGAGGATTTATGAGATAATTAGTCCATAATGGATTTAAATGGACGATTTGAGGCCTTGTTTTAGTTAAGATGAATGTTTTAGTAAAAGGCAAAATTTTAATTTAGTAATTAAAGCTTTAATAAAATAAAAATGATTGAATCATCATCTTCCAAAAAAAGCCTTGGCTACTAAAAATTGAAAAGCAGAGACCACCATTGAAGGCTTGAAGTTCAACCACCTTTAATTCTATGCATGTGAGTAAAATTTTCACTCGTTTCTTGTAATTTTTATGTTTTTGAGATTGTTGCAACTAGGTCCAGCTAACCCATACCTCCATTTTTGAAATTGTTAAGGATTTTCATTTTTTCCATTGATGAACCTTTACTATTTTTATGTGAAATGATGAATTTGAAGTATTGGTTGTTGATTAGGACTAGTTTGCATAGTGATTTTTGTTAGTTTTTGTCAAATGACTATTTTGAAAAAAAAATATTAAAATTGATGTGGGGTTATTGTGAATTTTGTTTGAATACGGACTGTATTAGTTTAGAAATAAATTCGACCAGCATGGAAAATTTATGAAATTTTGATAAATTTGGAATTTCGGTTGTAGGAACTAAATTGAGAGAAATGTAAAAGTTTAGGGAAAGTGTGTAAATAATGAAAAATTAAGAGTCATATGCATAAAAGTGAGTTAGAATAAATAAAAGTGAGTTAGAATAAGTATTTGAATTTGATAAGATTGAACTTAATTATTATAAATCAAGATTTGATTCTTACGGAGGAAAACCGAGAAAAAAGGAAAAATTACGGAATAATCCTTATGAGTCGACCGTTTAGGTAAGTTCATAGTATAAAATATACATATGTTCTTATTTTTGTATTGTATTAATTTGTTCTAATTTAATTATAGTTAATATGAAATTTTGTTAATAAGTATTAAAATCTTAAACAACATAATTAAGTACAAGTGAGAAACAAGTATTTGATAAATAGAGAAGATTATGATTTTATGCTATTGAAATAAGTTGATGAATTTATAACATGTGTACAGAAATTTTGAAGTGCCTCTGGTTGTAAATGTTGGAATTAACTTATAATGCCTGTCTGAACATAGTAGACGGTTAGGATGCGATTGGCATGCCAATAGGGTAGTACGCGCACTTGTACAGGATTGCACTTCGATACCTCTGTTTGCACTTTGGTGCCTCTGTATTTGCACTACGGTGCCTCTGTTAGCATTTTGATGCTCTCGGTATGTTTTGAAAGAAACCCAAGTATCTGAGTCAATTTGCTATAGTTCAACGAGCCATGGAACTTTATGTTTAAATGTAAAATTGTAACACCCCAAACCCGGCCCATTCGCTATGACCGAATTTGAAATGCCACTGCGGAAAACGTTTAAAAAAAAACTTTTGACTTAGAGTTAAAACATAAAAATTTGTTGTCTTTACTAAAACATTGTGTAATTAAAGTTCCAAATAAAATTAAGTTGTTTAAAATAAAACATTTTCAAATAATAATATAATCGACAATCCAACTTAAAACCTAATAAAAGTCCTTAAATACTTAAAGTGGCCCTTATTACAATAAATAACTTTTCATAAATAAAATGTGTAAAACAAATAAAATATCTTTTGCATGGGCCACCTCGTATCCACTCCAACCCGGTCCAAGCTTTATGCATCACCTGAAAGGTTTGAGAAAAAATTGGGTGAGTCAAACAGACTCAGTGCATAGTTATTTCACATGTCTCCACGTATGGGCTTGGCCCATATCCACACATCAATCACATATCAGATGATAAGGCATTATATCCACATAATTCCACATGTTGGCCTTGGCCCATATCCACATTGATCCACATAATTAGTCATGCAAAATGCATAAATATGCAACATGAAGACCAACCCAACCTAGAGTCCATCCGTTACTCCTACCTTAGCAGACTCCCTGCCCAAGGCCGTGGCTAATCCACCGATCACATAGTGATCCACATATCTTACCTTGGCAGACTTGCTGCCCAAGGCCGTGGCTAAGCCACCGATCACATAGTGATCCACATATCTTACCTTGGCAGACTTGCTGCCCAAGGCCGTGGCTAAGCCACCGATCACATAGTGATCCATATATCTGTATCCACGAGGTGACTCGAGGTCATCCTCAATCCACGGTGATGCACACAGCTATCATCCGCCGAGATGTGGCACCTAGCCAACACCTCCCTTGATGAAGCACATAGCTAACATTAAGCGCCAATGTAGCACAAGGCTAACATTAGACCATGTACATAAAGTACACCCTTTCCTTCGATAGTCACATCCCAAGTCCCATGCATATATGTGTATCATGGCAACATATCACTTGAACAATAATGCATCACATGCCATCACATTTCACATATTCATCAATGATCATTTAATATCGTAAATCACTGACCTGAGTATTCGATCACCCACCACGGGTATTCACAATCTTAGCCCTTAATTCGGCTACCATTAACATCATATCACAAATACATAAATATAACACATACACACAATCAAGAGACAGTGCGATAACTACACACCTATTTGGTACAGTCGATTAAATCCCGAAAACACCACTTGATTATGAACTCTGTCGAAATTCCCTAAACAACCCACATTAGAATCGGCTTTAAGCAATAATCCAAAAGAATGGCCCTTGGCCGAATGCTACACTTACTTACCTTGAAGAATCAAATCCCGAAAGCTTCTCCTTTAATGCTCCTTAATGCTAGCTACCATCACAAGAAACACATATCATGGCACAAGCATAATCGGCCATCCTTAAACCAAGGCTTAATCCTTGATTCGGCACACTTAAAAGAAAGAGAACCTACACCGATTGCTAGGATAGAAATTACTTACCACCTCGTTGCTTGAAAAGACCAAATAAGAGAAAAAAGTTTCGGCTAAGGTTTTGAAAGATGAAAAACAATTGATATTCGACTAAAAAGGAATGAAAAACTAATATGGCAAAGAAAGAAATGAAAGGGGAGAAGGAAGATTCGGCTTAAGCAATCAATGAAAGAAAAATCAAGAAGAATGGGGAAGAAAGAGATTCGGCCAAGAAGAAAATAAAAGAAATGTTGTAAGTTTTTAGCAAAATAGGAGAAGAAGAATGATGAGAACCAAAATAGGTTCTCTTCGGCTACAAAGAATTGAAAGAAGAGAGGGTGGTTCCAAATGAGTTTCGGCCAAATGCCTAAGAGGAAAAATCAACAATATCAAAGGACATTCGACTATGATTCACTTTGGTGCATTTGAGAAAAATTGGTAAGGTTCAAAGAGTCTTTGGTTTTGACACAAAGCAAAGGTTGAAGGCCTACCAAGCTAACCAAAAATGTCTACCATCCAAAGGAAAAATCGGCACTAACAAGCTACCATCTAAACCAAAAATTCCGTCACTCCCCCTAGACCTCAAAACCATCCAAATACATGGACTTCAAAGTCAAATCTTTCCATACAATTCTTTCCATAACAAGACACCCTACATCATGCCTTATGTTCTCCCATTAGCCTTAAAACCATTGATTTCTTTCCCAAACATCAAACTTATCTTAAACTAATATTCAACTTGCCATAAAGAAAAATTGAAAGTCCAACCTACCATATGTAAAGCTTGACCGTCCATTAATACTAGGATACATAAAAATAAAGTCTTCAAAATGCTAATCATGCTACTCGAACCTCTACCCTCAAGCAACCCTTCTTGCATCATAACCACCTTGCCACTAACTCCACATGTGCTAGAATTTAACACTTAAATTAACTTAAGTGTCAAGTTCACTTAATCCACTTCACTAAATTTTTAATACTAAGAATTATTCTAGCTACATTAATAAAATCAAGCCTTCACAAGACTATGCTAAACACACATAATTCATACCCAAGCTAACACAAATAATAAAATAATACTCAAAATTTCCTAAAGCCCAAGGCCCAATCGGCCCAATCCTACTAGGCCCAATTTCGGGATATTACAAAAATCGTTCTACGAGTTGTATTTTTGTATAATGACTTGAATGAATATATATGTATATGTACATGTATGAAGCATAGATTGCTTGATTTAAACCGTTATGTATTTTGAAAAATATGTTCGAATAATTTGGTACTTATGATATTTGATTATGAAAATGATTGTACGGATTTTAATAATTTAATTTCAATTAGTATACAGTTATAAGTTAATGTAAGTTGAATTGAATTTTTAACTATGGACTTACTAAGATTCTTAAGCTTACTTATTTTGTTTTGTTTTGTTTTTAGTAGTTCATGTTTTGTGGAACTGGTTGGACGGATCAACTTCAAAGCTCACACTATCCAACCTCCTTTCTTAGTAGCTTTTGATTTGGGTTATTTTGGTTTGTGGCATGTATACATAGGATTTGAAGTTGTCAGGGTTATCATGTTAGTTAAATTTGTAATTAAGTTTATGTGGTAGTAAGGTAATAAATTATGCCTCATGTGATCTCAGTTTGTTTGGTCACATTATGTAAGATCCTGAATTTGGGCCTAGAATAAATGGGTTTCGTGTGTTCAGAAAATGGATTTTTGTCGATCGAAAAAAAAGGGAATAATGAATTAAGTGTGATAAAAAAATTATGATTTGCATGTTTAGTTTAATTTTTAGGTGATTTAGGAAGGGTTGGTAGTGTTGGAAAAGTCCCAGGCTCGATCAAGGGATTTAGCAAAAATTTTGTTTTACCTTTAAGAGTGGTTGGTGTTTTAGTTAGAAGGCTTTAAAAATATTTTTGGGCTGAAGATAACCCAATGAAGTAGGTGGTCTGGTGGCTTGGGGCGTTCTCAATAAGCTGGAGGTCAAAGGTTCAAGTCTTGGGTATGGCAAAAATTTTTATTTCGCATATGTTAGTGTGAAGGCCAGAGTTTAGGCCTTATAATTAGTTGGGGCTGTTTCATGACACAAGGAAATGTCTGGCCCAGTGGCAAAGGCGTTAGGAGCAGGAGGGGAGAGCAAGGTTCTAGTCGCGTTGGGCGCGAAATGTTGGGTTTTTTTTAAGTAAACCTGGAGCACAGAATAAAGGTTGATAATTAATTGGGAAGAAATTATGACTCAAATGAAACGGGCGGCGCAGTGGCAAAGGGAGTGTGTCATAGTAAAGAGGTCAGAGGTTCGAAGCTGGGTGTTGGTTAATATTTTTAGATTTCTTTGGATGATTCGGTCACTGGGAAAATAGGCTTTAAAAGAAGTTGACAACGAAATATATCACAAGAATGGTTGTGGTGTAGTGGCTGGTAGCGTGTGGTGGTTCCTACAAGTCTCGGGTTCGAGTTGCCTTGTGCACAATAATTTTCTATTTTGCTGCAGGCGTGAGGAAGGTGGTTGAAGTGGACCGAAACACCCAAAGAATGGCTGCTGTTCGGGGAAGGCAATTTGAATTACATTCAAATTTGATTTTTGGATAAATAAAGGAATTTTTGGATGGGGATGAAGATACAATTTTGAGATAATAAAGGAATTTAATTGGTGATAAGTTTGAGTCGATTAGGGAGTGTAGATCTATTTATTTATTTATTTTAGTATATATATGGGTGTCGAAATTTTCTTTAAATAGAGAGGATACCTCTTCAATTCAGGCATTTGAACCCCATTCTCTCAATCTTTTCTCTCATTCTCTTCTACAAGCCAAAACCCTAGTTGCTTTTTGCAATCTTTTCTTTTGAATTCTTCAGAAGCCGAAACCTTTTACTCCATTCTCTTCTTCATTCTTTTTCTCTTGTGCCGATTTCTCCATTAAGCCGAAATCATAGACCCCATTTGATTTCTTCATTAAAAGCCAAATCATCATAAGACTTCTTTGAATCATCTTCACTTTCTGATTTTTTTGCAAAAAACTGAAATCTCCCCAAGTGCTAGCTGAATTCCCTGTGTTGAGGGCGTTATTCCGGGATTTGAAGGAGACCTGATGGTCTAGATCTAAAAGCCGAAAATCATTAGTCTCTAAGTATCATACCTCTTTTCGGGATTTTAAGGTAAGGTAGTTTTCTCTAGATTTTCGTTACGTTAGATTATCGTATTCGTAATCTTAACCCTATGTTATGGATTAACAACCACATGTTACGATGGTAGCAACTCATAAGGTCCCTCGATGGATTCAAATATGGATCAGGCAAAGGAGGGGATTGGATCTGTAAAACCAATCCCTAAGTTTAAAAAGTGAGCGGTGTCAGCAGTTCGGGATTGGCCAGTAGGTTGTGGACCGGCATCCGAACAAAATCTTAGACAGATAGCAGTTTTAGCAGCTTCTGATAGTGTCGACATAGAGAGTGTCGTCCTAAAGGTAACCAGGTGTGTAACACTTCCACACCATTTAGATTGCCTGTTATAATATGTTTATTAATCTGTTATATTTTGATAAATGCCGAAATCCCGGCATAATGATTGAAACCCAAGGAGGGTAAAAGCGAATCACCAGGTTAGTGATCTCTGTCATTCCTAAGTGAATGTTCCTGTTAAGATGACATATGTGATAAGTATGCTGTTTTCTGTGATTGCATGGGGTTGGGTTTATTGAAAGGGGAAGTGCTCTGTTGTAGCGGCTTCTGCCGTGACCTGTTGTAGCGGCTTCTGCCGTGACCTGCTGTTGTGGCTTCTGCCATGATCTATTCTGGTGGCTTATGCCATTTCAGCCTGGTGACTCTGTCACAACTCTGTTCCTGGTGGCTTCTGCCATTTCAGCCTGGTGACTCTGTCACAACTTTGATGATGAGCAGCATGACTGCCATCAACGGTGTGTAGCGATGCGGGTTGACTGTAGAAATCCCCTATGGCGTGAATGGCTGGTACGGGTGGCGTGTAGCGAATAGAAACCTAGGATTTGGGTTGGGCTTGCATAATTTTTGTTATATATATATATTAATCTGTTATTCTGTTCTGTGGGGCTAAGGCCCAAATCTAATGGTGCATGAGGGTTGCACACTGAGTCTCGCGACTCAACCAATTATTTAACATTTTCATGTAGCACCTCGTGCAGCGGACCGGGCTGGAGATGAGCGCAAGGTGGCCATGCAAAAGAACATTTAGATTCAGCAAAAAGACTTTAGTTTATTATTTTATATTTTTATTTAATGGGTTTTAAATCTCATTGTAATAAGGCCATGGGCTACTAGATTATTAGTTATGTTTTGGTTTTATGTTGGGCTTTTATTACTGGGTGTTTAAAATGTCATGTTTAAATTAAGCTAAGACATGTATGAAATTTCGGGTCTTATTTAAAATTCAACAAGGCATTTTTATGGAATTTACATCTTATATGAATCATTTAATTATTAAGTTTTCGATATAAATATTTAAACCTGATAATTGTTTTCCAAAGTGCCACGTTATTTTATAAAATTTCCTTAGTGACATACCAGATCCGGTTAAAGTGTTTGGGCCGGGTTTGGGGTGTTACAAATTGGTATCAGAGCCCGGTTCAAAACTCGGCTTTGGGTTTTTGGGCTCAAAACGTTTTCTAAAGATGGGCTTTTGAAATATGAATGTTTTTAAATGATAATAGGTCTGTTAGCTCAGCATGGCACCTGCGTCTTCGGCCCAAGTCCGCCAGGTAAGTATTCTGAACTCACTATGTGTTATATATGTATGTGGGCTTGATGGGCTTTATGGGACGTAGATTATTTAGATTAGAACTTGATGGACTCTAGGCTTAGCTTAAACAACTCCTTAAATCTCATAAGACTTAATTTCACTAAACAAACCCGTGAACGAGTCGCAAGACTAGGGTGTGGCAACAGGCATGCGCATGTCTAGGATTGGATCCGGAAGAGCTTGGTACTTAAGCAGTCCTAGTGACTCACCTCCTCTTCGCTAGAATCCTACCTGGTGCGTGGTGACTGTTCAGCCTAGCCACAAGGATTTGTTGACGGGCCAAAATCTATAATTAAAACCCGAAAGGGACCAGCCACCTTATTTTTACAAAATTACTAAAATACCCTTATTTTGAAAACAATTACTAAGATACCCATGATTTGCAAATATATCCCGATTTACAAAGTCAACGGAATTTTTCCTTAGAAAAAAAACACACACAACACACGACAACAACCAAAAACTCACAAACACCTGAACATTACTATTTTCCTTTTTGAAATCAAATCCTCCAAGATAACCCTATTTTAAAAAAATCCAAATTACCTCTGATTTATAACTAAATATCGCTGAATTGTAAAAAAATTACTAAATTGCCCCTGATTTGTAAAATTACCAAGGTATCCCTGACTTCAAAATTACTGAAATACCCCCGGATTGAAAAAAATACCGAAATACCCCCAAATTTCAAAATTACCGAAATACCCTTGGATTGTAAAATTACCAAAATACCCTTATTTCATGAAATCAACAAGGAACTCTATTTTGAAAATTACGAAAATGCCCCTGTAGGATAAAATTACGAAAATACCCCTGGGTAGTGGAATAGCAAAAATATCTTTATGTGTTGCATGTGGGTGCATGGATGTTGTCTGTATGTTGATTATTGAATGTATGTGGCCTCTAGAATTAGAAGGTAAACTTGAGACTGAAACTGTAGATAGGTTCGAATTCGAAAGAACTACTCTTAAAACTACTTCCCATAAGATTGTTCATGGTTAATCAGTGAAAGAAATTAATAATTCATCAAATTTCTAAGTCAGATAATACGGGAATCAACGATGAGCGCTAGAAGAGGAAGAAGAGGCCACGGCCGAGGCCGTGGAAGTGTTAGGACTGATGTGCTGACTCAGCTAGTTAGGGAGGTACTGAAGGTGGTTAAAGAAATCAGTGAAACACTTCGGGTTGGGTGCGTGGACTGTAAGAAAAAAAAGAGATCGTAGTTCTCTAAGGTTGCAGTCTCGTTCTGTGAAGCATGTTAAGGTACGCCCAAACTTTCAGGTTTGCGAATATTGCAGAAGACGTCATCCAGGTGAATGTTTAAGATGCGGGTCTGAGGAGCATAAGGCTCGGGATTGTTCAATCACCATTAAGTCGGGTATGTTTTATGTGGATGCTATATATTATTAAATTAGAGTACGCAGCGAAAGCATAGTGGTGAGACTTGGGTAGTACGATTAGTAGCTAGTTGGAAATTTCGAGGACGAAATTTCTTTAAGGAGGATAGAACTGCAACATCTTGAATTTGGGCCTAGAATAAATAGGTTTCATGTGTTCAGAAAATGGATTTTTGTCGATCAGAAAAAAAGGGAATAATGAATTGAGTGTGATAAAAAAAATTATGATTTGCATGTTTAGTTTAATTTTTAGGTTATTCAGGAAGGGTTGGTCGTGTTGGAAAAGTCCCAGGCTCGATCAAGGGATTTAGCAAAAATTTTGTTTTACCCTTAAGAGTGGTTGGTGTTTTAGTTAGAAGGCTTTTAAAATATTTTTGGGCTGAAGATAACCAATGAAGTAGGTGGTCTGGTGGCTTAGGGCGTTCTCAATAAGCTGGAGGTCAAAGGTTCAAGTCTTGGGTATGGCAAAAATTTTTATTTCGCATATGTTAGTATGAAGGCCAGAGTTTAGGCCTTATAATTAGTTGGGGCTGTTTCATGACACAAGGAAACGCCTGGCCCAGTGGCAAATGCGTTAGGAGCAGGAGTGGGAGCAAGGTTCTAGTCGCGTTGTGCGCGAAATGTTGGGTTTTTTTTAAGTAAACCTGGAGCACAGAATAAAGGTTGATAATTAATTGGGAAGGAATTATGACTCAATTGAAACGGGCGGCGCAATGGCAAAGGGAGTGTGTCATAGTGAAGAGGTCAGAGGTTCGAAGCTGGGTGTTGGTTAATATTTTTAGATTTCTTTGGATGATTCGGTCGCTGGGAAAATAGGCTTTATAAGAAGTTGACAACGGAATATATCATAAGAATGGTTGTGGTGTAGTGGCTTGTAGCGTGTGGTGGTTCCTGCAGGTCTCGGGTTCGAGTTGCCTTGTGCACAATAATTTTCTATTTTGCTGCAGGCGTGGGGAAGGTGGTTGAAGTGGACCGAAACACCCAAAGAATGGCTGCTGTTCGGGGAAGGCAATTTGAATGTAATTCAAATTGGATTTTTGGATAAATAAAGGAATTTTTGGATGGGGATGAAGATACAATTTTGAGATAATAAAGGAATTTAATTGGTGATAAGTTTGAGTCGATTAGGGAGTGTAGATCTATTTATTTATTTATATATTTATTTATTTATTTTAGTATATATATGGGTGCCGAAATTCTCTTTAAATAGAGAGGATACCTCTTCAATTCCGGCATTTGAACCCCATTCTCTCAATCTTTTCTCTCATTCTCTTCTACAAGCCAAAACCCTAGTTGCTTTTTGCAATCTTTTCTTTTGAATTCTTCAGAAGCCGAAACCTTTTACTCCATTCTCTTCTTCATTCTTTTTCTCTTGTGCCGATTTCTCCATTAAGCCGAAATCATAGACCCCATTTGATTTCTTCATTAAAAGCTGAATCATCATAAGACTTCTTTGAATCATCTTCACTTCCTGATTTTTTTGCAAAAAACCGAAATCTCCCCAAGTGCTAGCCGAATTCCCTGTGTTGAGGGCGTTATTCCAGGATTTGAAGGAGACCTGATCGTCTAGATCTAAAAGCCGAAAATCATTAGTCTCTAAGTATCATACCTCTTTTCAGGATTTTAAGGTAAGGTAGTTTTCTCTACATTTTCGTTACGTTAGATTATCGTATTCGTAATCTTAACCCTATGTTATGGATTAACAACCACATGTTACGATGGTAGCAACTGATAAGGTCCCTCGATGGAATCAAATATGGATCAGGCAAAGGAGGGGATTGGATCTGTAAAACCAATCCCTAAGTTTAAAAAGCAAGCGGTGTCAGCAGTTCGGGATTGGCCAGTAGGTTGTGGACCGGCATCCGAACAAAATCTTAGACAGATAGCAGTTTTAGCAGCTTCTGATAGTGTCGACATAGAGAGTGTCGTCCTAAAGGTAACCAGGTGTGTAACACTTCCACACCATTTAGATTGCCTGTTAAAATATGTTTGTTAATCTGTTATATTCTGATAAATGCCGAAATCCCGGCATAATGATTGAAACCCAAGGAGGGTAAAAGCGAATCACCAGGTTAGTGATCTCTGTCATTCCTAAGTGAATGTTCCTGTTAAGATGACATATGTGATAAGTATGATGTTTTCTGTGATTGCATGGGGTTGGGTTTATTGATTGGGGAAGTGCTCTATGGTAGCGGCTTCTGCCGTGACCTGTTGTAGCGGCTTCTGCCGTGACCTGTTGTAGCGGCTTCTGCCGTGACCTGTTGTAGTGGCCGTGACCTGTTGTGGTGGCTTATGCCATTTTAGCCTGGTGACTCTGTCACAACTCTGTTCCTGGTGGCTTCTGCCATTTCAACCTGGTAACTCTGTCACAACTTTGACGATGAGCAGCATGACTGCCATCAACGGTGTGTAGCGATGCGGGTTGACTGTAGAAATCCCCTATGGTGTGAATGGCTGGTACGGGTGGCGTGTAGCGGATGGAAACCTAGGATTTGGGTTGGGCTTGCATAATTTTTGTTATATATATATATTAATCTGTTATTCTGTTCTGTGGGGCTAAGGCCCAAATCTAATGGTGCATGAGGGTTGCACACTGAGTCTCGCAACTCAACCAATTATTTAACATTTTCATGTAGCACCTAGTGCATCGGACCGGGCTGGAGAGGAGCGCAAGGTGGCCATGCAAAAGAACATTTGGATTCAGCAAAAAGACTTTAGTTTATTATTTTATATTTTTATTTAATGGGTTTTAAATCTCGTTGTAATAAGGCCATGGGCCACTAGATTATTAGTTATGTTTTGGTTTTATGTTGGGCTTTTATTACTGGGCATTTAAAATGTCATGTTTAAATTAAGCTAAGACATGTATGAAATTTCGGGTCTTATTTAAAATTCACCAAGGCATTTTTATGAAATTTACATCTTATATGAATCATTTAATTATTAAGTTTTCGATATAAATATTTAAACCTGATAATTGTTTTCCAAAGTGCCACGTTATTTTATAAAATTTCCTTAGTGACATACCACATCCGGTTAAAGTGTTTGGGCTGGGTTTGGGGTGTTACACATTATGTGTACTTGTTTAGGCATTGTTTTGGTTGGTATATTCAATGGTGATTGAAATGTGGTATGGTCAAATTGGTAGGTAATATATGTTAATTGAATAGTTTGATTTGTCTTTGGTTTGTGGTTTTGGTATTTGGTAATTGCCAATATCATTGTTGATTGAATAACATGTGCTTGATGGTGATTGCCACTATCTTTGGTATTTGGTAATTGCCAATATCAACGTTTCCGCTCAAATGGGCCCATTTGGCCCGCCTCGGCTCACCAAGGTCTATTACGGCCTCAATTTTACGAGAGCGTTCGTGACACTCTCTCAACCGTCTATCGCTCTCATTAGAGACTCGGTCTATCATTATGAGCGCTCGCAGCTCGAATGATCTCAATTGCCGATATTTTGACTTTTCGGTATTCCGGCTTTTAGCTGATTCATAGAACAACATTCACAGAATAAGCGGTAGTGTGAGATTACACACCTTAGCTAGCCGCATGATTAGCCCTTCGTATCAAACCTACACACTATCAAATTACCTTATCAGCCAAACGTTGCTTAAGATTAGTCACCTAAAGAACTAACCCCAAAATGTTCACCTTACCTTGTTTGAGTAAACGGCCCAAAACACCAAGATTACTAGGCACGGTTGATTTGCTTCACGTCCTTAACAAGAACCTGTACCAAATGACACCCATGAGTGTGACTGAAATCAGCATACCACCAACACAACACGTGGCACATTCGGCCAAACCCAGTAATATGGCAACACCCTTACCTTCTTCGAATGGTGAGTCCACAATCAAGCTTTGATTACCACCACTACTTGCTCCTCTTCGCCTTATAACAATCCCTAACTCGACGATGGCCAAAACACAGAAAGAACGTACTTTTAGCCTCAGAGTGAAAGAAGGAACATGTGGTTGTTAAAGAAGAAACCGAATGGAAACAGAGTTACCGAACACAAGAACTATAACTTACCAATTGCCACCCTCTTTGCAGCACAGTAGATGAAGATAAAAGGAAACTAGTTGCCACACAAAGGTAAAGAAAATATGTTTTCAGCTATGGAGAAAGACAATGAAAGAAGATGAGAGGAAAAGAAGAAAAAAATAAATGGATAAGAAGAGATGGGCAAAAAGAGTTTCGGCCTACCAATGCTTAGGCTATTAACCAGTAAAGAAAAATGTTTGAAAAGAGAGAAGAAGAGAAAAAGAGAAGCTGAGATTTCGGCAAAAGAAAATTAAGGAAAAAGGACCCAAAATGCTATAGTCGAAAACACAAAAAGCAAAACTCTCTCAAAAGAGAACTTGAGAATATTGACACTCCCCCTCTCAAAGTCGAATATGCTACTCAAGACCCCTCTCCAGCCGAAACTCCCCCTATCACAGACTCCCACTCACGGCCAACACTTACTCACACCACACTTCCTTGATTCTCTCCACTTTTTCCTCCTAACTTTGCTGCCCTTCACCTGTTTAAATTGTTTGACCCAGTCTCCAACCAACCTTGTAGAGTTTGATCCCAACTCTACCACTTGCTCTCCCAAGTCACAAAATAAAATCCCTCATTTTTAATTTGTGGGATTCGAACCCCTTCCCTCCATGCTCTCCACTTAACGCCACACCACTCCACCATATGGTCCACTTGTATTAGTAAAACACACTCCAATTTACATAAGTCCTGCTTCCAACAGCCCTCTCCACTGAAGGGCCAAAAACCAAATTTTTTCCAGGGCTTGGACTCGAACCCAAGTCTCCCTAGAACCCCCAAACACCCTCAAATAACTAGCTAAACAAGCTCAAAACATGCAATTATGCACAAATCACAAACCCCTAATTTTTGGGATGTTACAACTCTACCCTCTTAAAGAAATTTCGGCCTCGAAATTTACCTGATCAAAAGAGACGAGGGTATTGATGTCGCATTGCCTTATCAGGCTCCCATGTAGCTTCCTCTGAACCGTGATTACGCCATAATACCTTGACTAACGGAACATATTTTCTTCTCAGTACCTTAAAATATAGATCCAAAATCTACACCGGTTCTTCTTCAAATGTCAAGTTAGGTTTTACTTCGATCTCCTCCACTGGCACTACATGAGAAGGATCAGAATGGTAGCGCCTCAACATAGAAACATGGAATACATCATGTATCTGGTATAACTCAGGAGGTAGCTCAAGTGATAGGCGACCGGTCCTACACGTTTTAATACTCGGTAAGGTCCGATGAATCTGGGGCTTAACTTGCCCTTCCATCCAAATCTCAGAATCTTCTTCCAAGGTGAAACTTTCAAGAAGACAAAATCTCCCACCGAGTACTCGATCTCTTTACGCTTTAGATTTGCATATGACTTCTGCCTGTCTGAAGCTTCTTTTAACCAACCCCGTATCAACTTCACCTTCTCTTTAGTTTTCGAAATTAGCTATAGACCCAACAGTCGCCGCTCACCCAATTCTGTCCAACAAGTAGGGGTACGACACCTACGCCCATATAATTCCTCGTATGGTGCCATCTGAATGCTGGATTGGTAGCTGCTGTTGTAAGCAAACTTCGCCAATGGTAAATAGTCCCCCCAACTACCTTTGAAATCAATCACACAGCTTCCTAACATGTCTTCCAAAATCTGAATTACCCTCTCCGACTGACCATCAGTCTGCGGATGAAACACAGTGCTGATAGTCTAACCTTGTACCCAGAGCTTCATGTAACACTCTCCAGAACCGAGATGTGAATCTAGGGTCCCTGTTCGATATGATAGACACTGGCACCCCATGTAACCTTACAATCTCTGCCATATACAACTTTGCCAATTTCTGCAATGAGTAATTGGTGCAAACTGGTATGAAGTGGGCAGATTTAGTCAGCCGATCCACAATTACCCACACCGAATCTTTCTTAGTAGGCATCAGAGGTAGCCCACTAACAAAATCCATGGTTACCCTCTCTTACTTCCAAAGTGGAATTTTCACCGGTTGCAGTAATCTAGAAGGTAGTTGATGCTCAGTCTTCACTTGCTGGCATGTCAAACACTTACTTACAAAATCAGTCACCTCACGCTTAAGTCCTGGCCACCAATACAGTTTACGTAGATCTTAGTATAACTTGTTTCCACTGGGATGCATAGCGTATGGGCTACTATGCGCCTCCTGTAGAATCGACTATCTTAACTTAGACTCCCTCAGTACACAAACTCTTCCACGGAAACATAATACCCCTTCACTATTCAGCCCAAAATCCACAGTCTCTTCGTTTTTCACCTGCTGAAAATGAGAACCCAACGACTCATCGAATAACTACTTCTCTTTAATCTGAAGTTCTGCCAACAAACTACCATCCTCAAATAGGCTGAGACGAGCAAACATTGCTCTTAGATCAGATATCACCTTACGACTCAGTGCATCTGCCACCACGTTAGCTTTTCTCAGATGGTACTCAATCGAGCAATCATAATCCTTCAGCAACTCTACCCATCTTCTTTGCCTAAGATTCAACTCCTTTTGGGTAAGGAGAAACTTAAGACTCTTATGGTCAGTGTAGATGATCGACTTTTCCCCATACAAATAATGTCTCCATATCTTTAGTGCGAACACCACGATAGCTAATTCCAAGTCATGAGTGGGGTAGTTCACCTTGTGTGGCCTAAGCTGACGAGATGCATAAGCCACCACCTTCCCTTCTTGCATTAGCACACAACCTAAACTCGTGTGCGACGCATCACAATAAACAACGAATTCTTTTCCTGCCTCTGGCGAAATTAATACCGGTGCTTTAGTCAAAATCTTCTTCAGTTTCTCAAAACTCTCCTGCCTCTTATCAGTCCAAACAAATGGTACCCCATTACGCAGTAACTTAATTAGGGGTGCAGCAATCAATGAAAACCCCTCAACGAAGCATCTGTAATACCCAGCCAAACCCAGAAAACTTTGAATTTCAGATACTGACTTTGGTGACTTCCAATCCAATATGGCCTCAACCTTCCGAGGATCAACCCTAATTCCCTCGACAGATACAACATGCCCCAAAAATGTCACCTCTCATAGCCAAAACTCGCACTTGCTGAATTTGGCATAGAGTTGTTTTTCCCTCAATATCTGTAGAACAACCCGGAGATGTGAATCATGCTTCTCCTCAGTTCTTGAATACACCAGAATATCATCTATGAACACCACCACAAACCGGTCTAGGTAGGGATGGAAGACCCGGTTCATCATATCCATGAAAGTAGCTGGTGCATTTGTTAACCCAAACGGCATGACTAGAAACTCGTAGTGTCCATAACGAGTCCTGAATGCTGCCTTGAACACATTTGCCTCCTTAACCCTTAACTGATGGTACCCTGACCTTAGATCTATTTTAGAGAAAACCGAAGCTCCTCGCAGCTGATCAAACAGATCATCTGTCCTTGGTAGCAGATACTTGTTCTTAATCGTTAGTTTGTTTAACTGACAGTAGTCAATACACATGCGCATTGACCCATCCTTCTTCTTCACGAACATTACCGGTGCTCCCCACAGAGACACTCGGTCTGATAAATCCTTGATCCAAAAGCTCTTGGATCTGAGCCTTTAATTCCACTAGCTCCTTTGGTGCCATCCTATAAGGGGTGATGGACACCGGAGCTGTACCCGGTAAAAGCTCAATGCCGAATTCAACCTCGCGATTTGGAGGCAACCCCGGAAGCTCTTCAGGAAATACATCCGGAAACTCCTTTACAGTCCTGACATTCCCAACAGACAGTTCCTTAACAACAGATGTGCTGACATAAGCAAGGAACGCCTCGCACCCTTTGTGAACCAGCTTTTCGGCCTTTAACACTGAGATAACATTAGACAAATAGTTCCTCCGCTCCCCTATCATGATCACCTCCTCATCCTCTGAAGTCTTTAATATCATACGCTTAGCAGCGCAATCCAAATTTTCACAGTGTTTCACTAACCAATCCATGCCGAGAATGAGATCAAACTCACCAAACGACAGTTCCATCAAATTCGTCGGAAAAACAACCCTTTCAGCCTCGAGAGGCACATCTCTAAACAGCTTATTCACCACAACAGACTGTCCTAAAGGACTAATCACCGACATTTCTTTATCAGCAAGTTCGAATTATATACCCAAAGTTCCAGACACAGTACATGCAACATACGAGTGCGTCGACCCAATATCAATTAAAGCAATACATGGTACATCATGCATGAGGAACGTACCAGTTATGACGTCAGGTGCGTCGCCATCCTCTCGACACCGAGCAGCAAAAACCAATCTCGACTGTCTTACCTCTGTATTACCAGCACCTCTGCCCAGTGCTCCACGACCACGTCCTAACCCATTCCCCTCTCTGGGTGGACCACGACCTCTTGGTGGCTGCTGACCACCTCTCCCTGGCTGCACATAGCTCTGACCCATTGCTTGCGTTCGAACAGGCTCCCGAGGATAGTTTCTGTATCGATGATCCTTGGACCCACATCTGAAACACCTGCCAGTTCTTCTCTAACACTCTCTCGAATGTGGTCTCCCGTACTCAACGCATGGTTGCGGCCGACCAACAGCAACTGGAATCCCAACTCAGGCTGGCCCATCAAACCTAGGCCTCTTATGAAATCCCCCTAAAGAACCTGAAGACCCAAAACCTCTCTTATTCTTGCCCCTTTCCTTCTCACGATTTTGGCGCTCAGAGCGTTTCACATCCTCAGCAATCTTAGCCTTCTCTACCAGGGTAGCGAAGTCTCTATCCCTCTGCGGGGCTATCAGTACCCGCAAATCATCCCGAAGACCATCCTCAAACCGCACACAACGCTCGTATTCAGTCGTAACTATGCCCCGAGCGTACCGGCTTAAGCGCAGGAACTCTGCCTCATATTCCACAACGGACTTATTCCTCTGAACCAGTTTCAAAAATTCCTTTTTCCGGGCGTCCACATAACTTGCCCCGACATACTTCCCTTGGAAGGCCGCTTTGAAGAAATCCTAAGTCACACGGTCAGTTTGCGTACCTTTCCTTACTGTAAGCCACCATTGGTATGCCTCATCTCGCAGTAGGGACACTGCTCCTTTCAGCTTTTGCTCCACCGTGCAGTCTAGGTCATCCATGATTCGCTCTACTGCCTCTAACCAATACTCTGCTACATTCGGGGCTATACCAGATATGCCCCTGAAGATTTCTGTCCCATTTGACTGGAGCCGTTTAGAAATTGACCCTCGGGCCACCGACCCAGTACTCGCTCCAGCTACTCTTTCCAAAACCTGTAGCATTGCTTGAGACAAAGCATCATCCCCTCCGGCTCAGTCATGATACCCAGTTTCAGACACCGGTGATGCCGGCGACTCCCTTTCAGGCATATGTCCTGATGCTGAGGACCCAGCCCTAGCAGCTCGGCCCCTACCACGGCCACGTGTACCCCTTCCGTGACCTCTCGCACTCATATCATTGTAACGTATTAATCAGTTTAAGAGTTTTATGCATCAGCTTATCGTTCATGTAATTATTAAAAAATGTTTTATGAAAAGAAAACAGTAATAAGAGTAGTTTTTGCAGATCGATTTTACTAAAGTTTCAGTCTCTATAGTTTCGGTTTCCCTAAATAAGAGTTCGGTATAGTACTACTATCCTTAGTAGTTTTTCAGTACAGTTGCTATAGCATATAACAAAGTATAAGATCAGGAAATTTACGGATTTGGTACCAGAGACTCGGTGTGCCATACTTCCAATAACATTATCACTTTTTCTAAACCACAATTTAAACAAATTTGCAAAAATTTTCAAACCCATTCCACAGCCGAGTTTTGTAACCGGGCTCTGATACCATAAAATATAACACCCCAATCTCGGCCTAGACGTTATAACTGGATTAGCCTGTCACATCAAAAGGTTGTTTAAAAGCTACGCGTTCGTTAAACACTTTGTATCCTTTTTTAAACTCTGAATTTCGCTGCTTACAAGAAAACAAGATTTGTTCAAAATATTTTCCTGCAAAGATGCTACTATTTCTGAAAACTTTGTTTGTTGTGGAGGTTTGACTTAAATAATTGTGGAAACGTGAGGTTTTGACAAACAGTAGTTATTATTTTAAAAACTAGTGTTTAATCGTTTAACAATTCTTAACTAGTAGAATTATCAAATAAAAGTTTAAAAAGAAGAAAAAATCCAATGGCCTTATTACACAAAATATTAACCCAAAAATAATATAAAATAAGTTAAATCCCAATTTACTAAATATAGTTAAGAAGCAAATCCGATGTATGGCCACCTCCGAGTCCTCCACAGCTGCAAATCCTCTAACGCTGGGGATTACCCGGGCGGTTAAAAGAAAGGGGATGAGTTACAAGAACTCAGTGTGTAATCCCCTATAACGGTCACTATCTAAGCCTGAGCCCATACAGTATCGGTCTGGACCTAAGCACTATTCGATAATAAGCTAGGCCTAAGCCCCAAAATTATCTCAATGTATGTGGATATGAACCCACCCCAATCCTACCAGCCGGCTAACTCTCCACCCGTACCAACCAATCACACCATGTGGGGACCATGTCAACCCACCCAACCAATCCTCACCAATACTGTAGTCAAGCTGCTAATCAAGGTATATGTGGCTGAGCCACTAAAATGGTATGTGGTCGAGCCACTAAAACAGTACTTCCTCCAATCATCAAACCCAACCCATGCAACATGATATGAATGCAGTGAATTACAACTATAAACAGTTATATATATATATATATATATATATATATATATATAAAATCACATACACGATAATTAATTACCATCAAGGGTATAACGGTCATTTCATCATCTAGGGGTATAACGGTAATTTCACTCATTGGGGTATTTTGGTAATTTACCCGTCGAGGGTATTTCGGTAGTTTACCCACTAAGGGTATTTCGATAATTTACCCACTAAGGGTATTTCGATAATTTTACCCAATAAGGGTATTTCGGTAATTTTACCCCTACAAAGACCTTTCCGAAGGCCCAATATCGCCTTGAACGACTTAGTTTCCATTTCGGGTCAATATAGTGCTATTGGGCCTAAAACCCCATTTCGGCCCATTCAGGCCCACAGCTCGTGCGGCCCATCCTGTTCGGTTTAAGTCTCGGTTCTGCGAACTTCGCATTCGCATCGATCAACTTACATTTTTCAACGTTTCTGCTCAAATGGGCCCATTTTTCAACTTACATTTTTATAGCACGAAAACATAGGTGTTTCCCCTTACCTAAATAATTTCTTCTAATTCAAAACCGACAAGAATTGACATCCTCACTAAAGATTCACTCAAATCACTCAAGGTGTTTAAGGTTCAAATTAAGCACTCAAAAGTCAAACATGAAAAGTTAATCCTATAAGCTTGCATGAAAATCAAATCTCTGACATTGTAAAATGAGATGATACACAAATCAAAAGGTCTTAAAAAGGGTTGTAACGGGGCTTTGGTTAAAGGTGTGGATAAAGGATAAGTTAGAGGGTTAGAATCGAGATTAAATTTGATCAATTACCTAACTAGAAAAATAACTAATACTGAATAATTACATTGGTTGAAAACTTATCACTAATTAACACGAGTTTCTTCTAACGATATGGAACTAACAGTTCCAACTCATACTCACTAATAATGAATAAGTCTTCAGTTTGTTTTATGAACATACAATGATAAGAAAGAACTTTAACAACTAAAATAGAGAACATAGTTAGGCAACTACTCAATTCAAATCTCGAAAAAAAGGGACATCAAAAGATTAGGGGAAGTAAAAATTGGTTTTGGGTTAAATTTAATGGGTGAGTCAAGAAATGGTTTATTAGGCTAAAAGGGGTTCACTAGCGGTTAATTATGACGGTAGGCTTTTTGGTGGAGTGAGTTAAAACTTAGGTGCCTTTATCATCTCAGTATATCAAATCAAAAGTGTGGTCTTGACATGCATCATCGAAGCAAGTTCTAGAATAACAAATCAATGTTGACACGCTCATAATCAATAAAGTGAGCAAGAAAAATATATACTCTTAAAAGGTTCAAAATCTCACAGAAATTATGGTTTTTAATGTCAACCTTGTAAATTTCAAACTTCAAAGTAATGTTTAGGATTAGGGAAACAACCAAAAAAAACTTTAATTCTGAAAATAGACTTATCATACTTGATTCTCTAATATCTTAAAGTTTAAACCATCAATGCACAATTACATATGACTTAATCTAAAACATATCAATGAAAATCATAAATCAATAGAAGCTTCATTCTAATAGTAAATATGAGAACATTACTTTAAGAACAAGACATAATTCAGGGATTTTCTAGTAATGAAATCAATAACCTCCCCACACTTAAGATGTACATTGTCCTCAATGTACAAAGATGGATAATAACAATATAGGAAGAAATCATAAGAGAGGCAGAGAGGTGAAACTTCCTGAATTATGGATTAAATCCTTAGAAAGATAGGCACGATGGACTAGGTAGAGTTGCACGGTGGATACTAGGGTCGTGGTATGGTGATTCCCTAACAGCCTTTTGAACCTAAATTAAAGAAATCAAAATATAATAATATAAATTAAAGACAAGAAAGATAAAGGGAAGGAAAATAAAGGAGAAGAGAAAATGAAAAGAAAAACTGAATGGACTCCAAGGTCCTTGTCTTGTCGAGGTAATGAATCGGCCGTCATGAACTTATGGAGATTGGTCTCGCACATGGAGACTGTGGTAGGGGCCTTTCGCTTCTTCGACATGGTGATGGTGGTGTAGAGAAAGAGTGAGGGAAAGGGAAAAATGAAAATGAAAGCGGAAAGATAAAAGAAAAATGAAAGGGGTGTAGTGGTTAGGGTTTGCGAGAAGAAGAATTTGGGTTGAAAGTGAGAAAATAGGAAATAGGAAATAGGGATCTGGTTGCTGCCCACGCCCATGTGCCATGGGCGTGTTAGGTCACACGGCGTATCGCACGGTCGTGTGGTGTTTTGTTCGTTTCTCCCACGCTTGTGTAGAAGTTGCCACGCCCATGTTTGTTTGATCAGTAGCGGCCACGGCCTCAAAGCACGGGCGTGTCTCATACCCATGTGCCTTTCTTAGTGTCGACCACGGTCGTATCGCACGGCCGTGGCATTTTATTGTAGCCCGTGTTGTGGGAAGATTGTTGTTCAAGCCGATGTACTTACTTGTGGTGTCCACACGGCCACGGCCATGCCCGTGTGCAGGGTTGTGTGGTAGGGAAACCTGCATTTTATTAATTTGGTTAGTTCGTAGTTAGGTGCCAAAAATAAAAAATATGAAAATTAATGGGGTTGGTGATCGGGTTACCTCCCGAGAACAACTCGTTTAAAGTCTTAAGCTAGACTTACCCTTCATTCGCATAATCATGGCGGTTGGAGGAGTTGAAACTCCTCACCCCTGCTATCAGTTCTATGATCACTATATAGTTTGAGTCGAGTAGTGTTTACCTTAAAAGTGCCGAACTTAGGATTAGTTACCTCGACTGTTCCGTATGGAAAGACATTAGCTACCGTGAAAGGGATCTCTTCGTTTGTATTAAGGTCTGAAGTGGTGATTCGAGGGTCTGTCTTATCCAACAATACCTGATTCCCGATCTGAAATTGGTTTGTCCCATCTTTAAGTTTGTCATGGAGTTGCCTCATTTTTGCTTCGTGTATTTTTAGTTTCTCCTTGAAATGTGTCTTCCACTCGTCTAGTTCATTGATTTGAAGCCTTCGTTCCTCATGAGTTATTTCCTTGTTGGCACGAGGTCTAGGATCTGGCTCAATTGTGTAGTTTCGTAGTGTTTCCTGTAAAGAAGTTTGAACCATATGGTCATTAGTAGAGTTTATGTTTTCACCTTGATTACTCAATGTCCTAGCCGAGCCAAGAGCCTGAAGAGTGATCGTTCCGTCACCTACACGAAGTATGAGTTCTCTTGTACCAACATCAATTTTAGTTCTAGCAGTTGCTAAAAAGGGTCTTCCTGAAATTAAAGGAATATTATTGTCCTCATCCATGTCTAAAATGACAAAGTCTACTGGGAATGTGGATTTATCCATTTTCACTAGTACATCTTCGATTATATCCCTAGGAATTCTAATAGTTTTATCAGCAAATTGAATGCTCATCCTAGTTTGTTTGGGTTTCCCGAGACCTAGCTGTTTAAACATTTTATAAGGCATAACATTGATGCTTGCCCCTAAATTAGCTACAGCATTATTAACAGATAAACTACCAATTAAAAATGGAATTGTAAAACGCCCTAGATCTTTTAACTTTCGTGGTAGTTTATTTTGTAAAATTGCTGAGCACACTGCATTTAGCTCCACATACGATGTATTGTCTAACCTCCGTTTGTTTGTCAAAAGCTCTTTTAAAAATTTCCTTGAATCTGGCATCTGTGAAAGAGCTTCAAGAAATGGTAAGTTAATATGTAATTTCTTTAGAAGTTTAAGAAATTTATCGAATTGTTCATCTGTGTGGTCTTTCTTCATTGCATTGGGATATGGCACACGATGTTGGTATTCTGTAATTACCGGTTTTGGTTTATCATGGTTTACCTCAACCTTACCTTCCTCAACCACATTCTCTTGCCTCAATTTTGGTTCATCTAACCCTTCACTATCATGAGTGGTAACAACATGTATTTGCTCCTTTGGGTTTGTTTCAGTGTTGCTTGGCAAGCTACCTTGTGGTCGTTCTGAGATCAGCTTAGCAAGCTGTCCTAATTGGTTCTCGATCGCTTGAATTGATGCTTGTTGATTTTTTAGTACTGTTTCGGAGTTTTGGAAATGAGTTTCTGACAACGTGATGAATTTTGTTAGCATCTCCTCAAGGTTCGGCTTCTTCTCTTATGGGTACGGTTGCTGTTGAAAGCTTGGGAGGGGATTTTGTCTTTGATTTCATTGGCCACCCAATGAGAAGTTGGGATGGTTCCTCCAACTTGGATTGTAAGTGTTACTATAAGGGTTATTTTGAGGTCTAGAATTATTACCCATATAATTCATCTGTTCATTTTCTATGCCAAGGTTGTAGGACGGATATTCTATGTTGTTCGTCCCCCCTCTATTTGTATCGCACTGCATTACTGGATGTACCAGCGAAGAACCATACAAACCATCAATCTTTTTATTTAACATCTCTACCTGATTTGATAGCATGGTTACTGCTTCGAGGTTCAAAAACACTAGCGGCTTTTGTTGGCCTTGTCCTTGTAACTTGCCCTGATAGTTATTCAATGCCATCTCCTTTATAATCTCATAAGCCGCTTCAGGAGTCTTGTTATTCAGGGTTCCACTGGCGGCTGAATCAATCAACTGCCTAGTTGAGGGGTTTGCACCGTTGTAAAAGGTTTGAACCTGTAGCCACAAGGGTAACCCATGGTGAGGGCACCTTTTTAGTAAATCCTTGTATCTCTCCCATGCATCATAAAGTGTCTCTATATCCATCTGCACAAAAGAAGAGATATCATTCCTCAACTTAGTCATTTTAGCCGGCAGAAAATATTTTAATAAAAATTTTCAGTCATTCGTTCCCATGTAGTGATTGATCCTCGTGGTCACAAGTTCAAACACTGTTTAGCTTTGTTCCTCAATGAAAAGGGAAACAATCGAAGGTGAATGGCATCATCAGAAACACCATTGATTTTGAAGGTTTCGCATAATTCTAGGAAATTTGCTTAGTGATTGTTGGGATCCTCATCCTGCAAACCATCAAACTGAACAAACTGTTGAATCATCTGAATAGTGTTAGGTTTCAGTTCAAAATTATTTGCAGCAATAGCAGTTCTAACAATACTTGACTCAGTTCCTGTTAAATTAGGTTTAGCATAATAATACAAGTAAGAGGAGCAGGATTTTGATTCACCGGATTTGCGGCAACCACAGGAGGTAGCGGATTATTATCAACCATCTCTTCGGTAGTATTGGTTTCGTCCTCTTGCTCTTGTTCTATGTATTGTAGGCTTCGCTTTATTTCTCTTCGGTTTCTGTGAACTGTACCTTCAATATTACTGTAAAAAACCAAGGGTCCTGACCGGTTCTTTCTAGTCATAAACTAGAATTACCTACCAGAAGCAAAGAAAATGAAAAGTTAGTAGATTAAAAATAAGAATGGCTAAAGTAATAAAAAATTAGTTTTCCTAATATCTTAGTCCCCGGCAACGGCGCCAAAAACTTGATGGAGCTTGAAACTAACTATTATTTCGACAAAGGCGCACCTATCGAACAGTAGTATAGCTGTGGTGAGTCTGGAATATCGTATCCTCAAGGACCAAGAGTATTAGTATTAACTATCCTTTTATTATCTAGCCTAATAATTAAGTAGATTTGCTTTTAATCTAAAATTAACTAACTAATTTAACTAATAACTAATAGTATTAACTTATACTCATAACTTTCCAAATTTCGACACATCATAAGCACGTTTCAATCATTTCAATATCATTATCAGCATTATCAAAAAATAGCTCGGCTGGAAGTCATCTCTGTCTTAACAAAACAATTTCGTCAAAGTTGAGAGATAACACACTATCACGAGTAGTAATATGGCATGTATAGCTAGACTCACATACACTGTTAGTGATCGCTGTAAAATCAGAGTTTTAAATATTTATAAAAAAATGATCAAACCTGGAGACTAACTCTGACAACGATATTAAGGCAAGTGTACCTATCGAACAGTAGTATAGCTTAGGCAAGACCGGTTATCGAACCCAAAGGAACTAAAAGTATTAATACTCACTTTCTTTTTATTATTTAGTCTTAAAGTTAGAGTGAAGTTTACTTTTTAAACTAAATCGACGATAGCTAAACTAAGGACACAAAGACAAGAAGACGAATAGGAAAATAACTTTGAGGGAAAACTCAGTTGATTACGACGATACCCTCAGGAAGAATCCACTTAGACTTCACTTATTAATTAACACTAAATTATATGATTTCTTTTACTTAGCTTGATCCGTAAGACTCCCTAACCTATATTAAACCCTCTCTCGAGGCGAATAGCGTCTAACCCTAGGTTAATTAGTGGAACTCTCGTTTGCTTATAATAACCCCCTAGGATAGCAGTAAATTGATTAATGGACTTCCATATTAGGTTTCACCCTAATTCGGCAAAATCTCGTAACCCTATCTCTAGGCGTTCGATCAACTCCGCTTAATTATGTTAGATCTTCTCTTAGACAGGGTTTATTCCTCCTCCACCTAAGCACATTAGATTTGGATTAAGCAACATAATTAAGAACAAACTAAGTAATTTATCATATAACTTAAAAATCAAATAATAAAATCTATCTAGGTTTCATCCCCTTCAGGTATCTGAGGGGTTTAGTTCATGATGAATAAACAAAACATCGCAAGAGAAAAGATAAAACAAAACATAGAAAAAATCCTAAAACCTCCTGAAGGAATCAGAGGAAAGTTCCGCCGTCTTAAGAATAATTTTGGCTTCTTGGGAGGGATCAACTGGCTATCCTCGCGTTATTCTCTAACTCTGACCTTCTCAGCTTGGCTCCTTGGCCTCGCTTTCGCTCCCTTAAACAGGTGATACTTGGGACTTATTTATAGGCTCTTGGAACGCGATTCTTTCTCCCTAAGTATCCTTTTTCGACTAAAATTGCTCTTTCCAGCGTCAGAGGCACGGCCATGTCACACGCCCGTGTGAACCGAGACCAGGCCGTGCTCTAAGTGTTCGTCAAGGCACGGTCGTGTGTGTTTTGGGCTAGGCCGTGTTGATTTCGTGTTAAGGCCCATTTACTCCGTTTTAGGCCCGTTTTGTGTTCTTTTCATCCTCGGGTGCTTTCCTGGGTATAAGACATGAAAAGAAAGGATTAAGAGCACATTTTTATATAAAACAAGGGATAAATCATCCAAAAGCATACTAAATGTGGGTATAAAATATGTTACTTTTACGGTTTATCAAATACCCCCACACTTAAACTTTTGCTTGTCCTCAAGCAAAATTCTCAACTTACAATTAAAACGAACTTTCCAGGATCAATAATTCTTATCAACAATGTCTTATCCTAATTCATAGAGAATTCATACATGGATGAGTTGATTCAAATCGTTCTAAAGATTCAAACGAGATAAGTCATAATTTTGTACCTCGAAAACATAGGTGTCTTCCCTCTTTTCAATTCAAAATCGACAAGGATTGATATCCTCACTTAGGATTTACTCAAATCACTCTAAAGTGTTTAAGGTTCAGAAGAAGATCGCTCATAAGTCAAACCTGAAAAGTTAATCCCATAGGCTTGCCTGAAAATCAAATCTCCACCACTGTAATATAAGATGACAAATAGATCAAAAGGTCTTTAACGGGGTTGTAACGGGGTTAGGGTATAAGGTGTGGTTACATACTAAAATTAGAGGGTTAGAATCGAGATTGACTTGACAAATTTCCTTACTGAAAAAAATGAACTAAATCTTACATTAATGAAAAACTAATAAAACGGGCTTTTTCCTTGAGAATTGGAATTTGAACATGCAAGCTCACTTAATCATAGGACTAATGAATATACTTCATTTTTTTAAAGAAAACTAAGTAATAATAAGGAAGAATTTTTTACAATTGAAATATAGAACATAGTTAGGAAACTTGTTCAAAATCAAATCTCGACAAAAAGGGTAATAAAAAAATGGTGATAAAAAATACAAAGGGTTTTTGGTTAAAGTTAGTAGGTGAGGCAATAAAAAGGGTTGTTAGGCTCAACGGGGTTTACTAAGGGTTAATTATGGAGGCTTTTTAGTGGAATTAGTGGGTTAAAACCTAGGTGCCTTTATCATCTCGGTATATCAAATCATAACTGTGGTCTCGACATGTATAATCGAGGCAAGTTCTAGAATAACAGTTCATAGTTGACACACTCATAATCAAAAAATGAGCACGAAAAAGAATGTATGCTCTATAAGGTTCAAATACTCACAAAAATTATGGGTGTTTTGACATCATCCTTATAAATTTTTAAATTTCAAGGTAGCATTCAAAATTGGATTAAGAACCTAGCAAAAATTTTTAATTCCTGAAAAATAGACTTATCATGCTTGATTCTATAGTATTCTTTTAAATTAAACATCAATGTATAATTAACTATGACTTATTCTAAAACATGTTAATAGTAATCACAAGTCATCAGAAATTTCATCCTAATTAGTAATATGACAACTTTGCATAAAAACAAGGCAAAATTAGGGATTTAAGAATAATGAAAAAAGTTAGGTTCTTTTATTCCACTTTTAACCTCAGGGATTTGAGAATAATGAAAATGGTTAGGTCTTTTACCCCCCCACACTTAAGATGTACATTGTCCTCAATGTACAAAGATGCATAATGCATTTATATTCAAAATCAAAAGGGAGGGGATAGAATACTCCCTGAGGTGTGGACTGTTTCCTTGGAGGAGGGCAGGGGTCGTGGAGGTTATGGTGGAGGATGTAGCAGATACAGCGAAGGCGTCGGTATGGTGGTGGTGTTGGTTCCCAAGCCCTGCGCTAGATGAAGAAATTGGGCAACTCGTGAAGGATTATCCAGGGTTTATTAAGACATAATAAAAATAAACTAAATACAAAATTAAAGAAAAGCAAGCTAAAGTGAAGGAGACTAAGAAGAAAACTGAAAACAAAAGAAAATCCTAATGCACTATGAAGTCTTTATTAAGGGATGGTTCGCAAGGTGGGAATCAATGCTAAGATTGGGGATGTGGTGGCGGTGGTGAGAGTGGTGAGGTTTTTGTGGTGATTGGTGTGATTCCCTAGCAGCTTGGCAAACCTGACATTAAGAAACTAAAAGAAAATTAAACGAAAATAGCAGTAGAGAAGCTTAGATGAGGAAATAAAGGAGAAGAGCAGAAAATTAAAGCAAGAGAGAAAGAAAACATAAAAACTAATTGGTCTCAAAGACCCTTGGCTTGGTGTTGAGGCGAAGCTGCCGGCATGAACTCTAGTTGATTGTTCTTTGTTAAGGGGTCTATGTGTAGCTTCTTCCGCTTCTTCGGCATGGTGTTGATTTGCTCAAGGATCTAGAGTTTTGAAGAGTCTGAGATGAATGAGAGAAAATAAAGAAGAAGTTAGATGGAGGGAAGGGGTAGGGGTTTAAATAGAATTTCAAATTTTATGCTCCCCCACGGCCGTGGTCACAGGGTGTGTCGATTTACACGGCCACCTCACACGACCGTGTTATAGAGGTTGTTGTCACCCTATGCCCATGCTTGTGAAATCTTTTCTTTTGGCACGGTTGTTCTCCACGGGCGTGTCTCCTCCGTGTTTGATAAGTCAACGGCTTCACACAGTTGCTAGCACGGGCGTGTTCTGTCCGTGGTATGCAAGTTAGTAGCTTCACACAGTTTCGGGCACGGCCGTGCCCTATCTGTCGGTGCCCGTGGGGAGGGTTTGTTGGATCTGTGACGTTGGGGAGGGTGGTTGGACTGACAGCACGGCCTATGCCCTGCCAGTGTGGTAGTTTAGGTGGTCCACACGGCCATGGACACGGTCGTGTGTAAGGCCATGTGGACTGTAAAACCTGCATATTTTTGTTAGTTGAAAAAGGAAAAAGGGAAGAAAAAGGAAAGGATAGATAAAAACAAAGGAGAAATAAGGTTAGTGCTCGGGTTGCCTCCCGAGAAGCGCTCATTTATAGGCTTAAGCTAGACTTCCTCGTGTTTTGAAAATTTTAGGGAGGTTTAAAAGTTTGAATATCTTCCCTCGTACTTACTGTTTTATTCTCTTGGCAAGGTTGAAGTCGGGAAGTGTTTACTTTATAAGTGCCAAATTTTGGATTGTTTACCTCGACTATTCTGTTTGGGAAGATATCATGTACCTTGAGAAGGATTTCTCCCTTTTCCTTCAGGTCTGTTGTGGGGATGTGAGACTCGGCTTTATCTAACAGATCTTGGCTTCCTATTTTAAAGTGATTTGATGTCTCCACGAGCTCTTCTAGTGGTTCCTCCGGTTTTACCTTGTGTGATTTCAGTTCTTCCTCGTGTAATTCCACTTTGTCGATATGAGTTGGCTCAGGGTTTAGGCCTTGTGCTGTTTCCTGTGATGAAGATTGAATAATTTGGTTATCTATTGAAGTGGCTTTCTTACCTTCATCGACTGTTGTCCTGGCCGAGTTGAGGGCTTGAAGATTGATCGATTCATCTCCTACATGAAGTATGAGCTCACTTGTAACAACATCAATTTTAGTCCTGGCAGTTGCTAGGAATGGTCTTCCTAAAATTAAGGGGATTGAGTTATCCTCATCCATGTCTAAGACAACAAAGTCTACTGGGAAAACAAATTTGTCGATTTTGACGAGAACATTTTCGATAATTCCCCTAGGAATTCTAACAGTTTTATCAGCTAGTTGAATACTCATCCTAGTTTGTTTGGGCTTCCCTAGACCTAATCGTTCAAACAATGTATAAGGCATGACATTTATGCTTGCCCCTAAATCAGTTAACGCATTATCAATATTTAAACTACCAATTAAACATGTAATTGTAAAACTCGCTAGATCTTTTAGTTTCTGTGGTAGTCTATTTTGTAACATTGCTGAGCACGTGGCGTTCAGTTCCACGTGATGCTCTTCATCTATTTTGCGTTCGTTGGTCAAGAGCTGTCTTAAAAATCTTCTCGAGTCTGGCATCTGAGAAAGAGCTTCAAGAAGAGGTAAGTTAATATGTAATTTCTTTAAGAGTTTGTGAAACTTACCGAACTGTTCCTCTGAATCGTCTCTTTTTAAGGCTTCAGGATAAGGTATGCGGGGTTGATACTCCTTAATTACCGGCTTTGGCTTCTCTTTTGATGCCTCTTTTTCACCTTCGTCTACCTTTTTTTCAATATTGGATTCGGTTTAGTTAATCCGTTACTATCCTGAGTTGTGATTGCTTGAATTTGCTCCTTAGGATTAACTTCAGTGTTACTTGGTAGACGTCCTTGCGGTCGTTCTAACATTAGCTTTGCGAGTTGTTCAACTGCATTACTAACTTCCTTGACTGACTTAGCAGTCAGTTTCTTGAAGATGTTCCTCGAAGGATTGTTTCTTTTCTTGTGGATAGGGCTGATTTCGGAAGTTTTGAGGAGGTTGTTGCCTTTGATTTCCTTGGTTTCCTTGTCCTTCCCACGAAAAATTTGGGTGATTCCTCCAAGCTGGATTGTAAGTATTACTATAAGGATTATTATTAGATCGAAACTTATTACCTATATAGTTCATTTGTTCATCTTCTGCTCCTGGTTGGTGAGGTGGGTACTCAGGATTCGCCACAGTTCCACTTGCATCGCACTGCATGACTGGATGTACCTGTGATGAACACAAATTATCAAGCTTTTTATTCATTATCTCTAGCTGTGTTGATAGCATGGTCATGGCATCGATGTTGAAAACTCCTGCCGATTTTGTCGGTTTGTTCCTTGAAGCTCGCCACTGATAATTGTTTAATGACATCTCCTCAATGAACTCGTAGGCTGCTTCTGGGGTTTTGTTGTTCAGTGTTCCACCGGCAGCTGAATCTATAAGTTGTCTCGTTGAGGGGTTTACACCATTGTAAAAGGCTTGGACTTGTAGTCACAAGGGTAGGCCATGGTGTGGGCACCTTCTCAAGAGATCTTTGAATCTCTCTCATGTGTCGTATAGCGTCTCTACATCCATCTGCACAAAAGAAAAGATATCATTCCGTAATTTGGCCGTTTTGGCCGGTGGGAAATATTTCATCAAAAACCTTTCGGTCATCTGATCCCATGTAGTGATTGACCCTCGTTGTAACGAGTTTAACCATTGTTTAGCTTTATTTCTTAATGAAAAAGGGAATAACTGAAGACGTATGGCATCATCAGAAATGCCATTTATTTTGAAGGTATCACAGAACTCTAAAAAGTTAGCTATGTGCATGTTTGGATCTTCGTCCTGTAAACCAACAAATTGGACAAACTGCTGAATCATTTGTATTATGTTAGGCTTTAATTCAAAATTGTTAGCAGATATAGCAGGCCTAACAATACTAGATTCTGCTCTTGTTAAATGCGGTTTCGCATAATCGAACATTGTGCGTGGAGCATTGTTGTCACCCATATCGCGTGGTGGTGGGTTGGTTTCGTCCATCCCTTCAGTAGGATTGGATCTAGCTTCTTCCTCTCCCTCCGTGTAATCTAGGGCTCGCCTGGTTTCTCGACGATTCCTACAAGCGGTAGCTTCAATTTCGTTGTCGAATACCAAAGGTCCCCTCGGGTTCCTTCTAGTCATAAACTAGAGGTACCTGTTTGAAAAGAAAGAGAGAAAATTTCAGTAAACAAAAAGAAAAACAAAAAGAAGAATAAATTGCAAAAAATAAAAATTAGGACTAAAGTAATAAAAATAGGATTTTCTTAATATTTTAGTTCCCCGGCAACGGCGCCAAAAACTTGATCGCTGTAAAATCAGAGTTTTAAATATTTATAAAAGAATGATCAAACCTGGAGACTAACTCTGACAATGATATTAAGGCAAGTGTACCTATCAAACAGTAGTATAGCTTAGGCAAGACCGGTTATCGAACCCAAAGGAACTAAAAGTATTAATACTCACTTTCTTTTTATTATTTAGTCTTAAAGTTAGAGTGAAGTTTACTTTTTAAACTAAATCGACGACAGCTAAATTAAGGACAAAAAGACAAGAAGACGAATAGGAAAATAACTTTGAGGGAAAACTCAGTTGATTACGACGATACCCTCAGGAAGAATCCATTTAGACTTCACTTATTAATTAACCCTAAATTATATGATTTCTTTTACTTGGCTTCATCCGTAAGACTCCCTAACCTATATTAAATCCTCTCTCGAGGTGAATAACGTCTAACCTTAGGTTAATTAGTGGAACTCTCGTTTGCTTATAATAACCCCCTAGGATAGCAGTAAATCGATCAATGGACTCCCATATTAGGTTTCACCCTAATCCGGGAAAATCTCGTAACCCTATCTCTAGGCGTTCGATCAACTCCGCTTAATTATGTTAGATCTTCTCTTAGACAGGGTCTATTCCTCCTCCACCTAAGCACACTAGATTTGGATTAAGCAACATAATTAATAACAAACTAAATAATTTATCATATAACTTAAAAATCAAATAATAAAATCCATCTAGGTTTCATCCCCTTCATGTATCTGAGGGGTTTAGTTCATAATGAATAAACAAAACATCGCAAGAGAAAATATAAAACAAAACATAGAAAAAATCCTAAAACCCCCTGAAGGAATCGAAAGAAAATTCCGCCGTCTTGAGTATAATTTCAGCTTCTTGGGATGGATCAACTGGCTATCCTCGCGTTATTCTCTAACTCTGACCTTCTCGGCTGGGCTCCTTGGCCTCGCTTTCGCTCCCTTAAACAAGTGATACTTGGGACTTATTTATAGGCTCTTGGAACGCGATTCTTTCTCCCTAAGTATCCTTTTTCGACTAAAATTGTTCTTTCCAGCGTCAGAGGCACGGCCACGTCACACGCCCGTGTGAATCGAGACCTGGCCGTGTTCGGATTTCTCGTAAGGCACGATCGTGTGTGACGGAGTTGAGGCCGTGCTCTAGGTGTTCGTCGAGGCACGGCCGTGTGTGCTTTGGGCCAGGCCGTGTCGATTTCGTGTTAAGGCCCATTTACTCCGTTTTAGGCCCGTTTTGTGTTCTTTTCATCCTCGGGTGCTTTCCTGGGTATAAGACATGAAAAGAAAGGATTAAGAGCACATTTTTATATAAAACAAGGGATAAATCATCCAAAAGCATACTAAATGTGGGTATAAAATATGTTACTTTTACGGTTTATCAGTTAGTCCGAGAATCGACTAACCATAGCTCTGATACCACTAAATGTAACACCCCTTACCCGTATCCGTCGCCAGAATAGGGTACGAGGCATTACCGGGCTTAATCACATATAACCAATCATTTCCTAGTCACAAATTTCCATCCAAAATTAAAACTTTTCATCTTCAATCATAGAGTCCCTAATATGGACCTACGAGGCCCAAAACATGCTTTGGAAACAGTTCGGGACTAAACCAAGAACTTTGGAAAATTTCACAACACTTAAAATTTTTTTCTTCAAAACAGGGTCACATTCAATATGCATCCTCAACAACTCTTATACATGCATAATTATATCTAATTATCATACCATACCATTGAACCAAACTTAGCCATTCGACATCAAGACTACTAGCACATTCAACCATTAGGTATTTAGGCCATAACCCACAACTCATCATGTATCATGCAAACACAGCTCCCATCACAAGACATTGGCATATAAATAATATATATAGTCTTACAATCAATTAGCCAATATAAGCCAATTAACATGGCTATAAACTACAATAACCTTTAACCATTACAAGCCAATACATTTGGCCAAAACATAATAATACATACACAAAATGACTAAGTCCCTATACATGCGTAGACTTAAATTACTTAAAGGCATTGATACCAGTCAAAAGCTTGATAGTGTGATAAAATCTCTGACGATCTCCAACCCGAGCTAGCCTCTGTGACACAATAAGAAAAAGGAAAGTAAGGGGGTAAGCATTATAGCTTAGTAAGTAGGCATGTAAATAATAAGTGATTCATTAACAGGCTTTTACAAATCTTCACAATATGTTCTCAAGATAATATAATCATAATTGCACATAGTTCCACTATTTATTCATGTTCATCTCATGTTGTCTACTCAAGTCACAGTCACTACATTATTTATATCTCAAGATACAGAACTCCAAATTAAGATCTGTTAATTTTCCCTGAAACTAGACTCACTTATCTATTACCATAAAATTTTTAGAATTTTTGGTTTAGCCAATAAGTATAGTTTATTCTTTAAAGTCTCCCCTGTTTTGCTGTCTGACAATTTCAACCCTTCCTCACTAAGAATTAATTATCTCTTCGTACGAGATTCGGATGATGTTCCTGTTTATTTTTATTGAAGGTAGACTCATTAAGAAATTTAAGCATATAAATTATAAACCATAATTATTTTTATACAATATTTAGTGATTTTACAAAGTCGGAATAGGGGATTCAGACATCATTCTAACCCTGTCTCACAAAAATTCGAATATCACAGAATATGAAATTCTTTTGTTTACACCGCTTCTTTTATGTGTAAATAAACTCATTCAGATTTAATTTCACATCTTATTCAACCTATAATTCAATTTCCACACTTTTTGGTGATTTTCAAAGTCACACAACTGATGTTGTCCAAAACTGTTCTGTTGCTAAATTTACTCTTTCATAATTTCACTTACTCCATTTCATCTTATCGAAGGTTCGATCAAATATCGAGCACATTGTTCATAACTTTTCACATTATACCTGCATTATTCATCACATAATCATATTCAATTACACTTAGTCGTTACATGATCACGTGTATTTTCAGTTAGTCAATTTCCCGTTGAACTCATCGGAATAATAATAGATACATGGTGGCCTGCACATAGTACCACCTTGTAGCCGAAGCTATCTGGTGTAGATAGTAGCCTAGACTTAGTACTACACATGTGACCAAAACCATCACTTACACATAGTGGCCTGCACTTAGTACCACACATGTGATTGAAGCTATCGGGTACGCATAGTAGCCTGCACTTAGTACTACACATGCGACCTATCCGTCTGGTACACGTAGTAGCCTGCACTTAGTACTACACACGTGACCTAAAACCGTCTCGTAGCTCTCTTGTACACATAATGGCCTACACTTAGTACCACACATGTGACCTAGCTACCTTATTCGTATCTTTTCTAATCCGAAGGTTCAACCTGGAATTCTCACTTTTCAACATTTACCAATTCATCCATAATCAATCACAATTCATAAATTACATCAAATAATTACTCCATATTCAACCATATCTCATATAATATAACAAGATATTAAAACATAAATAAAAAATGATGTATTATTTACATTCAAACTTACCTCGAAAGCAAAATCGATGAAAAGGACTTATTCGTTAATTACTCGTTTTTCCCTCGTTCTAGTTCCAAACCTCATTTTCCTTGATCTATAACAACACATTTAATTTATTTATTCATTGTTCTACTCAAATTTTCCTAAATTCACATTTTGGAAAAATTACATTTTTGCCCCCTAAACTTTGTCATATTAACACTTTTGCCCCTAGGCTCATAAAATGATTTTTAGTCAATTTCCTTATATTTTAAGCCTAGCCGAATGATTTTCATAACTACAACAGCCCATTATTTCCACTAATTCACACTTTTATGATAAATTTCATAACTTTTACAAATTAGTCCTTTTAGGCATTTTTACCGAAAATCACTTAGTAAAAGTCGTTTCTCTAACCATAAACATGCATTTTCTACCATTAAACACAAAAATACACACATATTCATCATGGGTCAAAACCCTAGACTTTAACCATATCTCAAATTAGTGGTAGAAATAGATAGATTTGTTATGAGAATTTAAAAAACGTAAAAATCATTAAAAGCGGGGCAAGAACGGACTTATAATCGAGCTTGGAAGCTTGAAAAACCCTAGCCATGGTTTCCCCTTGTGAAATTCGGCCATGGGGTTAAAGATGGACAAAATTTGACTTTTAATTTTGTTTTTAATTCATTTTAATTAATGACTAAAATGCCCTTAACTTAAAAATATTCTATTTTATGTATTTCATGTCCATTTTTGTTCAAAAAATTAACCAATGGTGTAATTACTATTTAAGGACCTCCAATTCAAATTTTCATAGCAATTTGACACCTCTAGCTTCTAGAATTCAAGTTTTGCACTTTTTACAATTTAGTCCTTTTGACTAAATTGAGTGCCCAAACGTTGAAATTTTTGAACGAAATTTTCATGAAATCATTCTGTGAAATTGTAGACCATAAAAATATAATAAGAATAAATTTTCTTACGTTGGATTTGTGGTCTCAAAACACTGTTTTGACTAGGCCCAATATCGGGCTGTTATAGATATTAGTATGTTAAAATGGTATGATTATTAGACATGTTAATTAAGTTATGTATGGTTTAATTGATAAGATATATATGGTATTCTTAATAGCATATGTTGGTTGATTTATTGAATAAGAATTGGCATGAATGGTATATAAATTATGTTACAATAGAATTTGTATTGGATGTATGCATTTGGTATAAACTTATATTGCATTGACTTGAATCATGGAAATATCACAGAGCATTATCACTCATTGTGTGGTTTTTTTTTCCCGTGCTCAGGTATCGGTACATCTCGAGGTCCCAAGAAGTGATTCTAGCATCCAGGGAGCAATCTCCAACTCAACAAAGTTTTAAAACTTCTCTTTTATTTAGTATATGGCATGTACTAAGGATTTAAGTTGGTTTATATCACAACTGGTTGGGGTTTGGAAATTTGTAGTTTAGTGTTAATTGAATGTATTTGGCATATTTTGGTGTGAATGTCGGAAAATATATGCCTTCAACTAAGTACTCTTCTCTGCTATCCTCAACCGCCAAAGAATCACTACCGCCGACCATTTGTTGGCCACCGGAATGCCACTGGCACCCTGAGCTGGTTCAATTTCTGTTGATTCGATCCAGGCCAGTGACAACCTAACCAGTTTGGTCAGGCCATCGGTTGGACCATCCGCCTAGTTTCACATACCAGGCTCGGTTTGACCATTTTTGGACTCTCGAACCCAATTTACAATCTCAGGTCCAATTTTCAAGTTCAATTATCCATTGGGCCAATTGTTTGACTTGAAAATTAATTTTCAAAAATGTCATATTAATTTTAATTAATTTGATTAATTTAATTTTACTTGATCAAAATTAATTTTCTCAAAAATCATTTAGATTTTCCAAATTAATTTTTCAATAAAATTCTTTAATCAAATTTTCTAGTTGAATAATTCTTATGACCACCCAATTTAATTCCATATCGAATAAATTGACTCAATTAGATTATTTTCAAACTCATACAATTTACTTCTAATTCAAATGCAGTCCGATCGAGCTTTTGTTGTGCTAGCGGACGGACCAATCAGACATATACAATTAGGCTCTAGTCATTGCAATTATGTCCAGAAGCATCGTTCCAATAATTTGCAATTACTTAATCATGGAGTTAGTCTATAAGAAGTACCATGATTGAAAACTTCTTATTGTATACTCTTTATGAAAGCAATTCATCCAACTGCTTTGTCCAATGACCTTGTCATGTGAGTGTTACCCTCATAAGATATCCTTGCTTCCTTTGACTTAAATTCATTCACTCAATACAATCCTATTTTGTCTCATTGTCACCATTGTGTCTTCTTAATGATTAATATGATCACTGTCAACAAATGACTGTGATAAATTGATCGTTCGAGAACTAGCAACCCGTGGTCATGTTCCATATTTATCAATCCACACAATGCCAATGAGAGAATATCGTTAACTCTTTAATTGAGCTATGAATTCCACTGTGCTAGTAAACCCATGCCATACACAAGTCATGAACCCAACATACCGGCTATCGACTCGATCATATTTAGAGCATAAGTCAACACTTATATTAAACCAAATAAGTTACATACGAATGGTCAGTGACTAACTCAAGATTTAGGAAAATCACACCATGAATGTCACAAGTGAATTAATTCACAAACGAATTCAGAATTAATTCATCTTGACTTTACTCTAATGTATCATTCTGCCAATGAATATATCTATATCTCTACCCTTAGAGTCAAGTGCTCTAATAGCCAAGACTGGTCATCTCCTCAATTGGAATTGTAGACAACATAATGATACTTCTCATTATTTGAATCAAATGCTCACTTTGATTTTTTTAGGGGATTGCAAACTCATTTAGATTATCTACTAGAAAAAGTTGTCTTTCTGGCAATGAAAATGTTATTACAATGCCACTTATCATCAGTTTGAACTTTGACAATCAATGAGCTAATATTTGTTTGTCACAATTTTGCTATGCATACAAAATATGAAAGACAGAAATACAAAAGACATAACAATGAAGTGTGAAATATATTTATTCAGCCGTTCAAATACATAGAAAACAATTACATATTTACTACAATATAGACACATTTCCGAACAACCATAATAGTTCCAATTGCATCATAAGATATGTTTTAAGAGAAAAGAATAAATGATTTACAATGAATCATAGTTTACCTTGTAGCCTTTTAGAAAACAGATAGACATTCGCTTAAAGTTTCTGCATTCGATCTATTCGCTTTGTAAACCTAAAAGAATCATCTACAAATAGAAGGTGAGTAATAGATGAAGATAGTGGTGTTTTTCGGAACCTTTCATGTACACCCTCTTCTTCGAATTTGCTAATCATCATTAAAAGGCCATCTGTGATTAAGTCTAGTAATAATGGATCTCCTTGACAGATCCCCTTACTTGGACTACTAATACCAAGAAAAAGTAGTCGTAATGCATGTTATAGTTATTTGTATCCAAAAATTGCAAAATCTCATGCATTTCATATTTTTTTTAAGGAAGTTCCATGAAACTTTATTACAAGTTTTGTAAGATCAAGCTTAATAGTCATAATGCCTTTGCTCATATTTCCTCCTTTCGATAGCATGAAAATCTCCATAGGACATTAAAACATTATCTTGAATTTGTCTCCCTAGGAAAAATGTTGATTGTGAAGGAGAGATAATCTTTGATAGAATCAATTTGAGTCTAGTGGCTAGAATGCAAGTAATGACTTTATAAATGAAGTTGCAACAACCTATTCGTCAGAAATCATTGGCACATTCTAGATTAGAAACTTTTGTAATAAGGACTAAGCTAGTTTTGTTAATTCCTTGCAGCATCAAGTTATGTAAGAAAGAATCTTCAACTAAAGCAAAGACTTCTTTTATGGTGTCCTAATATCAATGAAAAAAATACTAGCAAAATTTTCTTGCTTGGGAGCCTTGAAAGCTCCTAGATGACAAATTCCAGACTTGATTTCCTCTTTAGTAACCTCAAATTGTATAGCTTCATTCATCTCCTTTGTGATTACGAAGCCAACCTTGTAAAGCACTTCTTCAATTCTGGTACAAATGATGTGATCGTGGTCCAAGACCAACCCGAAGCTGCTGCAGAACCTATGGAGCTACCAACGGGGCTGATTACTTGAGCTCAAGCTAAGAGGTTCAAGGAAGCTATTGCAGGCCTTATTGACCGAATTTGGGTGAAGCCATTGCGGGGTTTATTGATCAATCATGGCCATGCACTCCATGCATGCCATGCAACTTGCTTCATGCTCAACAAGCTCAATTTTAGCTTTCTCCAGCTTGTGCATTTCATTTGTTGGAATAAACAAATAAATTCAGTTATAGTTATTTTAGTTTAATTAGTTTAAGTCATTGATTATGTCATAATTTAAACATCATTAATATAAGTTTAACAATGTCATAATATGAACATTTTAAATAAGGGTTTTAAATATGTCCTAGTATGTTTTAAATATGTCCTAGTTTAGACATCTTTAATACATGTTTTGAGTTCAGACCAATTAGTTATGTCTAAGAAGTGTGTAACACCCCAAACCCGGCCTAGACGTTATGGCAGGATCTAGCATGTCACATCAAAATGGTTGTTTAAAAGCTATGCGTTCGGTAAAAACTTTGCATCCTTTTTGAAACTTCAAATTTCGTTGCTTGTAAAATCAAGGTTTGCTTAAAGTGAACTCTTATAAAGATGTTATTATTTTAAAAGAAAATTTGTTTGTTGCAGAAATCTGACTTAATGAATTGCGAAAACATGATATTTCAAAAACGGTTGTTATTGTTTAAAAATCCGTGATTAACCGATTAATAATTACTAACTAGCAAAATTATCAATCGAAATTTTAGAAGAAAAATCCAATGGCGTTATTACACAAAAATTATCAACCCAAAATAATAACATAAAATAAAATAAAACTGATTTTACTAAGTTTCGTAAGAAGCAAATCCGACGTATGGCCACCTCCGAGTCCTCTGCAGCTCCAAATCCTCTAACTCTAGGAATTACCTGCATGGTTAAAGGAGAGGGGTGAGTTACGAGAACTCAGTGTTTAATCCCCTATAACAATCACTATCTGGACCCAAGCCCATGCAATATCAGTTCAACCTAAGCCTCAACATCATGGTAATGCAAACAGAGAATGCAGCCCAACCCAATCCAACCATCACTCCACCCGTACCAGCCCACACTCCATGTGGGGACCAAGTCAACCCACCCAACCCTACACACCAAGAACACAACCGAGCTGCCAATATCAATGCAGCAAAGCTGCCAGTAACAGTATACATGGCTGAGCCACTAAAATCAGTATATCGTGGCAGAGCCACTGAATCAGTATAACATGGCATAGCCACCAGTACAGTACTTCCTCTAAATATATAACCCAACCCAATGTAATATGTTCTGTATGCAGTGCATGTCATGATCAATCATTACACAAGTATGCAAAATGGCCATGCTCTGTAATAGACATTTAAACATAATTTAAAAGCGTACCAGACATACAACCACCATCAAGTCAGTTAAAACATAGTCATACAATCCCAGTCAAATCAGTCCAATTAATAATCTAAGTCAGTCATTTAGCCACAAGGGTAAAACAGTCATTTTACCTTATAAGGGTATTTCGATAATTCTATCCTTCAGGGTATCTCAGTAATCCTACCCTTCAGGGGTATTTTAGTAATTCTACCCTACAGGGGTATTTCGGTAATTTACCCACAAAGAGCAATTCGGTAATTTACCCACCAAAGGCAATTAGATAATTTACCCACTAAGGGTAAATCGGTAATTTACCCACCAAGGGTAATTCGGTAATTTACCCACCAAGGGTATTTCAGAAATTTACCCTCTAAGGATATTTCGGCTTTTAACAGATTCATAGATCATAGCATTTACAGAACAAACAGGAGTGTGATATTACACACCTTAATTATGAGTGTGCCGCCAACCCCTTAGCACCGATCCTTGTTTCACCGGGTTTTGCTAAGTCCTTTCCGAATACCAGTGAAGATTAAGAATTCCTAAAATCATCGTGCGACAAAGCACCCTAACAGGAAGAAACGAGATAACGATGCGATTGGGCCTAGAGCCCATTCTCGGCCCAAATGGACCCACACATTCATGTGGCCCATTTAGCCCAAATCTAGCCGAGATTCCCATAGACCAGTTCACTATATACTACACAATCATACAATTTATTCATATGGGCCCACTTGGCCCCTTTCGGCCCATCGTGGCCCAAACAGCCTAACCCACAAGAATACTCATGAGGGCCTCAACTATCGCGTTGAAGCTCCCACACGTGCATTCACACACTCATGTGGCTACCATCACCGTGTGACCGGCATTTTGGCATTTGCCGCTCTATAGCTAGAGTAGTGTGAAATACACACCTGATAGAAATATGGAGTTAAGCCGCACTCTGAACACTCCTATGCCCAAACGCCAACCAAGGTGTGCTTACTCTTCTCATAGATCACTCTATTTAAAGCTAGTTTCTCATCTTCCCTCATGCTAGCTTCCCGATGTGGGATCCCTCATTCAGAAGAGTTTAAATCCAACATAAACTCTGGCCGTCCAATCGCAAAATAAACACTCCTTTGCTTGACATGAGATTCAAACCTTTGCCTTCTCCTCTGCCCCAGACGCTACATGCCACCACAACACAAGCTCCTTTTATGTCTTAAAACATGCGCAACTAAATATAAGTCTATGGGCCAAAGTCTAAGTTCATTTAAAAAGGAAATCAAAATGAAATGGAAATGCCAAGACTTGAACCTTGGACCCCTTGCTTCCTTGTGTAGCGTCATTCCCTTGTCTCCTATGTGGCGTCATTTGCCACTAGACCACAACCCCATTTGTGTCATTTTTCTCCACATTTTATTCTTAAAGCCTACTTACTAACTCTTAGGGTTTTATTCACCTAAAACCAAAATTTTTCCTAAAGCCCAGGTTTGATCACGGGACTTCATGGAAGCCCCCTAACATTCCAAAATCACTCACCTAATAGGTCCAACTTGCATTAGTGCCATTCTCTTGTTCCCAAAAATTTTAAACGCTCCCACGCCCAAGGCCCAATAGGGCCAATTCTACTAGGCCCAAATTCGGGGCGTTACAAATCTACCCCTTAAAGAAATTTCGTCCTCGAAATTTCCAACTATCTAACAGTCGTTTAACACATACTACTCTACCACGCTGCTGCTGTGCACCCTAATTCTAATATCCCTATCATATTCTAACTAGAATTTGGAACTCCCTACACATACTCAAAACACCTAACCATTAAAGCAGATAGATATCCCATATGCAATCAATTTCTATATCCAAACATCATATCCAAACCAAACACACACAGAATAACTACCAAAAATACAGTCATTACAGCATATAACAGTGTAAAATGTTAGGAAACTTACGGATTTGGTGTCGGAGACTCGGTGTGCCACACTTTCAGGATTGTATTCAGAAAAACATTTGGATTACTTCAAATCTTTTCAAACCTTTTTTTGAAACAACACTTTCAGAAATTAAATTTTGAAAACCCAATCCACAGCCGAGTTTTGCAACCCAGGCTCTGATACCATAAAATGTAACACCCCAAACCTGGCCTAGACGTTATGGTCAGATCTAGCATGTCACATCAAAAAGGTTGTTTAAAAGCTATGCGTTCGGTAAAAACTTTGCATCCTTTTTGAAACTCCAAATTTCGTTGCTTGTAAAATCAAGGTTTGCTTAAAGTGAACTCTTGTAAAGATGTTTTTATTTTCGAAGAAAATTTGATTGTTGCAGAAATTTGACTTAATGAATTGTGGAAACATGATATTTCGAAAACGGTTGTTATTGTTTAAAAATCCGTGATTAACCGATTAATAATTATTAACTAGCAAAATTATCAAACGAAATTTTAGAAGAAAAATCTAATGGCCTTATTACACAAAAATATTAACCCAAAATAATAACATAAAATAAATAAAAACTGATTTTTCTAAGTTCCGTAAGAAGCAAACCCGACGTATGGCCACCTCTGAGTCCTCCGTAGCTCCAAATCCTCTAACGCTGGGGATTACCTGCATGGTTAAAGGAGAGGGGGTGAGTTACGAGAACTCAGTGTGTAATCCCCTAACGATCACTAACTGGGACCAAGCCCATGCAATATCAGTTTGGCCTAAGCCTCAAAATCATGGTAATGCAAAAAGAGAATGCAGCCCAACCCAATTCAACCATCACTCCACCCGTACCAGCCCTACACTCCATGTGGGGACCAAGTCAACCCACCCAGCCCTACACACCAAGAACGTCGCTGAGCTGCCAATATCAACGCAGCAAAGCTGCCAGTAACAGTATACGTGGCTGAGCCACTAAAATCAGTATATCGTGGCAGAGCCACTGAATTAGTATAACGTGGCATAGCCACCAGTACGGTACTTCCTCCAAATATGTAACCCAACCCAATGCAATATGTTCTGTATGCAGTGCATGTCATGATCAACCGTTACAGATGTATGCAAAATGGCCATGCTCAGTAATAGACATTTAAACATAATTTAAAAGTGTACCAGACATACAACCACCATCAAGTCAATTAAAACACAGTCATACAAACCCAGTCAAATCAGTCCAATTAATAATCTAAGTCAGTCATTTACCCATAAGGGCAAAACAGTCATTTTACCTTATAAGGGTATTTCGATAATTCTATCCTTCAAGGTATCTCAGTAATCCTACCCTTCAGGGGTATTCTAGTAATTCTACCCTACAGGGGTATTTCGGTAACTTACCCACCAAGGGCAATTCGGTAATTTACTCGTTAAGGGCAATTTGGTAGTTTACCCACTAAGGGTAATTCGGGAATTTACCCACCAAGGGTAATTCTGTAATTTACCCACCAAGGGTATTTCGGTAATTTACCCACCAAGGTGTTTCGGTAATTTACCCACCAAGGGTGTTTCAGTAATTTACGCTCTAAGGGTATTTCGGTTTTTAACTGATTCACAGATCATAGCATTTACAAAACAAACAGGAGTGTGAGATTACACACCTTGATTACGAGTGTGCCGCCAACCCCTTTGCACCGATCCTTGTTTCACCGGGTTTTGCTAAGTCCTTTCCGAATACCAGTGAAGATTAAGAATCCCTGAAATCATCTTGCGATACAAAGCACCCCAATAGGAAGAAACGAGATAACGATGCGATTGGGCCTAGAGCCCATTCTCGACCCAAATGGACCCACATGTTCGTGTGGCCCATTTAGCCCAAATCTAGCCACAGGTATGAGATTCCCATAGACCAGTTCACTATCTACTACACAATCATACAATTTATTCATATGGGCTCTTTCAGCTCATCGTGGCCCAAACAGCCTAACCCACAAGAATACTCATGAGGACCTCAACTATCGTATTGAAGCTCCCACATGTGCGCTCGCACGCTCATATGGCTACCATCGTCGTGTGACCGGTATTTGGGCATTTGCCGCTCTATAGTTAGAATAGTGCGAAATACAAACCTGATAGGAATCTGGAGTTAAGCCGCACTCCGAACACTCCTATGCCCAAACACCAACCAATGTGTGTTTACTCTTCTCATAGATCACTCTATTTAAAGCCAGCTTCTCATCTTCCCTCATGCTAGCTTCCCGATGTGGGATCCCTCCTTCAGCAGAGTTTAAATCCAACACAAACTCTGGTCTTCCAATCCGCAAAATAAACACTCCCTTGCTTGACATGAGATTCGAACCTTTGCCCTCTCTTCTACTCCAAACGCTACATGCCACCACAACACAAGCTTCTTTTGTGTCTTGAAACATGCGCAACTAAATATAAGTCTATGGGCCAAAGTCTAAGTTTATTTAAAAAGGAAATCAAAATGAAATGGAAATGCCAAGACTTGAACCTTGGACCCCTTGCTTCATTGTGTAGCGTCATTCCCTTGTCTCCTATGCGGCGTCATTTGCCACTAGACCACAACCCCTTTTGTGTCAATTTTTCTCCAGATTTTATTCTTAAAGTCGACTTACTAACTCCCAGGGTTTTATTTACCTAAAACCAAAATTTTTCCTAAAGCCTAGGTTTGATCCCGGGACTTCATGGAAGCCCCCTAACCTTCCAAAATCACTCACCTAATAGGTCCAACTTGCATTGGTGCCATTCTCTTATTCCCAAAAATTTTAAACGCTCCCACGCCCAAGGCCCAATGGGCCCAATTCTACTAGGCCCAAAATCGGGGCGTTACAATGTGTTTAATGTGTCTTGTAGGATGATCAATGGATGACATTAAAGGTGAAAACATGCATTTGGACGTTCATTAAAAGGGGGCAGCTGCTGGTTGCTTTCTTCCATGCAACCTTTCGTGGATTACAAAGGACACAAGTTTTTTCACACTTGTTCATTCAGCTGAAAATTATGTTCACACCAAGTGCATCCAACTTTGAATGTTCGCACCCAAGGACTATCCAAATTTGGCTGTTCACATTGGAGACCCTTCATGCGCCACAAGCAACCATAAAAGAGCTACATGTCCATTCGGGTTTCCAAGGCAGCATCAAGCTTGTTCACACTATTTTGACCGATCATCTTCAAACACATTCAGCTTATTCCACAAGTTAATTGAACTAGCTGATTGGGATTAAAAATGGTCATGGCTGTTGGCGTCACCAAGGCTTGGAAAACTTCAAAAGACATGTGGGATAACTCAAAGGTTAATCAACTCAATTAATCTGAACTCAATTTGTCCATTTGGTTGGCCCTTTGTAGAGCTATAAATATTAAGCTCAAAACATGTATTTCAAACTTTTAAACCTTTTATGTATTATAACTTTTGTGAGTTATTCAACTCCCTTTGATTCTTTTGTGACTCAAATTGGCTTATCTAGCTAAGTCTAGTGGCGTCAATTTTGAATTCTTTGTGAACTTATCGTTCCAACGAGTGTGGCGTTCAACCAATACTGTTTGGTTCCTATCTCTCATAGATAGTGGGTCACGTTAAACTTTCAACACCAATTTTGACTTAAGAGCTATTATAAGATTCGGGTCAATATTACCATATAATATTGGTTCTTTCTTTAGCCTAAAACTGAGCCTATCTTTACCATCTCTAAACACTTAACCCTTTGTTTTCAAGCCAAATTGTTTGTTTCCAACCCCTTTCAAGAACTAAACCTATACTTCTTAATTTTACGATCGGGAACACCCGCGACTCGAATCAACTCACGAGTACGAGACTGCATAATTTGGTATCAGAGCTAGCCAAAATTCAGAAGCACGACGTTCTAGCATTCCCAGGGTGAGTTTTTGAAGAAAAATATATTATAAAAAATTGTGTTAAAAAAGAGAGAGGAATTTATAGTATATTTGAGGTACAAAGTTTGCAATATATATATATAAAAGAAGAAGAAGATTAGAAAAAAAGAGAGCTAGTTTTGAAAGTTATTGTTTCTTGAGCTCCAAATTTCATTTTATAAACATTTTCGCCACACTTCAAGTTACCTACTTCTTTCTTTCAGCCTACCCAACACCGATATCAATTCCTTCCTTTGCAACACCTTTTGAAGCCGACCCATGAAGATTTGTTGTTAAGTCTAAAAGTAGTCACTTACAAACTTAGAGAGGCGAATACGAGTGGAAAAAGGCAAGAGAGTGGTGAGATCATTAGAGAAATATAAAAGCCAAAGTTTGAGTGAAAACACGAGTGGAGAGCACAACTATTTTTCTTGTTTTTGAGTGGATTGGTAAGGTTTGTGGTGAGGATTAAAACACTATGTCTCGTAGTCTTGAATGAAATGTTGTGAAAGGTGGTGGTGTACGCCCCATAAGAAACGTTGCTGTTGGTGGAGGAGTACCCGACTTGACATATGAAGCCCTAATCCGCGAGATGAACTGAATGCCCCAACAGCGTTTAGAGCCCATACAAGAGCAATTGGAGCAATTGGAAGAACGGGTCCAGTAAGAAAGAACTCCCTAAAATCCAAGGAGGGAGCAAGGTTGACCAAGACTAAACCAAGACGGTTCCTACGATCCTAGTGATGTGGAGAGCGATCAAGCATCTAACAAAAGCGAAAGACTACAAGGCCATAGAAACCGAGGGCTTAGGGAGTGAGAACGAGTAGATGATGAACTTAAGAATATTAAGATGGCTATTCTACCATTCCAAGGAAAGACCGATCTGGAGGCGTATCTAGAATGGGAGAAAAAGATTGAGCTTGTCTTCGAGTGCCATAACTACTCGGAGAGCAAGAAAGAAAAACTCGTAGCAATAGAGCTTTCCGACTATGCAATCATATGGTGGGATCAACTTACTATGAGCCGGAGGAGAAACAGAGAGCGACCCGTGTCCACATGGGCCGAGATGAAAGCCATCATGAGGAAAATGTTCATTCCCGCTTACTGTCACCAAGAGCTGTATCAAAAGCTACAAAACCTTACGCAAGGCAACCGGAGTGTAGAGGTTTATTACAAGGAGATGGAGATTGCCATGATCCGAGCCGACGTCGAGGAGGATCGGGAGGCTACCATGGTGAGGTTCTTAACTGGATTAAATCGTGAAATTTCCAATGTGGTGGAACTACAACACTATGTTAAAGTTGTAGATATGGTGCATATGGCCATCAAAGTGGAGAAACAACTCAAACGGAAAGGTGATGTTTGAGCCTATCCCAACTCCACTTCCACATCAAAATGGGGTCAATGAACCAGCAAGAAAGACACCTCCTTTCGATCAAAGGAACCCGTGGTATCCACAAAGCCCAACAAGCCGAGTAGAGAAACCAACAAAGGAAAAAATGAAGCTGTGCCTAACCGTACCCGTGACATCAAATGCTTCCAGTGCCTTGGGAGGGGTCACATTGCGAGTCAATGCCCCAATCAAATTGTAATGGTTGTAAGACCTAATGGTGAGATCGTGTCAGAAGAAGAGAAAGAGGATAAATCCGATGCACCCACCGAAGAGGAAGAAGATCTCGAGTATGCTGTTGATGGTGAAATACTTATCATCAAACGAAGAACGAACAACAATGCGAGAATATCTTTCACACGCGATGTCATGTTCAAGGCAAAGTGTGTTATGTGATCATCGACAGAGGAAGCTGCACAAACATTGCTAGTAGCATGTTGGTGGAGAAGCTTGGTTTACCAATGACCAAACATCCGCACCCATATAAGCTACAATGGCTTAATGATGGAGGCGAACTAAAAGTCACCAAGCAAGCCATTTTTGCATTTTCAATAGGTAAATATAGCGATGAAGTCGTGTGCGACGTGCTGCCAATGCATGCTGGCCATTTGCTTTTGGGAAGGCCATGGCAGTTCGATCAAAGAGTGGTCCATGATGCTTACACCAAACGATACACATCCAAGCACCTTAAAAAGAATGTAACCTTGGCACCATTGACTCCTAAGCAAGTGTACGAGGATCAACTGAAATTGAAAGACTCTATTAAACAATTGAGAGTGAAAGAACAAAAAGAAAATAATGAAAAAGAAAAAGAAAAGAGAATTGAAAAAAAAAAGAAAGGAAAGCAAGAGGTAAAAATAAGGGAAAAGAATAAAGAGAGCAAAATAAGAATGAGAGAAGAAAAGGAAAGAAAAGATGAAAAAGAGGTTGAAAAATTAAGTGTTTATGCAAAAGGGAGGGAGATTCGAAAATCTTTGTTGTTGAAACAGCCGATGCTTGTACTTATGTACAAGGAAAATTTTCTCAATACTAACTATTTGGATGACAGCCTTCCTTCTTCGATTATGTTCTTGTTGTAGGATTTTGAAGATGTATTTCTGAAAGACGTCCCTAGTGGTTTACCACCTATTCGAGGGATCGAGCATCAAATTGACTTCACACCCGGAGCTATAATTCCAAACCGACCGGCTTACCAAAGTAACCCTGAAGAGACCAAGAAACTTCAAAGGCAAGTAGCCAAGTTGATGGAGAAAGGGTACATCCGAGAGAGCTTAAGTCCTTGCACCGTGCCCGTGCTCTTGGTCCCCAAAAAGGATGGAACTTGGTGCATGTGCGTAGACTGTCAAGTGGTCAACAAGATCACAATCAAGTATCGACATCCAATACCGCGCCTTGACGACATGTTGGATGAATTAAGTAACGCACAACTCTTCTCCAAAATAGATCTTAAAGGCGGATATCATCAGATCCAAATGTGAGAAGGAGATGAGTGGAAAACGACTTTTAAGACAAAGCACGATTTGTACGAGTGGTTGGTTATGCCTTTCGGCTTAACTAACGCACCTAGCATGTTTATGCGTCTAATGAATTATGTGTTGCATGTTTTTATCAGTAAATTTTGTGTAGTCTACTTTGATGATATCTTAATCTATAATAAGTCTTTAAAAGATCATTTGCTTCATTTGAAATCTGTTTTAGAAGTATTGTGAAAGGAAACCTTGTATGCTTATCTTAAGAAATGTTCATTTTGTACTAACAAGGTTGTCTTTTTAGGATTCTTGGTCAGTTCAGAGGGACTTGAAGTTTATCAAGACAAAGTGAAAGTGATTCGAGAATGCCCATGACCCATGAGCATAAGCCATGTAAGAAGTTTCCATGGCTTGGAAAGTTTTTCTAGGCGGTTCGTTCCTAACTTTAGCACCTTGGCTGCTCCATTGACATGTATCATTAAGAAAACTTATGTTTTTCATAGGAGTGAGGAACAAGAAAAGGCCTTTAATTTAATTAAAGAATGTTTAAGAAATGCCCCTTTACTTTCCTTGCCTGACTTTAACAAAACATTCGAGATTGAGTGTGATGCCTCAGGTATAGGTATTGGAGCCGTGTTGACTCAAGATGGGCGGCCATTGCTTATTTTAGCGAGAAGCTGAATGGTGCCACCCTCAACTATCCAACCTACGACAAGGAAATGTATGTGCTGATCCGGGCATTGGAAATGTGGCAGCATTAGTTTTGGCCCAAAGAATTCGTTATTCATACTGATCACAGAGCATTGAAACACCTCAAGGGCCAAAACAAGTTAAACAAGAGACATGCCAAGTGGGTAGAGTTTCTTGAATCCTTTCCCTATGTAATCAAATATAAAAAAGGTAAAGAAAATATCATAGCCGATGCATTGTTGAGGAGGTATGCATTTCTAAAACATTTAGATTCGAAATTACTTGGTTTTGTGCATTTGAAAGAACTTTATGAACATGATGTTGACTTTTCTAAATTGTATAAGGCTTGTGAACATGGAGCCTTCGAAAAGTTCTATAGACATGATGATTACCTTTTTCAAGAAGGAAAGCTTTGAATTCTTCAAGGATCCGTTTAGGATGTGTTGGTGAACAAGGCGCATAGCGGAGGCTTCATGGGTCATTTCGGAGTCACAAAGATATTGGCCATGCTCCACGAGCATTTCTTTTTGCCAAGGGTGAAACATGACATGAAAAGAGTGTGAAATCAGTGCATAGCTTGTAAAAAGGCCAAATTGAGAATCAAACCTCATGGATTGTACATGCCCTTGCCTATCCCCGAGGAGCCTTGGGTTGATATCTCGATGGACTTCGTCCTAGGTTTACCTAGAACTAAAAGTGAAAAAGATTCAATATTTGTTGTGGTTGATCGGTTTTCCAAAATGGCATATTTTATTTCTTGTAATAAAATTGGCGATGCCTTACATGTTGCTAATTTTTTTTCCAGAGCAATCGTGTGTTTGCATGGAGTTCCGAGGATTATAGTGTCCGATCGCGATGCGAAGTTCCTCAGCCACTTTTGGAGAACATTGTGGGGGAAAGCTTGGCACAAAACTGTTGTTTTCTATGACATGCCACCCGCAAACAGATGGACAAACGAAAGTGGTGAACCGAGTCTTGTCAACATTACTGAGGGCCACAAACAAAATTGTTCTGTTCATTCGGTAACTAAACATTCTTCCTTTGAAATTGTTTATGGATTTAATCCCTTGATTCCCCTCGATTTGATTCTTTTACCTAATGATCAACTTGTGCATGTAGATGCTAAACGGAAGGCTGAGTACGTAAAGCAACTACACCAAAAGGTGAGGAAGAATATCGAAGTGAGAACCGAACAATATGCGCACAAAGCCAAAAAGGGAAGGAAACGTGTTGTCTTTGAACCCAAAGATTAGTTTTGGGTGCATATGAGAAAGGAATTTTTAGCCCAAAAAAGGTCTAAATTGTTACCAAGAGGCGGTGGTCCTTTTCAAGTATTGGAACGGATCAACGATAATTCCTACAAACTCGACCTTCCAAGTAAGTACAATATAAGTGCAAGTTTTAATGTAGCTGACCTTTCTCCCTATGATGTAGGCAACGATTTGGGGACAAATCACTTCGAAGAGGGAGGGGATGATGCGATCATGGTCCAAGACCAACCTGAAGCTACTGCAAACCCATGGAGCTACCAACGGGGCCGATTACTCGAGCTTAAGCTAAGAGGTTCAAAGAAGCTGTTGCAGGCTTTATTGACCGAATTTGGGGTGAAACCATTGCAGGGTTTATTTATCAATCATGGTCATGCACTCCATGCATGCCATGCAACTTGCTTCAAGCTCAACTAGCTAAATTTCAGTTTTCTTCAGCTTGTGCATTTTATTTACTGGAATAAACAAATAAATTCGGTTATAGTAATTTTAGTTTAATTAGTTTAAGTCATTAATTATGTCTTAATTTAAACATCGTTGATATGAGTTTAACCATGTCATAACCTGAACATTTTAAATAAGGGTTTTAAATATGTCCTAGTTTAGTCATCTTTAATACATGTTTTGAGTTCAGACCAATTAATTATGTCTAAGCTGTGTTTAATGTGTCTTGTAGGATGATCAATAGACGACATTAAAGGTGAAAAGATACATTTGGACGTGCATTAAAAGGGGGGAGCTACTGGTTGCTTTCTTCTATGCAACCTTTCGTGGATTGTAAAGGACACAAGTGTTTTCACACTTGTTCATTTAGCTGAAAATTATGTTCATACCAAGTGACCATCAAACTTTGAGTGTTCACACCCTAGGACTATCCAAATTCGGCTGCTCACATTGGAGACTCTTCATGCGCCACAAGTAACCATAAAAGAGCTACTTGTCCATTCGGGTTTCCAAGGCAGCATCTAAGCTTGTTCATCCTATTTTCACCGATTATCTTCAAACACATTCAGCTCGTTCCATAAGTTAATTGAACTAGCTGATTAAGATTACAAATGGTCTTGGCTGTTGGCGTCACCAAGGCTTAGAAAACTGCAAAAGACATGTGGGATAGCTCAAAGGTTAATCTGCTCAATTAAGCTAAACTCAATTTGTCCATTTGGCTTGACCTTTGTAGAGCTATAAATATTAAACTCAAAACATGTATTTTAGACTTTTGAACCTTTTATGAATATTATAACTTTTGTGAGTTATTCAACTCTCTTTAATTCTTTTATGACTCAGTAACGCCCCGAATTTGGGCCTAGAAGGAATGGGCCTTGAGCATGGAATCAGCTAGGAAACTGCACATAAATATTTATGTGTGCAAGAAAATGACACGTTTCTTGTTTATTTTAATGGCTAAGTGATTTGGGTGTATATGGGAGTGTTTGAGAACCCTGGGTTCAAGTCTTGGCCATTGCAAAAACTTTAGTTTTTTCTCTTAAATGAACCTGGACACTGGCACTTAAGCCTTATTAGTAATAATGCTTGTTGTATGACACAAAAAGAGCCTGTGGTGTAGTGGCAAGGTGGCATGTGGTATAACTGAGAGGTCTGAGGTTCAAGTCCTGGGTTACACAGTGGAATGTTTATTTTGCTGCTTGAGCTATGGAGGTAGAAGAGTTGGACTGAAACACTGTTGAGAAGAGTTTGAATTGGTCTTGGGTGGAGTTGTGGAGAGGATTATGGAGAGAATTGGGGAAAGAATCAAGGAATTTCGAAATGGGAGGTTGGTAGGGTGTTGTGGCCGATTGGGACTCTAAGGCTCTAAGGGATTCCGGCTAGGGGGAAATAGGGATCAATTTTAGCTGTAGGCATATTCTTTGTTTCGGTTTTGTGGAGCTTGAAAGGAGAGGGCTGAATTTCCTTTGTGATTTTTTGCATTCGGGATTTCTTTCGGGTTTTGTGTTTTATCAATTGTGGTGACCAAAAGTACCATTATTTTCTCCCTTTCTTCAATTGCCAATTAGGTAATATTCTTCTGTGGTCTCACTTCTCTTTCTCTACCCGTTTTTCTATTTTCTTTACTCTCCTAACAGTGCCGAATGCACTTCTCTTCTCTCCCCCTCATTCTTCTATTTTCTCTCAAAGCCGAACCTACTTTTCTCTCCCTCTCTCACCCTTGGCCGATTGTGGTCCTCTCTTTTCAAGTTTTCTTTAGTGGCTGTTCCCTCTTGTCTATCTTGTTCCCTTGTTCTACTCTGACAATTATTGATAGCCTAGTGATTGGGGATTTATTGTTAGTGCCGATTACCACCATCATTTGTCCACTGTGCCGGACCTAACCTGCTGCATTCTTTGTTCTTCTAATTTTTGTGAGTTCTTCGTTGCACGATATCGGTAAGCGTGTTCGTTAAGGATCAATTGTTTCATGGTTATATATAAATATATTAATGGTGATTCATTTTGTGTGTAGATACTAATCAAAGAGTGGGTAATCACTTTTGATTAGTGGTTAGTTGCAAATACCAGTTGGTTCTAGCAAGGCGATAGTTGGAGAGCACGTAGGCTAGTTGACTCGTTATCATGAACAGGTGTGTAATCACACTATCTCTGCTGTGAATCGGTAAAAGCCGAAAAGCCAAAACTTCGGCATTCGAGGCCTCACGAGCGTGCGACCACTTGTGTAGTAAACCGAGCCTACAAATCATGGGTGATTGATTGTAGAGGCCACTACGAGCGTTCTCGTGATCTTGGGCCTCATTTGGCTAAAATGGGCCATGTGGGCCCAATGGGCTCGTGGGCCCTACACGGATAAAATCCACGTTAAGTGGAAAATGCTGGAGTGGGCTATATAGTTCACATAGCCGTGACTGGATTTGGGCTAAATGGGCCACACGAGTGTGTGGGCCCACTTGGGCCGAATATTGGGCCTGGGCATTTAGACTGTAATGACCGTAATACCCCTGTAGGGTAAACTAACCGTAATACCCCTATAGGGTAAAACGACCGTAATGCCCATGTAGGGTAAAATGACTATAATGCCCTTATTAAGGTAAAATGACCGTAATGCCCCTGTAGGGTAAAATGACCGTAATGCCCCTGTATGGTAAAATGACAGTAATTCCTCTGTAGGGTAAATGACTATTTTGCCCCTCAAGGGTAAATGACTGATTTGTGCTATGGTTTGACTGATTTGACTGTGATTGTATGACTATGATTTGATTGACTTAACTGTGAATGATATGATGATTTGTGGGCCAGACATTCTGCATACATGACATACTACATGGGGTTGGGATATTAGTTATGGAGGAAGTACTATTCTGATAGGGTCGCATGGGTCGCACGAGACGACTATGGACCGAGTAATGATCTATTAAGGTCGAATGGGTCGCACGAGACGACTATGGACCTACCTATAGCTTTAAGCCAGTTAATCTGATTATGGCTCTGTGCCAACCTAATTATGGCTCTGTGCCGTATTGATTATGACTTTGTGTCGATCATATTTATCCATGGCTGTGTGCTAATCGTAATTATTGATGACTTTGTGTCGATCATACATACCCATGCCTGTGTACCGGTTATATTACCGTAGCTGATGGCTTTGTGCTGATCTTATTACAGTTACCGATGGCTATGTGCCAATTATGATACCATTACTGAAGGCTTAAAGCCGTATATATACTAGCATCTTTGCTGCGATTTCTGTTAGTGCTGCAACCGGTGCTAACACTATAAGTGTAGGGATGCCGTGGGTGATTTATTCCCCACAGGTAGTGCAGGGTTGGACAGAGGCAAATGTAGGGTTGGATGGGTTTGCATGCATCATGCATCATTCATACTGAGACTATTACTGTGATGGGCTAGGCCCAATTGATTCTGTTATGGGCTGTGACCCAAATGACATTGTTTTGGGCTTTGGCCCACATATACTTTGAACTGAACTATACTGTTACTGTTAAAGGGCTCAGGCCCAGACTGATTTCGTTTCTGTATACTGACTATTTCTTTAATAAGGGGATTGCACACTGAGTTTTCGTAACTCACCCCATTTTTAACCTTTCAGGTAATCCCCAACGTTAGACGGTTCAGAGCTGCGAGGGACTCGAAGAGGGCCACACAACTGCACATGTTTTATTCGGTTTTCCTCATTTACTTAAGCACTTTGATTTTGATTCAGGTTGTAATAAGGCCTCTATAATTTCTGGATTTTAAATTTGGGATTTTATTGATTGTGATTTAAATCTACTAGAAGTAGAACACGATTTTCCAAAACAATAGCAGTTTCAAACACTATGTTTTTGCAACTCAATTTTTAAATATCACGTTTTTGTAAATCATTTGTTTAAAATTAAGCTTCCGCAACAATAAGGTTTTAAAGGTAAAAATGTTTTAAAATCGAATAACTTTTTAATAAACCACGATTGAAAATAAGCAAACGCAAATTGAGGTTTTGTACAAGTTTTAAATGGCAAGAAGTTTTAAATTTCAAGAAGGGTTTTTCAATGTAAACATGGTTTTCAAAAAATACTTCAATGTGACACACCAGATTTGGCCATAACATCTGGGCCGGGTTTGGGGTGTTACAAGTGGCATCAATTCTGAATCCTTTGTGAACTTATCATTTCAATGAGTGTGGCGTTCTACCAATACTGTTTGGTTCCTATCTCTCATAGATAGTGGGTCCCAGTTAAACTTTCAACACAAATTTTGACTTAAGAGCTATTATAAGATTCGGGTCAATATTACCATATAATATTGGTTCCTTCTTTAGCCTTAAACCGTGTAACACCCCAAACCAGGCCTAGACGTCATGACCGGATCTGGCATGTTTAAAAACTTCATATTCTTTGAAAAACTCCAAACTTGGTTGTTTGCGAAATTCAGATTTGCTTTAATGTTTTCTTATAAAGATGTTATTATTATTGTTGAAAACTTTGTTTATAAAGAAATAAGATTCAATAAGTTGCTGAAACGTGATATTTTGAAAACAGTTGTTGTCGTTTTAGGAAAACCCAGAGTTTAGTCATTTATAGTTTAAGCATAACTGAAATGAAAGTTTAAAAGAAAAATAAAGTTTTAAAGGCATTATTACAAAATATTAACCCAAAATAAATAATCTTAAAAATAAAGCTAAACCGAAATTTACTAGGTTCATGAGAAATACTCCGATGTATGGCCACCACAGAGTCCTCCGCAGCCCCAAATCCTCTAACACTGGGGATCACCTACACGGTTAAAATAGATGTGTGAGTTACGCGAACTCAGTGTCTAATCCCTTAATCGGTCATTAACTGGGCCCGAGCCCATATGAAAGCAGACTGGGCCGAAACCCATAGAGAAGCAGTCTGGGCCGAAGCCCTATTTGGTAACAATCTGGGCCTTGGCCCTATAAACATGTTAATGCAAACAGAGTATGCAGCCCAACCCAATAATCCATCTGCTGCACACCCCCGTACCAACCCTACACACCTGTGAGGACCACGTCAACCCACCCAGCCCTACACACCAATATGGCAGACAAGCTGCTAATCACAGAATTTGTGGCAGAGCCACTAGAATAACAGAATATACGTGGCATGGCCACTATACAGAATGTGGCAGAGCCACCAGAATAACACTTTCTCCGATAATCAAACCCAACCCATGCAACATGTCGTGTATGTCATGCTCAATCATTACACGTGTATGGAAAATGGCCATGATTAGTAACAGTCATTTCAACACATATTAACAGCAAATCAGACACATGCCCACAGTCAAGTCGGTTAAAACACAGTCATACAATCACAGTCAAATCATAGCACAAGTCAATCATTTACCCAAAAGGGCAAATCAGTCATTTTACCCTATAAGGGTATTCCGGTAATCCTATCTTACGGGGTAATTCGGTAATTCTACTCATAACTAATCCATGTATGTAGTGCATCTCAAACATAATCAATCATACAATTAACACATACAACACTAGTACTACCACGAGGGTACAACAGTCATTTAATCAGTTAGGGGTAAAACGATCATTTCGCCCCGTAAGGGCATATCGGTAATTTTACCCGTCGAGGGTATTTCAGTAATTTTGCAAACTGGGGTATTTCAGTAATTTCCCAAACTGGGGTATTTCGATAATTTTCCAAATTGAGGGTATTTCCGTAATTTTACAAACTGGGGGTATTTCGGTAATTTTACAAACTGGGGGTATTTCGATAATTTTCCAAACTGAGGGTATTTTGGTAATTTTGTAAATCGGGGGTATTTCGGTAATTTTGCAAACTGGGGGTATTTCGATAATTTTCTAAACTGAGGGTATTTCGGTAATTTTGCAAACAAAAGGTATTTCGGTAATTTTTCATACCGAGGGTACTTCGATAATTTTGCAAACCAGGGTATTTTGGTAATTTCATAAATTAGGGTATTTCGGTAATTTCGCAAATCTAGGGTCTTTCAGTAATTTCACAAATCAGGGGTATGTCGGTAATTTTACAAACCGGGTGTATTTCGGGAATTTTGTAAACCAAAGGTATTTTAGTAATTTTGTAAACCAAGGGTATTTCAGTAATTTTTGTAAACCAAGGTATTCTAAACCGAGATAACGATGCGAATGGGCCTAGGGCCCATTCTCGTCCCAAATTGGCCCACACGTTCGTGTGGCCCATTTAGCCCAAATCTAGCCATAGATATGAGATTCACATAGACCAGTTCACTATCTACTACACAATCATACAATTTATTCATATGGGACCACAGGCCCATTTCGGCCCATCGAGGCCCAAACAGCCTAAACCCACAAGAACACTCATGATGGCCTCAACTATCGCGTCGAAGCCCCCACACGTGCGCTCGCACGCTCGTGTGGCTACCATTTCCGTGTGACCGGCTTTTCGGCATTTGCCGCTCTACAGCTAGAGTAGGGCGAAATACACACCTGATAGGAATCTAAAGCTGCTAATCCGCGCTCCGAGCACTCCTATGCCCAACGCCAACCAAGGTATGCCTCCTCTCCTCATAGATTGCTCTATTTAAAGGTAGCTTCTCACCTTCCCTCTTGCTAGCTTTTCGATGTGGGATCCCTCCTTCAGCAGAGTTTAATTCCAACACAAACTCTGGCCGTCCCAACTTAGCAAAATAAATATCCCTTTTTGCTTGCGATGGGATTCGAACTCAGGCTCCCTTGTAACTTAATCCACGCCGCTAGCCACTAGGCCACAAGCTCCTCTTATGTCTAAAATCACGTGCAACTAAATATAAGTCTATGGGCCAAAGTCTAAGTTCACTTAAAAATAAATCAAAATGAAATGCAAGCACCAAGACTTGAACCTTGGACCCCATGCTTCCTTGTGGTGTCATTCCCTTGTCTCTTATGTGGCATCATTTGCCACTAGACCACAACATCTTTTGTGTCATTTTTCTCCACATTTTATTCTTAAAGCCTACTTACTAACTCTCAGGGTTTTATTCACCTAAAACCAAAATTTTCTTAAACCCCAAGTTTGATCCTGGGACTTCATAGAAGCCCCCTAACCTTCTAAAATCACTCACCTAATAGGTCCAACTTGCGTTAGTGCCGTTCTCTTGTTCTCAAAAATTTTAAACGCTCCCATGGCCAAGGCCCAATAGGTCCAATTCTACTAGGCCCAAATTCGGGTCGTTACAAACCGAGCCTATCTTTACCATATCTAAACACTTAACCCTTTGTTTTCAAGCCAAATTGTTCGTTTCCAACCCCTTTCAAGAACTAAACCTATACTTCTTAATTTTATGATCGGGAACACCCGCGACTCGGATCAACTCACGAGTACGAGATCGCATCAACAAGGGGCTGCTTCAAAAAGTTTACTGTAATGTTTCAATATAATTCCATAAATATTGTTTACATCTTCCTCCCATTCTCCTTCACCATTTTTAAGGATAAGTGTAGAGTTATTTCTTCTATGATTCGTAGTTGTAGAGAGAAAATATTATGTGTTTCCATCCTTGTGGTTGAGCCATCTAATCCTCGACCTTTGGTGGCAATAACGTTCTTCCTTAAGCCATAAATTCTCAAGTTTTCTTTTAAAGATATCAATTTCCTATTTAGTTGAGCTAGTAAGAGGTTCCAATTGGATTTTGGCTATACAATTAGTGATTCTATTCATCTCCCTTTTGCGGTTTCCAAACTTTTTCCTATTCCACGCAATCTATTTCGCCTTTGTGTCCCTAATCTTCTCAATAAATGGCTCCCCATCACTTGCTTGAGCTTGATTCTACATGTATTTAATGATATGACAGTTTCGAGCTCTATAATTCACTTAGTCTCGAATTTGAAGCTTCTTTTTTTTTTCCTATTTCTTCTTAGTTGAGTATAAAGAGGGGAGTGATATGTTTTGACAGTTGCTTCAACAACAACATTTGCATTAAGAAAACTTCTACCATTGTTAGACCATATAAAACTTCCACCATTCACATTAATCTTAAGAAACTCGCATTTATTGATCCATTCTTCAAAGTCTCAACAAGCATGGAGATCCAAGTCCTTCTTTCCCTATTTTCTTTTTGATATTTCACTACATTGCAGTCCCCTACACTAACTAAGCTTTTCCCTTGTCATGGTTTAAATCAGTTATGTTGTTCATAACCCAGCTTTTGTTCTCTCTTTGTGGGCAACCATAAACAAAGGTACACCACCAATCTAAACCACTTATCCATTCGGTATTGGTGTGGATGTAATTTTTGCTGGAATTGATTTCCAGTAAGCCCTACATTTATTCCACCCAAGAGCCAAGTCTTCAGATAATCCAATTGGGTCAATGTAACAACTTCTTGTAAACCACAATGGATTTCTTATATTTTTTAGCTTGTCTCCTTTTTATTTGGTTCCCATTAAGAAGACAATAGATGAACGATGTTTGAATATAAAACTTTTTAAAGTCCTTGATGTAGAAGCTTTACCTATACCTTAAACATTCCAAGATAGTATACTCATAATAGAACACAACTCCCTACTCTTGTAGGATCAAATAAGAACTCCAAATAGAGAAACAAATGGTGAAGAGAAAACCAAAGTTAGATAACCCTGCATCAAATAGTAAATCGAGGACAACCCAGACTAAAGACCAGATCAAAAATGTAGATGGCCCGTACAGAACATAGGAAGATCATAGGACACACTTCAAATTCAAAAAAAAAAATAAATCACAAAATAATTGTAACTCTTAAAATGATATATAATTCATTAAGACAAATAATCGAGAACATGGTGTAACTGTCATACTCGAAAAAAATACAAAAAATTTAAGCTCAAGACAACCATTGCAAAAGGTCAAATGAGAGTCTAAAGGAGAGAAAACCAGTTCAGTCCATAAAAAAAGATTAAAAAAATGACTCATACCTCAAAAGAAAGGATTGTATGAAATAGGGATATTATCCCTTCCCAATAGTTTAATACTATATTAGCAATTTCATCCTAAATTTTAGGATTTTTGTTTGGATTTGATTTTTTTTTCAAGATGAAAATGCTGATGTGACATTAAACTATTGGAAAAATGATACAGATGATGTGGCACCACTATTTCATACAATTCTTTCCCCATACCTCAACTACCCTTAAGGAGGATGAAGAAAGGCGAACCCAATAAAAAATCCAAGGGAGAACATAAAAATGAGAAACCAGAGACATTTTTCCAAGATAGAATCATAGGCTTCAAACACTAGAGGATGTAGGATGGTGAGACAAAAATTATTCGTTGTTAGAGTTGTGTAACCCAAATTCCTATTAAAAATAAAATACAAGTGGCAAGATAAGTAAAATACTAGACTGGGGTCGCAACAGGGGGTGCGTGGGCCGGAGGCCCCCATGGTACGGTACAGACTGTACAAGTGAAATCCGTATAGAAGTTTACTTCCTCTATTTGATGTTGATTAGAGTAAGGTGTTTTAACCTTACTATATTACTTCTATTTGACTTTGATAGGAATAAGGTTTTAAACCTATAAATAGATGGAATCGTCTCTCCTTTTGTATCATTCAAATTCGACATAGTGACTTTTCTTGTCTTCTACCCGTGATTTTTCCCTGAAAGGGTTTCCACGTAAATTTTGTCTGTTCTATTTTTCTTTCTTTTCTTTGCAATACATTGCCATTATCAATGTTCAATTTCTCACACTTGTGGAGAAAGGTTAGCCAAGGCTTCTTCATATTTAAAAATGGGGAAAATATCTTACAAAAAGTTTCTTTTTTAATATAAAGAATTTTTATTTTATTTTATCAAGTAACTATAGAGAAGTTTTTGTTTTTTAAGTAAATAATATTAATCTCTTCCCCCTTTCATAATTACCATTTAATTTATTTACATTTATTCTCTTTCACCCTTAAATGTTCAATTGTCACTATTCATAGTCAAGCTTACACTTCCAACAATAAAAGCTACTGAAAGACTCCTTTCTCTCTTTTCCTTTTCAATTTCCCAATCTAGTATTCAAACATAAATCTCGAAATAGTTGAATAAAAGCCTCTAAGCTTTTAAACTTTCATTGGTCAAACGTCACCAGGGATTGTTTGATCGTTGCACAACTTTGACCACAACCTCCTCTCACCCAATATAACTCTTGAACGTTCAGTTCTGGAGAAAGGCACTTTGAGCCTTGAAAATCAATGATACCTAAAATGGTTTTTAGATTTCCTCATTTTTTCACTTCTCTTCTCTCTTCCATTTTGACTTTTTCTTATAACTTTCAGTTCTAAGTTGCTTAACTTTAGCTAAAGGTAAAATGAAGGAAAATTCAATGAGATGGAACTCTAACTAAAGGTAAAATCTCCCTTTGATTCATAAGTTTGATCATCGATGCAAAGATAGTTTCAATGTACTTTAATAAGCTACTGATATTTGCCAATGTAACGCCTAGCAATCAATCTCTCCTTACTTTGTTGATAACAAAGAGGTAGTTCATTGAAATTATTTCTCTTATCAATAAACAACCTTAGAACTTAGCGCTTAGGATTTAACTTATTGATAACATTAATTGTTGGAGATCAACCCATATAAACAACGAACAAGAAAAATAGAGAAAAAAAACAGATAAATATTTACGTGGAAACCACTCACTTAAGAGGATAAAAAATCATGGGCAAAGGAGACTTCAATAATAAGAAAGTAATCTAAAAAGTACAAGATGTAGAAAATAAAAAACAAACCCTGAACCCCGAATACAAAGCCCTCCGACTACAACACAAAGTTCTCTTAAAGCTCTGTTAAAGCTATTTCTTAATTGTGTTATGTTGTGATGTTGCATCAACTTTTCTAGGGTTACTAAGGCCCTTTTATAGGCCAAATTCGGAGGTTAAATATGACTCAAATGTCCTAGATTAATCAAATTTCGAAAGGGAAAAATAATCATTGTTTAACTAAGAGAAGAAACTCAGTTTATGTTGGAGCACATCGCCGTGTCGCAAAATCCAAACATTTCTCACCGTGATGTTGTTTGTCTTTGTGACATCCCATGTTGTGTCTTTGAGACGTCCCCTCTATTTTGTGTCTCCGATTAGATTTGAGTTGTTGCAACGTCGCATGGATCTTCGTTGCAATGTCACCTCAGTTTTGGCTATTGGTTTGTCCAAAATGTGAGGCACACTCCACATTAAGAATGAGAGAGATATAATTCTAATAACAAAGCACACACTAATAGGGTTTATTTAATTTAGATCACATGTCAACACAACAAAAAATTCATACTTCAACATACGCAACCATGCTTTTCATCACAAGTATTAGAATAAATTAGACAATTATGAATTTAACTATTCTAATTGACAAGGAAAATGTCCTAAATTATCAAATACGAGCTCTAAATTCAAGAAACTTGAATATTTTTAATTAAATTAGAGGACATGAAAATACTAAAGAACAAAGAAAATAAGAAGAAAAATCAGATCTCACAAACTATTTGAATCAAACTTCAAAGTTCATTTGACTAGAAAAATAGCTTAGCAACTCATACAATAAAGAAAACACAAAACTAAATAATATTAAGAGTAGTTATCCCTAGGTAACCTAATAATGTCTACTTATAAGACAAAAATCATAAAATGGAGAAAACAAAAAAAAGTGTCCTTTAAATAAAGCCGTATTTTGGTAAATTTTTGCATCAAACTTCCAAGCCAATTTTGGACACCTTTATGATGTTTTATGGGCTTAAGTCATGAAATAAATTTAGTTAGATTTTTCAATTTTCCTCAAATTGATATATTATGGGCTCAAAGTAGAGTTCTATAGCTCAAGGTATAGCCAAAATACTAAAGTAGTGTTGTGTTGAAAGTCTCATCCACAAAAACTTGGAAAAATTGATATTGAAGCTCACCTTTCTCCAATTATTCACCTAAATCAATAATAAATAAAATATAAGTCTAAATAATATAATTGAGAACTTAAATAACATAGTTGAATATGAGAAATATCATAATTAAATTAGAATTTATGCATTTATCAAATCTAATAGTCTACATTGCATTCACGTGGATTCCAAGTGTGTATTAAACAAAAATTTTATTGCCACTTCAGATTTCCAGCACATTGTTAATGGCAAATAATGGCTCAATGACCATAACGTAACAAAAAATAACATTAGTGATCGTATTGTAATTTTTTAAAGTTCAATGTCCAAAATGTACTTTAAACCATACATAAGTAACTAAACCTGTAGTTTACCTGAAAAGTATAATTTTCCACTACTAAAATGCTTTACATTATTACTAAATTGTAACACCCCTTACCCATGTCTGATGCCAGGACCGAATACGAGGCATTACCATGCTTAAATCTTGCTTGAACATGTAATAACGGGCTATAAAATTTCGTTCCAACTAAAAAGTTTTCCTTCTTAGTCATAACTTACATCTCATAGGCCCATGAGGCCTTAAACATACATTTGGAAGGTTTCGGGGTTCAACAGGAAACCTTTACACACTTTGAAATTTTTTACCTAAACAGGGGTCACACACTCGTATGACTTGGGACACGCCCGTGTGGGCAGGCCGTGTGATCTCACACGCCTATGTCCCTAGCCCGTGTAGAATTTATTTTCATTTCAAACCTACAGGGATGTTCGCACAGCCGGCCACACGCCCGTGTCAATGCCTCGTGTCCTTCGCGCGACCTAGACACGCCCGTGTTCTCACCCGTGTGAAAAACTAGGGGTATTCTCTTTATGACGTTAGAGCACACGGCCTAGGCACACGCCCGTGTACTGGCCCGTGTGACGAATCAAATTCTCATAACTAGATACAGGGTACACACGACCTATCAACACACCCATGGGGTTGACCATGTGTCACATACGGCCTAGACACACGCCCGTGTGTCTACCCGTGTGGACACTTAGAGGCTATTTTCCAAGCCAATTGCCACCCTGAAACATAAACTCAAATATGCCAACTCGAGCAATACATAACATGGCCTAAATGCACAATAAATGACCCTTAAAACTTCACTTGTAGAATTCATATAACTCATCCTAAAAAATATATATATTATCAACATTGGCCAATCTCTTTGGCGATATACAAAAAGAGTAATAACCTTAATAGCCAACACCTTGGCTCCCAATATGCTATAGCTCAAAATGACATAATTCCTATACATGCCATACTTAAAATAAAACAACTTGACTATACCCAAAATAATGATTGATAGTGTGATCCGAGCTCCGACGTTTATGATCCCCGAACTAGCTTGACGAAACTACAAGGAAGAAAGAAATGAAAGGAGTAAGCATATAGCTTAGTAAGTTTGCATGAAATTCATATAGCAATTATATTTGCTCAATATAACTCTTTCATTATGAAGCAAAAAAACATAAGTCTTAAATGCTTTGGCTTACTTACTCATACTTATCCTTACTCATCACATGTTACATAATAATTTCATACTTGCATTATAATCATGGTACCTGTATCACTTAATCACATAGATTAGTTCATTTTATTGATGCAAAAGTAAACTTAATCTTCATCTTTCTTATCATGAATAATGCTTTTTATCAACCATGAATACTTAACTTGTAACATCCGGGATTTGGGAGCTCTGCATCTTTTATGTTCTTCTGTGTTTGTTGAGTAATGTCTGTGGTTTGGGTGTGTTTGGGGGCCTCGAGAAGGCACGAGGTTAAGCCGAAGCCTTGGTGAAATTTTAGTTTTGGGCACTTTGGGGGGGATAGCCGAATAAGAGTAGGACTTAAGGGGTTTTAGTTTGTGTTTGGTGTCACAAGGTAGTGCAGTGGAGGAGTGGCAAGGGGAACGCTACCTAGCATGCAGGGGAGATGGCGTCACAAGGTAAGGGTGAGAGGGAGAGGGTTCGAAACTCTCAATCATCAAGGGAGTATTATTTTTGACTCAGGCAAGGGAGGTGGTTGGGTGACAATCAAACTCTGGTAGAGAGAGATAAGACGTGGTCAAATATTTCAAATGGATGGTGGAAAAGGGGTTTAAGGAGTTTGAATTATTCAAATTGGTTTGAGTGAGTGGAGGAGAGGGAATCAAGGATGGATTCAAGGGACGGCCTGGTGTTTAAGGGGAGTGAGGGAGTGCTAGCTAAAATTTTGAGAAGTGTGGGGGGGGGTGGAGCATTCGGTTTTGGCAAGAGGAGTGGGTGCCGAATTTTTGTAGCTTTAAGTAGCTTGTGGGTGTAGATGTTCTCTTTTTTTTTTTTCAGCATTTGTGAGTGTGCTCTTTATTCTAGTTTTTCTCTTATTCTCTTTTGCCGAAAATTTGCCTAGCCAACTCCCATCATTTTCTTCTTCTATGACCTATAGCCGAAACTAAGAAGATCAAGTTTGCATATTTCTTTTCATCTTCTTTTCTACCCATTCTCAAAAACTCCATAATCGAAAACACATTTGTTGATCCTTACGATCTTCGGGTTCTTCTTCTTTTCCATTTGTTTTCTTTAAACCAAAATCACTGTTCTTCTCTTCCTATTTTCCCCTTATCATTCTTTTCTCTCAACCTTCTCCTCTCTTTGGTGTTATTTGGTGTTGCCGAAACTCCTAAGCCTCCATCAAAGTTCTTTTGTTTCATTTGTGGCTTTTGCATTTTATTCTCCTCCATTCTGGTTCATAGCCGAATCATCATCTCAGGTGTTGGTAAGTTCTTTGTTACTTTCCTTTCTTTTTCTTTTCTACGCTAGGCCGAATCGTCTTTCTTAATCCCTCTTTGAGCTTTGTTTTCATTCTTCTTCCCTTGTAGCCGAATTCTCTCTGCTTTGATAGTGTGTGCCGAATCTTTGGGGGTTAATCAAAGGTGAGTGGTGGTGTTGGTATTTTGGCCGAATGGTGAAAGGAGGGCTCATGTTTCCTGTTTAGCCGAAAGGCCATCTCCTTTAATCTATTCTCTTTTCAACCGAATCTCACTTGGTATTTGCATAGGTGTTCGATCAACTTCTTAAACCAAGCCTTCTAACTTCTGGATTCAACCGACTTAGGTAAGAAGATTCTTCCTAGTTGTTCTATTAATCGGTTTATCTATGGTTCGCCGCTTTAACCTAGTTGGGTGGTTATTCAAATCATATCTTTCGTAGTGATTTATTGACCGAGGCATTTAATGGATGCAAGAAACATTCAAGTTGGGGAAGGAAGCAAACCTTCGGGTTCAATTCCTAAGTTTAAGAAGCGTGCGGTGTCTGCTGTTCGTGATTGGCCACCAGGTTGTGGGCCAGCTTCTGAGCAGAATAGTAGATAGATAGCCGTGATTCCAGCTAGTGATAGTGCCGACATAGATAGCATAGTGTTACGTGTAATCATGTGTGTAACTTCTCACACCATTTACGTTGTTTTGTTAATATATATATACACTGTTAAATGCCGAAATCTCGATATTGGCTATTGGTTACCCCTGAAGGGTAAGTGCGAGACGACAGGTTAGTGACTTTTGTTTATATTACATAAATGGGTATGATGAGATGATTTAACATACAATATGAACATCTTATACATAAATGTCGGAACATGTTGCATCTATACATCAGGATTTTATGCCTGCATGGGCTTGGGTATATGTATTAAATGAACGGGGAAGCGTTCTGGTGGCTCTACCACGATCTATTCTGGTGGCTCTACCACGATCTGTTCTGGTGACTATGTCACGATTTTGACGATGGGCAGCTAACTGCAGTATGACTGCCATCATGGTTTGTAGCGGTGAGGGTTGATTGTAGAAATCCCCACTGGTGTGATTGGCAGGTACGGGTGGTGTGTAGCGGACGAAAATATAGGTTGGGTTGGGTTTCTGCATCATTTATGGCATACGATATCTTTTTCTTCTGTTCTGTAGGGCTAAGGCCCAATTTGGTGGTGCTTGAGTGTTATACACTGAGTCCTGTGACTCACTCCATTGTTTAACATCTTTACAGGTAGCACATAGTGCAATGGACTGGGCTGGAGAGGAGCACGAGGTGGCCATGCCGGTTTTCTTTCGTTTCAGTAAAGAACTCCATTTATTTTTAGTAACTGGTTTTATTATTTCTTCTTTTTTCGCTGTAATAAGGCCACTGTTAATTGGGTTTTAAACTTTAGACGCTCTAAAGATAAGATTTATGAAATGTCGCTAAGTTTCAAAACAAGGGCAATTAAAGTTTTCACAGATCTAAAATTGTTGTATCTCTTTCCCGACAAAAACTTTAGTAATTTGATTGTATGATAGGGGCTTCCAAAAGTCACTTGATTTCAAAAACTTTGGCAAACTAAATTACTATTTCCACATGATTATCAAGTTCTCTAAGAAACCACCAAATTTAGAAACACAATAGAGGAAATATCCTGAATTATCTTTTAGGATCGTAACGTGTTTTACAAATTCTTCTCAGTGACATGTCAGATTCGACTGTGGTGTTTGGGCTGGGTTTGGGGTGTTACATAACTTATTACTATCTTTACTCACTTAACTTCCTTGTTGCCTCTTTCGTACTTAGCTCTTTTGCCCGATGAATTACCCAGAATAACTGAGGTTACTCAATCTCATCAAACATGGATCTCGATGCCAATGCCATGTCCCAGACATGGTCTTACATGGGATCACCTCATGATGCCAATGCCATATCCCAGATATGGTCTTAAATGGGATCTCTTAATTCGGTGTCGATGCCATGTCCCAGACATGGTCTTACACGAGACCTTCCATATACGTTTCTTTTGGAAACTTACCATTGCCATATCTTGACATGGTCTTACGTGGTATCCTTGCCTTATATATCTTATCAATGCCATGTCTTGACATGGACTTACATGACATCCTTGCCTTATGAATTCACCAATGCCAAGCCTTGGCTTGGACTTACATGGGACCTTTGCATCATGATAACTTTTCAGTGCCATGACTTGTCATGGACTTGTATGATATCCTTGCCTTAATGCCAATGACATGTCCTGACATGGTCTTACATGGACTTGCCTTGTCACATGTTGTGATATTAGTATCCTCATTATTCCGAGTCTTCAACATGGACTTCCTCTTGCATGTTCTCATTCATTTTCTTATCAATATATCATTAATCATAACTTCATGAAAATAGTGTACATTATACAACATAATAAGCAATTTATTGAAAATACATGTGAAGCCTTAAATTCATACAAACTTACCTCGGTATTCAAAATGTATGTAGATATGCAATTTAGTCCTCGACTTTGTTCTTGCCTTGGTTGCGATCCGAGCTTCGTATTTCTTGATCTATAATAACAATTTAACTTGTTTAATACTCACATTGACTAAATTAACTCATAACTCATACTTTGGCAAAATTACTATTTTGCCCCTAAACTTTCTCAAAATTACACTTTTGCCCCTAGGCTCATAAAATGATTTCATTCAACTTTCTTACATTTCAAGCCTAGCCGAATCATATTCTCAACTATAGCAATATTCAATTCTCACTATTTCACTCATGTATGACCAATTTCATAACTTTTACAATTTGATCTTTACATGCATTTTTCATGAAATTCACTTAGAAAAAGATATTTATTCTACATCAAACTTTTATAATCCTCCATAAAAAATCAAAATACATGCATGTCATACATGGGTAAATTTTTGAACATGAATCCTAGCTCAAGATATAGCTAGAAATGGCTAATTCAAGTTACGAGAATCTCAAAAATACGAAGAACATTAAAAACGGGCTAGGATGCACTTACTTTGAGCTTGAAAATGAACAAAACCCTAGCTATGGAATCCTTGCAAAAATTCGGCACTATGGGGAAGATGATGAACATGATTTTTTACTTCTTTTCCCCTTTTTAATCATTTAATAACCAAATGACCAAAGTGCCCTTAAGGCCCATTCCTTAAGATTTTTCCTTCCCATGTCCATTTTTGTCCATCTTATAATGTAATGGTCTAATCGCTAAATAAGGACTTCTAATAAATTTTATGATTCTATTTCATACTCAAATCTTCTAGAAACTCATATTCTCTCATCTTTGCAATTTAGTCCTAATGGACAATTTATTCACAAATTAATAAAATTTCTTCATGAAATTTTCACACAATTATGGAACCACCTCATAAGAATCATAAAATCACTAAACACATAATTTCTATTTCAGATTTGTGGTCTCGCACCACTATTCTGACTAGGCCTTAAATCGGGCTGTTACATAAATTATAAAAGAAAATTGTTATTTCACTAAAATTAGTATTTAAATTTCATCATCCTTTTGCCAATGAAGCTTTGGCAATGTTGGAAAAGGCTAAGGTCTCGAGTTCTTGTGTACTTAGATTCAAGTCTCAACATGGGTCTTCAGTCTCACCATGTGTTACATAACTCCTAAGTCATTTGTGTTGTTTATAGATTTGATTTTACTTTGTACTCACAAGTATTTGTGTTTATATTATGATTACACTATATTTGTACTTGTAAACCATTCTAATACATTGAATGTGTATAAGATAATATTTATTATTATGTAAATTAAGATTCATTGATTTTTTTGTTACTTGTAGGTAAATATGATAGTATATAATTCTATGAATATAAATTAAATATAAATTATTAAATATATTGAATATATCTTTTTTTTCTAGTTATTCTAAGATGGTAATGGCCTGAAGGGATTTTAGGCTGGGGATGGTTGAAAAACCTACAAAATAGATGAGGGTAAACTATGGGTGCTAGGGTTGGTCTATATTCATCAATTTTATTTTATTTTTAAAGCTCTTTGTTGCTAGTGAAGATGATGGGACTTCCTAAGCCACTAATAGAGGTAGGGTGACAAAAAAAAAGTGTGATGTGGAATGTCATTAGGTTCGTCGATCAATAACTAGGTTTTCTTCAAGGATAAATTGTTGAATATGGATCACGAAAATTCTAGTAGTGGAAAAAATATGGATGATGAGGGCATTGATATTCTCAATTTTAATGTCTTTATTGAAATTGTTAAAGGTATACCTTCTATCAAATTCCCGAAATGGTTGCATTTTTTGAAAAGAGTAAGGTTAAAATGGTGAATAGTAAATTGCTTAAAAGAAAAATAGATTTCAATGCACTATTGAACAAGATTTATGCAATTTAAAAACCCAACCAATCCATTTAGTAGATGGATTTGGAGAATGAATGTTATATGCTAAGTTTCATCCAGAAGATGATTAAGCAAAGATCCTATTTGAAAAATCATGGTTTGTTTTCTAACAATAGTTTACCATTCAACCATGGTCACTAACATTCTTTGTCAACCAAATATAGTTGCACAATGTAACTACATGGATTAGGCTTTCAGGATTGCATGAATCAATGTATAAGGTCTTCTGTGGGCCATAGGAGAAACGATTGGAAAGGCTATCAAAATTGACTATAACACTAATAATGGTACTAGAAATAGGTGTGTACGTATGGCTATCAATATTAATTTACCCACTAATTTCAAAAGTTAGAAATGAGAATTTCATCTAAAGAGTTGAGTATGAGTAACTAATATTTTTTTTTACTTGTGGAAGGCATGGTCGCTTAAAAGATTTGTGCCCTAAGTTAGTGAATGAGGAATGACATAAGGATATTCAAAAAAAATTGGTGATAGCAAAAATAATAGAGGCTCTAGAAAAAAGGGAGAGCTACGAGCTGTGCATGTTGGTGAAGTAATGATCTCAAAAACTAGCAAAGAAAAACTGTGGGAATAAGGCTGAAAATTTAGGGAATAATCTTGAAGATCAAGGAAATTACAATGAGGTAATGGGGTTATTTGTTATTGTTAATTTGCAAGGAATTGTTGGAATTTCGATACTAAGGATGAAAGAATTGTAGAGAAGAAACGAGAAAAATTTAGCATGAAAATTGTCTGCTAAGGTTTTTATCTTTTCACGTATATATTGAACAATGTAACAAGGGTATTTATAATAAGAGAAATTCCTAAATATGGTAAGAAATAACAAGGATATTTATACTAATAAATGCTAAATATATTATACTAATAAAAACTAAATCTTCTAGAAAGTAACTATATTTGTTTAACTTGTATTGCAAGTAAACTTAACTTGCAAGAATCTTTTTTAAAAATTTGTTCATATCTTTTTTAGTCCACCAAAGTTGAAGATTTCACCAACTTTGCATGAACGATTATCTCGCAACACTCCTTCTTGACCTTCATGCCGCGAACGCCAATTTTATCCCTCAACTTTTCAAATCTCGACTTTCCAAGTGGTTTGGTCAAAATGTCTGCAAGTTGATCCTCAATATTGCAATGAACTAGAGTCACTTCTTTGCTCTGTTCGACTTCTCTTACAAAGTAATACTTGAATTTAAAATGCTTTGTCTTTCCATGAAAGACTGGGTTCTTCGCAATTGCTATGGCAAACTGGTTGTCGCAAAAAATTTGAGTTGGTTCAACTTGCGCATGATTCAAATCAAACAAAAATTTTCTCAACCAAATTGTTTGATTAACTACTACTGCTACATCTACCTACTTAGCCTCAGTTGTGGATTGAGTAACTTTTGATTGCTTCTTCAAACTCCAAGAGAGAACTCCAGATCCTAGTGAGAAGAAATATCCAGAGGTACTTCACATTTCATCCATTAATCCAGCCTAATCACTGTTAGTGTACCCAACAAGTTTTAAGGAGTTCACCATTGCGGTATTTGCCATTGGGAACCAAACACCAAAATCATTTGTTCCTTTGATGTATCTTAGCACCCTCTTCGCCACTTTAAAATGAGAAATATCACAACAGTGCATAAATCTTAAAGACAAGCCAATTGTAACACCCCATACCTGGTCTAGACGTTGTGTCACATTGAAGTGTTTAGCGTAAAACTTGTTGTCGTTTAAATCCTCAAAATCAATTAATCATTTTGTTATTAAACGGTGATTCCAAAACGGGTTGATCATTTCCAAAGTGAGCATCATTAAAAGCTAATCACTTTTAAAACGTTATTAATTTTCAAAATCTCATTTATTGCGGAAGTTATTTTAGAAAATGTTGCAAAAACGTGGTGTTTTTGAAAACAGTTACTTTTGAAAACTTGTTTTTGTCTACAACTAGCAGTTTATATCAAACTAAATAAATAAAAACCCCAGTTTAAAGTTTATAACTTTAAAGAGGCCTTATTACATAAAAATACCCAAATTCATTTACTTATAAATCAAAAGCTAAAAATGAAAGCTGATGTGGTTCTGTGGCCATCATCGAGTCCCTCACAGCACCGACCCACCTACGACTGGGGATTACCTGTATAGTTAAACAGAGGGTGAGTTTACGAAAACTCAGTGTGTAATCCCCTAACAAGCAAACAGTCAATTAAACAGTAGATAAATGCAGTTTGGGCCTGAGCCCATTACAATAACAATCCAATCCAGTGTGGGCCTAAGCCCTTTCCTGAAACAGTAAATGATTGGGTTTGAGCCCATCACAACGCCAGTAATCAGTAGGGCCTTTGCCCAATTTCAGTAATAGGATCAGTGGGGCCTTGGCCCATAACAGTAACAGATATCAGTCATGCAGTGAACAGTATGTAATATCATTAATTGATGCAGTAACAAGTATCATTAATCAGTGTAGAAATTCAGTTAGAAATCCTACCTAATCCAGCCTCTACACACCACTCCGTCTTGCCAAAATCACCATGTGGGGATAAAATCGACCCATCCAGCCAGACACACCAAGATTAGCATCGGTTGCGAACTAAACAGTATTGCAGCAAAGCTGCTAGTAAAATAAACAACATATAGCCATCAGTAGGTCCACAGCCGTCTTGGGCGACCCATGCGACCTTACCAGTACAGTACACTTCCTCCAAATATAACAACCCATCCCCATGCAATATGTCGTGACATAATATCATACATGTATGCAAAATGTCATCCTCAATCATAGCCATACATATCATAGAGCAAATCAGTCATACATAACATAAGGCCATAACAGTCATTTTACCTTAAGGGGGTACTTCAGTCATTTTACACTATGGGATATTTCGGTCATTTTACCCTATGGGGGTATTTTGGTCATTTTACCCTATAGGGGTATTTCGGTCATTTTACACTATAGGGGTATTTCGGTCATTTTACTCTATGGGGGTATTTGGTCATTTTACCATGGGGATATTTCAGTCAAGAAAATTATACAATTTGACCCAATAATCTCTACACGTTCGTGTGGTTTACCCGTGTGAGGCCCACAAGCTCGTTGGGCCCACACGGCCAATTTTGGCCCAACATGGCCCAAAATGGCCCAAGACCATGAGATCGCTCATGGTGTCCTCCACAGTCGAACGCCCACGTTTTATGCGTTTTGGTTACCACACGAGCGTGTGCACGCTTGTGTAGTGCCAACGGTCATATTTTTCGGCTTTTGCCGATTCACGCTTTAGGTAGTGTTTACACACCTTGTTTCTATGTTTTGAGAAAACTTCCCACACCTCTGAAACCTACACTTGATCAACAATTCCCAGTTAATCATTTAAACATTTACTCAATCGAATAAAACAAGATCCCAATCGATAAACTTCACACCACATTACCTTTGATCGAGTAAAGAGGGAAGTTTCGCCTATCCAACTGTTGATTATAAACCTTCTACCCTTCGACAGGTACCTAGGCACAACCTGAATATGGGTAAGCACTTAATCGATCAGCAACAAGATAACATTATACTATCTTCACTTACCAATAACGCGAGAATAGTACTCATTACGAAGTGTACGACTATCTGCAAATAATGAATGATATTTAGAACAATAGAGAAGGGAAAGCAGTCGGCTGCAAGGGAAAGGCAAGAATCGACAACAAGAAATGAAAGGAGAAGGATGAAAAGAAAACGGGACTTTAGGCCAATGGGAGAATAGTGTGGAAAATGTTTACTCACTATACAGTAAGAGTAGAAGAACCAAGTAAGTAATCGGCAATGAAGGAGGAAACGTTTGTGGTGAAGAAGGACAAACCGAAAAGGACAAAGTTCAGCAAAAGATGAAAGAAGGAGAGACGATAGGCTTGAGAGCAGAGGAAGCAATTGCCAAAAGAGGGAAAAAGAAGAGAAATGAGGCACAAGAAGAATTTTGGCCAAAAGGAAAGGGAGTTGCCGTCCAACTTGGGAAACAGATGAGGAGCATTTCTCTCTTAGCCGAATTCCTGATTGCCAGAGTTCAATTTCGGCACAACACTCCCTCCCCTCTCTCTTCCCTTGATTTTCTGCTAAAATCTCTCCAAATATCCCTCCTCAATTCTCTCTATGACCAGTTCAAACTCCATTTAGCAGTATTTTAATCCAACTCTACCACCCACACGAATTAGGTAGCAAAATAAATACTCCCTTTTTGATGCGCCACCACTCGAACCTTACACTCCACACGCCCATTACCACTAGACCAACTGTAACACCCCCAGACCCGACCCAGACGTGCCACTGGACCACAAGCCCATTTGTGTCCTATTTTCCCTTAATTTGCTTAAGAGGCCTAATGCATGAGACTAGGGTCCACTACAGCAAGAAAAATAAATTTTTCCCTATGGCCTTCCCTATCTCTAAGACTTCAAATAATCCTGATAATACCTTAAAATTAATATTCTAAGTGCTACTCATACATACCACCCTCAGTGCACAGAAATTTTAAAGTTTAGGGATTTTGGGGCGTTACAACTTGGTTAGTGTTGTTCTCTTGTTCTCAAAAATTTTAAACGCTCCCATGCCCAAGGCCAATAGGCCCAATTCTACTAGGCCCAAATTCAAGGCGTTACACCAACAACTTTTTTGTACCATATTTTAACCACAATAATTTAAGAACCTACTATCTAGATCCAAGGATTTTATTCACTTAAAATAAAAATTTTGCCCAAGCCAAGGCTTGAACCCCTAACTTCTCAGATACTTCCAAACACTCCTAAATCACCCAACCACAGAAGCAGACATTCATTTATGTCACTTTCTTGCACAACTAATTATTTATGTGTAGTCTCCTAACTGTTCCTTTGTTCAAAACCTATTTCTTCTAGGCCAAAAATTTGGGGCGTTACACCAACTATGAACATAATATCTGGTTGTGTTGCTATTAAGTACAACAAACAACCCACAAGGCTTTGACAGTTTTTCTCATAAACTTTCTGAAAGTTTTCACTACTGCAGAGTTTTTCTCCAAGTACAATAGGCATGATGATTGGTTTACACTTTACCATGCAGAACCTCTTCAAAATCTTTAATGCAAAGCCCTATTGATTTATAAAAATTCCTTCTTGAACTTGTCAAACTTCCATCCTAAGGAAATATCTCATGTCCCCAAGATCTAACATTTTGAACATATTCTCCATTTGTTGTTTAAACTCCTTTATTAAGACTTTGTTGTTTCTAATCACAAGTAGGTCTTCTACATATAGCAAAACAATTAGCAAACTGAGTGCACCAGTTTTCTTCACATATGGGGTAGGCTCGCTAGGACTCTTTTCAAATCCTATACCCATGAAGTGCTCATCTATCCTCGCGTACCAAGCTCACGGGGACTGTTTCAAACCATATAAGGCTTTCTTCATCCTATATAACTTCTCCTCTTTTCCTTTAACTGTGAACCCAGGAGATTGCTCCATATAGGTTTCTTCCTGCAAAAAACCATTCAAAAAGGCTGATTTAACATCTAGCTGATGAATTTTCCAACCCATCTATGCTTTTAAGGCCAATAATAATCTGATCTGTCCAGCCTCGCTCTCCCAATAATAAATGCCATACTATTGACTGGAACCTTTCACAACCAACCTTGCCTTCAACTTGTTAAGAGAACCATCAACATTTTATTTGGTTTTGAACACCCATTTGACACCAATGACCTTTTTGTACGATGGTTTGTCAACGAGTTCCCAAGTTTGGTTCTTATGAATTATGCTCATTTCCTCTTGAATAACATCTTTCCAGCCTTCAATAGTTTCAACCTTTTCAAAGGTCGCAGGTTCAAGTAGTGCTTGTCAGCTCTCTGATAGATCTCATTAATAGATCGTGTGCCCCTTATTGGAGTGCCATCAAAGTCTACTTAAGTTAACTCATTACCAGACTACGACCTTAGCTCGCCATCATCATAATGGTTTTGCAAACTAGATTGCCCAACCTTTGCTCAGCCTTAGTAGCATCCCAATTCCATGTTTTACTTTCATCGAACACAACATCCCTACTCGCCAAAATTTCTTGGAGGAAGGGTTATAAATTCTATAACCCTTCCTATTATTGATGTATCCAAGGAAGATAAATAACTGTGACCTCCTTTCTAATTTGCTCCATTTCACCTTTGGAACATGAACGAAACAGACACATCCAAAAACTTTAAAGTGAGAAACAGAAGGTTTGCTTCCAAACCAAGCTTCAAATGGAGCTTTTCCTTGTACAGCCTTGGTTGGTAATCTATTCAGCAAATAGATTGATATGTTCACTTCCTCAGCACAAAATCTTTTGGCAGCATGCTTTCAAACAATAGACACCTCGCCATGTCCATTACTGTCCTATTATTTCTCTCACACACTTCATTCTACTATGAAGTGTAGATGTTTGTGAGCTAGTGATGGATTCCTACTTCTTCACAGTAGCTTTTTGGAATTTATCTAAAGTGTACTAGGTTCCATTGTCAGACCTGATGTAACGACCCGAAATTGGGCCTAGTAGAATTGGACCTATTGGGCCTTGAGCGTAGGAGCTTTTTAAAATTTATGAGAACATGAGAACGACATTAAGGCATTTTGGACTAGGTAGGCAAGTGATTTTGGAAGGTTACGAGGCCCCTATGAAGTCTCGGGTTCAAGTTAGGCTATAGGAAAATTTTGGGTTCTTGGCTCTTTAGTGGATAGGTTGTTGACGGTAGGATTTAAATAATTTTGTGTGTATTAGAAGACACAAGTAAGCATATGGTGGAGTGGTGGTGGCCATACATCGTGAACTTAGTAAATTTACGTTTTGCTTTATTTTGAGATTATTTAGTTTGGGTTAATATTTTGCAATAAGGCCATTGGGTTATTTTTCTTTAAGGTTTCAATTATAACAGTTAAACTGATAAATACAGGGTTTTCTTAAATCATTAATAAATCGTTTTCTTGAGTTTGCAATCAGTTTGGTTTTCAACCTGTACTTTAAACTTCCAAAACGCTTCGACTACATGAGATTTCTGTTTCAAAAAATGTACCCAACAATACATGGTATGGTCGTCAATAAACAAGACAAAATATCTACATCCATTCGCCAAGCTTTGTTCACTAGGAATGGTAACCTCGCCTGCTTTCCAAGTTGGCAGACTTTGCGAATACCACTTTGCTTCTCTACTCTTATTGTTTCTTTAACTAAACCTGGTTTGCACATTTTACTAATAGGCTTATAGTTTGCATGTCTCATTCTTTTGTGCCAAAGGTTCGCATCACCAATCATATTGGTGTAAGCCCTTGATTTTTCCAAATTCCAGTCCAACATAAAACTTCTATTTTTCCTCGAAACTGTTACAACTTTATGTCCCAATGAATCAAATATTATGTAGCCATAATTCTTAAAAACTACATTGTAGTTTTTCTCAAGTAGTTGACTGATGCTAAGAAGATTCTAATCTATTGCAGGTACAAAGAGAACATTAAAAATTACTTTAGTACTTGATGACGAATTTATCACAATTTCACCCTTACCCTTAGCTTGTAAGAGGTCACCGTTAACAATCCTCACTTTAAGATCGTAACTTTGGTCAATCTACCTGAAAATGCTTTCATCTGAGGTCATATGGTTGGTGTATCCATTATCGATCAACCAACCTATCACGACTTTGTTCTTTGATACAAAACTTGTGGCTGCAAACACCTGCTCCTCCTGAATGCGAACTTCCTCAGCTGCCTCAGCTTTCACATTATGTTGATGGGTTTACCCTTTTTTCTTGCATACCTTCTCCATGTGGTGTAACTGCTTACATGATCTGCACTTAATATCTTGTCTGTACCAGCAATATTTCTCAGGGTGAGTGTTTTTCTTACAATGCGAGCATGGTGAATATTTCTTCTTTCCACCATATTGCATCAACTTCTCCTTCCTCTTTGACCAGCCTTTCTTTCCCTTATGTTTTTGGGGTTCACACCTTCAATACTCAAGGCTCGCAAAGCTTCTTCTTCTGCGTGGTCCTTATGCGTTGTTGCTTTTCTTTGTTCCTGAGCATACAGGGTATTTATCAATTCTAAAAGAGAGATTGTCGAGAAATCCCTTGAATCTTCGAGTAAGGAAATCTTTGATTCATACCTCTCAGGAAGTGTTGTTATGAAATTCTCAACAACCTTGCTATCTGCGAACTCTTCCTCAAGTAACTTGATGTTATTTACCACCGTCACAATCCTGTATGTGTACTGCTTCACAGTTTCTGCCTCCTTCATCTTCAAATTCTCAAAATCTCTCTTGAGATTAATGAGCTGTTGTTGTTTGGTCTTATCCAAACCTTGAAACTCCTCTTTTAGCTTACCCTAAGCTTCTTTTTGGGTTTTGTAGGCCATAATACATGTGAATATGACATCCAAAATGCCATTCTATAGACAAGACATTGCCTTGTATCTTTTAGCTCGCTCACCACTATGGTGTTTAATTTGAGCAACTGTAGCGTTGTCCTTTAATAATACTAGCTTGACATCAGTATTCACAAACTTCCACAAGTCATAGGCTTGTAGGTAGGTCTTTATCTTAACAACCCATATATGATAGTTTTCTCCATTGAGAATGAACGTAGATGGTGGTGACAAGCTCGCGGAAGCCATGTATAACTCAGAAAGAATAGTAACGGCCTATAAGAAGACAATTCTAATACCAGATGTTGGTAAGGAAGAAAGAATTGTAAAAATGAAATGAGAAAATTTTAGTAACAAAACTATCTGCTAATGTTTTTATTTTTTCACGTATATATTGAACAATATAACAAGGGTATTTATGACAAGAGAAATTCCTAAATATGGAAAGAAATAACAAGGATATTTATACTATTAAATGCTAAATATATTATACTAATAAAAACTAAATCTTCTAGATGGTAAATATTTTTGTTTAACTTGTCTTGCAAGTAAACTTAACTTGCAATCAATCTTTTTAAAAATCTGTTCATATGTTTTTTAGTCCACCAAAGTTGAAGTGTTCACCAAGTTTGCATGAACGATCATCTCACAACAGGAATCATCATAGAAAATGAGAAAGAGAGGGAGACAATTACATAAGCAAATATAAATAAAAATAGCCACAAGAACTTTAAGTGAATGAAGCAGTTAAACAAATAACAATTACTTGAAATTAGAGTAAGACAATTTCATGTGGGCATCGAAGACAATTTCCTGGTATTATTCACTTAGGCGATGGATTTTATTGTTGATTCTCTTACAAAAAACATAGAGGTGGAGGATGAGCACATGGGCAATGAGTAAGAAATTAAAAGGCTTGAGGAACTCAAATCTTTTCATATTGTGGAGCATTAAGCTCTGTCGTTGTGTATTTTTTTCCTTTGTATTTGTATCAGGAATTGTAGAATTATTATCTGGAATTTCTAGGAGTGTGGCCACCCCCAATTTGATAGATTCATTAGAGAGTGTTGTAGAGATTATACGATGATTGTACTGGCTCTTGTTGAGACATGCATTAATTGGCCTTAGGCAGATAAAGTTATTTCTAAGTTTGGATTTAACTTTTCACACCATATTTGATAAAAAATTTAAAAAAAAAAAAAACTTTTCGCACCATATTGAAGCTAAGGGTTTTGCAAGAGTGATCTATAATCAAAACTAATATGTGCATTGTGTTCTTAAAGTGCTTTAATAATCTACAACGATTTTATTTAACTTCCTTAAAGTTCAAAATGAAAGCTAGTTTGGGCATTTTTGAAATCAATCATTGATGCTATATGGGTCATGGATATTATCAGGTCATTTTAACACTTTTCTGAATGTCAAAGAGAATAAAGGGTAGTCATTCTCAAAGAAATGAGGTTTGCAAGTAGTTTAAAAGGTTTTGATTTGAATAAAATTTGAGAGACTTGAGATTTAAAAGGTCAAAATTTACATGGAATTCGGGTAATTAATTTTACAGGTTAGATAAAGGCATTTACAACACAGATTGAGACAATTAAAGCTAGCAATGTTAAAATAGCAGCAAATGAAGAAGAAAGACTTGATTTTTGATTCAAAAACACACCGTACAAATGAACACTCATTGGCCATTTAACGTAGCCATGCTTATATACTAGAAATACCAAAAATAAAAATTTAGTCTAACAACTAGATAAATACCTTAACCAACTGACTTCAACTGTTTAATACTCATAACATTCCCTGTGCTTGGTGACTATCTTCTCTGCTTTTAATTTCATAGCTGATGCTAAGAACCTTAAGCTCGCTTCTGAATTTCATGAACAATCCTGCTGGTAATGGTTTAGTGAGTATATCAACCATTTGGTTTTGGCTAGGAACATGACCAACTTGAACTGAACCAGTTGCAACTCTTTCCCTGACAAAGAATAGATCAAATTCTACATGTTTAAAATTGGAATGCAAAACAGGATTCCTTACAACTGCAATAGCTGCTAAACTATCACATCACACTAAAGCTTTGCTCCTAACTGGTACATGTAACTCAAACAACAAAGACTGTAGCTAAATTATTTCAGCTATGACATGTGCTAGGCTTCTGTACTTAGCCTCAGCGGTAGATCTCGAAACAACTTGTTGTTTTCTAAAACTACATGAAATTGGATTTCCTCCAAGAAACACACAATACCCTGAAGTAAACCTTCGATCATCAACATCTGTACCCCAATTTGCACCTAAATACCCTTGAAGCAAAAAGTTCAAAGCTCAAGTGAAACACAACCCATGATCCCATGTATCTTGTAAATAATGAAAGATCCTCTTAACAGTTTTAAAATGAGGATCGAATGGTTTGTGCATGAACTGACAGTTTATTCAAAGAAAATGCAATGTCTGACCTTGTGATCACAACATATTGTAATGCACCTACTATACTCCTGTATAGGGACTCCTCTTCAATAGGAGTTCCAACCTGAGCTGACAAATTACAGATAGTCACCATAGGTGTGGGGGATCCTTTTGACTTGTCCATGGATGCCATTTGAAGCAGATCAAAAATATATTTACATTGATTGAGAAATAGTCCATTTGGAGTATAAGGAAGCACAATGCCCAAGAATTAACTTAACCTCCCTAAGTCTTTAAAGAGAATTGAATATCGAGCTCCTTACAAACTGACATTTTGCATGTGAGCCATTTCCAGTAACAATAATGTCATCCAAGTACACCAAAACATAAAGAAGTGTAGAACCCTCTCGTCGAATAAAAAGATAAGTATCAGACTTTGTGTAACACCCCTTACCCGTATTCAACACCGGAATCGGGTACGAGACATTACCGGACTTATCTTGATTGAACGTACAACTTTGGCCTATCAAATTTCATTCCAACTTAAAACTTCTCATTTACAATCATAACATCCTTATTATGGGCCTATGAGGCCTTAAACATACAAATGGATGGTCTCGAAATCAAACCGGGAACTTTTGTATGCTTAGAAAAATTTTGCCTTAAGAGGGCCACACGCCCGTGTGAAATGGGACACACCCGTGTGGGTAGGCCATGTAGTCACACACGCCTATGTCCCTAGCCCATGTTGAATTTAATTTTCATTTTGAACCTACAGGGGTTTTCACACGGCCGGGCACACGACTGTGTCCTTGGCCTGTGTCCCCCACATGGTCTAGACACGCCCGTGTCCTCACCCGTGTGTGAAAACCTGGGTATTCTATTTATGATGTTAGCAACCATATAAGGGCACACAACCTAGACACATGCCTGTGTGTATAGCTCGTGGTCGACGCTGACTTGCCACACTAACATGCAGGGGACACACGACCCAGTCACACGCCCATGGGACTGACCGTGTGTCCCACATGGCCTAGACACACGTTCGTGTGCCTACCCGTGTGGACAAGAACAAGACTATTTGCCAAGCTCTTTTTATCACCCTAACTCAAACAACATCAATCAAATTCAACCTTTAACCAAGCAACCCAATCATGCATCACACATATTCATGAATAACCTTATCTTTCCATATATTAATAATAATGAGCCATTAAATATGGTCATTTACAAAAGAGTTCATCTTTGAAAGGGCCAACACACTTGGCCAAAATAACGTAACATTTGACTAAGTCTAGCCCATATACATGCCATACTCAAAATTCTAAGTTTAAATATACTGAGATGAGTTGATAGTGTGGATGATCTTCAGATTATCTTCGTATCCCGAGCTAGCTCTTTGACACTATAAAACAAGTGAAAAGAAAGGGAGTAAGCTTTAAGCTTAGTAAGTTTACATGCAAACAATAAGCATCATAACATACGCTAATCAATCAATAACATTACATACTAAGCAAGAACAATTCACATTTCCATAATCATGCTTACTCATTTCATCTCTTACCACATTCCACCCATATAACAATTATATTGCTCACATTTATTTGTACACATTCCCTGCACTCATCACCACAAAGCAACATGAAACGTTTACTGATACAATTTCTCGATGAACCCCTCGAAATAATACTAAGTACCCAGTGGTTTCGCACACAACCCACCATTAGTCAATAATAGGGTGGTATCGCACATAGGCCACCAACAAGAATATTTACTGTGGTTTCGCATATAGCCCACCAAATGATAATATAAATGATGGTATCGCACACAGCCCATCGTGAATAAGTAATAAGGTGGTATCGCACACAACCCACCAAATAATTATTACGGACATTTTTCTACACTTACATATCTATTCCGAGGTTCATACGAGACTTACTCACTATCTATCAATTTCAATCAATCTCAATCATAATTGATCCCATTCATACGGTGCACCAATAAGTAACAACATATGTATTAAAGACGTATTGTTTACACATAAACTTACCTCAGTGCAAAACGTGTTAATCTGCGACTTAGTCGGTAACCTTGCCATTTCCTCGGTCAAGGTTGTTTCCGCTCTCTTCTTGATCTATAATAATAAAATTTACTCATTCAATCACTTTATATCTCATGATACATCAAAATTCCTACTTAGGCAAAAATGACCATTTTGCCCTTATACTTTTGCAAAATTATACTTTGGCAAAATTATGATTTTGCCCCTAGGCTCGTAAATAATTTTTCATCACATTTTCTCACTAAACAAGCCTAGCTGAACATTTATTTCTCTTAGAACAACTCATAAAACCAATTATTTCATGCATTTATTACACAATTATAACCTTTACAAATAAGTCATATTAAGGTGTTTTCATGGTAACACCTTTCACAAAAGTTGTTCCTTAACTCATTAGCATTCATTTTCTTCCATAAAAACTCATCAAACAACATAAACATTCTCATGGAAAGTCCCTAAACTTTCAACCATTTTGCAAATTAGTCCCCTCATTAGCTAGCTTAAGCTTTGGGGGTTCCAAAACTACAAAAATTATCAAGAAAGACCCCTAAAATCACTTACTTGCAAGAGAATGGCTTGGCTGAAAGTTTGAACTCCAAAAACCTCTAATTTCCCTTCAATTTTCAGTGAAAAAGAAGCATGAATAGTGAAAGATGATATCTCTTTCATTTATCTTATTTTATTCATTTTTTATCACATAATTTCACCAAAATTTGACCAAAATTTAATGCCATTGTCTCCTTGTCTCAATGGCCGGCCAACACACTCTTAATGGCCTAATTTTATTTTAAGGGCCTCCCATTTAATATTCTATGGCTATTAGACACCTCTACCTTGTATAATAGAACTTTCGCACTTATGCATTTTAGTCTCTTTTCACAATTAAGCATACAATTGCTAAAATTAAAGCACCAAAATTTTTATACATCCATATAATTATTCCGTAGCACATAAAATAATATCAAAATAATTTTCTTCAACCTCTGATTAGCAGTCCCGAAACCACTGTTCGACTAGCCCCAAAATTGGGCTGTTGCACTTTGAAACCTCAAACTTAGTAGTTGCAAATACTCTTTTAGCTTATGGAAATAGGCTCGAGGAGCTTGCTTGAGGCCATATAAATCTTTTTTTTAACCTGCACAACAACTACTTTCCATCACTTCCTTGCTGTTCAAAGCGTAGTAGTTGCACCATGTAAATTTCTTCATGTAGATCACCATTTAGAAACACAGTATTGATGTCCAATTGTCTAAGGGACCACCCCATCGAGACAGTAAGGGCAAGGACCACCCTAATTGTTGCTGGTTTAACCATAGGGATGACGGTCTCTTGAAAATCAATACCAGCTTCTTTCAAATAACCTTTAACCACCGGTCTGCCTTTGCACCTAGCAACCAAGCCATCAAAATTCCCTTTCAATTTAAAGATCCACCTATAATCGATTGCCCTACCACGTTTAGGTAAAAGCATCAAGTCCCAAGTTTGGTTTCTAATCAACTGATATTAATAGAAAGAACATATGTTTTCTCCCTACTTATTGGTTAATTTGTTCCCATTTAGTTATCTTTAGCATATATTTTAGCATTTCTAGTTCAGTAAATTGCATTTCATAACTCAGTGGATCTTGGCCTATTTATCTTTAATTTTGTCATGTTTTGGTACCAATGTCGCTGCATGAGTATTTTTAGATTACGCCCAGAATTGTCGTCGTATTTGATAACTGTCCGGATAAGAAAAATGTAACACCCCAAACCCGGT